>CM062805.1:336453125-337053125 GCA_031772625.1 Pinus tabuliformis
TGAAGCTTGTAAGGAGCCAAATTGTCTACTAATGGAAACCATAACTGTGTAGTCTCTTGTGAGAAACTCTAACTTCCTCCACATAGGTTTGCATTATCATCCTTCTTTTCTTCTACTTGCAAACAAATGACACTAGCCATATATATTTTCAAACAAATAATGATATTACAAAAAAATCAATTGATTGAAGAAAACTATTAATTTGGACCCCTGTATAGTCCCTCTTTATGCCACAATGTTGTTAATGCATGTGGTCTCTACAAGATTTTTTTGGGCTTCAAAATGTTCACAACAGATCTTGAAATAACTAACAACATCCATTTTTGTTAAAACATTAATAGTGGTTCTTTCATTGTAATTTAGGCATCTCTCAAACCAACCTTGCAAATCACATTGGAAGGGATATTGTTCTCATATTTCCGGAGCCATTTCCTTGGACCTAAGTCATGAATTTTAGCACCTGTTTAATCCTAATAAGTGGCCTTAAGCTTGACATGATATAAGATGTACTCCATCAAATGTTTTTTTATGAAAAATACCAAAAGCCCTGCCATCATTTGTATGCCTATCTGGAATAAGACCTCTCTGCAAGTCAAAGATTTTCCTACAAAATTTATCAATTTGAATGTTGTAAGTGACATTATTAGGCAGAAAATATCTTATCCCTATTTTATTCAACAAAATTTTTGTGTCTTCCCACTCTCTTCATGGATTCAAGCTTGGTTATATAATGTGGCCTCCATATATATTTTGATGTTAAACACAAAGGGGGATAATTCTAGGAAAACACCACAACTTGGAGATGGGGATGTAACATGGTAAACATCGTAAAGGAGAATGGACAATCAATGTGCTCTATGTTTTCACTACCATCATGTCAACAATACTTGGATTACATTAGTTTTTTATTCTGCATAACCCATAGGTCCTCCAATCATACCCAAAGCTTCTCATGGGATGGCCTTATCTATCATATGAAGAGCCCTTTTCCATAAACACGATCATAGTTACTTAATGATGGCTTGGCCCAACAGTGAACCTGCATAAATTCTCTAAGAGATTCTAAAAATTTAGCAATAATTGAAGGAAACCAATGCTCTGCTTCCAATATCCACAAATAAAGGTTGATATAGATCTCAAAAGATTTCTCTCCAATCAATATTTCTTGTGTATACCCTATCACATAAACCAAGCCATGTGCAAAGGAGGTCACATCTCTAGGTCATGTTGCTAGTCATAGATTTGGATCATAAAGTAGGTCACATGTCCCAATTGCGGTTGTTATCACCAAAAAATTGATCATATAGCCTAATTTACTAGATGGATCGAAGTACACCATGTAAAGCCAATTTTACCATATTAAAATTGCTTTCACTGTGAGAAATTACTTAATAAACCACCTCTGTGAAGTAATTTATAGTTAAACCCATGAAGAATAATTAAATAAATCACTATTTATTTGATTTTCTTCTAGGAATAATTAATTAAACCATTGTTCAATTATTATTCCTTGTCATATTTGACCCAATTATGAAAAATAAACAGAGAAATCATTAATTATCTTATTTTTATCTAAGAATAATTAATTAATCACTGATTAATTATTATTCTTTGTAAAACTTGACTAAACCCCTTAGGAATAATTAAATAAATCCTTATTTGTTTATTATTCCTTAACTAATTCCTCGAGATAATAAATAAATCATTTATTTATTTTTTATTTATAAATAAAAGTTTAAATGCTTTTCCCCTCCTAACCAAATATAATAAAATATTCCAAGTGGTTATTCGAAGAATGGGGTTAATAATATTTTATTATTGCTCATTATTCGAGGATAAATCATTATTTTGTAATTAATAGAAGGGTTTTCGATTCATTATTCACTTTTGATTATTTTCATTGTTGCACTCATTGTTGTAACTATGATTATTTGCATTGTCGCACACCATATTTTTGTTGGGTTTACACATTATAGAGGAGAGAGACTCTACACAAGCTGAAGACATTTGAGGATAGCCAAGAACCCATCCCATAAAGGGGGACTCGTAACATTTATTTGTTCCCTTCGTAAGTGTTATAATAAAACTATTATGTGTATATCTGGTTTCCATTGGACGATTGGAGTTATTACTATTTCTTTTTGTTGTTTAACAATGATTGTGGCATAGATCAGAATTTTGGCAGGTTTTGTTTCTATCAATTGCTACAAATCTACAATGTTTAGTAGCCATTTATATTTTTTATATTGTTTTTCATCCACAATCTTAAGTGGGTTCCTTTTGTACAGCTTTGAGAAGAAAATACCACAACAAAATTGGCGACTTTGCTGGGGATTTTCGGATTGTTGCCAATCACAAAATTGGTGACACCACTAGTTTTATGCTTCAGATCTAGAAACCTGGGTGACCTTCAGTTTTTAGCTTAGGTTTTCATCTTTTTTCAATTCTCTTAATTTTTCCTAGCTTTTTAACCCTAGATCTGTTAAATTTCTAACTTTTGCAAGCTTTCTGGTCTTTTCTACAGGCCACAGGAACCAACTGCGACAAAGGTGACATTTTTTTTCGAGATTTGCCGATTGGAATCCACAGAGAAGAAATCACACTTTTTAGCCCAAAAAGTGTGATCCCACCGGAAAAACAGGTCAGTATCTGCGATTTTTGGGTTTTAGGATTTTTCTCATATCTGTTTCTGGGTTTTACAGAGAGCTATCTGCTAGGTTGTCTGACCTCTTTCTCATCTCGCTTAGGCCTTGATCTACTCTAATTTACTCATTGATGTCAAATTTATCCCCCTTAGGGCTTCTAGTACGCTTGCACCTTTACAGGAGGAGTTTAGCAGAGTGAGTAGTTTGAGTTTCTGTAGTGCCTTCAGCCATATTTTCAAGATTTTCACCCTTCTGTTTCAGATCTACCAAAGATAGGTTCTCACCATCCATAGTTTCATATTTCCACTTGCTTGGTCCTTGGCCTTAGGGTTCCATTAGTTTCCCTGGGTTTTTCACCCATCTCCCTATCTTTTTGCAGTGATCTTCCTCTTTGGTTTTTTGTTGTTGTTGTCGCACCACTTTCCAACAACTTAGTGTCACTTGATCCCAGTCACACCAACATTTAGATATCTTGACCGTTTTAGTGTATTTTCTGTCGATTTAGCCACTAACCAAAATAGTGTTTACAAACCCAGTTTGGGTGGGGTTTAGTTAATTTTTTTTTTTCATTTTTTATTATCAATTTCAGTTTATTTTCAGCAAGCTTTTTCCTTTTACAAACACAATCTGGGTTTAATCAATAAATACACTTTCACACACAAGCACACCTTAAGAAAAGGGCACTTGTTTTACACTGCCAAGACAAGACTTAACATAATCAATTTATCTCCCCTCACCGAGACAAAGGCATATTGTTGATCTCCCCCTTCACCATTTTCGTGTCATGTGTGTCTTACCACCATTGCGCTACCAAGGCGTTTGTCATGGAGACTATTAGGCCTTCACCCCCAGTTTCTGTTTGGGCATATTACACTTCCTAGTCAGGTTCGAGTTCATAGCCCTTCAAGTCCCCACACCGACTCTTCTCCTATTTCATCCGATTCCTCATCTAATTTTGAGCCTCCTTAACCGCATATTGTCACCATGTCTGGACCCATAGTTGGTGCAAGAACCCAACCTGGTGTTGGTTCTGGTTCTATCCAAGTGGTCACATCAAGTAGAACAGTCTCAGGAACCATTCCAATAGCCCCCATGCTTCCCTTTATGGTTGGGTTAAGTCTATCGGATTTTAGCCAGTCGATAAATGACCCTATACACCATGATGCTAGTTGGCCTTCTATGCTGACTAAGCTTCCCTCAAACATCCTAAAGTTTGAGGGTAATGTTGGAGAGAATCCTACCAACCATGTCCGATCCTTCCACATGTGGTGTTCATCCAACTCCATTACCAATGACTGCATTCATCTTTGGCTATTTGAACACACGCTCACTAGAGACGGTGCAAAATGGTTTTAGACCAACCCACCGCATCTCATTCCATTTTGGTGACACTTGCTAAAGCGTTCCTCTCATATTTCCTATTACCTCTTTGGTACGACACTGGTACGGAGGTATTGACCTCATTCCGTCAGTCCTCTGCCACTCACCTTTCTGACCATGTTCAACAGTGGCATTGAAGGAGGAGCACATGTTGTGCCCCACCCTTTGAATACTGTGTCTATCTATATTGGTTTCTTAGGAGCCTTTTATCTCCCATTGGAAAATATGTGACGTCCCATTTTCCTCAGACCGAGGAAGATTCCCTCCAAACCACTCTGAGATATGACCTGATTTATGCGCAATCCACTTATGTCTATACTATCATTCCAGACCTCCCTCGCCCTGGAAGTGCCAATTCACGAGGGAATCTCACGCCAACAAAAGTATCGTTGGAGCCCTTTCAAACCCTTCACCATATACTCAACAAAGTTATGTCTATCCACAAGGGGGCACTAATTCCTCCAACACTTATGCCCCTCCTGCTAGAAACATGTTTTCAGGGTTCCAACCTGTCTACCAAACTGTTAGTCCTCCTTATGCACAGCCTAGCACTCTAGCACCTCAAGCATTAGCACCGCAACCTCTCATGCATCCTCAACCCCAGCAACCACCGCCCCCCTCAGGGTCAATTTTTTGCACAGAAGAGTGCGACCAATCCCCAAAATTTGAAGAAAAATAATAAGGGGAAGGGTAACAAGGGTAATCAGGGTAATCAAGGTAATCAACCTAGTGAACCCCAGGGGAACTAGCCTAACACCAACAACCAACAACAGGGCAGCCAACCCAAGCAGAACAAGGCTATTCGTATGAATAAGCCTTGTGCATGTTGTGGTGTACATGGCCATTATACACATGAGTGTCCTCTCTTACCCCAGATGTGCCAAATGTGGGAAGCTCAAGTAGCTTCTAGAGGTCAAAAATCGCCTCAGAATCCTGTGCCATCTCAACTGGAAGTGCTCAAAAATCCTTTCCCTCAGCAAGGATTTATTGCTGCTCAACCTCAGCCATGTCAAGTAACCCATCCCCCCCAACCTCCTAGTCCTGGTGACTACCAAATCCTTATGATGAATTCTGATGAGGTTAATCCCTCCGATATCAACTTGCAAACCTGATTGCATCAATATGACAAGCCATCGACTTCATCCGCCACTGAGTCCAAAACCAAAACATCTTCTAAGCCTCTTACAACCCCAAATGGTCCGTTTCAGATCCCTCAACCTAAATTTGAGGCCATTCCCAAGATCCCAAAGGGACCATTACGTCATAATGCAACTTCTAATGGGGTTTCAATAATACAATATAGTAGATGACTTGGCACAATCACCTGCTACCATGTCGACGCTAGAAGTCCCCTTGTCATGCCCATCTCAAAAGAAAGGTCTACTAACTTCTTTGGGCACATTATATCCTTCGGACGATCATTTGATTATCTTCCCAATTGATACATCAAAACATCCCCTATTTCCTTCATCCATTTCTTTCTAGATACCAGTTAGAGTTTGTAATGCCATCATCTCCCGATGCATTATTGATGAAGGCACATCCACCTATGTGATGTCCGCTTCCATTTGGAAACAACTTAAGTCACTTGAGTTGTCCCCCTCCACCATCACTTTGCGTGCTTGGGATAGACACTCCTCTCAGCCTCTTGACATGTACCGCAACTGTCTAGTGACCCTTGCAGGAAAGACTGTCCATGTTGACATTGAAGTCATTGATGTGTTGTTGGATTACAACATTCTCTTAGGTCATAGTTACACATATGCCATGTCATCCATCATGTCTATGGTGTTCCATAAGATGTGTTTCCCCCATGAAGGGAAGATTGTTACCATTGATCAATTGACTTACTACGAGCCGACATCTGTGACCTCCCCCGAGTCCATTATCTCGTCGGTGTTAGACAAGCAGTCCTCAACTCCTCTCACCTGTGTTTCACCTGGAGTCTATAGAGATTCCTCATTTCTAGGTGCTTTCCCTGGTCCGACAAGCCTAACTCTATGAGTGTTTGCATGCTACAAGCATCATGGGCTACATCTGATCAACAACCAACTCCTCAGCAACCTGTTATTGCTATCCCAGCCAAGCCCTCTAGATCCGCCCCCAGACCTCCTCTGTTTGTGGGTGCCTCTCCTATGTTTCCACCAAGAACTGTTCCTCCAAGTATTAACCATTCAAGAGCTATTCCACTAGGACATTACCCTACAGGCCATATACCTTTCTTATCTCCCCCTCCGAGAGTATTTTTTGTCCCTGTCATGGCTTCATTGGTCCTTCCTAACATGACTTTTGGGATCCCAGTATGGTACATTTGTCCCCCTACAATCATTCCACCTAGTCAACCCTGACCTTATCATGCTTTGACCCCAGTTCAGTCAGTCCCTACGCCCCCCACTGCTACTTTGGTTCCATCATGACCTCAACAGGAACCCACTCCTGTTGCGAAAGCATCTAGGCAGGGGGGCAAAGCTAAGAGGAAAGAACATAAGGATAAGACTCCCCAATCTACTCCAGCCCTTGAGGTCCCAAAGCCGTCACCTCTGTGCGCTTTATGTAAAATTGTTGGGCATGCCACCGAGAATTGTCTTGAACTTCCTCAACTCAAACCTTTGGTTCATGAAATGTTCCCTGAGTCAAATATCCCTGAAGTCCATATTAACTTGCCAGGTCCACCCAAGAAGCTTAAAACGTTGCACACAAATCACCCTTTGTGCCCTGTGTGATCATCATGGTCACTATTCCCATTGTTTCCCTCGTCTTGATGAATTTAGTCATTTCCTTGAGGCGCTTCGCGAATACGAGGCCACTCATAGTGGATCATCTAATCCTCTACCCGTGGATTCTGCTACGACTAGTAAACCAGAACAGGGGTCTCTAGTCCCACCATCGTGATCCATCCCCCTGATGCTGATATGACAGACACCACGGGTCATATCCTTTACCTGTCATCATCCTTGAGTTCCTCGCAGGCAAACCTTTCTGAGGTTTCTGCACACGCTTCTATCGAACCTCTTTCGACAGAATCCCAGGTCTCAACATCCGTAGATCCTCCATCTACCAGTTCATCGTCTACCATTCCAGATGATGTGTATGTGAACCTTCTTTCTTAGGTTGATGCACCAGGTACTGTCGCCACATCATGTAGTCAATGTTCCTCTCATCTACCCATCTTCCAATCTGATGAGGACATCATGGAAGCTAATTTTACCCCTGATTACCCTTTCACTTAGTTAAAGGGCCATATTTTTGGAGGATTCTGAAGGCCACCTCCTTCCTGATTCTCCTAATGCATTCTACCTCAAGAAATTTTTCTCATAGCACATCCCTTTTATTTTCATGTCTTTATTTCTGCCATGAAGTTAGGTAGATTGCATCATCTCATCCATTTTCTTTTGCACCTTTTAGATGGATCCATCATCCACCGTATATCAGTCATGCCGATGGTGCGAGTCACTTCTCCTAGAATCTAGCCTCGACAACCTGGTGTTACGGGGAATAGTGTCTATGCAGAGCTACTAATCCCACTAAGGCTAGTAGCTACCTTAGAAACAAACAAACTAAAACTACTTTCGTTTTCCTTTATGAGAGATAGATGAGAGAAGAATAAAGGAGACCAACCTCTGTCTTACGCTTGGTTCCTTGCTTGATTCCTCTCTCTTCTGATAGTCCTTTTCTACTTGCTTTCTTCTGTACCCAGCTTCATAGAGTACCTGTAGAATCAAAGCAGCATAACACTATACGAGAACATAGATCTATTATCATAAGCAATATAGGATCAGATGTATATTAACCACACAAATGCATAAAACATCAATCACACAAGTGTATGGAGGAAAACTTGAATAGCTGTATTGATAATCAAGAAAGAGCCAAGAGAATTACAACCGATTGTTCTGACCCTGCATCATCCTCTCAGCAAGTAAGCCCTTCTTCACCTCATGAAAAGCTTAGATCACCCAACACTATGATATTGCACCAAGAAACCAACAACACTTCCTTACAAGATACAAAATTACAGCCTCCAGATCTCTGGGATGAGGGATCCATATATAGATGTCTACAAGGGAGGTGAGTCAGCTTTTGAGATTTGATTAGTGTCTTCCCTCTGATATTTCTTAGTTCCACTTGGAGATTGATTATCTCTTAATCATCCCTGGTCGAATTCAGAGAGGCAAGTGTCATAGGAGAAGTTTCTGGAAGATTCCATGCTTCTCCACCTTGCGGATTGACCCTGCCATTTGTTCCTTCTCGCCCATCGCACCCCATAGAAGGGCTTTTTGACATGCATTGCACCTACTGTGTGTATTTAGGTGGGATGCAACGCACTTTGCGTATGGAGTAATTGAAATGGTCCAGTTTTGACCAGTTCTGAGTAGTTTTTCATGGAGAACTTCTGGGAGATGCTGTAATTAGTTGACCTTGTTCTTATAGGCATTGGAACAACACCTTTAGGGAATTAGGAGCCCTTGGTTTATGGACATTTATGCTTGGGGTTACAGTGCCCAAAAATGTCTATAACGATTGCCCCCTAAAGCATGAGGTCGTTAATCTTTTGATGTCGGGTGAAATGATTTATCATGAGGATCCGAAGTTTTTTCGAGCTGGGAGGTGACCTATAATAAGATACAATACAATACATTATCTTCATTTTATTTTCATGATCTAGTTGAGACGGGCATTCCCATGCTCAGCTTTATAAATTCATTTTCATGTACATAGGATAGACACTCGTCTGAGTGTAGACTGATGATTCTGGTAGAGCCATCATCCCTTAGATTGGATGATTATTTGTGCAGCAATGATGTACATTTGATGTATTTATTTTCCGGAATATATATCACGGCCCAGATGGATGAAACTAGATCCGGGGTCTTCAATCTCGTTTGATCTTCACTCAAAGTACAAGTCAATCCATGTGAGAGATGTTCTGGAGTCGAACATGGAAAGACATCACCTGATTACCAGCCAATGATGTAAGCTATTAACAGGTGCGAGAGGAATCACTGATAATGATAATGATCCTCAAGGTATTGCAGTACAATTCACGTGGTGTGAATAAGGGACTTGGCGTCAAACACCACGTAAAATCTTTCGGTTGAAGGCCATTGATGTAAACCTGTTGCCGAAAGTGAGAAACTTGCCATTGAGGCATGCAAGCTTCAAAGTACTGAAAGGGTTGTTCCTAGATCGACTTCTTGGATAATGAGCTGATATCGACAAGAAGCGATCTGTCATAGGAGGGCCTTAGTGAATCCCACATCAATGACACGGAAAGGATGTTGGGTGTGGAGCCTGATTATCTTCTATATTCAAAGGTATCGCCACATAGGACCCCAGTTCGAAATGGGGGCGGCAACGCCGCCCGTAAAATATTCGCTGCAGGGGGGGTCTATCTGGGCCGTTCATTAGGAGGATGATCTGACGGTAGAACTTATGTTTAGTTTAGGGATTTTTTTCCCTAGAAGGCAACCCCTCTCTTTGTATGAGGGTATTGTATTTGAGGCTGTGTGATAGATGTGTATTCTGTGAGCGAGAAACAAAGAGGTGAGACTGTGAGAGAAAACAAAGGATATTAAAGTGGATTTGCTGTAGGTTGTGTCTCTTCATTTTGCTGGATAATAGAAAGGAAGGACTGGCTGTTCGGGGTGGACGTAGCCCAAACTGGGTGAACCACGAATATCTGTGTCTCTCTTGTTTTGTGTGTTTTCTGTGTTTATATTTCTGCAACATTTTATGTGTTCCATTGCTCTGTAATATATAATTTTCTAACAACTGGTATCAGAGCCGAAGGTCTATTTGGCTGATAAACTCGCAGGAAAGAAGGGTTCCTGGTTCGAGTGGGAGCAATGGCGGAAGATGATAAGTTTAGGGTCGAGAAATTTAACGGCCAAAACTTCTCGCTGTGGAAGATGCAGATGGAAGATTATCTGTATCAGAAAGATCTATACCTACCATTGGGCGGAAAAACAAAGATGTCGACGGGTATGAAAGACGAAGAATGGAACCTTCTCGATAGTAAGGCACTCGGAACAATACGGTTGTGCCTTGCTGCGTCAGTCGCCTTCAACATTTCGAAGGAAACCACGATAGAGGGTTTGATGCAGACGTTGTCGAAACTATATGAAAAACCATCGGCCTCAAACAAGGTATTTCTTATGAAACGGTTATTTAATATGAATATGTCGGAAGGTGGATCTGTTGCAAACCATTTAAATGATTTTAATACAGTTACAAGTCAGTTAAGTATTGTAGGGGTAAACTTTGATGATGAAGTTAGAGCTCTATTATTCTTGTGCTCATTACCAAAAAGTTGGAATGGTATGGTAATGGCCATTAGTAACTCCGTTTCTGGATCTAGTACTTTAAAGTTTGATGACGTTGTCGGTGCTATCCTTATCGAGGAAATACGACGGAAAAGCTCCGGTGAGACATCGGAAAATGCTTTGAGTGCAGAGTCTAGAGGAATAAAAATGGAAAGAGGAAAGAGCTCAGGATATCGCAGTAAATCAAGGGAAGGTAGATCAAAGTCCAGATCGGGGATAGTGTGCTGGAAATGTGGAAAGAAAGGACACCTAAAGAAAGACTGTAGATCTCGGAAGGGAAAAGAAGGAGATGCACAGCAAGAAAACAATCATGAAGCAAATGTGACAGGTGAGGTGTTACAAGATGCTTTGATTCTTTCTTTCGAAAATATTACTGATTCCTGGGTGGTAGATTCAGGGGCCTCATTCCATGCCACACCTGATAAGAAATACTTTCATGACTATGTTCAAGGAGATTTTGGACAAGTTCGTTTGGGTGATGATAAACCCTGTAAAATTGTTGGAATGGGTAAGGTTCTTGTAAAACAACAGAATGGAAACCAATGGCTACTAAAGGAGGTAAGGCATGTTCCAGATCTAAAGAAAAATCTGATTTCAACAGGGCAGCTAGGCGGTGAAGGTTGTGTGACAACTTTCACAGATAAAGCTTGGAAGGTTACCAAAGGATCCCTGGTAATAGCAAAAGGCGAAAAGGTTGGTACATTGTATTTATGCAATGGTATTTGTAACTCTGTTAATGATTTAACTTCCAAAGGAGCAGGTGCAGCATTATGGCATCATAGGCTCGGACACATGAGTGAAAAGGGGATGAAGATTCTTCACTCAAGGAATTTGTTGCCAGGTCTGAAGAATGTTGATTTGGACTTCTGTGAGAATTGCATTTATGGAAAACAGAAGAGAGTCAGATTTCTTAGAGTTGGGAAAGAAAAGAAGAATGAAAAATTAGAGCTTGTGCATACAGATGTATGGGGACCTGCTCAGGTATCATCTCTCGGTGGCTCTCGTTATTATGTTACTTTTATTGATGATGCAACTAGAAAAACTTGCATTTATTGTATTAAGAATAAATCTGATGTATTTGATACTTTCAAGAAATGGAAAGCTTTGGTTGAGATTGAGACATGAAAGAAATTGAAGTGTCTTAGATCAGACAATGGAGGTGAATATTGCAGCAAAGAGTTTAATAGGTATTGTTCAAAGCATGGAATTCGCAGAGAGAAGACAGTTCCAAGAACACCACAAGAAAATGGTGTGTTAGAAAGGATGAACAGAACAATCATGGAGCGTGCAAGGTGCATGAGATTGCATGCAGGATTGCCTTTACAGTTTTGGGTAGATGCTGTAGATACTACTGTTTATCTAATAAACAGAGGGCCTTCAAGTTCCTTGGATGGTGGTTTTCCAGAGGAAGCATGGACAGGTAAAAAGGTAAACTACTCTATTTTAAAGCCTTTTGGTTGTGAGGCCTTTGTCCATATTGATAAAGAAAATAGAACAAAGCTTGAGGGAAATTCAAAGAAATGTACCTTTATTGGATATGGTGTTAATGATTTTGGTTATCGCTTATATGATTACGAAAATCACAAAATCATTAGGAGCAGAGATGTAATATTCAATGAAAGGGTCTTGTATAACAATCAGTTGCAGGAAAAGAAACAGGAAAAGGAAAACAAGGAATATGCAGTTCATGATGAAATCACTGAAAAGGAAAGGTGCCTGAAAATAATAATAATCAACAACCACAACAACAGCAACCACCACAACAACAACAGGCACCCCAAACACCTAAAAGTGGTGTTAGAAGATCTACCAGGATAAGTAGACCCCCTGAACGATACTCTCCTTCATTATATTATTTATTGTTGACTGATTCCGGTGAACCCGAATGTTATGAAGAAGCAATGCAGGTTGAAAGCAGGAAGAAGTGGGAGGTAGCCATGGAAGAAGAGATGGACTCCTTAATGCATAACCAGACTTGGGATTTAGTTAGGTTGTCTGTAGGAAAAACTACATTGAAGAATAAATGGGTTTACAGGCTGAAGGAAGAAGATGGAGGAAAACATAGGTATAAAGCTAGACTTGTGGTGAAGGGGTTTGCACAGAAGAAAGGTATTGATTTTGATGAAATATTTTCTCCTGTTGTTAAAATGACTTCAATCAGAACCATTTTAAGTCTTGTAGCAGCTGAAGATTTGAATCTTGAGCAGTTAGATGTAAAGACAACCTTTCTCCATGGGGATTTGGAGGAAGAGATATATATGCAGCAGCCACAAGGATATGAGGTGAAAGGGAAGGAGAAACTAGTTTGCAGGTTGAAGAAGAGCTTGTATGGCTTAAAACAAGCTCCAAGGCAATGGTATCTAAAATTTGACAAGTTTATGTCTGAACAAGGTTATACTAGATGTCACTCTGATCATTGTGTTTATTTGAAAAAGCAAAATGATGGAAGCTATATTATATTGTTATTGTATGTAGATGACATGCTTGTTGCAGGATCTAACATGAAGGAAATAAATGTGCTCAAAAGAAAATTGGCAAATTCATTTGCAATGAAGGATTTGGGAGCTGCAAAACAAATCCTTGGTATGAGAATAACTAGAGACAGGAAAAATCATAAATTAGCATTGTCTCAGAATGAGTACATACAAAAGGTGTTGAAAAGATTTAACATGCACAATGCAAAACCAGTTAGTACACCTTTTGCTAGCCATTTCAAACTTAGCAAGGAAATGTGCCCAAAGACCCAAGAAGACATGAATTATATGTCTAAAGTTCCATATGCATCAGCAGTTGGAAGCTTAATGTATGCAATGGTCTGCACAAGGCCTGATATTTCACATGCAGTGGGAGTTGTAAGCAGGTACATGAACAATCCAGGAAAGGAACATTGGACGGCAGTGAAATGGATTCTCAGATATTTGAAAGGTACCACAAATCAAGCATTATGCTTTGGTGGTTCAAACATCTCCCTACAAGGATATGTTGATGCAGATATGGCAGGTGACAGAGATAACAGGAGGAGCACTACAGGATATGTATTTACTATTGGAGGAACAGCTGTCAGTTGGGTTTCAAAAATCCAAAGTGTTGTTGCACTTTCAACAACAGAAGCAGAGTATGTTGCTGCTACAGAGGCTAGTAAAGAAATGATTTGGTTACAAAGGTTTATGGGTGAATTGGGTAAGGAGCATGATATGGGCACGTTATACAGTGATAGCCAAAGTGCCATTCATCTTGCAAAGAACTCAGCATTTCATTCCAGGACTAAACACATACAGCTCAAGTACCATTTCATACGATCAGTGTTGGAAGATGGAGAGTTGAAGCTAGAAAAGATACACACTAGCCAGAATCCTGCAAATATGCTAACAAAAGTTGTAACTAGGGAGAAACTGAGAATATGCTCAGTTTCAGTTGGTCTTCAAGGATGACGATGAAGATGAGAAACAACCAGGTCCAAAGAGGAGTCATTGTCCAGCAAATGGAGCAGCGATGGAGTTGCTACAATCAGTCTCCAAGTGGGAGATTGTTGGGTGTGGAGCCTGATTATCTTCTATATTCAAAGGTATCGCCACATAGGACCCCAGTTCGTACAATATTCACTGCAGGGGGGGTCCAGGGGGGGCGGCTGCGACCTTTGGGAGCCCCCCCCTGGCGGGGGGTTTCGGGGTAGCGCCCCCGAAGCTAAAAACAACTGTAAAATTTCCTTGTAAAAGTATAGTAATTTCTAGTCAATCTGGGCTGTTCATTAGGCGGATGATCTGACGGTAGAACTTATGTTTAGTTTAGGGTTTTTTTCCCTAGAAGGCAACCCCTCTCTTGTATGAGGGTATTGTATTTGAGGCTGTGTGATAGATGTGTATTCTGTGAGCGAGAAAAAAAGAGGTGAGACTGTGAGAGAAAACAAAGGATATTACAGCGGATTTGCTGTAGGTTGTGTCTCTTCATTTTGCTGGATAATAGAAAGGAAGGACTGGCTGTTCGGGGTGGACGTAGCCCAAACTGGGTGAACCACGTATATCTGTGTCTCTCTTGTTTTGTGTGTTTTCTGTGTTTATATTTCTGCAACATTTTATGTGTTCCATTGCTCCGTAATATATAATTTTCTAACAAAGGAAAAAATGATTTTAATGGAGGTGAAAACAATCTGGTGATATACGATTCAGGGTGGCGGTCATGAAAGAATGGAGCGAAAATGTATTATAGTGGGTGAGACACAGGTGAATTCTCTAAGTGACTTCTCTTGAACATATCGGCGACACTGACATGATGGATTGGTAGCATTAACCCCAAATGTGGATGGTGTGATGGAACCATGGTGATGTGACCAGTGAATGGAACAACCCAACCCGACTCGGATGCGGAGTGAAAGTGTCATGTTCAAGAGCGACTTGCTACCAACAAAGTTTCTTCAAGTTTTCTTCCCAATTTTTTCCCCAGTCATTGCTGACCAGTACCTCTTTATTTTTGTCAAGCTTGAGGAGGATAACATATGCTTGTTCTATAATTTTCCCTTCGGGCAAACCCATCGCTATGTTTTAACAAGCCTAGTGATAGTGAAACTCGTTCTTGTCTGTTATGGACAAGTTTGTCGCTATTAGGTTTTAACGAGTTTAACGACAAAGATAACTCGGTCCTTTTCAATTTTAGAGAGTCTGAAAAGGAACGTAAAGGAAACTCCAAAAATCCTTTTTCGTCATCTAATCCCTTAAGTCTGAAAAAGTATAAAATAATACGAAAGGGATGAATTTTCGGTAATTTTAACGAGCCGAACAAGACAAGCGCTCGATCTTTTTGTGTAATAATCCCTCGGGTCCAAAAAGATTAAAATCTAAAGGAGGGATAGCACTTCCGGTCACTTTAACAAGCTGGAAAGGCCAGTGACTCGACAATCTTTTCATATTTTATGAGTCAGTTGAAAAGAGCTTAAAGGAGACTCGTTTTTTGAGGAACAAGTGATAGATTCGGGTAGCAGCTGATTCCAGGTAAGGTTTGGAATTTTCCAATCACGGTAGTGTCACAAGGATGGCTAACAAGATCACTCTTCGCAGCTGTTCCTCAAAAGGGGTAAACAATCAAGTGGAGGTGAATGATCGGCCAATACAGAGTGGAGGTGATGATGAGAACACGACCAAGGCTTCAAAGGCTGAAGTAATACATTCACGATGGTTATTTACCGAAAATTGGTTCATTTTTTAATGAGCTTAAATGCTGGGGGACACACTTGCTCATCGCTTATGTTTATTTTTTAACGAGCTTGAATTCCTCGTTAAAACTGCTCGAGCCAGGTTTATTTTTTAGCGAGATTTAACCCCGCGGTAACACTGCTCGTGATAAGTTTGCATGCCCCCAGAATAATAATGCAAATCGAGGTGCATGCCCCCCAAGCTTCATTGCATTCAACTCGGTGGTTGGAATGAAGGTTTACCTTCGAGATCTTCGAAAGACTCGACTTTGATTTTACGAGATCGTAATCAAAGACTCGATTTGGAAAGGGATCCGTTTCATTTTTTAATGAGGTTGACACAGTAAAAGAACTATCCTCATGACTCCTTGTTTCATTTTTTAACGAGGTCGACACGAGATAAGAACCATCCTCGGAATCCACCATATTTACAGTATTTGATAGAAAATAAAAAACTGAAGGATGATTAAGGTCATTGGAATAATCTTCGTTGTAATCCGGGAGATGGGAACGATGGTGGTAATCTTCCCATGGTGCCTCTCCTAACATCATTGACTGAATGATTCCTTTGTCTGTAGAATGTACATGCGACCAAGGATCTGAAGAGGTACCATATTCCTTAGACCTATCTATCCAAACACTCGATGAGCATTGATTTGGGTTTGCCCCCCAGGCCAAGAAAATTGATTGCTACAATATTTCTAAAATGGCGATGATCCATGCTGACAAAATGTTTAGGAATCTTCTGAATCCATTAGATATAGAAGATTTCATATTGCAGGTTTCCACTGTCACCACTTCCGCCAGATTACTCGGAGGCGGTAGGGAAAAAGTACCCATTAAGGCAGGGTCTTTTAGGATACCTACTCCGATATTTTGAAGAGAATGATTGCTTCCATGGATCATTGGAATGCTTCCCGTAACTTGTGAACTGTTGGGGAGAAATGTTTGTTGGTCGAAGATTGTAATTCCTCCTTGAAAGGGAAATGCAATCTTCCTGAAGTAGGTCGACACAACTGTGGCCATGGCATATATCCAGGGCCTTCCCAGTAGGATGTTGTAATCGAGGTTTCCGTCGATTACTTCAACATCAATTTCTACTATTTTGCCCCCTATTTCAACTTGCAAGTTACTTAAAATCTTGTATGGAGTGTATGATCGTCCATCAAATTCTTTTAACATTGTTGATGATCGTGACAAGGGTGGTGAGCCTAAATTTTTCCAGCAACTCATCGACATAATACATGTAGATGCCCCCTCATCAATAATTGTTCGATGAACAGTTTTGTTGAGGGCTTTCACTTGAATAAGGAAAGCTAGTTGAGCTGGTAACTAAGGGTCATATCCTTTGTGATTAAAGGATACAAGATTGGAATCCATTGGGTCAATCCCACCTATTACTGATAATAGATCCTGCTTTTGGGAGAGGAAATTTTGTGGTACCTCAAGTATCGACATAGCGGATAGCGATTGGGCCAGGTCCTCTACTATATTATAATTCTGTGCTACTTTTGCACGAGGATTAAATGTCGATTTGTGTACTACTCCCTTTGGCGACTTTATCATTGGTTCAAGAATGATGGGTGGCACAACTTCGGTCAAAGTTGTTGTCGAGCTACTAGGTTGTTCATTAGCCTTGTTATTCGACAGCTGTGGATTCCCGTAATCTTTATTCCTTGTCAAAGCATCATTTTGCTGTTTCGAAATCGACAACATCAGTACTTGGGACGGGGAAGCATTTTCACTAGCAACCAGATTTGTTCCTAGATTTGGAAATGGATCAGTCAATACTACCGAGGTTTTTGAATTCTTGATGAATATTTTAAGCTCAGCCTTATGTGGACAATCTCTTGTCCAATGATCCTCATCACATATTACGCATGGATTTTTTGGTTTCCTATCTCTAGGAGGGTTTGCAGAAGATTTTTCAGGTGATGATTCCTCCTGTTTCTTCTTCTTCCCTTTGTTTTTCTTCTTGCCTCCCGGTTGCTTGGTTTCTTTGCCTTTATCTGTCGAGACGACATTTACTTCCGAGGTAAGAAGTTCTTCTTTTGCATTTTGACTAGAAATCTTATGGGACTTTTTAGATGTAGCCTTTGTCGATTTCTTGTCTGTCGTGCCAATCACGCCATCGCCGGCATGAGAGTCATTGCTCGATTTAGGAGGAGGGGGGACGGAAAAATCCGGTCTAGGAGTGTCAGGGATTTTATCATAGAGCGTGCCAGACTGAGTATAAATCAAGTCTAAATATTGCGCACGAGCAATAACTTGCTCTTCATTGACGACTCCTCCTTTTGCCACATCTTCTGTAATGGAAGGTAATAAAGGCTTAATAAACCATTCAGCTAAAAGTTGATCAGGGACATACGTTTTTACTATTCTATGACGACGTCGCCACTCATGAATATGATCGGATATGTGAGTGGACGTTGTTTGCTTGAAGTTGGTAAGAAGTTCTGTTCCTGTTTCGTACCTTATCGGTAACTGAAAATGGGTTAAAAAGGTTGTGGCTAGGGTACTAAAGTTGTCAAACGAAGCTCTGGGTAACTCGATATACCATTTTTCTACCGGACCAGTTAACGTCCTCTGGAAAAGGCGAAGTCTAATCGAATCATCGTTTAGGGTGTTTGATGAACACCACAAATGAAATGTCATCACATGATTCGATGGGTCTTCACCTGGATTTCCATTAAATTTAGGAATATCTGATGGAAGTTTATGCGGAATCGCTGGCCACCAAGGGGTGTAAGCAATTGGATCGTTTGTTAACCTATTTATATCCAGTAACTCCAAAGTTGCCATGAAGGGTAACTGTTGATTCAGGTTTGACGAAGCATACCCAGGATACAACGGAATTGCCTGAGCAGTTGGTCTTTCCATACCAGCATAATGCATTTGATGTTGGTAACTTTGGTAAGGTTGATGGGCTACCATTGTAGAACGGTTGATTTTGACTATTTTGAATATGCGGCTGCCCACTATTTGCAAAGATTTGTTGCTCAGATCCTTGGTATACTTGTTGGAATTGCGGTTGTTGGTATTGCACCAGCCATGGTTGTGAAGCCATGTGTTGTTGTACAATACTGACTATTTGACCAAGATGAGGGGTAATTGTACCCGTCTGTGCCTCTTTCATCCCACCAGTTGGCAAGTGTGGTTGATTTGTAGGGACAAGAGGCTGTTGCATTACCACCTGAGAAACCTGAGGTTGGCATACAACAAGCAACGCTTGTACTTGCGACACTGTCACAATAGCTGGCGTAGTCGGTATATTTGACATAGGTAAGCATTGTTGCATCGAATATACAACTCTTGGTTGTTGAGGTAGTATTGGTACCCAACCACTAGATGTAATTCCAGGATAACCTGAATTTTGTTGTGAACTCTCATATGGTTGTCCTCCCAGAGGAGACAATGAAAGGGTATACTTCCCCCCATACGGCGGTAATCCGGTACTTAAAGGAATTGTTTACCCTTGAGGACCGAACTGCCCAAATTGACACCCTAAAGGATCAATTTGCTGAGACTCAACATAAGAGCTCCCGGATACTATTCCGGATGAACAAACAGGAACAGACCATACTGTCGAAATAGCCCCTGAGTGGGCCCCGTCTAGCGATTGAGAGCTAGTTGGGACAGATGGTATGCCGACGAACATTGTTGGAGTGACAGTAGGGAGTTCTGCCGTCGCTATGTCAGACGACACAGTCCTTGATGTCGATGGTTGTTCAAACATTTCTAATATATCCAAAAGATTGCCTAGCGATTCTACAGGAGCTTCCGTTGGCGATAGACTAATTTCTGACGAAGAAGGATATAGAGTGATCCCGACTCCAAATCGCGATGGAGTACTCGATGGAGGATCCTCCACAATCTCTTCTATAGCAATCAGACCAAGTGGAAGAGGTAGACCGTTAGGTCCGTAAAATATTTCTGGTGCTGAAGAAGGTATAGAATCTGCAGCGACAGATGTTTGGGGAATAACACCTTCCGAATCAGCTGTAGATGGAGCTGGCTCAGTAACACAGGTGTTTACCTTCACACTAGGATCAGTTCTACTGTCCTTTGGTGGCTGCTGAACTTCTTCTATAAAGGCAGGGATACCAGAAATGTTTGGAGTAACCAGAGTCTCCGATGGTGTCAGAACACTTGTTCTAACTTTACCAGGGGATTTGGAACCGGTTAAACGAGTTCGCTTTGTCCGTAACAGTTTCGACTCTGGAGACAAAGACGGTTGACTCGTAAGCCTCCACGAACGATGGGGTTTCAATTGACTTTCTTCCACAGTTGCGGATTACTCGATCAACTAAAAATCAAAGGGGAAGTATGTTTCCGAATTAGATGAATTTTAGACGCTTCGACACAAATTGTTTTTTCAATTTTTAAGAGTCAAGAAAAAACAAAAGATGACTCTAGTTGCCTTCGATTTTTAATGAGCCTGAAGTGATAAGTGCTCAGATGGACCTTTTCCATTAAGGAGTCTGAAAAGGAACGAAAGGGACTGCTCTGGAAATCCAGACAGAGGGATTACCAAACCAATCATAAAACTACATAATACTTTTTACGGTACGACAGTCAATATTCCTGAATGCTGTGTTCAGTGCATTGCGATCAATAGGGCAGCAGACATGGCTTCCTCTGGATAAAGGATAAAGCCTATTGTGGTCTCCCAAAATATACTCGACGGTACGTGGGAGCACAAGTCTATACTGGCACTTATCGTCTCAAAGTGGAGGAATCACCCAACCAACAGTGAAAACAACAGTTACCAGGCTTTACGACGCCGGAATACGTCTCTAGCCTAGACTTCTAGATGTTGTGCGTTAGGTTCCAAAGCGTTTTTAGATTCATTAAATTTATTTTATACTTGATCTTGCTTAAGAAATTTACCTTTCAGGTTCACCGCGTGATGTAGATGTACAATTCCTAAAATGCAATCTAAGATGATAAAAAGTCGTTTAATCTTCTTTCTGCAATGAAAATCCTAGCTACTAAGGAAAGAGAGATGGCGTTCTTTCAACAAAGAGCATAGAGCACACACTATGTGCACTGTCCTAAATCAAACCAACAAACAGTCTAAATGCAAATGCACATGCATGTATTTGTTTTCAGCCTTCTTAATGTGTGAATTATAAAAAGAAAGCTAAGCGCAAATCTGAATTATTTTCCAAAGCGACAATTACTAACAAGTTTCTTTTCAAAACAAAATGAGGACAATGACAACACTTTGCAATTTGGAATTGAAAACTTGCTTTCGACACTAGGAAAAACTACTAATTCAAATCAAATACAAGAGTAACAGTGTAATCGACTATCAAGAACAATCAGATTCTCTTCTATGACTGAAAATGACACTTGCAACACTTTCAAATCAAGAAACGAGAGTACAATTACGCTACTTCTTTGTAAAGGAGAACTGAAAATGGCTCAAACATACATAAAAACATTTACAGTTATTTGCACAATGGAGGCGGAATAACAGCAAGGAAAGGGGTTTCAAACAGAGGTGTACTGATTACAAGTAGAAAAACTCCTGAATAGAGCTGAAAAGAGTGAACACAGAAACCAAAATTTAGGAACAAGGCCTTGTCTGATCAACGCACCTGTAACACAGTGAAACTGAAATTCAATGCACCTACTACACTCGGGAAGTGCGCTGCATTTGAAGTTCACAGAATAGACAATGCGCTGGACCAGGGACGAGACTTTGATTGGGTTCCGGTCACAGTTTGTAGTTCATTTCAGGGATTTAGGCCAAGCAAGTGGTAATTAGTAAATCAATCACAGGGGTAGATCTAAGGAGGTTACTAGAGCCACCACAAGGGCAATTAGAAGGCTTGTAAATCAATCGTTTAATTCATAAACAAAACCCGGAGATTGACTGAAGCAACGTTGATCTACTTTGCACTTGCATAGCAAATGCAATTCGAAGGCTAGCTGGCTTGACTTCAGGCTCCTTCTGTAAGTTTATAAAGTAAACAAATGTATATGAACAAACAATCTACTCGCTCCCCAGCGGAGTCGCCATTTTGTTACCGGGAATAGTGTCTATGCAGAGCTGCTAATCCCACTAAGGCTGGTAGCTACCTTAGAAACAAACAAACTAAAACTACTTTCGTTTTCCTTTATGAGAGATAGATGAGAGAAGAATAAAGGAGACCAACCTCTGTCTTGCGCTTGGTTCCTTGCTTGATTCCTCTCTCTTCTGATAGTCCTTTGCTACTTGCTTTCTTGTGTACCCAGCTTCACAGAGTACCTGTAGAATCAAAGCAGCATAACACTATACGAGAACATAGATCTATTATCATAAGCAATATAGGATCAGATGTATATTAACCACACAAATGCATAAAACATCAATCACACAAGTGTATGGAGAAAAACTTGAATAGCTTTATTGATAATCAAGAAAGAGCCAAGAGAATTACAACTAATTGTTTTGACCCAGCATCATCCTCTCAGCAAGTAAGCCCTTCTTCACCTCATGAAAAGCTTAGATCACCCAACACTATGATATTGCACCAAGAAACCAACAACACTTCCTTACAAGATACAAAATTCCAGCCTCCGGATCTCTGGGATGAGGGATCCGTATATAGATGTCTGCAAGGGAGGTGAGTCAGCTTTTGAGATTTGATTAGTGTCTTCCCTCTGATAGTTCTTGGTTCCACTTGGAGATTGATGATCTCTTACTCATCCCTGGTCGAATTCAGAGAGGCAAGTGTCACAAGAGAAGTTTCTGGAAGATGCCATGCTTCTCCACCTTGCGGATTGACCCTGCCATTTGTCCCTTCTCACCCATCACACCCCATAGAAGGGATTTTTGACATGCATCACACCCACTGTGTGTATTTAGGTGGGATGCAATGCACTTTGCCTATGGAGCAGGTGAAATGGTCCAGTTTTGACCAGTTCTGAGTAGTTTTTCATGGAGAACTTCTGGGAGATGCTGTAATTAGTTGACCTTGTTCTTCCAGGGGTTGGAACGACACCTTTAGGGACTTAGGAGCCCTTGGTTTATGGACATTTATGCTTTGGGTTGCAGTGCCCAAAAATGTCTATAACACCTGGGCCATTTTTACCCCCTTGCATACGTTAGTCCTTTCAAATGGCGTGTGCATTAGATTTGCCACCAATAATCAGGCCAAATATGATGTAGTGATAGGTTTGTTAGTCGATGCCTTTGCTGAGTGCATCCTTCATCTTCATGTTCATTTAGATTCCTCGCTACTTGTCATGCAATTGAATGGTATGTATCATGTGCATAACCAAATCCTATTTAGAAAATATCTATGAGTTAAGTGGTAGTACACGAATTTGAAACCATTACTTTCAATCATGTTCCTAGAGCCCAAAATAACTATGTACATACCATTGCAAATAACATTCTAGATTGGAATTTATCACACATATACCACAAAAGACAACCATAAACAACACATGGTGAACCATCATCATCATATAAAAATGCATAATCATATTATGTATCACATAAAACATATAAGTGTTTGGAGCCCATAGATCTAAATACATCCAGGATGCCCATAGCATGCTAGGGGGCACACAACCCCCTACACCTCCTTATGATCCTTTAGAGGATCTTGTGCCAAGTTGGGTCGAGATGCTTGAATCCATTTTTTGAGCATTGCTAACACAATGGCGCTCCACAAACCCCTCCTATTAGGGGGCATCATTCCCACCTTTGCATACCAAATCGGTCCCCTCCATCACATATGCTTACGAGTAGTATGCCATGCTTGGTGGCATGATGGTTTAACCCCTGCCATCTTCTCACTTAAGTCTCGGCCTAGATCCCACTGAATCTAGGTATGCTCGATTATCCTCCCATTCCTTGGATAGTTTATCCTACCGGCCTCTCCAGCAAGCCATATGCACATCGCATATTGTAGACATTTGATACCATATCTTCAAATATTTTACTCTATGTCCACATAGTCCCCATGTTTGACTTCGTGGGTAAGGATGATTCTAAATGTCCTTTAGTATTTCATTCTCTTTTTCCTCTTCCCTCACCAGGAACCATCATTCCAAGAAGCATTAAGGCCATCTTTAGACAAGTAAGGCCACTTGCCTGAAAATCATAGTCCTGATTCCGATGGTTGGTTTGTCCGCTATGATCTCCATAAGATTTAGGGCCTTTTCCTCCTCTCAAAATTCACCACAACTCACTTAGCAAATGAATCCAAATTGGAGAGAAAACGTCCTTTCATAGAAAAATCCACAATTTTTCTGTCACCCATTGCTACTAAATCGTAGCTCATTTTGATGAAACATCAACACCATTGGAAAGCTATCATCGAGCTCTATAACAGGTCTTTCTCAATTTTTGATGATTTAACACTTCACCATGAAGTCATTTTTCCAAGAAAGGTCACCTCATCGCCTCTCAAAATCGAATTTCTTCATAAAGCGACACTTGTACTTTGAGGTCCACCTCCCCTTAATACTTGTCGTACCATATGTCGATTTTTGTCATGAGTAACCATCATTTACTCATGTTTTGATGATCCCCACCAGGCCTAGTTTGTGTGGCAGCGTCATCGAGTCACCCTTGTTTAGCGCATCTGCAATGAGTCACCCTTGCATTCATGGAGTCCGTTTCACGTCCCATTATATCATGTCATAGAATTCCATCCATCTTTGCATATTGTTCATCCTGTGTTGCTCATTTTGGCATCCAGTCATACTATCCCCATCCCCTCCAGAGTTGATTCAATCGTTGCCAGGTCAACCATGCACTTTATGCTCTGACAAGGGAAGTCTTCTATTTGTCCCTCAGTCCCACTTTTTCCATTATCCATGGTTTCAGTCCACCAGTCGCATTACTATTTTCCCTCATGCCTTAGTTGAGGATCCTCATTGCCTCATCTATCGCGGGCCCTATTTTGTCGACATCAACTCATTTATTTGGGAAGACTAGTGTAGGGGGCAGTGTATCTTGGTTCCAGTTTCCATTATTGTTTGGCACCTCAAAACGAGCAACGGGACTCATTATTTCCCTTTGACATGGTCATTTCATTTTCGTGATCCATACACTTGATGGTCTAGTGATGCAACATATTGTACCAGTGATTCCCAGGTGTGTGTGAGATGTTTTAGACTTCATGATGGGGTGGCCCTTCAGGTTGCCCCCCACATGTCTGGATGCATTCCTATTATGCTACAACCTTAAATGCATTTCTATAGATTTTGATGGGTTTAGTTCATACCGATCACAACATTCATAACATGCACATCTCCTTTAGATGATCCATTCAGTTTTTCAGAGCCCTTCCCTATTCAACAGGGCTTCTCTGATTGTTCTACCCTCCCTCCCACCCATTTTTCAGGGAATGGTCATTGTATCCCATGTACTTAGATATTATTGTATTCAGTCCTGGCTCATGTTTTTCTAGGTGCATCATGTATATGGGATACATTGTATTATTTTTTGGCTCTGTTATGCCAGCATGTCATGTACCTTTCAGTATGTAGTTCATTGCTCAGTTGTATGTTTCTGGGCACACCATTATTTTTGTACTAAGTTATCTCGACGAGTATGGGTATGCCTCCCCCAGCTCATTGAGGTCCAATACCACAACCTAAAAGGAGACTTGCATTAGTCTCAACCCCTCTATCCCTATCCTCTCTCGCTTTAGCTTTATTGGTCTCTCTCTCTCTCTTTCTCTCTCTCTCTCTCTCTTTCTCTCTCTCTCTCTTTCTCTCTCTCTCTCTTTCTCTCTCTCTCTCTCTCTGACTCCCTTGTGTTGTCTAGTGATTATGTATTTACAATGTATTTCGGTCATACATTTTTCTCCTAACACTCATATGTTGGGGGGAAATTTGTTATCACCAAAAAATTGATCACCTAGCCTAATTTACTAGATGGATCGAAGTACACCATGTAAAGCCAATTTTACCATAGTAAAATTGCTTTCACTGTGAGAAATTACTTAATAAACCACCTTTGTTAAGTAATTTATAGTTAAACCCATGAAGAATAATTAAATAAATCACTATTTATTTGATTTTCTTCTAGGAATAATTAATTAAACCAATGTTCAATTATTATTCCTTGTCATATTTGATCCAATTATGAAAAATAAACAAATGAATCATTAATTATCTTATTTTTCTCTAAGAATAATTAATTATTATTCTTTGTCAAATTTGACTAAATCCCTTAGGAATAATTAAATAAATCCTTATTTGTTTATTATTCCTTATTTAATTTCTTGAGATGATAAATAAATCATTTATTTATTTATTATTTCTAAATAAAAGTTTAAATATTTTTTTCCCTCCTAACCAAATATAATAAAATATTTCAAGTGGTTATTTCAAGAATGGGGTTAATAATATTTTATTATTTCTCATTATTCGAGGATAACTCAATATTTTGTTATAAATAGAAGGGTTTTCCATTCATTATTCACTTTTGATTATTTTCATTGCTGCACTCACTGTTGTAACTCTGATTATTTTCATTGTCGCACACCATATTTTTGTTGGGTTTACACATTATAGAGGAGAGAAACTCTACACAAGCAGAACACGTTTGAGGATAGCCAAGAACCCATCCCATAGAGGGAGACTGGTAACATTTATTTGTTCCCTTCATAGGTGTTATAATAAAACTATTATTTGTATATCTGGTTTCCATTAGACAATTGGAGTTATTACTATTTCTTTTTGTTGTTTAACTATGATTGTGGAATAGATCAGAATTTTGGCAGGTTTTGTTTCTATCAATTGTTGCA
The DNA here is from genome assembly GCA_031772625.1 of Pinus tabuliformis. Taxonomy (NCBI): domain Eukaryota; kingdom Viridiplantae; phylum Streptophyta; class Pinopsida; order Pinales; family Pinaceae; genus Pinus; species Pinus tabuliformis. The sequence continues at coordinate 336,479,419 of CM062805.1, forward strand.
AATATACAATGTTTAGTAGCCATTTATATTGTTGAGATTGTTTGTCATCCACAATCTTAAGTGGGTTCTTTTCGTACATCTTTGAGAAGAAAACACTACAATAGCAACATTGGGGACTAAAATGTGATTTGCGACCACAAAGGAGTAGATATAGTTTAGTTTCAATCCCAGTTGAGAGTGGGGTCACAAATAGGAATGTGACTGATGAAGTGGTCGCATTGAGAGACTGCGACTTGTTGGGAGGCCGCATAGTCACACTGTAGTTTAGGTCACACTCTCTAGCTGCATGTATGAGGCTCTAAAACATTATTTTGCAACCAAGAGATAGGTCATAGATGAGAGATGAAACCTAAGAGGAGGTCGCATAGTAACGTTGTAGGCTTGGTCCCCTTTTCTAACTGCATGCACGAGACTCTAAGACGTGATTTTGCGACTTTAGGTCAGTGACAATCACACCCTACAACCAAAGATTTGTGTGGTCACATGCGACTAAATCCATAGCACAAATTTAAATGCAATTTGGTGCATGTTGTTGCCTACCAATGAATTTGAGCTCACTGCATCGCAAGAGCCTTTGATGAAATTTCCACAATAACTAGTTGGATTTCCGAAGCTTGCAAAGCTTATGGATGATATGTGTTTCCTTGAAGAGCAGTGGAGTTGTAGATCTGATAAGGTCGATGAGTTAATAGTTGGATAATCTTGAGAAACATGAGCTCATATAGTGTCAATGTGTTTTGGTCGGATTGAAATTTCAGTAGGATCACCACAAACTTCCTCGAACAAAACTAATACGTTCTTTGTTGGTTGCAACCACAAGAGAGGAATATGGTGACATTTTTGAGTGAGTTGTCCACATTTAGTGAAACATTTGGTTGTGTCATGAGTCCCTATTTAATTGAATACCTCAGAGAAACCATCGGTGGGAGCCTTTGCTATTTGAAAATAGTGCCCAATATGATTCCCATTTACCCATGCTTTCCCTTTTCTCAGGGTGATTAAGACAAGAGCCACTGTATCGTTGCCTTCTGGTGCATTAAACTCAATCTTGTACCAAATGAGGGAAACTTTTTTAGGAGGACCTACTCCTGAAATCCATTCATCTTACTTGGCTCTAGTGTCTCAATATAGTTATAATTATTCCCCTCTCATACCAATTTGGTAATCCCACTTCTGGTAGGTCAAATCCAATGGCCCATTCTAAGTCCTAGCAATTTCACATGACCATTTACTCTAGAAGTCCATGTATCAAAGAAATCTTCATAATTTTCCAATATAACTGTGACACTGATCAAAGTTATTTGATTCTCATCAGCCTTCAATGGAATCAACTTCTCAAACGTAATGAAGAATTATTATAGCTTCCACTTTGAGCTCATGCTACTAAACATTGTATCCTTTGAAGGCAACAGTAGAATAGTTTCCAATGCATATATTGTTCGCTTTTCAAAGCAGTATTTTAGGTGTTCAAATACATCAAGTTGCAACCTTTGTAATTTCCCTTTAACATGTGTAACATTTAGTGCATACCTGCCATAATGTGTTCTTTCAATGCACTACAATGTATGGATTTTATGAGTGACTTACGTGTTGCCTTTAAAAGAGTGTTTCAGATGCCACCATAATATGACTGGTGCGCATGGTTACAATGCCTTTGTTATATTGTGTTGCCCAAAACAATTAGTGTTCGACACCTTTGAATGTATTTGTATTATTATGGTAGGCTATATTTATTATAGCCTTACATAAGCTTCCAATGATTTAGACATAGCTTTCCATAGAGTGAGTTTAATATGGAGTTTTGACATAATTTTTCCACATAGCCCTTCAAAATTTTTCAATGCCCATTTATAACCATGAGTTGTACAATAGTGTGTATCCAAAATGATGTCTCTTCTATTATCCACCGAATTCAGGATGCTCAAGTCGTACTTCATCAAAGGTTTAACAACTGTAAATGGCATTATATGGGAATTGGTCACTATTTTTTTAGGTATATGTGTGTGTGTGTGTGTGTCTTTAATATGGAGTTTCGATGTAATTTTTCCACATAGCCCTTTAAATGTTTTCAATTCCCTTTTATAACCATGAGTTGTACAATAGTGTGTAGCCAAAATGACGTCTCTTCTATTATCCACAAAACCCAAGATGCACAAGACATACTTCACCAAAGGTTTAACCACTGTAAATGGCGTTATATGGGAACTGGTCACTATTATTTTATGTGTATATATATGTGTGTGTGTGTGTGTGTATATGTGTTGCAATTAGTCAATCATTTGGAATGATGCCATTCTTGGTGATCAACATAATGTGTGACTTTCACATACAACCCTCACCTAATAAGATGAAAACCTATGCGTTATCAACATGGGCCTGATGTGTGCACTTTGTACTATAATCCAGTGTCCTATGAACCCATTGTATTATTCATCTAAAAATGCATCCTCTATTTCCCTGCCCAATGAATGACGACTATGTTTTCAATGCATTGGTCTTTATATATATATATATATATATATATATATATATATAGATATATATATATATATATATATATATATATATATATATATATATATATATATATATATCTATATATATATATATATATATATATATATATCTATATATATATATATATATATATATATATATATATATATATATATATATATATATATATATATATATATATATATATATACATACATATACATATATATATAATTTTGACAAGGTTCTTGTTGTTAGACTTCAATCACCATCATAGAAACACATTAAACATTGTAACTTTAAAACTTTAGCTCGCCTTTAGGATTGTATTTTCCATGAAATGATGTCATGCATTGGAGGAAACAACATGAAGCTCATGTGGTGACACTTCAATGTATTGTTTAAGGTAAACATTGTATCAATTGGTGTGTATCCATGCCATCTTCATTCAAATTCCTGAAAAGAGAGTGAAACAATTTTATTAAGTTAATTTTCAATAATAATATCTTTCATGTGTAAGTATGGGAAGCAAATAAATAATGAAGATAATTTAAGAAATATGTATGTAATAGCATTAAAATAAAGATATTAGGAATTGTAATGGTTGAAGAAGGCATACTCAAATTTGGGAGTGATCCATAAACTATCATGGATATTCTATTGAATAGTTTATCACAACAAATCTGATAATAATATATTAAAATTATGAATTTTTACACTATTGCAGTTATATTAAAATTCTAGATCTGTAAATTTAACTGTAATTAGTGCATGCATGCAGATGGAAATTATGCAGAAAAGTAGAGAATGAAACAATAATCTCACACACACACACATAAGACACAAGATATGCTATGGGAAACCCTTTCGGGCGAAAACCCAACTAGAGGGTGAGTCTGCTTCACTCTCTTTCTCTATCTAGAAAATAAGGCTACAGGTACACAGAAGTAATACGTGTGGCTCGTGGGCTACTACATTGCACAGATCCTCTATGTTTTATCTACCTCCTATCTCTCTTGGCTATCTTTTCTCAACTATGGAACAAAATTCTCTTGAAAAAATGGAATGCCTCTTCATCCTAGTGGCCTGATTATAACACAACCTGATATCCTTCTAATGGTTAATTTTGACTACATCAACTATTAACTAGAGTTACAATATAGACTCTTCTAGATTATTTTACATCACAAACACGTGGCTAGCCCATTTTCCATGAATAATGGGGACTGATGCAACATCCTCCCGAACTAGAGGTAAGAAAACAAGAAGTTCAACTTTTGTGGGGCATAAATTTTGCATACGGACTTCGATTGACACATTTCTTGCGTCGTTGGAAAGATATATTTGTTTAAAATAACATGAAAAGGTGTTGCACTAAAGAAAATTAATTTTACCACAAAAACATGTCGTTTGCTGCCTCAAAACAGTCTTGGAAGGCTTCAGACCCTATTTTGCCAAACTGGGTCCCGCAAGTAAAAACGGTCCCATGAGTTGATTCCTCCAATTTTCCCACTCTAAATTCATCGAGATGGATGACAAACAATATAATGATCCAATCCAGATCAAGGAGCCACTTCAAAATTTCAGGTATCTTAATAAACCCATTAATTATAGGCGACTTTGATATATTATGTGATTCCCAAGGTGATAATGCGATTATAGAACAAAAATCTTGAAGTATTTGTAAAAATACATTATGGAGGGTGAATATTAATCTACAAGAGGCTAGATCAATAATCATGACAGTCTAGAGTTTCAAGGGTGGAAAATCGTAGTGACATCTTCCAAACCCTAATGTAGTCAACAAAATGAAGACCTATCCATGAATGCATGGTAGCTCCATCAATTGCAATGCATATTATAGAAAGATAAGTCACGTGATACTCTTAATGTATCATTGAAACAACATAAGCCCAAAAACCCTAATGCAATCATAAGGTCAATATCTGAGTTGAAACATGATAAATTCACGCAACAAGCATCACGAAATCATAAGCATCCATCAAGTCGATATCAACCATGCCAATACCAAATTCCACAGATTCAAATTTGTAAGCATAACCCTCAGGACATAGACAAGTAGAGGGGGACCCAAAAATTTAGTGACAAGCAAAATTTTAGGGTGGTGTTGTAGCGGCTACAACAACTTCCTAATGAACAAACATTACAATATAAACATATAAAATAAACAATGGTTAATGACTTGTGCTAATGAAAAAATAAGCATAGCCCACTCTTATGGGGTTATTTAAAAACATGAATGCTACATTTGTCACATTAATTATGGTGATCACACTACCCTCTACTTGAATGAAAAAATAATTTCCTTAACTACTCTAAGTGGGTGCATCAAGGATCACAAAATTTTAGATTACATGGGTTTGGTTTTAAACAAGCTTAACAAACATTGCCTAAGTTCTTAGGGACTACAAATTACCCTGAGTTGAATCTTCTCAATCCCATGTGCTACATCCTCACACTTTTCAAGTTAAAATAAAAAGCCTTCCCAAGTATTTTGTCTTCAAGGTTACACATTGTCATAGTTACGAAATTAGATAAATCAAAAAAGGAAATCACAAGTAGGTTTTCATCTTTGTATATTAAAAATGTCAAACCTTTAAATATCACTTCTCTCTTTGTGCATAACAAAAAAGTGTTATAATAACTTTTAACTAAAAAAGCAACATGTTAATTCTTTCAACTACTCCTTCCAACCTCCAACTCTTCACAATTTTTCTTGGGGGTTTTCCATTTAAGAGATTTTGTACACACTGAATTGCAACCTATGAATCTCCAACAATTCGTAAGAAATGAAACTACTCATGAATAACTATTCGAATACCTGTCTCTAAAACCCAAAACTTTGCCATATTGCTACTAGTTACCCCTCCACTTTGTTCAAATACTCATAGGGTAGATGACTTACTTTCTCAGAAAATACCTCCCAAACCAGTTGTGCTAGGATTGCCCTTCGACGCCCCATAAAAATTCAACATAATGAATCCTCTAGGAGGAGGTAGGAAAGACACCTCATAAGAGACAATTAGGGTCAGTTGTGCTTTAAAAGAGCTCATTTTCTGGTTCAAATCTAATTTTTATAGGATCATGAACTCAACATTATTGACCTTCCAATCTTCTGTAGAGTAAGAAATATCAAGGATGGTTTCTCTGTTATTTTGGTGAATCACTTCTTTAATCATGTCAACCCTCCTCTTCTTATCTCTAAAAATCCTTGCATTTCTCTCTTTCCATAAATTCCAAAGAATAAAACCTTTAGCCAAGATCTAAGCTCTATTTACAATAGGGATTTTAAACATAGAAAAATTCCATTGAGCAATCAATTCCACCAAATTCCCTCTACTCCAATTATCCATACCAAAGCTGAAAGATATAAGAAACCATACTTCCTCTGCAAACAAACAATCAATAAATAGATGATCCATCATATCTTTAGCCCTATTACATAAAAAATAGAGAGATATCCCCTCAAAACCTCTCCTCCTAATGCGATCCCAAGTGAGAAGCCTACACCTCCTCAACAACCAAAGGAATTTTTTTTTGGCCAATGAAAACGTGACTAGATCTTATTCCAAATAATGTATTTCTCTAAACTCAAGTGATCTACAAGATAAGTATAAACTTCCTTTACTGTAAACATCCCACTAGGTTGTAAACCCAAATGCAAAAAATCACATTCCTCTGAAATTCTCATTTTATGTTCCAAAAGTTCTTGTTAAAGGCTATCCCAGGGAAATTCCTGAGACGAAGGAGGAAAATATTCACTACCTTTCCACTGCCGCCAGATTCAAGAGTTTGAATCCACCTTCCAAAAATCTCTAACCCTCAATGCTCCCAAACTAGATGTAAATGCATTCAAAGTACTCAAATCCTCTTTTTCATTTAAATGTGGTAACTTCTGCTAAATATCCTCCCTGAAGAGAGCCAAATTACCCTTCTTAACTTCCCAAAAAGCATATTTTCTCATAATCTCATGATTCTCTCGTGCCCAAAGCCATACACTGGAACCAACAATGATAGAATCAAATTGAAGTCTATCCTCTTGTGATGTGAGAGGTCTATACTTCCTTAGCTAGATTTTCTTCCATAATTCATGACACCCTATCACCCATTGCCACCAAATTTTTACTCCAAAAACTGCAATCAAATTTTTTGGGTCACGCAAGTTAAGATCCCCAACTAATTTTTTCTTTATGAGCATCTCTCAAGCTACTAAGTACCATACTCTCACTTTATTCAAGCCTCACCAAAGGAATTCTCACCGCGTTGAGATTAAACAATTCCAAACAACTTTGATGTTGGCATAACAAACAAATCATGAAATGGAATAGCTTGAAGTACTCCTTTAGTAAGAATCAATCATCTTGTGAAATTGAGGGCTCGAAAAGTCCAATTATTGATCTTATTTGTAAGTTTCACTAAAAGATCTTGACAACAAGAGATGTTCTTTGAATTTTTCACTAATGGAACCCCAAAATACTTAGAAGGGAGTGAAGCTCTTTGAAATTCTTGTTATCACTTTGTAATTTCCTAAGGCTATAAGCTTAGAATCTAACCCTTCTAAACTCAGAGAGGGATCTCTATATTGGATTTAGATTTGTTGTTTTGAGATTTTATGCTAATTATTAGGTTTAGAGTTTGGTTTTTTCAAACGTTTGGTTGAAATTGCAAGGAAAGACCATTGGGAATGGAGTAAAAACGTCTTAGGGTGATCATATACAAGAATGCCAAAACAGATGTAACAGGGCAAGGTAGGAAGGCTATTAGATCTTTGGAGCTTTAGTGGGATGAAGGAGAGGAAAAGATTGAGATTCAATTAAACATAGAGCATTTTAGAATCAGTTCTATATTTAATCTTAGTTCAAAACACATATATTTCTTATAAGACAAAGCATAGTGTAATTAAACAAGTTTAGCCCTTAATTTTCTTTAAACAATATAGATAGGAAAAACATATGGAAAAACAAAGAAATAACAAGTGCACAAGAGGAAAAACATCACCAATTTTCCTAACACATGAATCCTGGAACAACTTTCTGTATTAATGAAATGATCACTTTAGCTCAGTACACAAATTTACATCAAAGGTCTGCTTTCTTAGTACCAGTTCCAACATTTTCACTTCTAGTTATGAAGTATTTATACAAAACTTATCAAAATATCTTGATTTGAAAAATCAAGATTTTTACAAAATATCCTAAAATATTGTTTACAAAAGTAGTACAGAAATATAGGAAAATAAAATTGTTGTATCTTTTTGGCACTATCTTTGAGGATTCTGCTGTTGACTTAGGAATGAAATTTTGTTGCTTTGTTGTTGAAGATGAACACCTGTTTTACTCAAGTAATTGGCATAGTTGATCCCATCTGTCTTCATCTGGGGTGGAGAATTTAATTAACTTCCTATAGGTTTCATCCACCTCGGTATATTTCTGGAAGGTGGGCTTAATTACAAACAAATTTTTTATCTCATGTTTGATAAGTAAATCAAATTTCAAACCCTCCATGAAATATTTTCCTATGATGGTTCCCTTGATGGTGGAAAACCTTGACTTATCTTTGGCTATGGTATACAACTTTTGCTGATAATCATCTAACTTGACCAACTTATCTCCAATTCCTTTCAAACCTGGAAGCCCTTTTTGATTTAGTACATTGAATTTTCTGTGAAACTTCTGAATGTTGGCCTCCAAGTTATGGCATTTTTTCTCCAACTATAGCATCAAGTTCCTTTTTGTAAGGACTCTTCTCACCTAAAGGATTGTTTTTGTCCTATCTACAATCTCAAATTCCTCTAGTTCCTCTTTTGTCTTTGAATTTAGAATCCTTACTAGGGCAGTGGCTTCACCTGGTTTATGTCCCAAACTTTCTTTTATTCCTTAAATAACTTCTTTTGATCTCTACACTAATTCCTCCTGCTCGAAAATTATTTCAATGGAAGGAAAAATTTCAGTCATAGCTTCATTGATTTCCACCCAAATGTTCTCCTTTTCTTGTGTAATGGCCTTAACCATGGAAGATTCATTCTCTAACTATTCAATTCTCTAGGTTAAATTATGAGTCTTTTGAAGCTCTGCTATGTACACATTATTAGTCCTTAATTTTTGTTCTTGGAGATTGTTTATCTAAGTTTTCAACTTTCCAATCTCCCACCTTCTGATAGATAGGTCCTCCACGGATTTGACTAGTTCTCCTGATGAGTTTGTAGACTGTCCTTCTACTATGATAGTTGTTGAAGTTGATGCTCCTGCTATCGATGTAGATGCAATAGGAATTGTTGTGATTGGAATGGTTGCCAGCTGTGTTGATTGTTCTCTTTCCTTAAGCAGTTTCTCCATCTCAGTTTCCATCTCCTTGATCTATCCATTATGTTCAATAATAATCTTGAACATGTCTTCTTTTTCTTTCTCTAACTGTCCAAATTATTTTGTTTGTGGGTCTTCAGTGGATGGAAGCTTGAGTTGTTTCTTTAGAGCTGCAATGTCAGCATTATTTCTTCTAATAATCTCCTCTACAGCTTTCACATTGTTAGGATCATATCCCAGTTTTATTACTAGATCCTCTAAAGACTTGATTTTTGTGTCTTTATCTAAGGAAGATATTTTTTCTAGTTTGAGTTGGGACTTAATGTTATTGACCAAAGCTTGCAGCCTCAAAGCTTCCATTGTTGAATTTGTCAAGGTTAAATATAACATCTCCCTTGTATGGTTGTGCAATTCCATCTAATCATCAATTTGATGGATTTGATCAACATTGAAGTAAAAGATTGGTTTTTTGTAAAAATATGGAGTTTTGGGGAAAGCAACCTTAGCCTAGAGGAAGGATATTTTAATATTTCCTTCCTTTGTTTCAAAGGCAAAGAGAAACCTATGTTGTGAGGATGTTGTCTGTTTCCAAAACTGTGAATAAGTTATAGCTATTAGCATATCATTCTTATTTTTAATTTATTTATACTTGGAAAATATATTTGGTTCAATTTGGTCGTAAACCAATTCTCCTGACTGAGAGGTATCCAATGGCTCTTGGGAGGTCGAATAGGATGGATATCCTACAAAAATATCTTCATTCTTGGTAGAAGTATGGGGGCTTGTCAAAACAATGGCGGACTGTACATTTTCCTCCTCCAAAAATTCTTTTGCTAGATTGAGTTTCTGTCTTTTCTTGTAAATTTTGAATTCCTTTCCCTGGATTTCTGTGACTGAAGGGGAAAGATCTTCTCTTGGAATCTTGTCCTGATTCTCCTGTGGTGTTGGAGTCTATGATGTTGTTTTTGAGAGTACCTATTCTTCTGCCTCTTGTAAAGTATTCTCCTACCATTGATCCTAATTCATATACTTTTCTATTTCTGGCCTGGGAGTATGAGTGTAGGGAGTAGTCTTCTATTCTACTCTCAGCTTTGAAATTATTCCCAAGGGGTCATATGACCAGGTAAAGCTAAGTTTAAAATTGATCTACTTAAGGAGAATATCTGCTTCTTTGGCTGTTGTCCTAGCATTGCAAATAAAGGCCTAACTTGTGTTTTTATTTTGAATTGAAATTTCTTCTTGGCTTCCACAAAGTGCAACTCATCCATGTTAATCATCTATCTAATATATTCTTGTGAAAAAATTCTCATCGGGAAAAATTTGGGCAACCTATATCGAGGTAATACACATCCATACACTTTGATTTCAGTGTAATTTTGGTACAAGTACCAGTCACCTATCTTGGTTTTCTCACTGAGGTGTAGAAATATTGTTATCTCAAGTCCTATCCTTGGTTCAACATCACTATTAAATAGGCAAGATACTGAATACAAAAATTGGTCAACATAATCACTAAAGGTGAATTCATTGGTATGCTTCCTTACCAAGGAAGTCCAATGAATCACATATTGGGCATTTCCTGGTTCATCCAATTTCTGTAATGGAAACTAAAACCTGTTTGCTTGATCGAATAAAAAAAAAAAAGACTAGAACTGAAGCATACTTAAAAACTCCTTCTATAGAAAACTTTAGCAACTTCTCATGAATGATATCTGATAGGAACTCACTGTAATTGAAGATAATTAAGAAATTTTCACCTATTGAGAAGACTAATAAAACCCTATGATGGCTTACTCAACCCACTGATTAGATTGATAGCCCAGTAAGCAAGAAACTATGGAAATAATTTGCTTTGTCATTTCAGGGAGCATGGAGGATGAATAAGGGGGATTTTTCTTAGGAAATTGAGCATCCTCAGGGAGAAATGTTTCAAAGATATTTTCTCTATGAGGGAAAGTGAGGTTCTTGTAGAATTCCATGAGGCAATCTACTGAAAAAGGTTTCAAAGGGGCAAAATTATGAATTTGCAGCATTTGGGAAATGGATTTAGAGGTAATTGTGAAAAGGATATCATTATTTTGGGCTACAATTTCCCTCTCACTGGGAATGTACCGGAAGTGGCACCATGAAATGAATTCAGGAAAATGGTAGGTCGAGGAAAAATGAATTGGGGTAGGAAGGAGTCCCACAAACCCAATTCATCACTAAGATCTATGAATTTTTGATTTAACTAGTTGTGAAGTTCGTAGAGGTCGAACTCACAACTAGTTTCAAGGATTTTATATCCTTGATCTACCAGGGGTTGATGGTCCAAGTCAATTACAAGGGGTAGAAGGGGGTTTTCTTCTGTAGATTTAGATTTTCCTTTAGGAGCCATGCTGGAAAGGAAAGAACTGGAAATTTGGAATTACCCGAGAATCGGCTGGATGAAGACTGGTGGTTGGGTGACCAGTTGCAATGGCAGTCTTCTTGTTGACTGGGCATTGTAGAATTTTGATTATTGATAGGGTGTTGTAACAAGTTCTAGTATTTTGGTGTCTTGGCATAGTAAAGGGGAGGGCCAAAAGAGCAGGTTTAGGATTTATTTGTAAACGAACTCATTTTCTGTTGGGATTAAGTCATTTAATGGAGTGGGTCCATTAATCTGGGCTAAAACGGTTACATGACGAATGTAGATGCGCCATGTGGCAGAAGCGTATTGAAGTTGAGTGGGGACGGGAGGTGCCACATGGCGGAAGAGGAGTGGAGTCAAGGAGCATGGGGTCAATGTCATAATAGGCGTGAATAAGGAAAGTGGATTTCATGGGGGGTTGGGGGAGGGTCAGAAATGGGCATGAGGGCAACACGTTGCATAAGATGTATGCGAGGAAACAAATTTTCAGAACCCCCCGGTTAACTATTGGAGGAGTGGGGGGTTCCGAAGTCATCACTGGTTGTTGATTTGGGCAGGTGAGATGACAACCGCTCGTTGCTTTGTAAACTTTATTATAAAATGAAAAATGTGTCGTGTCAAACAAAATTTAATAAAACTATTATAATCACGATTATATAGTGCGATTACACTAATTAAACTAACTTTATTAAACTAATCTAACCGCGATTACACTGTGCGATCCAAAAATTAATTAAACATACTTTATTCACCTAATCTAATCACGCTTAAATGGTGTGATTAAACAATTAAACATACTTATTTAACTCTAATGTGGCATTTAAACTAGCTGCACATTATTTTTTTATTTTTTTAAAGGTATTTCATCATATATTTTTATTTTTTGAAATAAAGTGGCATTTGAACTGGCTCACTTATTGGGGCTATTTTCATTTTTTCATATTTTTTATTTCTTTCATTTTATCCTTTTATTTCTATTTTTGTATCCCCTTTCATTTTGTTTTTTCTTTTCTTTTCTTTTTCTTTTTTGTTTTTTCTGTTTTTTTTTTCTTGGAAATAATTTGCAAGATGAAACATTATTTACAATATCTTATATAAAATCACAAAAAATCATCAATTGATCCTATAAATTATAGGACCCTAAGAGTGGCTCCAATGAGGATGTCATCCTCCTTGTGAGGTGTCAAGAACGTTGTAGATCAATAACCTTTATCCATTGGGCATTTTGTCCTTATTCTGTAACTGAACTGATTAACTGTTGTTATTGTAAATACTGGCAGCAACTCACCAAAAGCTTAGGGCCTTCTCTTCGGGCTTCAATTCCTAATGTTAGCCACCCACTCTTGCATTAAAATAGTAAAATGATATTTACAATGACTTGAATGAGAAACTTATCTATTCTGGAAGAAAATAGTGCTTGAGTAGTCTGCCATTGACAGGTCCTCCCGACAGTCCTTCTCCAGTCAAGTCTTTCAAAAATAATGCATTGTTGCCTCAGAAAGCTTGAATTTTATAAGGTCCTCTCCACAAACTATCAAATTTCCCATGCTTATCCTTTTCTTCATTTCTTGAGTCCCATATCAACCCAAAGTCATCTAGTTGGAAATCATCTGCTTTGGTTCTTCTATCATGGATCTTTTTTATTTTGTCCTAAATTATTTGAGTTTTGTTGTAGACTTCCTCCCTAGTTTGTTACAATTGTATTGTTTGATTTATCCTTCTCTGTACATCATTTGGCTTGACTTGTGATTTTTGGAATAATTTTAGCACAAGGGTTCCCAGTGAAGTAGAAAAAATGGCATCCACTCCATATACTAATTGGAAAGGAGACATTCCAATAGACTTCTTTGTGCTAATTTTGTCAACCCAAAAAGCATTAACCAACTTCTTGTGCCAGGATTTTTTATTTTCCTGCAATAGTTTCTTAATAATATTGACTAAACTCTTATTAGAATACTCTGCTAACCCATTCCCTTGTGGTTAATAAGCAATAGAGTGTCCTAAGTTGAGGTGATACTTGTGGAAAAAATCAATCATTCTATTTGACTTGAAATAAACAACGTTGTTAGTAATGATTTTATGTGGACATCCAAATCTAGCGAGAATATTACCTTCTCAAAATTGTATGATTACAATGTATGTAGCTTATCTAGTTGGAATATCCTCAATAAACTTAGTGAAGTAGTCATTGGCTGTCAAGATACATTTATGTTGGGTTGAGGAGCTTGGATGTATTTCTCCAATGAAATATAGGCCCCGTTGTTGGAAATGGGCCTCAACTGAAATGGGCTTCAAAGGTAGAGGCAACAATTTTCTCTTGCCTTGAACATCTACAAACAAGGTAGGCCAGTAAAAACAAGCTCTCGGGATTTTGTTAGATGTGGTTTTCCAGTACAAATGTCCCCCACAGTCTCCTTGATAAAATTCTTCCATAGCACGTCTGCTTCATCCTTCAATAAACAATTTAGAAAAATACCCCCAACATCTTTCCAATCCACATTCTGATTTAAAATGAAGAATTTCATAGCTTTTAACTTGAGAAATCTAGCTTTTGTTTTTGTTAAACTAGGAGGAGCTTATAAATTTTGTAACACAAAAAATAATGTTTGCATACCAAGGAGAGGTAGAAAAGGCTTTTGATACCTATGGAGTCGCCAACTCTTCCTATTCATCGAGTGCAACTATAAAATTTATATCTAGTGCATGGAAATTGATTCATCCATTAGTTTAGTCAATCCCTGACCTTTGATGAGCTCAATAGGTATTATCTCAATGTCATATTCTAGAATAACTGCAATCCATTTGCCTCTTTTCCCATTTGGATCAGTTTGTGTAAGGATATCTTTTACTACAGCACTTGGGACAAATGCAATGATATGGGAATGTAGAATGTAAACTCTAAAATCTTTTAGTGCCTTCACTAAAGCAAAGGCTTGTTTCTCCATGATATTATACTTTAATGAGGCATCCCTTAAAGCTCTGTTGAAGAAAGCTATAGGTTGTTCATGTCCTTCATTGTTTTTCTGCAACAAAACTGTTGCAATAGTATGTTTACATGCAAAAGAAAAAATCATGAAATCCTTTGTAAAGCTAGGGCTAATTAAAATAGGAGTAGTTGTCAAAGCTAACTTTACTTGACTAAAAGTTTTTTTAGCTTCACTATTCCATTTTATTTCAATATCTTTCTTTAGCATGTTTGTAATGGCTCTCAAGATCTCGGCCAGGTTTGGAATGAATCTTCTTAGGAAATTGATCCTACTGATAAAAGACTGAAATTATTTCTTGTTCCTGGTAGGGTCAATTTTCATTATGTCTTCAACTCTGTTGGGGTCTATTCTAATACCTTTTTTTTCGAAATACTGTGACCCAATAGTTTTCCTTCCTCTAAACCAAAAATAGTTTTCTTGGGGTTCAAGGAGATACCATATTTTATGCATTTTTCAAAAAACTTTCTCAAGTGTAATAGGTGATCTTCATCTCTTTTTGAAAAGATAGTAATATCATCCAGGTAAATCACAATGAACCTATCTTTCTCATCAGAAAATGCAATGTCCATTTCTCTATGAAAAGTGGCCCCTGCATTCATAAGGCCAAAGGGCTTTTTTTCATACATAAAGGTTCCACAAGGTGTAGTAAAATATGTTTTATGTTGATCATCAGGATGAACCAGAATTTGGTTGTATCCTGAAAAACCATCCAACAAAGAAATTCTACTGGAACCAACTACTTTCTGTAAGATATGATCCATTTTGGGCAGAAGGTAGTTTCCCTTGAGAGAAACTTTGTTTAGATTCCTAAAATCTACACAGAGCCTTATTTTTCCTATTTTCTTTCTTGTTGGTACTAGATTAGAGACCCATTTTGAAAATCTTAGGGGCACAATGATTTTTGCATCAAAAAGTTTTTTGACTTCTTTTTCTATCAAAGGTAATAGAATTGGATTTACCCTCCTTAATTTCTTCTTGAAGGGTTTTTGGTCTTCTCTGATGGGAATGGTATGTTGTATGATACTGGTATCATAAGATTTCAGATCTTCATAGCTCCAAGCAAACACATCAGAAAATTCTTTTAATAGCTCAATGTATTTATGTTTTTCTTTAGGAGGCAAGGACTTGGACAACTTTATAATTTTAGGACTTTCTTTAGTACCTATATTACAGTCCTCTACCTCAGCTCCTATAGGTTCTATTTTTGGCTTTTTGGCTACATTGTTAAAATCAAAAAGCTCTTCCAATGGCACCAATCCTCTTGGCAGCACATTGTCTTTTAATTGTAGAACCTCAAGTTCTTCTAGATTGTCATCGGTTTCATTTAACACTATTTCCTTTTTATTTTCATCTACATCATTATCTGTATCAATATGTACATACTCAAATTCATATTTCAATTGTAAAAAATTTTCTACTTGTTTATCACTACCAAAAACCTGCCAATATCTTACATTATCTGGAACAATTGGCTTGTGTTTCACTTCCACCTCATATTTTCTATTGGGATGGAATGGCATTTTACAAGTACTAACTGAAGTAGCCAAAGCATCAGCTAAGATATTTTTCCCTCTAGGGATAACAAACAATTGATATTCAGGAAAATATTGTAGAAAATCTAGGACTACATTTCTGTAAGCTCTTAGTCTAGGGTGTTTAGCCGAGTACTCACCTTTAATTTGGTTAATGATGAGTTCAGAATCCCCATGTACAAAAATTCTTTTAGCTCCCAACCTCTTCAAAATTTGCAGTCCCAAAATCAGTGCTTCATATTCAGCTATATTATTTGTACATTGGAAATTAAGCTTGTAAGCATGTCCCTTAGCTATACATGTTTGTGAGTTTAAAATCCAAACACCTTCCCCTGCTCCTTCCTTGCTCACAGCCCCATCAAAATCCATATTCCAAAGGGCTTCACCCTCTTCATCTTGTTTTCCAACCTCTAATTTCATCTCCTCTGTGTTGCTTAATTCAACTTCTAAGTGTGACACTTCCTCCTCTACACATTCATCATTATACAAAATAAAGGAGTCCATATCTAAATGCACAGAGTACAGGGGGTAATTATTTGGTTTGTCTTGACTACTCACCATATATTTCATTAATGTTTCCATGTATAACCTTCTCTGCTGACCAAAAACGGGAATGGTATCATAGGTCATGTCCATTTGCAAAGTACCCCATAACTTTGCTCCCCATGATCTTGATAGTAACATTCCATACTTCGGAGGTATGTCTACTACTACAAGGTTCATGACTAGACTCTTTGTTGGTATTTGGACCAGTGTAACACATAAATCTTTGTGAGACCTGAGCATCTCACTTTTTCAGAGTCAAAAGAATAAAAATTTTGTAAGGTCTTGTGATGTCCAAACCCAGTTTTTCCATGATAGCTTTGGTGATCGGATTGTGAGAAGCACCAGAATCAAGCATAACATTATACCGAATTTTGTCATGAATGTTCAAACTGATATAGAAAGGTGGAACACTACCATCTCGAGACTTCCCTTCAACTTCAAGTCCAAACAACAACTCAGACTGGTCATGAGCTAAGTTGACTATTTCTGTCCCTTCCCCTATCTTTAGAGCCTTCATGACTTGAGATCTATATGCATTCTTGTTAATTAATGCAGTGAGGAGGATATAATTTTTTACCTTGGCCAATTCATTTTCATTATTGAAAGATATCTGATGTTTTTCTATTTCTTTAATGTTTACAACGTGTTTTTTAGAAGTTTCTTTTTGAGAATCATCTTTTGGCTCGCTAGTAGAAGGGGTGTCATTCTGAATTTTCTTGGGAGGATTTTCAGTATCCTTTTTACTCCTCAAATTCTACTATCTGTGCACCTCCATCACATTTTGGTATCATTGTTAATAATCATCTAACTCTAAAGGGAGGACCTTTGGTTGTGATAGCAAGAACAGATCTTGTTCCTCTTTAGTTACAAAAACGTGGTTAATTTCACTTTCCTCAAATAAGTTTATTTTATGTTCTTCATGATCCTCTCGTAGCTCAATTTATTCATCTGCATAATTCTCTTGGAAAGGAGGTGTAATTTGCTACTGATTAGTTTGGCCTCTCTGTTCTCTCTGTTTGGTTTGAGGTGGTTTTTTTTCTAAAATTTGGATTTCTAATTGGACAACCACCTTGATTATCCCTTGGAGGAGCCCTATCAACTAAACTTATCCTTTCCATAATTATTCCATGGTATTAACTAAGGTATACAACTTAACACCTGATGAGGAAGAAGAAAGTCATTCTTTAATAGTGACTCTCCTCTCAACTTTTAATCTAGCTTTCTTTGCCAACAGATTGGCTTTTACACTAACTTAGTTTCTCCACATTTTCTCAAGGGTAGTAGGGTTTCTCTCTCTAAGTTGGTAAGACATGTTTGGATCAAATCCATCTAGGAATTTGATCAGAGCTAGTCCTGGTGGGGGTTGTATTGCAGTTGGGATAGAATTGTAAATGTTATTAAATCTAGTGAAATAATCTTGGACTGTTTCACTATGGGCTCTCTTTATACTCTCATATTCAACCAAGGTTTGGAGGGGATTCTTAAATACTTCCCATCTTGTGAGGAAAGTTTGGTGAAATTGTGCGAGATATGGGATAGAGGTAGCTGGAAATGCTTTAAACCATTTCTTAACTTCTCCTGTGAGACTTTGGGCAAATAGTCTCAACTTCACATCATCATCATCAATTTCTTGCAAATCTAAATAATCATTAATTTTGTCTATATGTTGTTGAGAAGTGATTTGCCATGTGCCATCAAATTGAGGTATTCTACTATGGTAATCTTGTGGCATGGCATTGAGTTGTCTAGGTAAAACCAGGGGGGCATAATGACCTGCCATGATAGGTAAATGAGAGGAAGATGTAACTACAATGGATGTGGATGTGGAAGGTATTAAAGGGGGTGGGATGGTAGTTTGTTGTGTTGGTGTAGTGGTGGTAGGGATAGTAGATGAAATGGGTACACTGGTGATAGGGGGAATTACTGGAGGTGTAGTAGAAATAGGGGGAATCTCTGGTGGGATAGTAGTACTAGATGGAATTACTGGTGGGGTTGGTGATGAGGCAGTAGAAGAAGAAGGTGAAGATCTAGATGATTCAAGAGATTTTTGCATAGCTTGATCTAATTTAGTTACTAACACTTCAATCTTATTAAATTGTTTGATGACATCATCATCAGAGTCTGGATTAACAGGTTGATGCTTTGAAATGTAAGGTTTTAAAATGCTTTCATAAAAAACAGTTTTAGGTACAAAGTTGTCAGACTTAGTATGAAAGAGGCTATGTTCAAAAGCTAAATCAAACTCAATATCCTCTACAGTTACAAAACTTTTAGGGAGAGAATTAAGTCTGGGAAGTGGATTATTACTTGCTTGGATCTCAATTAAACTCTTCTTTTTGAGAATTTTTTCAAGATTATCTACAATTTTTAGTGGCTTAGGATTTGGATTGGATCTAGTATATATATTTTTAGGAGCCAGATCTACAATAGTATATTTACAGATATAAAGTATGTACAACTTTTAAGTGGAAAACAACCTTAAACAAGATCTATTTCATAGTCACACACTTGAAATAGCTTTAAGCTCTAAAATAAATTTTACCAGGGAAAAATTGAATTCATATAAGATTTGTTCGAGTCCCTAGTATGGTCGCCAGAATTTTATCACTCCATAATTTCCTAAAGTTGTAAAAGAAATCTAGAGGTAACCACAAAAACACTTGTAATCTTAGAAGCTAGCCCTTCTAAACTCAGAGAGGGATCTCTCTATTAGATTTAGATTTTTTGTTTTGAGATTTTATGCTAGTTATTAGGTTTAGAGTTTGGTTTTTTCAAATGTTTGGTTGAAAATGCAAGGAAAGGTCATTGGGAAATGGAGTAAGAAAGTATTAGGGTGATCAGATACAAGAATTTCAGAACAGATGTAACAGGGCAAGCTAGGCATGCTATTGGATCTTTGGAACTTTTGTGGGATGAAGGGGAGGAAAAGATTGAGATTCAATTAAACATAGAGAATTTTAGAATGAATTCTATATTTAATCTCAGTTGAAAACATAGAATGTTCCAGTTCTCAAAAGTCTATAACTGAAGCTCGTTGATACATACATCATAAATCTGTAAGTGAAGCTCAGTGATACATACATCGAAATTCTGTAAGTGAAGCTTGGTGATACATACATCACAAGTTTGTAAGTGAAGCTCGGTGATACATACATCAGAAGTCTGTGAAGTGAAGCTCGGTAATACACCCCTTGGAAGTCTGTAAGGAGCTTGATGATATACACCCCTCGGAAGTCTGGAGCTCAATGATATATCTCAAAAGACTGTGAGTCACCTTCGGTAATATACTTGGGAAGCCTGTAAACAATGATATCTTCTGGAAGTCCATAAGCCACCCACGGTAATAAATATATGTCTTAGAACTAATCAAAGGACTCCGCATATACATATATATACATGTATATATATATATATACACACACACACACACATATATATGCACACACATATATATACACACATATATATATACATATACATATACATACATACATACATACATACATACATACATACATACATACATACATACACACACACACACACATATATATATAGCCCCAAGGGTTAGCTCAGTTGGTCAAAATTAGTGCCTCGCCATCGGGAGGTCAGAGGGTCCAATCTCCCCGAAGCCCTTGGGGTCAGGCCTTGCTAGTGGGACGCGGGGCTAGATTCCCTTCGGGGTCGATCACGCAGATTTTTTCGTGGACGTAGCGCCACCTGTTGACCAGGGTGTCCATGAACCACAAACCAAAAAATATATATATATATATATATATATAATAGTGATAACGCTCGATGCAATGCTAAGTGGTATCCTCTCTAATATATATTTTAACCAACGAAGAACTGAAAGCCTGTGGCAAGTCAAAAGAAGAAGGTGTCGAAGACAGTGACAAGACAAATAAGACATAAGGAGAAGAAGTATAATGATATCGAGACAATGAATCATAGACCAAACAATGCAGAGAATAGTGACAAACATCTTGGAGGTAATGTCCATTTTGTTAAGGGTCTTGGTATTCATCATCTAAATATCTATAAGAAGATATTCAAAGGTTTTACTCTCAAGAGGAGAGGTTTTTCCCTGGCTTGGAGCCAACATCTTGTGTACTTGTTCTATTGTTGATCTTTCATTTTGATAAATGTTTGAAGACTTAAGAACACACTAACATAACAAAGTTAATACAAGAAGACAACACAAATCATTATCAATAAGTTTGAGAAGAATCACTAAGTCATGAATTTCCCTAGATTCTTCAACATGGTATCAAAGCTATGGTTCATGAAGGGCATGAAGGAGATCAAATATATCATGAAAAAGCTTTTGAAGAAGTGTCCATACCAGTGAAGGGTCACGATGCATATATATCACAGTCTTGGTTATAAGTGTCTATATCACAGTCACAGAGAAAATATCTACAATACATAGATGTTTATACCACTACCTCAGTCTCGAGCATGTCACAGTATGTCACAATCCTGGGTATGATGAGAACACAGTGCTAATCCAGTATCGAGGCATCCATGAGGATGTTTATCAATAAAAAAGAATGCCACTACAAATTCAGAAATGAGAAAGATGCCACTTCAAAGATATCACCTTGACTTAAGTCGTAACACAAAAACAATATTAAGAACTCTCATTCTCTAATATATCATAGTTTTCAGTCTCAGCCCATGATGATGCTCCAGTCTCAACCTATGGTGATTCTATAATCTCTTCCTAACCTGGAGCTACCATAGTAAGAAAGGTCTCACTGATTCAATGTCATCACAGTTAGATGAAATGATCCTCTAAAGATCTGAAGTAACCAAGTAAGTATTAAAGTAACCAAGTCAAAGGTATGTATGAATCTCTAAGATTAGCTAGTTTAATTTGTAACCTTTAGATAGTCCATGTGATTCTTAGATATGAAATAAATTAAATTGATCCTATATATTCTAGAAGAAATCTAACTTGAAAAATGAAGGCATATTCTTGGTACCACCGTTTTTCTTGAAAGCATGTATTGCAGTCCACTATTAACTATTCTAAGGAAGGACTTGCTAAAAGATCAAGGAGTATGAAGGAAGGCATCACAAAGGTTTGTAAAAAATCATAGGTATGTCTCTATTATAAAGTTTGTTATTCTCTTCTTCAAATCCTATCTACACTATTAACGCTCATCTTGTTTAGCTCTCTTGAATCATAAAAGATTCTTGTTTGAGGTAATTCATCATCTGATGAATCTACCACCCTATTCATCTCTAAATTGTTTGAATGAAAAGAACCTTGAAAGATTCTCTAGAAACACTAACCTAAGGGCATATTGATAGGATTTCAATCCCTAAACCTTCTTAAGGATATTAATGATAAAAATTTCTACAAATTTTAACATAAACTAATGATGTGTGAAACCCTAAACCTAATTAGGGCTATCAATGAAGAAATTCATATACTTCCTATACTGGTTGATTTGTTGGTAATGTGATATTCGATTTTTCGATATGATCATGGAAGCTCTAAATTATCAAGGTTTAAATCTTGAACCCTTGAAGTTCTGATAGAATAAGGATTTTCTTTGATAATGAATCAAAAACCTAAGTTTTGGTTAGGTCTACAAGCAAGATCTATGCCATGAAAAGTCCTATGAATGAAACCCTAGGTACATGTTTCTTTTCCTAGCTTAGTCTTGGTCAATATATTGCCTAACTATATAATGGTTATCTCCTAGAAATATGTGTTGATCAAATTTTCTAAAGATAATGGGATATAGGGTTTGATAGTCAAGCCCTAGCCAAATTTTTAAAGTTATAGGATGATGATTGAAATATAGGGTTTGTAACTAAATCCTAGTAATGATTAAATTCTCTAGTATTTTTATTCATTTGAATCCATAAATTATGTGCTGAGAATTTATAGATGGAAAATCTATGGTTTACATCAAACCCTAGTAGAAGCAATTCATGTTGATAAAATATAGGGTTTACCGAAAACTCTAATAGATAGTCTATCATATGGTTTCTCAAATTATCTAATCATGATTTAATTTAAGTATTCTGATATGACTTAGGGTTCATATCAAACTTGTTCTAGATGATTGAAGTAATTAAGAGTGTAATCTCTTGCTGATTATGAAAATTATAAATTCTTCTGCTACTTTAATGTTTTTGTTATGACCAATTTGTGCTTCTATAGAATTGGTTTGTACTTGTTGTCTAAGTGGTACATGTACATCATATTGGTAAAGAAGCTAGTAAAAGTAGTTGAGACAATCAACATGAGATCAAGGAAGCTGCTAGAAGAAGCCTATATGAACTAAAGGTAAAATCAGGTATGTATGCTTGTATTTAATTTTATAATGTCATGTCGTATGATTGCAGGCAACATGGATCACTACTTCTATCTTAAGAAGCATGATAAAGAGAAAAGCATCTCCTCCTCTAAAAAGATGCAGAAAAGCATAAGTCACACTAGATGAATTCAACACAATATGTTCCGACATAAAGTATGAGGTGGTTGACTATGATTACAAGAACTCTGATTAGGAACCCCTGAGAATGGAATGAATGAGAAAGGAAGAGATCATGATCTATGCAACCATGATGAAGGCAATCAACATCCAAAAGACCAAGAAGAGTTGACTAGGAAATCACTCGGAAGATATGAAGATTCTGATGAAAGTCTGAAAATGATGGAGGCACTTGACAATGCATATCTTTGGGAAATGTGTCAACAAGTATGTAGGATGTTGATACCTACTAAAAGGATGTCATGATAAAGAGCCATCTCGAGAGGTACGATTTGATTTAATGCTATGTTTTGATTTCTTCAATAATATCTAGATGAAGTTCATACAGGGCTACTAGAACAAGATTTGTAAGTACAAGTGCATCCAACATTCATGCGATCGATGGAAACTCCTAAAAGAAGCATGAACAAAAAGAAGTATCCATATAAAGAAGGTTCTAGATATATACCAGGAAGGCCAGTTTCCATGAAGAAATGAATGACATGAGGAGAGGTTCAAGGATTTTACTCTCAAGAGGAGAGGTTTTTCCCTGGCTTGGAGCCAACATCTTGTGTACTTGTTCTATTGTTGATCTTTGATTTTGATAACTGTTTGAAGGCTGAAGAACACACTAATGTAAAAAAGTTAATACAAGAAGACAACGCAAACTATTATCAATGAGTTTGAGAAGAATCACTAAGTCATGAATTGCCCTAGATTCTTCAACACTATCTTCATCTCAGGTGGAGAATTCAATTAACTTCCTATAGGTTTCATCCACCTTGGTATATTTATGGAATGTGGGCTTAATTACAAACAAATGTTCTATCTCATGTTTAATAATTAAATCGAATTTCAAACCCTCCATGAAATCGTTTGCTATGATGGTTCCCTTAATGGTGGAATACCTTGACTTATATATGGCTATGGTATATAACTTCGGTTGATAATCATCTAACTTGACCAACTTATCTCCAATTCCTTTCAAACTTGGCAACCCTTTTTGATTCAATACATTGAATTTTCTATGAAACTTTTGAATGCTGGCCTCCAAGTTATGGCATTTGTTCTCCAACTATAGCATCAAGTTCCTTTTTGTAAGGACTCTTCTCACCTCAAGGATTGTTTCTGTCCTATCTACAATCTCAAATTCCTCTAGTTCCTCCTTTGTCTTTGAATTTAGAATCCTTATTAGGGCAGTGGCTTCACCTGGTTTCTATCCCAAACTTTCTTTTATTCCTTCAATAACTTCTTTTGATCTCTGCACTAATTCCTCCTGCTCGAAAATTATTTCAATGGAAGGCCAAATTTCAGTCATAGCTTCATTGATTTCCACCCAAATGTTCTCCTTTGCTTGTGTAATTGTCTAAACCATGGTAGATTCATTCTCTAATTGTTCAATTCTCTGGGTTAACCTATGAGTCTTTTGAAGCTATGCTATGTACACATTATCAATCTTTAATTTTTGTTCTTGGAGATTGTTTATATGAGCTTTCAACTTTTCAATCTCCTTCCCTCTGATAGACAGGTCCTCCATAGCTTTGAATAGTTCTCTTGATGAGTCTGTAGACTGTCCTACTATGATGGCTATTGAAGTTGATGCTCCTGCTGTCAATGTAGATGCAATAGGAATTTATATGATTGGAATGACTTCCATATGTGTTGACTGTTCTCTTTCCTTAAGCAGTTTCTCCATCTCATTTTCCATCTCCTTGATTTGTCCATTCTGTTCAATAATAATCCTGAACATGTATTCTTTTTCTTTCTCTGGTTGTCCAACTTCTTTTGTCTGTGAGTCTTCAGTGGATGGAATCTTGAGTTGTTTCTTTAGAGCTACAATGTCAGTAATATTCCTTATAATAGTCTCCTCTACAGCTTTCACATTGTTGGGATCATCTCCCCTGATTGCTTGTGTAAGTCCATCTAATCAATTGGATGGATTTTAACATTGAAGGAAAAGATGGATTTTTTGTAATCATCTAGAGTTTTGGGGAAAGGAACCTTAGCCTGGAGGAAGGCTATCTGCATCTTTCCTTCCTCTGTGTTAAAGGCATAGAGAAGCCTATGCCGTGAGGATGTTGTCTATTTCCAAAACTGTGAATAAGTTGTAGATGTTAGCATCTTATTTTTCTTTTTAATTTCTTTATACTTGGAAAATATATTTGGTTCAATTTGGTCATGAACCAATTCCCCTGACTGAGAGGTATCCAGTGGCTCTTGGGAGGCCGAAGAGGATGGAGATCCTACAAAAATATCTTCATTCCTGGTAGAAGTATGGGGGCCTGTCAAAACAATGGTGGATTGTACATTTTCCTCCTCCAAAAATTCTCCTGCTGGATTGACTTTCTATCTCTTCTTGTAAATTTTGAATTCCTTTCCTTGGATTTCTGTGACTAAAGGGGAAAGATCTTCTCTTGGCCTCTTGTCCTGCTTCTCTTGTGGTGTTGGAGTCTATGATGTTGTTGTTGAGAGTACATGTTCTTTTGCCTCTTGTAAAGTATTCTCCTACCATTGATCCTGATTCATATAATTTTCTATTTCTGGCCTGAGAGTATGAGTGTAGGGAGTAGTCTTCTATTCTACTCTCAGCTTTGAAATTATTCCCAAGGGGTCATATGACTAGGTAAAGCTAAGTTTAAAATTCATCTGCTTAAGGAGAATATCTGCTTCTTTGGCTGCTATCCTAGCATTGCAAATAAAAGGCCCAACCTGTGTTTTTATTTTGAATTGAGATTTCTTCTTGGCTTCCACAAAGTGCAGCTCATCCATGTTAATCATCTGTCTAATATATTCTAGTGAAAAAATTCTCATAGGGAAAAACTTGGGCAACCTGTATGGAGGAAATTCACACCCATACACTCTGATTTCAGTGTAATTCTAGTACAGGTACCAGTCACCTATCTTGGTTTGCTCACTGAGGTGTAGAAATATTTTTATCTCAGGTCCTATCCTTGGTTCAACATCACTATTCAATAGGAAAGATATTATATACAAAAATTGGTCAACATACTCACTGAAGGTGAATTCATTGGTATGCTTCCTTACCAAGGAAGTCCAATGAATCACATATTGGGCATTTCCTTGTTCATCCAATTTCTGTAATGGAAACTGAAACTTGTCTGCCCAATGGAATAAAAACAAATAGACTAGAACTGAAGCATAATTAAAAACTACTTGTGTAGAAAACTTTAGGATCTGCTCATGAATGACATATGCTAGGAACTCACTGTAGTTGAAGATGATTACGGGATTTTCACCTGTTGAGAAGACTGATAAAAACCCTATGATAGCTTCATCGATGCAGTAATTGGATTGATAGCCCAATAAACAAGAAACTATGGAGACATTTTGATTTGTCATTTCAGGGAACATGGAGGATGAATACGAGGGATTTTTCTTAGGAAATTGAGCATACTCATGGATAAATATTTCAAAGATCTTTGCTCTATGAGGGAAAGTGAAGTTATTGAAGGAATCCATGAGGGAATATACTTAAAAAGGTTTCAGAGGGGCAGAATTTTGAATTTGCAGCATTTGAGAAATGGATTCAGAGGTAATTGTGAAATGGATAGCATTATTTTGGGCTACAATTTCCCTCAGACTGGGAATGTACCAAAAGTGGCACCATGAAATGAATTCAGGAAAATGGTAGGTCTGAGGAAAAATGAATTGGGGTAGGAAGGAGTCCCACAAACCCAATTCACTAAGATCTCTGAATTTTTGTTTTAACCAATTGTGAAGTTTGCAGAGGTCGAACTCACAATTGGTTTCAAGAATTTTGTATCGTTGATTACCAGGGGTTGATGGTCCAAGTCAATTATAGGGGGTAGAAGAGGGTTTTCTTCTGTAGATTTAGATTTTCCTTTAGGAGCCATGCTAGAAAGGAAAGAACTAGAAATTTGGAATTACCTGGGAATCGACTAGATGAAGACTAGTGTCTGGGTGACCGATTGCAGTGGAAATTTCCTTTTTGGCTGGGCACTGTAGCAGTTTGATTTTTGAATAGGCGTTGTAACATGTTCTCGTTTGTCGGTGTGTTGGCACAGTAAAGGGGAGGGTGAAAAGAGTGGTTTTAGGCTTTATTTGTAAACGAACTTGTTTTCTGTTGGGATTAAACTATTTAATGGAGTTATTCCGTTATTCTGGGCTGAAACGGTTACATGACGAGTGCAGATGCACCATGCGGTGAAAGCATATTGGAGTGGAGTGGGAACGGGAGGTGCCACTTGGTGAAAGAGGAGTGGAGTGAGGGAGCACGGCTAGGTCAATGGTCATAAGAGGCAAGAATAGGGAAAGTGGATTTTGTAGGGGGGGTCCAAAAGGGGCCTAGGGGCGACACGTCACATAAGTTGTATGCGGGGAAACAACTTTTCAAACCCCTCACCCCCTTGGTTAACTGTCAGAAGGGCGGGGGGGAGGGGTGGGGGGGAGGGGGTCTAAAGTCATCTCCCGCCGTTGATTTGGGTGGGTGAGATCATGGTCACTCGTTATTGCACGAACTTTATTACAAAATGATAAATGTGTCATGTCAATTTGTTTTTAATAAAACTATTATAATCGCAATTATACAATGCGATTACACTAATTAAACTAACTTTATTAAACTAATCTGACCGTGATTACATTGTGTGATCCAAAAATGAATTAAACATACTTTATTCACCTAATCTAATCACGCTTAAATTTAAACATACTTATTTAACTCTAATGTGGCATTTATACTAGTTGCACATTATTTTTTTATTTTTCTAAAGGTATTTCATCATATATTTTTATTTTTTGAAATAAAGTGGCATTTGAACTCGCTCACTTATTGGGGCTATTTTCATTTTTTCATATTTTTTATTTCTTTGATTTTTTCACATATATATATCTTTTTTTTTTATATCCCCTTTCATTTTGTTTTGTTTTTTCTTTTCTTTTTCTTTTTTCTATTTTCTATTTTTTTTTTTTCTTGGAAATAATTTGCAGGATGAAACATTATTTACAATATCTCATATAAAATCAATAGATAATCATCAATTGATCCTATAAATTATAGGACCCTAACAGTTCCAACACAAGAGATAAATGAACATGTATGGACTCCTTACAGTTAGAAAAGAAAATCTTAGTCTTCTCATAGTTAATAAGAGTACCTGAAACTTCCATAAAAATCAAAAGTAGAGAACGAACACTTCTTTAAGGTTGGGTAGGCCAAATAGACACACATCATCCACTAATTGTTGATGTGTCACTGGAAGATATTAAATGGGAGATTTATTGGATGGTGTGCCATCCACTATAGGTGTCATATCCTCTTAAATGTAGTGGTAAGGAGTGGTTGATGTGAGGCATAAGGCAACTAGTTGGGTCTGCAACTTTAAATTAGCAGTTACGTGGAAGGGTTGGCTATTTTCCAAGGTCAGTATATATGAAGGCGAGGTTTGCTCCTTGTTCTCTGTTAAGTGTTATTAGGTGGTGAATTCTCTATCTATTCTCATTTACTCAAAGTGGTATAGTAATTTTCTTAGGTAGTGGGTGTGCAATATCGTTTAGGTGCATCTACTGAGGGTGTTAATTTCATATCTTCTCCTTCTCTAGAATGGTGGTATGTTTTATGTATGCTAGTCCTTTTATTTCTCTTGTCTAGTTTATTGGAGTTCAAATTTCTATTTCTCTGGTCTCTCAAGATGTTTGTCAACTCATGGGTTCTTTATAATTTTATTCATGGTGTTCCACCTCTAATAATGGTTGGGAAAAAAACTTTTGTGCTACAGTTTTGGTTAGTTTCCCTCGTTTTATTTTGTCACTTCGCTCACAATCTATTTTCACTTGAAAGAGATAAGGGTTCTGGGTGTTGTTACAGTTTTTTTAAATTTGGTCTATGCTCTATATAATTTCTCTTTTGGTTCCGGGGGGGGTTTTTTCGTGTCCTTATATTGTAGGGAGATTGAAAATTTAATTGACTTGGCTCCTGTTGTATGGTTTTTGGGGGATGATCTAGTAGGTCTCAGGTCAAGCTTTCAAGGTGGTGTATTTTGTTCCTTCTCTTGTTTTGGAGGTAAGGGCTCTTTTCTCTCTTGCTCTCAGTGTTCTTTGGTAGCTTCACTCATGCCTCCTAGGCAAAGGATGTGTAGTAGGAGAGGTAATGTCGAAACAAAAAGAAGTTGACCCTTTTCCCATGAATTTGTGGCCACCTTCTTCAATGTAATTGCTTTCGAATTCATGAAGGGTATTTTACTACTAAAAAGTAAAGAGGCTGAGGATTGCCCTTATCACTTAGATTCTAAGGTGATGGGGGAGTATTTGAAATGGGTACCAAACCTTGGAAGATTTAGGAAAAACGACTTCATTTTCTGAGTTTGTTGGCCTTACACCAACAAATGGCCACTTTTCTTCACTTGATATTCAAGGACAAACAAGTTGAGACCTACAATCTATTTTCTTCATTGAAGGATGTCAAAAGAATGATTCATAACCTCAGGTATTGTTTGGATAGTGTGGACTCTTTCTTGGATCGTGTTGAAGGTTTTCTGGTGAGTGACTCTGCCTCTAGGGACCTTACTAATCCTCCAATTGATCATGGGAAAACCTTCGCTATAATGTCCTCTAATTAGGATTAATGATGGTAGAATTAAAAGTTTTGCTATCTATTGACACCTAATCTTCATGATTGGGTGAATTTTATGTAAATAATTAAATTAGGAATGTGAACAGTCATCGGGAGATGAACTGAACAGTCACTCCATATTGTATATAACAATGACCTACCTATGGAATAATAGACGAATCAGTTTTTGTTTTGTGGAGTTACTGCCTGGCCTGACATGGTATCAAAGCCAACTCCTTTTGTTAGCTCTTATGCTCCTGTAACTCCTCTGTCTGCCATATCCCCTCTGGCCTGACATGTTATCGGAGCCCACGATTTATGAGCGACTTCCGCTGCACCACTTTGATACTAGACTTCCATTTTTTTTATAAAAAGTACAAAATGCTTACTAGACAGCATTCAAACACACAGCAATTTCATATGGACAACGTTAAAACACACAACAATTTCATATGGACAACGTTTAATTATTTCAACAGTGAGCATTCAGACATTAGAACATTCAGTGTTCAATGTTCCAGCGTTCCATCGTTCTCACAAAAAAATGCAGTAACAGTAATCAAAACCCCTTGTCCGCTGTGTGGTGTCCCAAAGCAGCTTCTATGGACAGAGCAGCACTGGAAGGGAATATGGCAAAGGCAGCGCGTTATGGACAGAGTAGCGCATTATGGACAGAGCAGAGAGCGTAGGTAACTCAGGACTGTAGCATGTCAGGACAGAGGGGATATGGCAGACATTCTCAAGGAGAAAAGGCAGATTTGCACTGCATTCACTGCAAAAGAAATGGATCACATGATGCCTCTACATGCAAGCTACCAAGGGACAAAATTGAGCAGAAAAGAAACCAACAGAAAGGTAAAACTGATGATACAGCCAAAGGTAAAGCACCTGAATCTGCTCACTATGTTGAGGCACAATGTAACATTGGAGTAAAAGAAGATTTGTTTAATGCTTCACTTGCTTCATGGAAAAATGATTGGTTGCTTGATTCAGGAGCAACCTGTCATATGACTCATAGAAAAGATTTTTTTGAAGATTTCACTGACAATGTTGATGGAGCAATATACTTTGCAGATCAATCAAAAATCAAGCCATCAGGGCTTGGCACAATCAGGCTTAAATTGCCTGGTCTTCCAGACTTTCTTCTGGATCATGTTCTATATCTCCCACAGCTTAAGAGAAACTTGTTGTCCTTGGTCCACATCCGCCAGCAAGGTCACTCCATTCATATGTTTGATGGCAAGCTTGAGGTAAGAAAAGCATCTGACCACTCACTTGTCATGAGGGGAATAGAAGAAGAAAGGCTTCTCAAACTGCAAGGAACCTCTGCTCATGCACAACATTTCTCATATATTTCTCATCATGAAGAAGGTACACTTCCTTCAAGTTTATTATGGCATGCTAGATTTGGACATTTAGACTATGACAGCCTCCGCTTATCGAAGAAAAATGGTGTTGCTGGTTTGCCTACAATTCCTAGGAAACTTAAGCAATGTGATGCTTGCATTCTAGGAAAGCATAGCAAACAGTCTTTTCATGATTCACATTCAAGAGCACATAGGAAACTTGAACTCATTCATTCAGATTTATGTGGTCCAATGCCTGTTCCTTCTGCAAATGGAAATAAATATATCATGACATTTATTGATGACTACACCAGAATGTGTTGGGTTTATTTATTGAAGAACAAATCTGATGCTTTTCAAACATTCAAGAATTTTCATAAATGGATTGAAAATGATGCACAATCTCATATTGGGTCTATTCACACTGATAATGGAAAATAATCCACATCAAATGAATTTGAAAACTATCTTCGCCAACATGGGATCAAACATCAAACAATTGTGCCTTATAATCCCCAACAGAATGGTGTAGCTAAAAGAATGAATAGAACAATCTTGAATATGGTACGATCCATGCTTTGCTTCAAAAATGTAAAGATAATGTTTTGGGCTGATGCTGTTCTATGTGCTGCATATATAAAGAATAGATGTCCATCTAATGCTATAAGAAACAAGACTCCTTATGAATTATGGTATGGACATGTTCCTTTGGTAAAACATCTCAGGGTCTTTGGTTCCACCTATTATGCTTTGATACCAAAAGTACAGAAACAAACTTGGTGCTAGAAGTCGCAAGTGTATCTTCCTGGGGTATTCAAACATCTCCAAAGCATACCGCCTCTATGATGAAGTAAATAAAATGTTTGTTGTATCTAGAGATGTAATTTTTCTTGAATCATCCAAATCTGACAAGGTTGTTGAGCGGCAACTTGATCACTTGGATAGATTCGCAAAAACAAAATCATTTCAAGAATTTGATAATCAAATTCCACATCTTAAAGGGGGGATTCCTATTCTATATCAACATGTGGAATCTTCTTCTGAAGAACACTCTCCCCTGAATGAAACTCCAACAACGGATGATGCTTTAAGTGATGTAATTGATAGAATTGGGAGACTCAATATTGATTCAGTCCCAACTCAATAAACAGAGCAGCCTAGACCATCTCAGAAAGGTCCCCCAAAGTGGCTGACGAAGACACTTGAAAGTGTTCATCCTGATGAAATTGGAAAAACAGGAACCAGAAATTCAAACCGACAAAATGGAGGTGATGTAGATGACTCTAATTCACCTGTTGATATGGATGTTTCTTATGATTGTGAATTGAACTTGTCTACAGATTTTAAACCAACTTCCTTCAAAGAAGCTGCTTCTCATGATAAATGGAAAGAAGCGATGCAAAAGGAGTATGATGCCCTAATGAAGAACGGCACTTGGAAGCTGATTGATCCTCCATTTGGAACCAAACCAATTGGCTGCAAGTGGGTCTACAAGAACAAGCATAAAGTTGATGGCTCACTTGACAAGCACAAAGCTAGGCTTGTGGCAAAAGGTTTTGCACAAAAGGAAGGGGTCGATTATGAGGAGACTTTTTCCCCCATAGCAAAATGGGCCACCATCCGGACACTCTTTGCACTAGCAGCTCAAAACAGTTGGAAAGTCCATCAAATGGATGTAAAAACTGCTTTCTTGAATGGAGATCTAAAAGAGAATGTTTTTATGTCCCGGCCTGAAGGATTTGTTGTGAAAGGACATGAACATAAAGTATGCAAACTTGTGAAGTCCTTGTATGGCCTCAAACAAGCACCGCGAGCCTGGTATGAAAAACTAACTGAGCATCTTCTGAAACTCAATTTCAAACATTTTGACCTTGATGATGCAACTTTATTTGTCAAGAAAGTTGGAAAAATAGTTGTATATCTTGTGGTATATGTAGATGATCTTTTGATGACAGGGAACAATGAAAGCTACATTGCATCCATAAAGAAGGAATTGGGGAAAAGTTTTGAAATGACTGATTTGGGCTATGTTCATTACTATCTTGGCATTGAAGTAACCCAACATCCAAAGTCCATATTTCTTTCTCAAAAGAAATACATTGGAGATCTGTTGAACAGGTTTGGCATGACAGAGTGCAATCCTCTCACTACTCCAATGGAACAAAACTTAAAGCTCACATCTATTGAAGGAAAAGAATTTGAGGATGCAACAAAGTATAGACAGCTTGTAGGAAGTCTCAACTACCTAACTACAACCAGACCAGACATTTCGTTTGCTGTTGGAATCCTCTCCAGGTTTATGCAAAAGCCTTGTGAGGGACATTGGTCTACTGCTAAAAGAGTTCTAAGGTACTTGAAGGGAACTCAAGACTTTGGAATCAAGTATACACAGGTGGACGACTTCAGTTTGATTGGATACTCTGATTCAGACTTCGATGGAGACAAAGAAACTGGGGTATCAACTTCAGGATATGCTATGAGTCTTGGATCAGGAGCTGTCTCCTGGAGATCACGCAAACAATCAGTTCCAGCAGATTCCATAACAGAAGCAGAATACGTGGCAGCATCTAAAGCAACAAAAGAAATTGTGTGGCTCAGGAAAATTCTTGAAGATTTGCAGGTAAAACAAGTACAATCAACTCCACTCATGATTGACAACACCTCTGCAATAAAGTTGGCCAAGAACCCAAAGTTCCATGATCGAACGAAGCATATCAAAACTAAATATCATCTGATTCGACATCATGTTGAGGCCAAAAAAATCCATCTCCGTCATTGTTCCACAAATGAGAAAATTGCAGACATCTTCACCAAAGCACTTGGAAGGGAAAAGCTTGAATGATTCAGAATGATGCTTGGACTCACCAACATCCCTTCAGATTAAGGGGGGGAATGTTGACACCTAATCTTCATGATTGGGTGAATTTTATGTAAATAATTAAATTAGGAATGTGAACAGTCATCGGGAGATGAACTGAACAGACACTCCCTATTGTATATAACAATGACCTACCTATGGAATAATAGACAAATCAGTTTTTGTTTTGTGGAGTTACTGCCTGGCCTGACACTATCAATTTTGATCAAGTGTCCTTCAGCTACATTTATTATGACAATCAACTTATCTAGTCATGTTCTGAAGTGCTCAGTGATAAAATCATATTTGATTGTCCTCTTGTGTGCAATTTCATGGGATCTTATGGTCACACCAGTGGTGAATATAGTTTTTGGTGCTTTCTACACACTCTAAAATGACTCTGGATATGTATTTTCTGTATATGTTTTGGAGGAGGATGACTCTCTTTGCTTTTGCCAATTTTATTCTTTCAAGGTCCCTTGGTGGAGGTTTGGTTTCCATGCTACGCAGTGTTGTGTATATATCAGATTATTTTTGTGGCCAATCACAACCTGGTTCCTCATACATTTGCAGTTTGGTTAATCTTGGGCTTGTTGGTTATGTATGTCTTCACCTCTAGGTACGTCGATGATATTTTACACAAGGAACTTTATACAAAATTTTGGATCTCGAACTCCATGTTTTATTCTTCCATTCAGATATATATGTACACATCTTGGTGGCCTCTCAGGAGAAGCATAGATGGGTGTCATATTTTGCAGAGGTCATTATTGAAGATTATAGCTCAGTTCAAAGCAAAAGGTTATCTTTGTCAATGGTTGGTCTTCCCTAGATTTATGGTGGTCTCGACTCTTCTTGTTTCCATTGCATGCACTTGTTAACGTTGTGTACTCATTCACAGTCTTTGTAAGCTAGAATAGTATTGATTTGTGCTATTGATGTGGCGACTAATGTGCTGATGAACAACTTTTGTTCAGATTGTTGTAATGAAGGTTCTTAGAGAGTTTAATAAAGCTAGTGTTTTTGGAGAGATATGAACTTGATTATGGTGATCCATGTGTAACTCTTTTTTTTCACTATAAATATAAAATACTTCAATTCAAAAAAAATTTTATAGAAAAGTATTTTAATTTATCTATAAAACCTTAATCCATCCATAAAAGAGAAAAAAAAATACCTATAAACAAAATTTTACATCATAATTTTTTTGAATTTTTTATAACTTCAAAAATATGTTAAAGGAAAATTTCTTTGCTCATAAATAATCAAATCAGCAAAAACTCAAACTAGACTATGTGAAAATCAAAATTATAATAAGTATGAAGATGTATTCATTTACTAAGAATACCATTAGAAAGGCTCTTGGTGTTCATCTTATCAAGGTGGAGTTGACAATTGAAGGATACAATATAAATGGTTCAAATTGCCGCAATTCAATTAATGAAGTTGATAATTTTTAAAATATTAGTTATAATGGTAAAAGTTATACATTGAAAGTCACATTTTCATTTTTATACACAAAATTTTATATATATTTAATTTTAAGGTCATGGCCAATTTACAAGACTATCTCGTTTTTGGGACAAGACACCCACCTTTGGGTAGCTATTTGACTGCTAAGTCTATGAAGACATACATACTCTAACCCTCTAGTTTTAAACCTATGACTCCTTTAGAAAAAAAACATACTCTTAACCATTAAACCCACTCAAACTGTATTATATATATATATAGTAAACAAAGCTATCTATTTTATCCACCTCAAATGTATACTTATGATACCATGAAATTTGATCGTTTGAACGAATCTATCTCTTTCATCGAGATGCTTTCCTTATTTTGCGTTTATAATACTAAAATTAGCCTAAGGATCGAATCTCTTTATTTCATCTGAGTTTTTGGATATATCTTCCTTATTTTGTGCTTGGCATGACGAAATTTGATCTACTGAACAAACCTATCTATTTCAGGAAGATTTGATAATGTTAAATTAAAATTCTGGAACACTATACTAAATTGAACGAAGATGCGTTTGAGCAAATAAGTGCAGAGGATGAGAAATGTGCAGCAATAATGACCTAAAAAAACCTGACGTGCAAATAAGTGAAAGACGCAGAGGTGCATCCTAGGCATTTATTCAATCACAAATTTATTCTCGATCTCGACATGATCATAAAACAATAAGAATTATCAATTGCCTAAACCCCTGGAAAGCAAACTGACATACAGAAGCTCGTTCCATGTATCAAGGACGCCAGGTAAACACCAATGGCTACAATCTGCAAACTGCTCAGGATGCAGCTTCTCATCACTAGTAACGGTACTACTGTAGATTGAAGGGTGACCATCTTTGCGAAATTGGGATAGCCCTGTGATATCCAGCAGAGTAACAGGAAAAATCATAGTCCCTATAACTTCCTTCACTATGGGCACCTGAGGAATCACTGGAGGCGAGTATCCTTCAAATTGCACTGGTTCAGTCTGACCATAGCATGTTTGCGCGTTATTCTGATTCCAATAAATTGGGCTGCACATTTACATCAATTTTATGAGGAAAAACAGTTCGTATACCTAAAATAAGAGCCATAGCTACTTGAATAGATTTCAGGAATATCTTAGAATTTGATGTATCATAAGAACAGTTATATTTTTTTAAAACTTAGACTTCCAATTCCAAAATATTCATGTAAACTGCAATCCACATCAAAAATGCCCTATAAAATATACAATGTGTGTTTGTATAAAGATTTACTCGTAATGTGTAGGGGACGAGGTGCTAAAGAAGACAAGTGATTTTTTGGGATCGGTATTTGCAGGTATCCAGTTTGCCCACGTCGTCAATGCCCTCTTGTAAGCCACAAGTGGTTCCATGTTTGTGTAAAGCTGATTGTTAGCCATGATTAGGTCCCATCTGTCCAACCACATTCCAAACTATTACATTTTTAATATCATTTACAACACTAAATTTGGCTGCCCCTTGTTCAAAATTTTAATCAGAAAGTTCAGGGTTTTGATACTTCCCACCTTTGATCTTGCCACCAATGGGATGACTCAAAAACCAATACATCAACTCCTTTCCAGTAAACACCATTATCCGCAAGAGTGTCCAGATTGAGAATTCTCTGGTTCTGACTGTTATTGTGCAGATCAACCAGAAGTGGAGCCCAGAAAAACTCCACAGAAGCATCATAATCCTTTTCAGAGAAAGAAGATTGTAAGACTTCATTACTCACCATATAATCAAATGCACAACTATCCATGGAAACTACATTTATCAGCTTACCAGGGCCTTGAATATTGTAAGAGAAGCTTGTTGAATAACAGTTTTCTTATTGCTAGGAATCGCTGCTTGAAGCATGCAGACCATGGATTCCCATTGGTTTTCACTTATTGAGTCTCCAACAAACATTAATCGCTTTCCTCTTAACCGCTTTAGTAGATTTTTGGCATTGAAACTGAAACACCATATACGGAAAAGTCCAAATCCTTTTTATTCTCCTATAAAATATCACCCTGTTTTTATCCATTTATTTTCATATGCAATATCACCTTAGTTTTTTGCATTTCATTCATTTTAGCATAAATGCAATGCAAAAGAGAACATAGAAAATGCAATGCAAAAGACAACATACTTCTAGGAAGGCTAATTTGTTTGCGTTTTTATTTGCCGGATTTATTTTGATTTCTGGAATATTTTGGAGTAGAAATGATTGATGTAAAAAACTGGTATGTCTTATTTTGAATGGGATGGATAAGAGTTTGCGAAAAATTGATGTCATTTTTGTCAATCTTATTCCAAAATTGATGTCATTCTTGTCCATCTTATTCTAAAATATTCACGAAATTGAGAGCCAGGTTAAAAATTGAATAACATTGAGAAAAAAAATCATATAAATTTTATTCTAAATTATTCTTGAAATTAACAGTGAAATGAAAATTTTATCATACTCCTATCCATTGTATTCCAAAATATTCTTGGAAATAGACCATCAAAATAAGGATGGCTATTTTTACCTCGGAATCGAACATCCGCTGGGCTGCCATCTCCATTTCTCATAATCGGAATCTGGTCTTCCATTACCCTTGCAGTTAAATCTGCCATCATCATAAGGGCACTGGCCAGCCTGAAAAAGAGGATTGGAGTCATCTCGAACCCATGTCCCTGTGAACAGATCACATGTCGTTGCACTTGTTTCGAGATTGAGGGGGACACTGTCAATCATCTCTGCAGCTATTTCTCCATGTGGAGTATCTTCAACACTTGACACAGTTTCCATAACGTTTCCTCTTATGTCCTCATCAATAACATTGGTATTAGGCATATCCATATTTTCGTCTAAAGTAGAGTAGGCATATCCATTTTTGACTGCAAGTAGGAGACCTGCAATACTGCTGAATATAAGTATGAAGCTGAAAGAAGAGGCCATGACCCAAATGGTCTCTTAAATCCACAACGGCAGGCAAAAACTACACCTTTTTGGTTCATGCCAAATTTGCCAACAACTACTTTTCTACTTGAATAATGCCCAAATTTAGTCTAACCACCTTTGCTATGTCAATGATGTTCATGGCAGAATTGACGGCAACAACCATTTGGACTTCAATACTGACCGAATTTACTCCAACCACCTTTGCTGTTTCAATGGCGCACGAACTTAACCCGTTCTGTATGCCTTATAGATAGAAGAAGAAGAGAGATTCGCGAGGGCCTGTAATTGAACTTTATGTTTGCATTGGCAATGGATCACCGGATATGGTGCAGGAAGCTTCATAGACAATGCTCTGCATGAGCTGCTGCCTTGATTTTACCCTATTGGTTTTTTTTTTTTTTTTTACCCCAGCTCGCCTGGTATGCCTCCGTAGATATGACTAGCAATTGCTTCAGAAGGTGTAAAGAGAAGCCTACAGTTTTTTAAATTGGAAAAATGGTATAAAAATTAAAAAAATAACAATAGAAAAACATTTGTAAATATGTATGTCATACACTATATATGTTGGCAAATTTAAATTTTATATAGATATTATAAAAAATGATATTTTAGTTTTATGAATGTTTATTATATGTAATAAGTTGTACATATATATAGATAAAACTAAAAACAATAATTTATATATTTATAACAAAATATTAAAAATAGAGAATATTAGAAACTACCATTTAAATCATTTTAATATTAAAAATAAAGAATGTTAAAAATCACCATTTAAATTCAATTCAAATGATTGGATTATATTATTATATTATTAATTAATATTTTTTAAAATTAATTAAAATTTATTTACAATTGTTTTAAATGTATATCTTGATTGCAGTTTGTCCTCATCAAACCCATCCATCAAAAAACTATAATATATCATCATTATTGATATAGTTAAAATTACTGCTTACTTTTATTTTCAACTATATATATCATAATTACTAACTTTAAAACTTTAAAAACTCTTATATTATAGTGATTGCAGTAGCTGTTTTTAGAAAGGCTATTCATTATAAAAGTTCACACTTGTTTTTAGAAATGTTGTTTATTATAAAAGTTCACGCACTTAAAACTTAGTTGTTATCTAAGTTCACACACGAACTTCTTTGCAATTCCATTCTAGCAATTTCATCCTAGATTGCTTTCCAATGTTTTGGTACTAATATTTCCTAGTAATATTAGGATATTTTTCGAAAAATAGAACAATTTTTTTTGCAATTCCATCCTAGCTTGCTTTCCAATGTTTTGGTACACTAATTATATTTCCCAGTAACATTACCATATTTTTGAAAAGCTATTCAATGCTTGTGCTCAAGATATTTAAAAGTTATTCAATGCTTCTACTCAGAATATTTATAGTTTTGTTCTAGTCTATCTATCAAGTGATTTTAAGTATGATGTTTTAGTATCTAGTTATAAAGAGTAATATATAGTTCTGTTGCACATTAATTATTGTATTAAAAAAATAAATTGAACAATATTTTTCTCAAATCTTCTTTACTTTTACTAGTAGCATGATTGATATCACAATCATATAATTTATTATAATGAATCGGTTGCTACTGTAACTTTCATAATACAATCTTTTGAACTAGAATGTATTTCCATGTGAAAATACAAATTTTGAATGTATTAGTTAAGAAACAATTAACTTATTTATAAAAAATTGTCATACATACACAATATCTATCACACATTGATTAATTGTGGTTATGTGCAGAACTCTTGTATTTCTTCATATTTCTTCATACATCGGCTCTTAAATAGTTGCTACTAAATATTTAACTCACTCAAATTTCAAGTGATGTATTATTCATCTTGTTGTCATTGCAGCATAAATTATAATGTTACTTTGTTTATTTATTGTGCATTCTTGGAACATTATAAGCTTTGTAAGACAGGTTATCCAAAAAATCATGATTTTCACATTTTTATCTAAGTAATACACATGCAATTAATGAGAACAAATATATTAATACACATTTTTATCTTAGTAATACACATGCAATTAATGAGAACAAATATATTAATACACATTTTTATCTTAGTAATACACATGCAATTAATGAGAAAAAATCCTTGCCGGATTTTCTCTAAATATGACCAGAATTTCCAGAATTTTCATAACTTCCGGGCAACTCCTCCCCGTGGTTGGACTAAGCGTTTAAAAAAATTCAACATATTTTACAGGTAAAATGGTCTCTGACAGGGAAAATGCCTGTGAAATTCCAACCCTGCCGCAACCAAGATAACAAAACCAGTGAACTAAATAAACAAAATATCACATCAAACACACACAGAGAGTAAAGGAGGTGTCTAACGAGGCAGAGGAACTGCCTGAACGGCCAAAAGTGCTCGAATCTGGGTAAAAAAAATTCAAACGTCTAACGAGGCAGAGGAATTGCCCAGATGGCTAAAAGTGGTCAGAATCTAGGTAAAAAATTTTCAAAAAATCTTGTAGAGGTAGTGTTTAAATTGTGTTTTTGATAGTGAAAATGGATTCAGCACCATCAAAAATGTCTAAAACACCTAATATTTTGAATTTTAACTATAACTTGGATTTACAAAAATCCTTGTCAGATTTTCCGTAAATATAATGCAACTCCTGTGCCTCATTAAACTGAGAAGAAGAAAAAGAAGATCATCCTTGTTTTTATCAGCCACAACAATGAAAACAAAGCTCAAATACCAATTCAAATAAATTCACAGCTGTCATCGCTGTTTGATACCAAATATAATAGATTCCCAGCTTTCATCACTGATTCGCTATCAAATATAGTAAACTCCATCTGTACATTGCCAGCACATATAATAGATTTCCATTTGTCATGTTAGAATGCCAACAAATATAATAGATTCGCATCCGGCATAGTTGATTGCCAGCAAATACAAAACTAGTTACCATTGAGATTATGGTCTCTGAACGGATTAAGATTCTATCTGGAAGCACTTAAAACATTAATGAAGAAATATACACCTCTCTCACATCTTATTAGTATCACTGATGCATAATAAATAAATAAAAATAACATTATAATTTATACTGTCAAAATACACCCCAGTCACATTGATGCACCATACATTATAATTTATGGTGCAATGACAACAAGATGAGTAATACATCACGAGAGTTCTGCACATAACCACAATTAATCATGGTTTCGCTTAGAACAGGGCATTCTTCTAATTTTCCAATACAATTTCAAATCAAAAGCATCCATAATCAGAACAATAAAAATGCCTAACAAAATACTACAATCCTAGGTTTAACCAGCGGCAGCAGCATAAAGTGAATCTAATACCATTTCTGTGCGCAGGAGTCAAGATTTTGCTGCCAGAATTCGATGCAGGCTCACCCGTAAAGGCTGCAATAAACCCTCATTTTCCTTCATTCCCAATGAAGTTTAGGGGTAGTCGTATTTCTGGTAAGCTGCAAGAAACACTCATTTTCTTTTATTCACAAGAAAGCTTTAGGGGATAGTCGTATTTCTGGTAGTAAGGGTGGCTACATTAATAGTTTCAAGACTTATGAGCCAGGCTCGCCAGACGTCTGCTGTGTTGGCCGGATAAAGCTCAAGTCGAAAGAGGCCAAGAAACTCAAAACCCTAACCAGAGCCCGTCGTGAAGATCGACAGCTTTGTAAACCCCTGGGGGACGGAAAACTGGACTCTGCAAGCTAAAAGTTGAATATGTAGTGGATTTTCCAGATTCTAGAGTCACCACCTCGGATAATAGTTTGCGGAATGTGGGGGATATTGTTAAGGAGGAGGAGACTTCTCGTGGTTCAGTTCAGCGGTTCTCGGATTTGAAACGTTTTGCGTCATAGCTGGAGCACAGCGCATTATCAAACGATAAACCCTATAAAAAATTCGAACTGACTCTTCTGGAAGTCCGGCGGTGCGCACATATGTTAAATAGAAATCTGTGTACAGATGTCAGAAAGCTATGAGAAGTGCTGACGATACACTGATCCAAAAGAAGGCCTATCGGCCTGATTAATGGTGTTCGTGAGCCTGTTTTTCTACGTTCGCGAGTTTTTGTTGAAATGTGTTACAAATAATTTTTGTATTTATATTTCTAGAATTTTTGTATTTATATTTTTAAAATTAATTTTTGAACGAATAAATGAATTTAGTATTCTAACAAATTTACGGGGTATTATAATTCTGCAGAGTTATGATATTATATGATTCTAATACATTTATATTTAATTTCTCACAAATTAAATTAGCATTTGCACCAGATGTTGCAAAGGAAACGCCGTAAGGCATAAATTGAAGAACACAAATACAACAAAAGAATAATTTGATAAAGAATACAAATATATTGAACTCTCAAATCAATGCCCCATTAACTGGAACCACTTAGTAGACATATCTATCAACATTAGGATTATACACAATGATCAAGAAATCTCCCATATACAAACAACACCTTCCACCACAACCTTTCGTCACATCCACATTTTAAAAAACTCCTTAGAGCGTGATTGGAATCTCCCATATTGCCTTTTTCATTATGCAGATAAATCTTCCATCTTGCTATTTTCATCATGAATATTGTTAGTTCATTGTTGTAAAGTGTTAGTGTGTTAAATTCAATACTATAAGTTCGACAAGCGAAAAACATTCCTCAATTAGCATAATATGCATTTTTCTATCACTTTGTATTTTTCAGTCAAAGAGCACAAGTAATAGATTAACATGTATTTTCCCTTCATTATTTTCAAGAGCCAAGCAATCTACGCCTTATCTATAAAGTAACAAAAACATTTTGGAATAAGTTTAATATTTCAAGCCAATGTCTAACCTATAAAGTAACAAAAACTTTTTGAAATAAATTTAATATTTTAAGCAATTGACTAACCTAATTTAATAATTGAAAAATTCTCAAAGATGAATTATACTCCATAATAAGAGAGCCAACATTGGAGCCCATACTTTCACTAAAACCAAAAGAAACACAACCACTTATTAAGAAGAAATTCAAGCAATAATAATAAAAC
The DNA here is from genome assembly GCA_031772625.1 of Pinus tabuliformis. Classification (NCBI taxonomy): domain Eukaryota; kingdom Viridiplantae; phylum Streptophyta; class Pinopsida; order Pinales; family Pinaceae; genus Pinus; species Pinus tabuliformis. Next base: position 336,522,467 of record CM062805.1, read on the forward strand.
AAAAATAATAAACGTTAAAGGATAAAATGGTATTTCCAACACCAGAAGCTGAAACCAGAAGCGAAGCCAAAACTATTATGGAGGATCAAGTTTGCGTTGGTTAGGCAGTTAGGGAAGAAGATTTTGAATTCATTTGTGCTGAGGTTAATTCCATTAAATGCCTATTGACGGATGCGAGAGCCACTAGAACTTCCAATTCTAGTTCAGTGACCAATTGGCTTAACAAACTTGAGGATTTTCTCACTAATGTTGTTGACATAGTGGAGGAATGCGAGCAGGGCAAGCTTATTTTCATCAACATAATTTTCCGCTATAGAATGGGCAAGAACATTAGGAAACTAAAGGAAGGAATCACAAAGATACACACGGGTGCTAAATATCTCAAATATCTGACCTCCCTCAATGCTACTGTTGGTGTTCAAGCACTCAATGCATATATTGAATCTTCAGAAGAAGATAAAAGAAGAAAATCGTGTGCTCTTCTATCTCAATCTCAAGTGGTGGGATTAAAGGAAGATACTGAAAAGGTCAGTCGGTGGATATTGGAAAATGGATTCAGAGTGATTGCTATTCTGGGTATGGGAGGACAGGGCAAAACCCTTTTGGTGCAAGAGGTATTCAACAACGAAAAGGTCCGAGACAGTTTTGACCAATTTTTGTGGCCTACTGTATCACCTAAATTTATCATAGGCTAATTGAGAAAATCATTTTTCAGTCTAAGAAGTATGACTTTCTAAATTTTGATGTAATATCTAAATTTTACTTTTCTCCATTGGTAAGGTAGCACTCAATGCATATATTGAATCTTCAGAAGAAGATAAAAGAAGAAAATCCTATGCTATTCTATCTCAATTTCAAGTGGTGGGATTAAAGGAAGATATTGAAAAGGTCAGTCAGTGGATATTGGAAAATGGATTCAAAGTGATTGCTATTGTGGGTATGGGAGGACAGGGCAAAACCCTTCTGGTGTAAGAGGTATTCAACAACCAAAAGGTCTGAGACAGTTTCGACCAATTTTTGTGGCTTACAGTATCACCCAAATTTGTCATTGAAGCGCTGCTGCTGTTGACGTTCAGACAGATAAAAGTGTCTGAGGAAAAAGAAGGGGGTGTAAAGGGAATTCAGGACAGAATTAACAAATATTTTGAAGGAATGAATAAAAATATAGAATGAAGACGTTGTTTATTTGTTTTAGATGACTGTGTTAGATCTAAGTCATACTTCCATCCAGTCATTGCCCATGTCTATTGGGAACTTAAAACATTTGAAGTTCCTAAATTTATCCAAAACAAACATCAAAAAGCTGCCCAACCGCTTGAGTGGTCTGAAGCGTCTCCAATTTCTTGATGTTAGCTAGTGTCAACAGTTGTCTAGCATGCATTTGGGGGTTGAAGCCCACAGATATATAGTGTATCTCAATGTGAAGGGCTGCAGAAAGATCAAACATTTAAACACATATACAGAGACCATAAAATTGATTTGATACAAGAACGACTATGGCAGGGTAAGCAACATTACAAGCATACTTAATTATGAGACAGATAAACCTGAAGGCCAACACCACTACATTACAGTTCTAACTTTATAGTGCCATAATACTTCAAGTCTACTTCTTTGTTGCATTATTCCTATTACCAAAATTAGCAGCAGCTTTGGCTTCCCTGTCAAGAACCCCAACAACCATCAATGCTCCTGTTGCAAAATAACTGTTGTTGACAGGTGTTGTTCCTGCGTTGCAAGCTGCATGCCCAGCTGTAATCAAAGCTGCTTTTGATATCTCTCCGAAAAATTTGCCAAAATCTGCCACCTTTGCTGCAGCAGTGTCCATCACTTGATACTTCTCGTCTAACTCTTTGGCTTTGCTTAAAGTATCTTTTCCTAGGGTATAACCTTTTGAAAGCATTGTTGTAACCACTTTTACTGCCTGGTCAGCAAAATGGAACAAAAAATCTCAGTTGCTTATCAAGGACTTCAAATTGTCCAATAACAATAATGTTAATATCCTCAGAATATCATAGGCTAATTGAGAAAATCATTTTTCAATCTAAGAAGTATGACTTTCTAAATTTTGATGTAATATCTAAATTTTACTTTTCTCCATGGAGTAGTCTACCTAGGCGGAGGAATGGCACGATTTTCGTCACCGCCTGGAAAATCATCCGAATTTGGCTGCCGATAATCCCTCTGCCCTCGACCACCCTCCCCTAGCTCCACCACCCTCCCCTGGCAATCCTAACATTCCCTGACAGAAAATCCGATCGGAGTTGGAAATCCTGACAGATCGGATCTGAGCTGGAATTGCAGCCGTGGAGAGTTATTGCCATTTCCAATTTGAAATGAGGAATTGCGATCTCGCGGGCTGCTCACTCACCTTCCTCCTCGACTCGGCGCCTCCCGCTCTGTAATTCCTCCGCTCTGCAGCTCGCCACCCAGGGACAATTCAGTGACACCTCTGACTCTGTTAATGACTGATTGAGACATGCACCATTTATGCCCTGTATCTGTCGTCGGCAATCGTAAATCCCTGAGTTAGCGAAGATGCCGCAGAGGCATTCAAAGAACAACAATGACTTGGCGTTCTTTACATACGATGAGAAGAGAAAGCTTGGGTATGGTACTCAAAAGGAAAGGCTCGACAAGGACTCCATTAAGCCCTTTGATGCCTGCTCTCTATGCCTGAAGCCATTGATAGACCCCCTCTGCTGTCAGAAGGGCCACCTCTTCTGCAAAGAATGCATTCTAGAATGCCTATTAGCGCAAAAGAAAGACATCAAGAGGTAAGATTCGTTATCCTGAATAAACCCAGTTTTTAGTTTTGAATTTTTTGGAGTATTGGGTATTGTTTTCCCTTGATTTGGGCAAATAGGTTCCTGCTACCAGTGTCTTATAGGATGCTATAAGGGTTTTCTCTTTGGGTGTTACTGGTCCTCTGTCGGGAATTGTTCCTGTATTAGGGTTTTTCATGGAATCGATCATGTTATTAGGTTTCTTGGGGAACTATGCAAGATCGAGAAAGATCGGAAAGAACATATAATTTTTAGATGTGCTACCCATAAAAACATGCACTGTAAATTAAATATAAGTAATGTCTCTTCTTTTCCACAACTACTAGCAAGTGAATATATAGGTTGGTTAGGGAAACTATAGGACACCAATACAGAACAAGTAAAAACTAAAGTCAAATGATGAGGAGCGATAAACCTTCCTTTTTGTAATTAAAGACCCTTTTGACTTGATAGGCATTAACCTCCTTACAAGATCCGCATTACAATCAGGCTGTTTCATAAAGCAAATGCAACAAGAATTTAGCAATAACACAAAATGCTTTCTTTTCTTTACATATTCATCGAGGCTCATGCAGAAGACATTGATACCCTATTTCAACATGCATAAAGAAGGATTTGAGGCACACCTCCAAAAGTATGGTAATAAACATGATTCACATTGAAAAGAATTGAGTTAAGCCTTGGATGTGGTAAGTTGTTACTCATTTTTACTAATGCAAATTAGTTTGAGTTTGCTCCATGATTTCTCTTGAGTGGACATTTGCCAAAATTTTATGGTTCCTCTTCTTCATATTTTTCACTTTCCTCTACTTCACATACTTTGGGATGATGTCAGCTGTTATTACTCCAGGTTACCACATTGCTTCAATCATTTCATCGACCTTTTATTCCTCTTGGAATCTCTTCTATGGGTTCATTGTGTTCTTTGGTGGAAAATTCTTGTACTCCTCTTGGAATCTCTTCTATGGGTTTATTGTGTTCTTCGGTGGAAAATTCTTGTATGGTGGAAATGGTTTTATTGGTTCAACTCCATTTGTTGGACACTTTATGGTCTAATTGTAGCACAATTGGGTGATGTGGATTCTAAGATAAATACAATAGAAGGAAAATACAAAAATACTATATTTTGGGAGAAGCTACTTCCTGAGAGTTGTATTTTACATGGTGTGCATTCATATTTTATTTTCTGTGATGTTTCCTTTTCCATTGAAACATTCAACTTTCAGATTTAGGCATCAAAGAAGGGGGTGCTACTACATACGAAGTCCTGATATATAAAATTTACGCTGTTAAGAATGGATTTCATTGAACTTGATAACATTTCTGCAACTCCAGAAATCAGTCTTTTCAATCTGTTAAATATGTTATAAAGATTAATGTATATCACGCCAATATTACGAGGGATTTTGCCATCTGTAGCCTCGAAGACTTCCAATTTTCTCTATAACGAAGATCTAGCTTAATAGAACATTTCCTTTTTCCTTCATAATGATCAATAATGAATATACGACAAAAATCAAATCTACATAAAGTAACATAGTGTCCATTCTTGGTAAGATTTTTGCTGAATTGACTTGAGCAACGGAAAAGCATGCGAGAGATATGATTGAGATTGGGCCCGAGTTCACTAAGTGAGCATTACAAAATTTTGCACAGAAATTATTTTATCAATTTCATCGATGGTCACTCATGGATATCAGTAGCCCCCAAGCAAAAAAGCTAAGATACTGAAAAAGAGCAAACTATATATTAAGCCCAATCAAATATCAATGGCATCAGAAATCAGATATTTTGTATCGCAATTAAATTATACATATAGCGCTAGGACTTGTCACACGGAATCAGTCAAGAGTGCGGACACAACCGACCTTCCTAGAAGTCTAAGACATTCTAATGACAAACAAAACAAACTGGAGCTATCCTTCTCTAAACATGCATTATGATATGAGAAATCAAGTGTTTCGTTCTTACCTTTGTCCAAACGCTGTTGTAGAAGTCCAAGCTTTGTTGATCTGGATGAGCTCCTCCTTTTCTCCAAAACCTGCAATCACCAACAGTCAAACAATTAAATAGCACCTGATTATAACATAAAACAAAGCATATTCAACATATAGACCAAGGAGTACATGAAATAACCCATAAACAACAAGTTATTGAGAAGAATGGACCAATTTGCATTAAAGGTAATCAAAAGGAACCATTACAACCTGAGCCTTGGTGTTGTGCAAGCTCCTTCCAGGGTCCACAAGAGTCTTCCTCTACTTTGACAAAGCTCACCCACTTCCAAATAGAACAAGCAAAGATGGCAATCTCTCCTCACAAGCTTCTAAATGGGAGTCCTAATTCCTGCAGCATTTACCCTTAGAAATGTATAGCTTTCAACCTCCTCCCCTTCTGGCCCAATGCCTGTACTTATAGTGCTCAAGAGGAAGTTAATCAGGTCCACCATCAATGGGATAATCCCCTCTTTGGATGGGATAGCTCCCCTATTGATGGGATAAGTTCCTCTTTGGTAGGAGTGCATGAACCATCTGGAGGCGCTCAATACACGTCGAACAACCTTCTAGAATGCTCTAGAAATAACCACAAGTGACTTTTTAAAGATGAAAATTGCGCATTTTAACCTTTTCAGGGGGACGCACCTGCACCTTTACATACAGAGCGTCCAAAGACGCAGTTTTTGTGAACATTGGGTGCGTCCCCGCAGGTAAGGTTGAGAGAACCTGCGTCCCCAGAGATAAATACATTTAGAAAGACTTTCTCTCTTTTTTGGAGTTTGACATGGAAAGCAGAGGCATAATACTTGCCTAAGAGGGTAGCATGACTGTTGATAGAGTCATCCTAACTGTAAATGGTCATGGTGACATTTTTTAGTGTAACAGGACTGATCTCTTGAAAACTGATGTTTTAGCGTATTTCGTTCCGTAGTCAAGAATATCTGATTCCATGAACTGCACCGAGGATATTATTACAGCATACATACTATCCAACAGATTCAGACACAGAGGCAACCATATTCTCATACAAATGCCACATATTTACTAATACCATGCTTATCATATTCCTAGAACCATGCTAACTGAACAAGGCTGACTAATATATATATATCAGAACAAAACATAATTAAATCCTCCAAACCCTCTTAAAGAAAGCTTAGGATGATATGGAGTAAAAAGTAAATGCCTGCATGATTTTTCGATCACATGCCTGAAAAGAGATGCACCATCATCCTAAAACTCCAGATGCATAAGAGCCTCAAAATTAGAACACAAAAGCAAATCAAGCTTTATTTGGTCAAATTTATGAAATCCAACAAACTAAAATTCCAAGACTGCTTAATCATATTTGTACATAGTAGTTCAACATGAGTTTGATGTTCATGTTTTAACTGTTGGCCTCATAAGTCCCATGCCAGAACCACTTCCAACATGTTTAAAATCGGTTGCCTCCAAGTGGTCCTCGTGACCAGAAAATCCAGTACCTCCTTTTTCCAGCGTGATCAAATGCTTTTCTTTGCGGCTTCTATTGCAGACAAAACAAACCCCATCTAATTTAACAAATTTCTCTGCACACTTTTTGCAATAAATATGGCCACAAGTGCTGATTGCCATTAGTGTATGCCTGTTTGTTAGTGTATCTTTGCAACTAGGGCAAATAGAACTGGCCCCCAAAACCTCAGATTTTTTATCATGTCGATCCTTGGTAAAAATAACTGGAAAAAGAGACTTCAACTTCAGTTTCTCTTTACCCTCTGGGCAAATTGTATCAAGTGAAGGTGCCTCAACTTTTGCTTGAGCCTCGGGAGTTGCTAATGGCAGCCAAAATGCTTTCATTGTCCGAAGAGCCTCCGCTTCAAATGTAGTCACTTTAACACTATTGGCCCCATGAAAACTATTTTTGTCTCGAATGTGATTTTTGTCATTATATTGAGGTACAACACCATTGTTTTGTTGATCAAATGCATCAAGTTCCTGTTGCCTCTTTAACAAAAACTTCTCTTCTTCCTCCTCCTTCTCCTATTTTTGATGTTCTTCATAGCTTGCAAGTTTCCTGTCAAATCATACACCGATAACACCAGCAAATTACAATACCCACTCATAAAAAAATTAAATTAAAAACCTAAATATATCAAATATTTTGTACTCTCAACATTGAAGTGTCGGCAACCTAAACTAGTCATTCTACTGATAATGAATAGGGATACAATCCCAGCAACACTTGTTTCTACCATGTAGTATCCAAAATTCTAGCTTAAACTATATGCAACGAATAATATGACCCCATAGTCAAAATATGCATAGTGGCATCCAAAGCTCAAAGCAGATTAATGTCAATTATGATCAACCTCGGTACTATGATAACTGAGCCATACAAATGTCCAACTCCATTGAATCCAGATTAACAAGAGCCATCAGAGCAGACTAATGTCAATTGTAATCTACCTTGGTACTATGATAACTAAGCCATACAAATGTCCAATTCCATTGAATCCAGATTAACAAGAGACATCAAGAAATAAATGGAATAATATTATAATCCTGTTGGCCATCTGATGTAGATCTGAAATTCCCAACAAATCAAAAGGCAGTGCCATTCATACAAAATGTAACCATATGATTCCTTCAAAGAAAATAACATAGACCCTGGATAGACATAAGAGCTTTATTCTGGCAGGTGGAGGGATATCATCTACCCAGGCAAAGAAGGTCTAGTAACCAGTCCAACAGGCTGCAATCTGGAAGCAAGTTGAAGCACTTGCAATGATGATGGGACGGTTAAAATTTGGTAGCCTTGACCCTCAATACAGTTGACCAAAGAGTTTCAGGCTGTGGGTTGTGTTGATGCTGCAACATTGGTGGATAAATGTCAGATGGAAGTCCTAGGTGACTCTCTCTCCGAAAATTTTGCCAAAATATGCCACCTTTGCTGCAGCAATGTCCATCACTTGATACTTCTCGTCTAACTCTTTGGCTTTGCTTAAAGTATCTTTTCCTAGGGTATAACCTTTTGAAAGCATTATTGTAACCACTTTTACTGCCTGGTCAGCAAAATGGAACAAAAAATCTCAGTTGCTTATCAAGGACTTCAAACTGTCCAATAACAGCAATGTTAATATCCTCAGAATATCATAGGGTAATTGAGAAAATCATTTTTCAGTCTAAGAAGTATGACTTTCTAAATTTTGATGTAATATCTAAATTTTACTTTTCTCCATTGGTAAGGTAGCACTCAATGCTCTTCAGAAGACGATAAAAGAAGAAAATCATGTGCTCTTCTATCTCAATTTCAGAATGCCATGTCATTCTGAAAGTGACTATATTCAGAATGCCATGTCAATCTGGATTTTTTCATGGAAACCGTTTTGTTCACCTTCAAGCATTGTCTGTTGGACCCACTTGGTCAGATTCTCGCCAACGATTTCCCAAAAGGAATGCTGCACCGTATTGAAAACGAGGGCACCGAATGATATCCCTATCAGAACAAAGCATTATTTCTTGATTTCATTTTTTATGTACAACAGATTAGGGTTGTAATAGATGCTCAGCACGACACTCAAGATGTAAGCGAAGAGTGCGCTTATGGAACCGCAGACCATGGAACCTACGGATCCTAGTAGGGCATAGGCCCATTCTGGGGCATTCATCTTGACTAGTCTCGAATGACCCTGCCTGCTCTATGAAGGGTACCTTCTCTGTTTTATGTGCTGAGTTGACATTGACAGATGTGTTGAAATCAGAAGTTGAGAAGTCTGAAAGCCATAAGAAAAGAATTTCTTCCAATTATGGGTGAGCTCACAGAATTCCTTGCGTTGGAGGGCCTGGAAATGGGTAAACAAACAAAAAATCAAAACGAGAATACAAATCTATGTTCATTCTATTTCCCCTTTCTTCCCGGGATCATTCAAACTGATAAATACTGAGAATTTATGGAAGGTACAAAACAAGTTTCCTTTATATCTTGGTGATGAATGAGTGGGTCATTCAGAATGTGACAAAATGTAAAAGTCCATAAACTTCTACAGAGCAACATCTAAAGTACCAATAAACACTAGAAGGGTTAATGGGAGAAGCAAAACAACTACAATTTAAGAAAAATATTTATCTAATAAATGAATTGTAAAAATTTGCAAACTTTCAGCAATTGTAAAATTTTACAGCTCAAGGAAGAACCATTCAAATTTTTACAAAATAGAAGCAGCCAGAAAGAAAAAGATTCTTGAAATACAACAGAAGAAGTAGCTAGTTGAATTTAATAGAAATTTCACGCAAATTTTGAAAAAAATGAGTGCATGAACGAAAGCTTCAAAGATCATAAAAATAACGAAACACGGTCAGTAATATCGATGTCATCGGCCTAAAATCTTTAGGATTAAGATTTTTTTATATTTTTCCAAAAGTGAAAAAATAGTCGATTAACAGGAACAACAAATACATAGCTTCGCTGGAAGAAACGATTGACTGATCAAGATCAGCTAATTTGTAATTAGTCATAAAAGAAGAAAAAAATAGCATTAAAGATCGCACGAAATACCGTCTCAGTCCCTCGCGCATGCCGAGGTTTCTGCCAGTCGAACGATTAATCATTGCCGCAATTTCAACTGTAAAAGGCAGTCGGCAAGATTTTTTTATATTTTTCCAAAAGTGAAAAAATAGCCGATTAACAGGAACAACAAATACATAGCTTCACTGGAAGAAACGATTGACTGATCAAGATCAGCTAATTTGTAATTAGTCATAAAAGAAGAAAAAAAACAGCATTAAAGATCGCACGAAATACCGTCTCAGTCCCTCGTGCATGCCGAGGTTTCTGCCAGTCGAACGATCAATGATTGCCGCAATTTCAACTGTAAAAGGCAGTCGGAGCTTTCAACAGCGAGCTATAAAACACCAAAAGTATGAATGAATTCCGTCCACGACTCTTTAAAAATGTGAACCTGAGAAACAGGAAACTTGTACACTTGACGCAGGATATGCAAAACTAACCTGTGTCGCTTCACACCTCAGGGCGAGCGACTCTTCACTGACCAGAACGTTTTTCACCAATGATCTAATGGCTGGAGATGATTTAATCGTCTAACAATCCATTTAACGGCCCACGTTGAGACACGGTGGCATGGAGGGGAGTTCGTCTCAGAGGGAACGCCTTACGGCGTAACTAGAATTCAAAAATTTGCAAACTTTCAGCAATTGTCAAATTTTACAGCTCAAGGAAGAACCATTCAAATTTTTACAAAATAGAAGCAGCCAGAAAGAAAAAGATTCTTGAAATACAACAGAAGAAGTAGCTAGTTGAATTTAATAGAAATTTCACGCAAATTTTGAAAAAAATGAGTGCATGAACGAAAGCTTCAAAGATCATATAATATCGATGTCATCGGCCTAAAATCTTTAGGATTAAGATTTTTTTATATTTTTCCAAAAGTGAAAAAATAGCCGATTAACAGGAACAGCAAATACATAGCTTCGCTGGAAGAAACGATTGACTGATCAAGATCAGCTAATTTGTAATTAGTCATAAAAGAAGAAAAAAACAGCATTAAAGATCGCACGAAATACCGTCTCAGTCCCTCGCGCATGCCGAGGTTTCTGCCAGTCGAACGATCAATCATTGCCGCAATTTCAACTGTAAAAGGCAGTCGGTAAGATTTTTTTATATTTTTCCAAAAGTGAAAAAATAGCCGATTAACAGGAACAACAAATACATAGCTTCGCTGGAAGAAACGATTGACTGATCAAGATCAGCTAATTTGTAATTAGTCATAAAAGAAGAAAAAAAACAGCATTAAAGATCGCACGAAATACCGTCTCAGTCCCTCGCGCATGCCGAGGTTTCTGCCAGTCGAACGATCAATCATTGCCGCAATTTCAACTGTAAAAGGCAGTCGGAGCTTTCAACAGCGAGCTATAAAACACCAAAAGTATGAATGAATTCCGTCCACGACTCTTTAAAAATGTGAACCTGAGAAACAGGAAACTTGTACACTTGACGCAGGATATGCAAAACTAACCTGTGTCGCTTCACACCTCAGGGCGAGCGACTCTTCACTGACCAGAACGTTTTTCACCGATGATCTAATGGCTGGAGATGATTTAATCATCTAACAATCCATTTAACGGCCCACGTTGAGACACGGTGGCATGGAGGGGAGTTCGTCTCAGAGGGAACGCCTTACGGCGTAATAAAAAATATCTTAAAAAAAAAATTTAAACATAGAACTAGCAATTGTTCCAAAATGTACAAAGAGAGGCGGATAGGATTATTAAAAGGAAGAAACCTCTACAGATAGTCAAGCATATATAAAGCTCACTAGTGATGAAGACAATAACCACGATGACCATCCCGTACCAGCACATTTGATATTAAAAGAACAAAACCAAAACCAAACCATTCATATCAATATATTAAGTCTAGAACGCATTCATACTTAAAACTCAATAGATTATTGGCAACACGCTTTTTTTTTAAATAAAAAGTAAATTAGAGCGTTTTACATGGTAAATGAAAAGCGGAGAAATTTGTGATTTGCAAATATTAAAACAAATCACTTACATTGCTGGTTGACACTACAACTAAAACATTAACTAATTGTAAGATGCTTTTCATAAACATTAGTATTATTATTTTTAATAAAATTCATTTAATAAAAATAATTTAATTAATTATGGAAATTAATATTATTAAAATTTTGAAACTCATTTTAAATTCATGTATTCTATTTTTCAAAGTATTTTGGGAAATCTTCTTAAAATAAGTAATGCAATTGCTAATATAACCAACTTGTATATAAGATATTTTTTTTAATAAGTAATTGATTTTAAAATTAATATATTTCTTACTCATTTAGCCTTATATAAACCCATGATAGCCTCATATCAACCTCAACAATTTGCAAGGAAACTTTGCCTCGTCTATAGATGAACCAAAAAATAGTCTTGTGCAAATGGATATCTTTGTGTAGAAGGATGAATTCAGACCTTAGATTGTATTCTTTGAAGTCCAAACCCTTGCAAGGAAGTAGGGTAAATATGACCTCTAGGACCTGTGCATGTAGTCTCAGAAAGGGTCCATAGAAGTCTATTAAAAGAGAGCGAAATAACGGACAAAAAGCCCACTTAGTTGATTCCAAAATCCCAACAAAAAAACATAACCAAAAACATAAAAGATAAACCCAATCAACTCCAAAAATGTGACCTATTACTACATGTGTGCGTGATTACAGAGACAATTGGTTTTCACATTGTTGTTTTTTTGGGGAGAGTTTTCCCTTATCACATCTTCGCCTTGAACTTGGGGTGAGTCTTTGGGATTTCTACATATCAAGACGTCTTGGAAGTTGGAAACATATTTTGAAAATTTAAATCCAAGAGCTTCAACTTCATATATTGGAATCATATTTTTAGTTGAAGAGCAAATAAGATATAGAAATTTAAGAGTAACCCACTAAAGTTGAAATGGCCCTTACAGAGTTCATGTTCCATTCCCAAGGATAGAGTTCCGAACACATTACAAGGATCTATCAAACTGAACTTAATAAATATCATAAAGGTAACCTTAACATGACTTGATCAAGAAGGATGTTCAGAGATCACTATCATTATAATTTTATATAGAAGGAAACCATTAACAATTTGAAATTGAAAACTTCAATATTTGGAAATACAGAAGCCCTTACTTTCAACTCCCAAGAGGTTTTTTTAGAAAATTGTAAATAGCGATGGATAAGAGAAATTTGCAAAGGACAAATGAATCTGGAAAATACAAATTTGCAACTCCATGGGATACCTGGTTAACTATGTGGACGAGCCGAAGACAAAAAGAACCATGTGTGTCATGATTTCATACAATATCTTTCAACTTGGATAAAAAAACCAAAATATGGCTAATCTTGACATTTGGATTTTTTTCCATATCTGCAAATTTCTAAGCAATTGAGAGTATTAGAATACAGATTAATAGCAGTGTGCAACCCATTGTGAGTGTCTGGAGCATCTTCCAAAGCTGAACATCCAAATGATATAAAACTCAAGTATGTGAATGTGACGAAAGGCTAAAATGCTGACATGTTTTTGTTGTTTAATGTAGAAGGAATCTTGCCATTTGGGCTCTAGAGCCCAACCTTCTCTCTCTTATTGCAAAACATAGAGCATTTAACCAACGAAAAACACAGAGCAGTGGACCATGTACTCGATTATTTTTTGTTCATACCACAGAGAACTGTTCTATCAAGTACGTGAACCCCTGTTCTGGGGTATACTGCATTCAATGGAAAAACAACTCATCTCAACTACCTGCTTAACCATTCAGAGAATAGAAAATGCACCGTGTTGTTGATGCCTTAAATTTAGTAGACCTTGGCCATACTATGTTATGAAGTATGGCTCTGCTGGCTATCAAATTATTTTAGGATTGTGATTTTGGACACCAAGGTTTAGATTATTTCTTTATTATGGTGGCTACATAATGAATGAATTTATATTCCATTCATTCTTACTGCATTTGGATAAATGCCCTTACTACTTTTTCAATAAGTTGTTGTAAACATCGACCTATCTAAAGTGAGAAACGTTTTTCTTTATAAAAAAAGTTGTTGGTAGATTCATAAAACCCAAAACAAAGAGCAGTGGACCACGTACTTGAATACTTTCTGTTCATACAACATAGAACAGTTTTATTAAGTATGCAAACCCTTGTTCTGGGGTATACTGCAGGCAATGTAAACACAACTCAGTTCCATACATGGGTTACAAGTTTACTCTAAGGCATGGCCATTGAGAAACCTCAATTTGTAAATTAATATAAGTCCCATCACCCTATTTACTGTCCCTAAATTTTTTAATGAAATTAGATTTGAACTGAGTACAAATCCCATCTCGTCACCTCACTTCTTCTACCTAAACTTTTTAGTGAATCTAGAGTCTATCTGCATAGCAAAACTGTGTTCTTGGCAGTAAATATTTCCCTTCATTATTGGATAGAGAATATGCAGATCACCTTGACAAGAATGGAACATTCAGGATACCGAAACAAGGTGGTTGAGGAGGCCTGAAGCCTCAAGGTATCTAGCCATCCAAGTATTTTGAGATTAGAATGTTTAGGAGGTTCAATCTTCGTATGGGTTCAGCAGCAAAAGATAGACTATGTAGCACTGACCTTACAAATGCACATTGTGTAGTTTGCTGGGAGATGCATAACGGTTAGGCATGTTATGTGGATTTACAAACTTGCCAAAACATTTTGGGTCTGGATTGCTGCACAGTACAGGGGTGTCCTTTTCTCTCCTTCACATAGGAAAATGATTTTTTTTGGGGATCAAATGAATGAGTTGACAAATAGTAGTGGGTGAAAGGTGATAAGATTGATTGGCATATTTTTGTTCTGAAAACCAAGAGAAACAATTGGTCAATTCAGCTCAGTATTGTTAATCCCATGCTAGGATAACAATACTGAGCTTACCAGTAACAAAACCAGTGCCCTTAATGCAATATTCATTCTGGTTTCAGAAACAAAATGGCTAAAAGCATGTTAAATTCAGCAAGAAAATTGATTATTATGTATATAATTTGCTATATGATCTACCTATTTATAATGCTACACATATCCTTTCATCCCCCACTGAACATAAAAGCACCAGATGCATTTCATAGACATGAAGGCCAAAACATGTCAAACTCAAACCAGAGAACTGATCCTTCAATCTATAAAAGATCCTTTCTATTTATTTACATGGCTGGAACGTAATAGATCTCTGACATTTTCCATATTAGGCCTGCATGCATGCACGTTGAGAACATTATTTATTGTAAAAATTGTAGATACCCATCATATCACATTTTGACAGTTACAACCAGTCAAGCAAATGATGGGGTTTTCCTGCATATATTCTCCTCTTAGTCCACATCAATAGTGCAAAGATCTGCCATAGAGAGGTCCCAGGTTTGCCTCAAGCAGTTTGATAGACATTACAAAGTTACAGATGCCCGAAGTATCACTCACCAAATAGTTGATCATCTCTTTAGAACAGAGGAGCAGTAAGTATAAATGGACATGAGAAGCCCAGCACTGAACATCTCTACCTTGAAGGTCTAGCCTCAAAAAGGGAAATAAAAACCCTCTGTTTATTCTTTTTTACCTGTCCACCACAATCAATTTCTTGCCTGACAACTTAGAATCCGAACCAGAGATGCAGCAAAGTAGCTTTACAATGTTGGTATGCCTAATCTTTCCTAGAAGCTCTATCTCCGTTTGAAATCTCTTTTCTTGGACAGATCGTGGGTTCTCGTTATTCCAGATCCTTTTCACAGCAACAATATTACCATTTTCCAGTGCCACCTTGTAGACTTTGCCAGCATGTGCACTTCCAATAACATGATACTCTGTCAATCCATTCAGAATGTCTGACACTTCAAAGTCAACCATGTGAAAGGATGTGAGTGTCCAAGACTCTGTACTTGTGTTAACCTGCACGAAAATCTTGTGTCTCTTATAGAGGAAACCTATACCAATCAAGCAGACTACTATGGCCACAACAATAACCGAAATCAATACCCTATGTCTATATGCCAGATTATTGTAACCAACAGGGACAGAGCTAGACAAGTGGTTTCCAGACAAATTAAGAAAGCTCAACTTGAGGTTATCTATTTGAAGGGGTATTTCCCCTGAAAGCAAATTGTTTGAGAGGTTAAGGCTGTTAAGAACAGGCAACAACCCAAGTGACGCAGTAATTGATCATGTGATTTTTTTGTTGGCAAGGTTAAGCTGAGAAAGACCTTTCCATGATATTATCGTTCTTGGAAGCTCCCCATGCAACATATTGTGAAAAAGAGAAAGCCACGACAGTGAGGATAAGTTAGTAAGTTCCACTAGGATAGTCCCTGATATATTGTTGTGACTAGTCAGAAACTTGTTGAGAGTCCACAATTGTCCAATGCCAGAGGGAATACTTCAGCTGATTTGATTAATGCGTGTGTAAACTAAAATGGTAGAACGTAAAAGTAGGGTATTGGTCTGTAGTAGGCTCTTGATCTAGTCTAAAAATTGTATGCATATT
This sequence comes from Pinus tabuliformis, assembly GCA_031772625.1. NCBI lineage: Eukaryota > Viridiplantae > Streptophyta > Pinopsida > Pinales > Pinaceae > Pinus > Pinus tabuliformis. The sequence continues at coordinate 336,538,304 of CM062805.1, forward strand.
CGTTGCACAGACAAGATTCCTTTGTGATTTAAAATACCAAAATGCATATATGTATACTACAAGGAAAAGGAAAACGCCCAACCTATTTACTGATTACATTCACAGCCATACAAAACTCTATGGAGAATATAACCACTGTAAATTATGAAGAGATATTTAAACACTGTAATTCCATGAATTGCATAAATAGATCTTAACAAAACGAGAACAAAACAACGGAGTTTGGTCCAGAGCTAAAATGCTCAACATCCATAATAATCTGAAGACCCTAAAGTCGACAGGGACAAGTCACTCTAGACATGGAGATGTGTTTGGTAAGATATAACTAAACATATATACAATGAAAGTATTTGTTGGCTTCTAAACATATGTACAGTAAACACATTCTATTATGTAGAGATGTAATTGAGAATGAGCAGCTAATCATATATGCATGATGGGCCATGGCATCAGCAACACCAGTTAGTGTTTATTGTGGTGCCATATTGTGCGAGCTGTTCTTGCAATTGATGGCGCATTTGCATGTGTGCATCTCTTTCATGGATGTGAATTGTTATCTTAAGTATTTTCCTTATTCTCTTTAACAACTTAATGGTTGGGCGCAAACGGTAAAGTGGCATTGATTGTTGTGGCAGGATCCTTGTCTGCATATCTTGTAACGTAAGTTCTTGTTGCTGAATTTCTTCGCAACACTCATACAACCTTCGTAGGTAGCATGTATTCATACCTGTTGCCATCCAAAAAGGAAACATTGTAAGTGACAATGAATATGTTTGACAATTTTGTTTGAATATTCAAAATAAATTAAACGATTCCAAACGAGTATAAAATCATATGAAACTAAATGTAATAGCAAGCAAATCTATGTGAAACTTCATTATGTAGTGAGTGGTGTTTACCATGTGGGTAATTCTGGAAGACAGGTTGTACGATTGGCTAAAGTGTATTATCCTGAATAGATTTTGATGCAAGGAATGATTCCTCTTGTTGTCTATGCTTAAGATATGGATTCTTGTGCATTTGTGCAATGCGGGAGAATGGGAATGTTGGATTGATGTGTATGTCTGCTAGTGACCACACTCTTGAAATTGCAGTGAATGTTAGCCCTTGGCGTTCTCTGGTGTCGATGTCCATTGTTGCTTTGTCTAATGTCATTCCTTGTGACTTGTGTATCGTTAAAGCCCATGCCATTTGAAGTGGTATCTGACAGCGTGCACCCCTTGTGATGGGAGGAATGGGTACATATGTTGGGTGTGAAATGTCCCACGGTGTTCCTCTGTATTGTCGAAAGTCAACAACCACAAAGGATGGTAATGCTGGGGGCTTTGAGTCAATTGAATAAAATATTGAGATGACCTTCCCAAGCGCGCCATTAACAAGGCCTGCATGTACCCATAAGTTGTTGGTGAGCATAACTTTTTGTTCACTGCATAAGAGCACCTTTGCAGGTAGGTGCTTATCTTCTGTTGTAGTAGGATTTTTCTTCCTTTGTTGTTCCGCAGAGAAAAGTGCTACTGGGATGTTCAATTTTTTGAGCATTTTCTTATTATGCAAGACAACTGTGTTGTTTGTTGCGAATAGGTGCATGGACTCGTCGAATGTGCATTTCTCTTCATGTGTAAGAGATGAACTTGTTCTTGACATTAGGTGTTGCCAATCTTCAAGTGTAGATATTCCATTCCTAAGATTTGCAAGTATTTGCCGGAAAGAAACCTGGGACGGGCTAGCTCCTTGTTGACTGAAAATGGTTGAAAGTGTTATGAATATGTCGAAGCTGCGCCAAAGTGCAGTGCCACGCGATGTACCAGCTTATAAAGGAATGTCTTTTACAGGTGGTAGTTGGCCTAAATCTCCGACAAGGATAATTGAGCGATTACCAAATGGTGTATTCCGATGAAGAGGGAATGCCTCTCTTAGACGATCGTCAATGCGAGAAAGAATTTTTGGACCAATAAAGCTCATTTCATCAATGAGGATGTATTCTACATGATGGAGTTGCTCTTGCAGGTGTAGGAGCAGCTAGCCTTCGAGAGGATGCATTGTCTGGATAGGGATATGAAGGGCAGAGTGAATTGTGAGGGAATTTATGTTGAAAGCTACAACGCCGGTTGGTGCAAGTAACAATAAAGGGTTTTTGTTGGCTGGCGAGTTTTCCACAAATGCTTGGTGCAGACATTTAATCAAATGGGATTTTCCTGTGCCAGTTGTTCCTTGTACGATGATTTTGTGTGGGGATTTTGGCGAAGGGGTTTTGAAGTGTGAAAAAACAGTGGTGAAAGCTATGCTTTGGGTAGGGGATAATGTATGATCATGGGGAAGGTTGGAAAATGAATGATGTTGGTTTTGAATGGTTGAGCAGTTGAATTCAATGAAATTGATGGCAGTTTCTTGCAAGGGGGGAGGGACAGTATTTTGTGACCAATTGTGGTTGACATTGAAGTCGCGGTAGCCAATCATGTCGAGGTCATCAATTGCAATATTGTAACCTGGGTGTAGTTGAGAGAGGATTTTCCATTCATTCATCTGCATGGAATCAGGGGGGTGTGTGGGGTAGGTTGATCTTCAGTAGGTGGGCTTTGTGGGTTTTCGGGTTCTCGATGGACATGCCATGGTGTATATGCACCCTTTTTTTGTTCCCAGTGTGCAATAATTTCTGCATCAGTTGAACCGATATCATCAGGGAGTGTTCAGAAGGGGAAATACAAGAGTAATTCACTCCAGCAAAAGGTGGCATAAGAAGGATTAGTAGAGGAAGGAATGACATTGTAATGGGGCAAGACATGTACAATCATTGGGGGGAATATGTGTTTCCAGTGGTTTCTTCTCCGCTGGGCAGAATATGACCACGAGCGAGCAGCTTCAAGGAGGGGCAGTGGTTCTAGTGAGGCAGGCCTGTTCATATATGCAACGATAAAGTTTGGTGTCGAACCAGGATTTTCAGTATCTTGTGAAACACGTTTGAAAACAACCCTGTTGACATTCAAAGAACGGAATGTACGGCTGCAAAGAGAGAGAGGTAGCTTTTGTAACATATGGCATATTTCTTGTGCACCAATGTCTCTATCTGCAATGGTTTCTGTAAGGAGTTTTCGGATGACACCACCAGTAGGTGCTTCTGGAAGGGCACTTTGTGCTAGCCGCGATAGCATTTGACGGTAGCTCTCGAATCTTGTCTCCGCTTTTGTTGCATACTTTGAAATATATTTCAATACAGCATGGCAAGAAAGGACTCGTTAGCAATCAACATTTGCTCTCCAAATAGAGAGTAGATCAGCGTTGTGAATATTCAATCTTTCATCATTGCGAGCAGGGATGTAGGTTTTATGACCCTTACCATCAATGAAAAGTGAAGAAGTGGACTTCAATTCCCATGGTACTCCATATCGGCAGCTAAGCACATTGTCTTTCTTACGAAGACAAGAAGATTCATGACACTTTGTATGACGTTGAACGCAGTTGCCGAGCTCTGTGTAGTCTTCAAACTGATTGGACGCAAATATTGCTGCTGTGTCAAGGAGACATGGGTTATGAATTGTTGACTGGTGAAGTGGAATAGTTCGGTGTTCTGCCTGACGTGGATTCCAAGCAGTTACGTAGTGGTCGAAATATTTCTGTGCATTAGCAACTTCTAATGCATTGTCCCAATCAAGTGTGTCCATGTCTGGTGTATTTTGTAGCCAGAGGAAGCCATGAATGTGTGCGGATCCTCTATGTTGCCATTCGTATCTGATTATAACATGAAGGGTACATTTAGTTAATACATGTATATGCAATGTATAAAATTAATGTGGAGGGAAATGGATATTAAATAATACCTGCACCAGTAGTCGGTTGCATGGAGGCCTTTTTGAAGGATTTCTTCAAGGAAAATTGTAAATCTACAATGCATATATTGGGCTGTTAGATGTGGGTTTTTAATTATGTTTTGGATTTTCCATTGGAAGGGGTTGACTGAAGTGGAAGGAACACTGGTGGGCATGATCGTGTGCAAGTCATGCCATTTAGTATCAGCTGCACTGAGAGTGAAGAAGAATGTTGGGCTTCCTATTTGCGTGATCATGTCAGTCAGCTCAGATCGGCGTTTTTTCCAGAAAGACCGTGTTCCTCGTAGAGCTGACCCGAACCTCATTATTTGCTCTGGCAATCTTGAATCCAGAGAGTCGTGAAGACACTGGCATAGGTCTGATACCATTGTTGGCAAGTTGTTCTCAATGTACTTCTTCACGAAAACACTGGTTGTTTCTTGGCTACGGTGGCGCATTAGAATGTTATAAATATAGTAGCGGAATCTTGGGTGTTGGCCAAAGCAGTTATCATGGTAGTGCAGCAAGTGCAAAGCATATTCATGCATTTCAACTTTTGTAAGTCTTGGTTGCATGATCATTGCGATGCCTGTAGGGAAGAGTGTGGGGAATGCCATGGCAAGGAGGCCGATGGTGTTGTATTCATTTATAACAGTTAAAGATATTGGAGGCCAACCGATAGAGCTTGTTGAACTTGAATGGGTCAAGTGCAAATAGTTACAAATGTGGTCACGCTCAGTACATGAATTTGGGAGGACTGGAACGAAAGAAGAGGGTTGGATTTCTAATGGAGGTAGCATGACATCAGGATTATAAGTTGAATCAGTAGTGGTTTGATGGGGTTCAAAAGAGGAGGTGGTTACACTGTGGAGAAGAGAAGAAATGTCTGTAGGGAGATCTGGCAGCATAGAAATTGCAGATGAATTCAATTGAACATCACAGTAGTAAGGGTCATATTTTATTTTGTATTCAAGGGCTGCAAGGACACGTGATTTGAAAAGGTAGAATTCGTAAGCCTTTTCAGATGGATTTTTCCTTTTCACAATGAGGATGTCTAAGTCAGAGAGCATCCGGGGTAAGTATTTGGCAATACTGGTGATATCTTGAGGGAAGATAATTGTATGGCCACTATATTTGTATTGACCACCACGGGAATGAGTGACTTGTAGAATGGGGTTGACACGTGCGATGAGCATTTCTTCAACTTGTGTTAATTGGTGAAGGACACAGGGTTGTTCTCCAGGGTCCATGTTGTTTAGTTCAGAAAAACGATTGGTAGATTTAGATGATGCACAACGAAAACAAGAGAGTCTACCATGGAAGAGCTTTGTTTTCATTCCTGGGTATGCTTCCTTGCATGTTGTGCAAACTTGCAAGGTAGAAAGTCCATCAATCCTTTCTCGAAAGCGATGGTGTTCTTCGTTAAGGGGAGGGTTATATTGGATATGATGAACGTGTGGTGGGTTGTTTTGTATAGGTGGGAGAGCATTTGAGGTGGGAAGGGATGTAGAGGAAGTAGTAGGGTTGTTGTGGTGTTCATAAAGTAGTTGACGTCGTGCATTTATTCGATCCTTTTGTTGTGCATAAACAATACGCCGCCGCTTGTTTTTGGTTGCAATTTGATTGTTTGGTGGCATATCTAAACAAGTACAGGTAATAGTTGTTAGTTTTCATAAACAAGTAGTGCATGTTTGAGGTCTCATTTTATTGGGTGCACATCCATTGTGAAATTAAAACATTATATTTTGAACATAGATTTATTTTTATTTTTTTTTATTTCAACATTGGTGAAGGTAGGTAGATTAGGTAGAAGGGAAAACATGCAATTAGGAATGCTATGAAATCATATGTTATTTCAGCATCTATCATTGAGAGGAGAGAAACAAGAGTAAAAATATTTCGTTCCCTTCTTCTTCAAATTTTTTTGTTTGACATGTTTGAGCGATAAAATGAATAGCTTAGCAAGCAAGGGATCAATGTATAGCATGTAGACAACGAACGAGAAACATATGTAGTGACTCTTTACAAATGTTGATATCTATATTATGTAAAATGTAAATGGCAAACATACATATGTTGGAATGACTGGAAGAGAGTATTTGCACTGAAAACTACAGGTTGCATCATAATAACATGGGTGTGTAATTTACAACAAGATGAGACAATTAGTTGTGTGGAAATGTTTGTTTATGTACAAACAGGCGTGGTAGATGAAGCCCTAAGAAAAAGTTCAAAGGCGGCGAACAATAGGTCGTTTTGAAGCGGACATTGCTTGAATGTCAGTGAGTGCTTCCTTGCATGCAGAGGCATATTGAATTTCTTCTGAATTGATCAGTATTGGTTGCAAGCATTGAACACCGTTGAAGTAATCTGTTTTAATGGAAAGTGTTAGCTGGAAGCGGTGCCCTGAAATCCGGCCACAAATTTCCTGTAGATCAGTTGGTTCGATAGAAAGTAGGAACATGTCTTTTGCTGTGATGCCCATGAGCTCGTTCCCTGCATCATGGAAAACTGTGACGTTCTGTAGATTCCCGGTGTGGTCATGTAGCTCAATTTTAAGTTTGTAACGGTAGTCACATTCTGGGAAGTCACCGTTACATTTTGTACAATGCCAAAGATTTTTAGAATGCTCCACAACCTTCTTCATGCATTGTTTTCCATTGAAATCTAGTGGACATGCTAGAAACTAGAAGTTGTCCATATGAAGAGCAGTAATTGTTGCTCGAACTGAAACCCAGATTGCTTTATCAGAGGGTTGCATGCCAGCAATTTCATGAAACGTCTTTTGTGGCAGGGCACGTTTCGAAGCAACACCATAGTTTCTAGTCAAAGATGGAGAAGAAGAGCTATAGCCGGTTTCATGGAACCATGCATGTAATTGGTGAGTTTCTTCAACTTGTGGATTTATTGTGAGAGTGCTCGTTGGTATCGTCCCTATTGTGGTGCCATTAAATTCAGACACGCGGCCTCCTTTGATTGCAAGAATTGGTGGGTTGTCGAAAGAGTAGAATTCAGAAAGATTCTGTCCTATATAGTCACAGTGGTCTCCCCATAATGTTACATCAATGCTAAAACCTGACTTGTCCTTTAGTATGAGTGTTTTCCTTAATGTTTCACTTCCATCTTTTCGTCGAATTGTTGATGCAGGTGACGTGGAGGTAACAACACCAATGACATCCACATTTGTATTTGGAGTTTCACTTTTTACTTCAGCAATAGTCTTGAAGTGAAAGCTATAGTAAGGAAACGTTGGATCATCTGTAGGACATGGATTGATAGTGGAAGCAGCAAACAAGTAAATCTACCATTTGTTCTTGAGGTGGTTGTAGTTTGGATTTGCTTCTCTCACTGTGCCATTTGAGACAATGTATAGTTGCCCAACATGAATTAGATTGTAAAGAGATTCGGCCAGTTCAGCAAATGCAGAAAGGTGGATCTCTTCCTTATCACGGTTGATAAGGTCAAATCCGAAAACTTTTCCTGAGCCTCGCACATTGTTGTACGCCTTCAATGATGTCTTCGCAAATGCCCTACGTTGGATTGACCAATATTTTCGGTAAGGGTTGAGTGCCGTGAATGGAATTGTTATAGTTGTTGTCTTAGTTGGTGGAGTAACTACAGAGGGCAAGGTATCTTCAGCTGACGAAGAGCTAAATTGGGCTGAACCCGCCTGTGCATGTTGCAGCGTCGATGTGTCCTTCATCAACGCTGCTGAGTGCTTCACAACTTCAAGCTCAACGACTCGGATGGACCTTATGTAAACAAGTAAGAAATGAATTAATAAAGATTCCATTTTCCTTCTTTTGATGCAAAAAACGTCTAGGCGGGAAAAAGTAAAAGAGGGTGATTTCAAATGGTGGGCCTTACGAGGAGTTTTGGAGCACTGTGCAAGCTGCTTTTTTAAGCAGAATTATTGAGCCAATTTGGATGTCTCCAGAGACAACTTGTGGGCCATATGCGGATGGTAGCAAAGTCTTATGTTGATGTGTTCCATCAGATAGAGTAATGTGGAAGTGCGAGGATGTTTTTTTCAATGAGGTAACAGAACCAACATCGATTATATGAAGTAGTGGTTGAATCTCGGTGCAACCATTCAACAATAGAGGAATGGCATTCGGTGTCAAGGTTGTCTCCATAATAGAACAAGAGGTTTCTTTTTCCCGTGATAGGAGTACCTGCAATTCATCAATTTCACCACAATACAAATTCTAGTCAAAGAAGATGTGACATGAATGCGGAATCTAATCTAACAAGGCTAACCGTTGATGGTGAAACAATAATAAGGGCACAACCTACACAGGGAGGAGAATAACCTCTCATATTAACCACCCAAGGTAGTCCATGTTAACAAAATGCTTGTTATTTGATTCAGGGACAAGCTACATATTGTTCAAATTCAGAAGCACCTCAAGCAGCCCAAAGATGCTTATAGTCTTACAGTACCGTCAAAACATCAATGAAATAGGAACATTTCCCAGCCAATCCTAATACTGATCCTACACATTAAGAGATGTGGTTTAATCGAGGCATTTGCCATGTATTTCGCTCACTTAATTTACCCTTTGCAGACCCTTATAAAAGGCTGACTGGACTCCATATGTCTTTGTAATAATTTATGATATATTAAGTATTATGTGAACAAGGCACAATTTTTTTCTTTAATATTCTATATTCGGGTGTACTCACTGTGCTTGTGCATTTCTGCACATTTTAGGGATGTTGAATCGCAGCCATTGCATATAGCGAACACGCTATTCAGACACCATGTATAGCTATTGAATCTGAAAGTTCACACATTCCTTCAGTCCAGGCATATAGAAGAACTATCTGGGGCCAAGCTCATGTTTGTAATAAGAGCTATCTGGGTCCTCCCTCTTGTCAGAAACAGGACCCTGAAAACAGCGGCCAGACCATAACAACAATCAGATTCCATCAATCACACAACAGTGGCCAGATTGCAGACTATCATGGGTAGTTTCTATTTATTTGCAGCCTGACCAACCCATCTAAATGTAGCGATCTGGAAAAGAGGAGTAATTCAATTCCCATTTTCTTTTTGTACAAAGTTAAAAAGAGGGAAATGGAGTATGATGTGAAAGGGGAAAGAACGTGGGCAGTTTCAATATAATTTTAGCCTTACCAACCCATGTAATTTCATGACCTGAAAGGAAGGGCTTTGAATGACCTCACCTCCTACCTACCCTTAGGTGTGGAAAATCAAAAATTTCTCTAAAAATGTGTGCTCACACCATGTTTTTTCTACTGGTATTGTTAGTATATCAGTTTCTTACGCACCACACATGCAGAATTCAGAGTAGAATGACATATGTTGAAGAGAAATAGGGAGGAGCCTCAGCCCAATAAATATATAGATCATGAGAACTTGCCCCTACTACGGATTGTATTCTCCTTGGAAACCAGCAGATGTTGATGTTGGAGACATGTTCACCACAGAGGAAATTAGGGGTGAGTGCTTAACAATAGGGTTGACACAACAGGTGTTACAGTCCCTGCCTTCCAAATTTCAGAGGTAAACTCTGTATGTTGACACTTTACCATATTCACTTTAGGGAGGCTGGCATCATATACATATTTTGAACCTAATCATGAACTCCATGGGTAGCAGTTATATGCCAATGGTGTTGCACATGGCTTACCCAACATGGGATAATATTGGCATTTGCATGGGATGAGTTGACCTAGTAATAAATTTAGGTACAATTCGGTAGCAATGATGAGTTAAACGTTAATTATGTACATGTTAGTAATGCAGTGGAGTTGATCCTAGCTAGGCAACCATCATCATTATACCTGTTCTAGCTGTGTGTGTATGTATATATAAAGCTGGTTGGGTGAAGCTACAGATTTATTAGAATCCATTTTGTTTCCACAAGGTTCTGCTATATACCTGCATGCTGGAAACCATGGCTGAAGTAATGTTGGGCTGCATTTTTACAACTAATTATGCACGCACTTACCATTCTATGAACATTGCATGATGTCTGAATTGGATATTAAAAGCACATGATTCTAGGCATTAATGAAGCACAGATTGTCTTGACTCTACCAGTTGTGGAAGCCAAGGTTACAACTCATTTGGTGGTGGTTATTGCTGAGGTGACAACCCTTAACAGGGACATTGATTGTTTAAAAGAAGCCACCTGCGTGTAGATTTATAAAAAAGGGTGACTGACACACATGTTGTGATAGCTATGATGGAGAGATGGTGCAAGGTCTTATGTTGAAGGGTATGGTGATACTTAACTCCTCGCAAGTGTAATACACCCTAGAAAGGAGCGAAGCGCGTGAGGTTGGCAAAAGAAAGGACGTATTTCTTTTTTAGGCATTCCTTCCTTGAATAAGGAGAATCTGGTTTATGGTCACCAAAGGCTGGCAACGATAAAGGACCATATTTGCATTTCCTGCAACTAGCAACCATCATCATTTGTTCCATGATATAACATGCCTGAGGATTGCTAGGAAGGTGTGACTATTGGTTTATACCTGTTCTAGCTGTCTGTGTATGTATACATAAAGTTGGTTGGGTGAAGCTACATATTTATTGGAATCCAGTTTGTTTCCACAATGTTTTGCTATATGGCTGCATGTTGCAGATGCAGAGCTTGAATTCTGTGGATTTCTAATCAGGTAGACCAGCTGAAAATGACAGACTGTAATTTTGTTTTGAATGATGAATAGAATTCCCACTGCTTATTTACAATAAAGAAAAAAAATAAGGCATACCTTCAAATATCCAAAATAGAAATTCCCAAGGAAGTCTCGAAAACAAATTTTAAAAACTTCAAAAGCAAAATAAAGCAGCTAAAGCCAGACACAGATACATGAAAGACGACATGACCTAAAATGACAGAAACATGAGGATACAAATTTTCTGGATTACAAAATAGGCCATGAAATTTCTGAGTAGCGCAAAATAGAAATAAATAAATCCGAAAAAACCACTTACAATTTGCAACAAAAGCAATATGGAGAATAGAGACTCTAAATGAGAATATTCACATTGTGTTACAAGATATGGTAAAACATTTCTGAATCGAAGCCTTAAATAGAATTCCCTGGAATGCCATTTTTCAAGCAATAAAAAGAAAAGGGAGACAGCAGATTATTGATATATGCCAAAATCCTATCTCATATATACCAGCAATTAAGGGCATCACTTAGCAGCCACAAAGTTGAAAGTGTTTATAAGGGATAACACCAAAACTGTCAACATCGCTAGTACCAGAGTGGGAACCCTGGATTGTGTGGGCAGTATCTGGGACCTTGCACAGTTCAGCCCAATTCGCCGCATGCTCATGTTAAGGGTTCTTTGATTTCTTCCACTGTAAAGCTGGTTCTGGTCATAGGTTTGCTATTATGCTCACTGGTTTTTGCCTCTGCTACCATCATCAAAGCCAGGGCTTTGAAGAAAAGCAATGCTTCAAGATCCTAGAAGCTAACAGCTTTCCAGAGGCTGGACTTCACCTGTGAAGACGTCTTGGAGTGTTTGAAAGAGGAAAATATTATTGGAAAGGGAGGAGCAGGGGTTGTGTACAAGGGTTCGATGCGGAGCGGTGAGGAATTTGCAGTGAAGAGGTTGCCTGGGATTGGAAGAGGGTCTTCTCACGACCATGGTTTTGCTGTTGAGGGAGCTAAAGGGCTCTGCTATTTACACCATGATTGTAGCCCGATTATAATACACCATGATGTAAAGTCCAACAACATTCTCTTGGATTCCAATTTTGAGGCCCATGTAGCCGATTTCGGCCTTGCAAAGTTTTTGCAGGATTCTGGGGCTTTGGAATGTATGTCTTCCATTGCAGGTTCCTATGGTTGCATTGCTCCAGGTAAACAATCAAGCTTATCTCCTTGCCTTTAATATTATTTCAATGTGAAATTTCCATGCCCTCTGTTTCTCTGAAGAGAATCAATTAGATGAAGGCTGCTGATGGATCGAATGCTTATATGTAAGTTATCATATAGTATTTTTCTTGTGTTATTTTTTCAGAATATGCATACACGTTGAAAGTGGATGAAAAGAGAGACGATGACCTGAACTGGAAGAAATGATGTTGTGCAGATTTTTTCTAAACAACAGCTCTGGCTCACGATTTCCAGCTCCGAGACCCGTTCGTGAGATTGTCAAACCAGGCTCCTCTGCTAGTTTGAACAGTGCTATACTTTGTGAGATTGATCGAAGAAGGCTGAAGGTAGTTTGATCCAAGAAGGCTCCCGGTCATGGAAGCACGGAAACCGCAGAACAGTTGATTGTGCATCGCAGAACCGCTGTGCACCGCAAAACAGGGACCGCAGAACTGGGTAGCTGCCAAAACGACAGAAGGTACCATAACACAATGCGCCATTACTACTAGAGCTTAAGAATGCATAAGCTGCGGAAGAGAACTGCACGAATTTAACCGTAGAAATGCCTTCATGAATATCCATGAATACACGACGTCTTTCCCTCGCAGAACTGTGCGGTTATGCCCGCTCTATTCCGACGCCACGTGTCAGCACGAGACTGCAGAACTCCCGGTTGTGCTGCTCTATTCCGACGCCACGTGTCAGCATGAGGAACAAAGGGATGACGAAAGTCCCTTTCAAAGGAAGGCCTATTGGCCTAATAAATAGACTACTCTTATTAGTCCCTGCCTGGCACTATTAGCGATCGATCGATCATTGACTGAGCATTAGTTTATACTTTGACCGATTTTTTTCAGTGTTTTGGCATTTTAACCTAAGTTTAATGCTCCCAATTTCATTCAACAAACTTTTAAGCAAAGTTTTTGGTTCGGAAAACAATTGAGGTCTTATTACAGCCTTCACGTTGCCCGATGCAAAAAGATTGACGCAATATCATCTTATCCAAAGTAGGTTGTGGAGGCAAAGTTTGCAATATCATCTTATCCTAAGTAGGCTGGTTGAAGCAAAGTTCTGCTGGTTTGGCCCGTTTCAAAACTTAGGTCGGTCATTACACGTGTGCAGTGTGGCCCAAACTGATTGCCACGTTACTAATACGTGTTCTCATCTCTTGTTCACTCTCAGAAAGCTCCACTTACAATCTAGCCCTCACACACACATTCTGCTACTTGATATTCATCATTCCCTGTGATATTCATCATTCCCTATGAATTTCAACCATGATTACCATGATTTTCTTGACGGTTTTATTTTGATGCAGTGAGTTGTTTGTATTGTGGTATCAAAAAATTATGAGTTCAGTAACTGTGTTATGGTTTGCAGGCTATTAGAATAATCCACAGACTTGAAGAAAAAGGTTATGGCAATGGAGAAGCCAAGAGGTAGTGTTCGGTTTGATGGTCCAAACGTGGATGTTCTGGTGGACTTGGGCCATCCTCTTCTCAACAGGGTGGTTGATGGTTTTATCAAAGTGGATGGGGTAAGTACAGGCTTCACTTTATTTTCCTTTTTCATTTTTTTTCTCCCCTTCTGATGTTTGTGTAGATGATTATGATGTTGGTTTTGGGTGTGTGGTTTTTTCCCAGATTGGTGCTCTGAATGCTGCCTACAAGTTGGTTTTGCAAGGTGAGGAAGAGTTGGACATAATTTTTTTATATGAGTTTTGTATTGTGTTGTATTATTGATCAGAAAAATTTTGGTTTTTGCAGAAGAAGCCAACAAGGCTTCGTTCGAGAACATGGTATGAGATTTAGTTTTGTGCTCGTAGTTTCTGTATTTTGTGTGTTCTTCCCAATAAAATCTCAGACAGGTTTGATTTCTGTAGTTTCTGTATCTTGTGTTGTGTTCTACCCAACAAAATGTCATAGACAGGTTTGATTTCTGTGGTTACATTTCCAGCGCTTTCCCAGTCCCAAATTGATCCAGGTCCAAAAGTAATATGACGCACTCCATGCGAATAAATTACTAACTCGGGTTAGATGCTTGGCTAAGTGGGGGTGGGGCACGTGGGCTACATGCGACCCTTGTGTGCCGTCCTTACACGTTCTTTTATTCTTTTTAATTTTATGTTTATTATTTATTTTATTTGTGTTCCTATCTGCCTGGAAAATTGCAACACCGTGTCATTCATTATAATTCTATGTTTATTATTTATTTTATTAATTTTCATTAATTTTTTAAATTTATTTCGTTTTGTTTTCCGATGGCAATGAGCAACTCCTGTGTCATTAGAATTTTCTGATTAGAATTTTTAACCGCCCTTAAAAGCTCATGATTTCCTGACTTCTCCTCACAAAACAATAAAATCTTTGATTTGGCGTATATTACAGAAGGAAACTAGCAGAGTCCTAGAAGATGGCCATTATTTATGGAAAATTGCTCCTATTCCAGGAGTTTGATTTTGAGGTTGTGGTAAAGGCGATAAAGCTCAACGTATGACCTGATCACTTATCTCGGTTGGAATATGGAGAATCAGGAGTATATGTAGATGATCAACTTCTGGATGCTTACTTGTTGAGAATTGAAGCTATTTCCGACTACCTTGCAGATATTGCATTGTTCCTCAGTACAGGTACCTTTCCTGAAGACTATTCTACAATTCAGCCATCATGAAAGAGGTCATTTGGTTGATAAGAAGAACTTGAATTTATGCCATTCTGTATGAATTTACTTATTTACTTCGATTTACATATAGATCATACTTTTGAAATATTAAAAACACTTCTAAAATAAACTCAAAAGTGAATTTAAAAGAAAAAGGAGAAATTTTGTGAAACCAGGACAAAGGCAAGCGTTCACAGGAAAACTTGTGGAAGAATAAATTTCAAACTTAAATCTTATACTAAGCTGTGCTCGCAAAGGTTGTCGAATTGTCTACCACACTTTTTCTCCCCGGAATAATAGTGTTGTCCATTCCATCTCCAATTATTGTTATAAACGCCTTATCTGACGGTACTACCACATTTTTTTAGACAAGGGGGCTGCATCTATAGCTGCTTGAACTTTCCTGTATTGTCCGGTACGGTCACGGGACACAATCACATTCAACATTACATTAGTTTTTTGAAGATGCCTTTGATCGCTGGCAGACAACCATTTGGGAAAATCATCATCGAATGATTGCAAATCATCCTCAAGATCAAACAATAGGCGTTGACTAGGGAAAGCACAGATATTGAGAGCACGGAACTTGGGTGAATTGAGCACGGCAGAACTGCCCTTAACAATGGCGAGAGAATTACTTGCAATCTCTCTCAAATTGTTCACTGGGATTTCCTACAAGCGCCTTACACTAAACATTTGTGGCTTTGAACTCTTTGTGCCAGACATTTAACGCATTTGGAGATCAATATGGTAAGGGTTACAAGCGCTCCATTACCGAAACATACAGTGCAAATGAAGTGCGGAAGGCGGGGTTGGATCGAGTGGTTGACCACGTTGGGTTGCATGCAACCCCCACACGCCCCTCCACACTAAACATTTGTGGCTTTGAATTCTTTGTGCCAGACATTTAACGCATTTGGAGATCAATATGGTAAGAGTTACAAGCGCTCCATTACCGAAACATACAGTGCAAACGAAGTAGGCAGGGTTGGATCGATTGGTTACCGGAAAGGAACCCTAGGGAAAATCTGACTGCGTCTCTTGGGTAACAAGTCGACGCTGACAGTGTAGAAGAGACTGCATATGAAATTATTTTTCCTTTTAAAGCGGATGGCATTCTAAGAATAATGGTAGCCCATAACTACAACTGGGCGTATGGGCAATTACACGAGCTTCTCAACTCAATCCCGGCAGGGACTACCGCCATGACAGTGGCACCCGTGTTTCAAATTGCACTGTATTAATTTCATATTTAGATGTCACTTTTATTTCAAATGGCTTGCATAGGCCTTCTGCTCCATTTTTATCCCAGGAAATATCCAGGTTTGCATAGGCCTTCTGCTCCATTTTTATCCCAGGAAATATATAGGTTTGCATAGGGCTTCTGCTCCCTTTTTTTCCCAGAAATATCCAGGTTTGCATAGGCTTGCTGTTCCTTTTTTTTCGGTTGAAATATCCATTTTTTTTTTTTATTCCAAGGAAATATCAAGGCAAATCCACCTGGCCTCTTGTTCTTTATTTTTTCCAAAAAAAATCTGGCAGATCCACTAGAAAGGATCACATCCAGCCTAACCCCTAAAAAGTCAAGGGCATGTTGCTTTTTATTTTTTTCCAAAGAAATATCTGAGTAGATCCACTAGAAATGATCACATCCAACTAGCTTATGAGCAGAGCCTAACTCCTAAAATATCAAGGAGAATTCACCCTATAACCTCTTATTAGTTAGATACTTTAGCAATAGGAACTCCACTAACAATTGAGACTAGGCCTGCTGCTCCCTTGATTTTAGATTTAGTCATTTCAGGTTTATTTATTTTACTTTGTTACTGTTTATTTTAAATGACCTGCTTAGTCTTGTTGCTTCCCTTGATTTTAAATTTATTTTTGTATTTACCCCATAACCTCTTATTAGCTAGAGACTTTAGCAACAAGAAATCCTCTAACAATTGAGACTAAGCCTGCCTGCTTAGTCCGGCTACTTCCCTTGATTTTATATTCATTTATGTATTTACCCTATAACCTCTTATTAGCTAGATACTTTAGCAACAGGAACTCCACTAACAATTGAGACTAGGCCTGCTACTCCCTTGATTTTAGATTTAGACATTTCAGGTTTATTTATTTTACTTTGTTATTGTTTATTTCTAATGGCCTACTTAGGCCTGTTGCTTCCCTTGATTTTAAATTTATTTATGTATTTTTCCTTGCTGTTGCCTCTTTACTTTGTTATGATATTGCTGGCTATACAGGCATCCCAAATTCTGGCCTGCTTTTCCCTGATTTCAGATTTTTCCCTTGTTGCCTTCATTTCAGGTTTATTATGGTTGTTTTTTTTTTCCTTGCTGCCTTCATCTCAGGTTTATTATTGTTGTTTTTTCACCTTGTTACTGGATATGTCTAGTTATACGGACATGTAATTTGTCGTGGTTCCACTCCAAACCCTGATCAGGACTGCTCACCAGCACCACTTCAATTAGATGAAGAAATCCCAGGCAGGGTTTTTTTGAACAAAAGGGAAAAGGAATCCCGGGCAGGGCTATGTATATTTGAGAGTTTCTCTAGTGCAATTTTTTTATTGAAAAAAATATTTTATGAAATGAATGAAATTATGTTGTTGGATTTGTCTAGAAAATAAACATTTCCACTGAAGCACCTTAGGCGAGAAAGAGATTGGTATTTCTAAGGGATTTGTGGCTGTCTGGTTCCAATTTTCTGGGTTTCCACTGAAGCACCTTAGGCAAGAAGGAGATTGGTATTTCTCAGGGATTTGTGGCTGCCTGGTTCCAATTTTCTGGGTTTTATTGGGAATGAGAGGAATAGGCAAAGTACGAAGGAGAAAACCAGACATTCTGGTAGGTTTCTTTCAAGGTTTTCTACGTACCACACCTTATATCCATCCCCTGTAATTGCTTTGTACATCCAAAATTAGCATTGGGATCTCGTTGTTGATGGTGTTGTGTGAGAATACTGCATATATGGTACAACCAATTTGAGATGACAAGAAGTCATGCTGAAATTCTGCTGCCTTAAAAAAACAGCTATATGAAGGGGCTAATTATAAGTTTTGGTTTTTTTTTTTTTTAATATGGTTATGGGGTTGTTGATACACGATTATAATTTTTTTCAATATTATTGCGATTATTCGTTATTAAATATATAAAAGTTTCTTTCTATCCAACATTCCAATATATATATATATATATATATATATATATATATATATATATATATATATATATATATTAATTAATTAATTAAAAATTTCTTTTTGGCAATCCTATCAACATTAAAATAGCATGCCAAAACAGAACATGAAATAGTTAGAATAGGCTAATAGATATAAATCTCGGGTTGCTAGCTGATTTTTTTCCAAAGGAAAAAAACGAAACTTTTTATTGAGTTTATAAAAAGTTTACACTGCAAATGCCGGAGCATCACTTGTCATCCAGAGTGACTATCATAACTGATTTACAAAAATTACTGCCTTATGCCAGAGCATATTTCTTTAAAGTGCTGGGACTGTCTTTGAATTTCCCTGCATTTAAATCCTTTATGACTGAAAACTGAAAACGTAACAATGCACTTATCAAAAAGAATGCCTTCAGGAACGTGTCTCCACAGCGCAGAGGAAAAAACGATCCGCCACCATAGCCGAGAGATAATAAAAGCCGAACAACCGGAGCTGTAGGAATTTTAAAATGTATATGAGAAAAAGAAACAAAAATTTCTGCCACAGAATCAGAGGAATTGGTTATAAGGCGGCTGATCCGATCTTCTGGTTTGGCCTTGCTCATCTTCTTCTATTTTCCAGCTGCCTAAATGGTTGCTAGCTGATTAATTACACGTAAACATTCTATTATTATATCAAATATTGTCTTTCTTATTATTTTGGGTGACCAAACAATATAATATTAAGTTATCAATGCATGCTATTGAGAAAAATAATAATTCCGTAAATATAATGTTATCACTGGAATGTCGTGGACAAAATAATAGTTCCCTATCAAAACTGAGAAATTTTATTAACGAACGCAAATGATGTTAAGAGACTCGTAGGCAATGTTAAAACAGATATGAGTACGTAAGGTTAAATGGGCAAGATATTTTTGTTAGGTTGTGAGTCAAGTTAAATAAGAGTGATGGCGGTAAAGCATCATACTTTTTGGTTTTTGGGTAGTTATTGATACACTGGTTTGATTAAGATGTTGAAATTTGGTACCGGAGGACAGGTGGTTCCCTAAGGCTTTGATCTTTGGCCTAGGGAAAAGTGTCCAAAAGAATTTAATTTTTCTCTTAAAGTGACTTTATAATTTTTATAAAGTCAAATCTAATTTAAAAGTGACTTTAAGTGATAAAGTTACTAAAGTCTAATTTTAAAGTGACTTTAATAAAGTCAATGTAAAATTAGAAAGGAAAAGTGACTTTGGAAATAAATGACTAAGTGGGTCTTTATTAAAATGGGGTGAATTAAAAAATAGAAAGTGAGATTTAAATAAGCATTTAATCTCAGCCCTAGATCTCAATCTATTTCAGCCATTGGATTTAGGGATTCCCCAAAAGTCACTTAGGGTTAGATTAAAGGAGGAAAAGGAGGAAAAGGTCATCCATTCTTTCATTAGCAGATTGAGAGAAGGAGAGCAAGAGAGCAAGGGAGATTTCTGGATAGGGAGGAGAAGAAGGCAGCAGCTTGGCACACATTCCAAGGCAGCATTTTAGCAAATCCGTACAGTTGAGTTAGACCACAATGAAAGGTAAATATTGGGCATGATTTTCTAGAAATCCGTACAACAAGTGCACAGAAATCGAGGAGTAGAAATCCGTACAGCAAGTGGCTGTACCTTGGCATGCAAATGAAGGAAAATCCGTATAGCTGTACTGCTGGTTTTTCTGTATGCAAATCGAGGAAATCCATACAGCATATTTATGGTAGCTTGCATGCTTTTCTAGGTAGGCCGTACAACAACATTTAAGGCTGAAATTTAGGCACAAAAATCGAGGATGTCGTACAACATTTATTGTTGTTCTATTTTGCTATTTGCAAGTTTTTCCAGTTGGCTGTGAGACACGGAAAACGAGATAAGTTGTAAAAGTTTGCTTGCTGATTTTTTGCTGAATATTTCTCATTGTAAAAAGCATTTTCCAGAAATAAGAAGGAGCTTTCGAATTGGTTTTCCCCAAGAGTTGTAGGGGGTTTTTCCAGGGTCACCTTGACCAAAAATCATTGTGTTTAAATGTGTTGAATGGTTGTTTGTATGTGTTGATTTTTATATTTCTGCATTTTCCAACATTCTGTAATTTTTCCAGAATTTGTGTTTTTAGCAAAATTTATTTTTCAGTTGTTGAATGTATGGATATGGGAAATGGCATTTAACTATTTTGGAGAAATAAGGTGAAACTGAAAACCGGGGTGGGAAATGAGAAATTTTTACATGGTATCGGAGCTTGAGTGCTGAAGTGCAGTTTGGGACAGCAAGGAGGAAAATTATAGCCTGCTGATTTTTCATTCAGAAAATTCCAGCAAGCTGATTTTTCACAAACAATAGTTTTATCTTTACTACAGCAGTGCTATTTTTCAGTTTTAGGACAGTAGGATGTCATTGGGATTGAGGGTGGAGGATAGGTTGGATGGGCATACCAATTACAGCATTTGGAATGAGAGAATGCAGAGTATCTTTGAGCTGGGACATCATGGTGCATACCACACAGAACCCTGTTGTTGTGCCTACTGATGCCACTCAGTTGGCTGATTATAATAAAAAGAACAACAAGGGTAAGAGACTGATTCTAGATGGAGTCAAAGACCATTGCATTCCTCATGTGAGAGGAAAGAGAAATGCCCATGAGATGTGGACAACATTGTCCAAACTCTACCAGAGTACCAATGAGAACCGGAAAATGGTCCTGAAGGAGACGCTGAAGACCATTAAGATGGGTAATGATAGTGTAGCTGGATATCTCACAAAGATTTCTAATGTGAGAGATGAGTTGGCAGCAGTTGGAGAGGTCATTCCACCCACTGAGTTGGTGTGGATTGTAGTGAATGGCCTCCCTCGTTCATGGATGAACTTTGTTGATGGGGTTTGTGCACGTGAGACCCTTCCCACATGGAAGGGGTTTTGGGATGATTGCATTCAGACAGAGATCAGGAAAGGTCAGCTTGGGGCAGCGAAACCAGTTGAACAGGATGAGGATGTAGCACTGTTGGCAAGAGGCAAGAAAGGCAAAGGGAAGAAGCAAGCTTCCACAAGCAATGGTGGGGGCAAAGGTAAAGGCAAAGGTAAACAGGATAACACACAGAAGGACTATTCCAAGGTGAAGTGTTGGAATTTTCAAAAGATGGGACACTATGCAGTTGTGTGTCTAGAGAAGAAGAAGAAGAAGGGGAAGAACCAGAGTATGGTAGCTTCAACAGAGGTTGAGGACTTTGCAGATCATTTTGACCGGGAGTTTGCGTTCATTGCGTGTAAGTCCTCTAGTGCAGGATCACCTGCCACACAGGTTCAAAGGGAGCATGCTTTTCTCTTGATTAGCGGAGCATCTTCGGGTATCTGGTATGTGGACAGTGGGGCTTCACGTCACATGACAGGAGTCCGTGAGTACTTCTTAGAGCTTTCAGAGAGTGGCACTGGTATAGAGGTAGTACTCAGTGATGACAGAGTTGTTAGAGCAGTTGGGGTGGGGACACTGACATTTCAGAGGGAGTCCAAACCTCCCTTGAAGGTGTTAGATGTTATTTATGTGCAAGGGATGAGGAAGAACCCCATATCCGTTTCAACTTTGGAGGACAGAGGATATGAGGTACTGTTCAGGGGAGGACAGATGTTGATGTATCCCAGGGGAACTCCAGCTGATTCAGCTAGAGTGATAGGTGTACGCCATGCAAAGGTGTACAAGTTTGCATTCCAGCCCCTTTTAGCATTGAGAAGTAGTACCGATAGCAGAGCTAGCAGTTCTGAGTTGTGTGAGATTTGGCACCGCAGGATGGGGCATATGTGTCATGGAGCCTTGAGGACCCTGTAGAAGATCACTACAAGTGTGCCAGATTTCAGTACTGATCACTTTGATACTTGCAGAGGATGTGCGATGGGAAAGTTTGCCAAATCCCCTTTTCCCAGCAGTGACAACAGAGCAACTGGGATACTTGATTTGATTCATTCCGATGTGAGCGGTCGGATGTCTCATGTTTCCTTGAGTGGATATGAGTACTATGTTTTATTCACTGATGATCACTCCAGGAGGACCTGGATTCATTTCTTGAAGACCAAGAGTGAGGTCTTCAAGCGGTTTCAGGAGTTTAGAGCTCTTATGGAGACACAGACAGATCGGAAGATCAAGTCCCTGAGGTCGGACAATGGGGGAGAGTACACCCTTGGAGATTTTGTTGACTATTGTGCGGAGGCAGGCATTAGGAGGGAGTTCACTGTTCCTTACAACCCCCAGCAGAACGGGGTTGCGGAGCGGAAGAACAGATCCATCGGAGGGGCTGCCAAAGCCATGTTACATGATCAAGGGTTGCCATTGTTCTTGTGGGTAGAGGCCTGCAACATAGCTATTTATTTGTAGAACAAGAGTCCGCATCGTGCCTTGGGGCACATGACGCCCGAGGAGGCTTTTTTTGGGAAGAATCCTGATATTGGTCATCTTCGTATCTTTGGGTGCATTACATACTCCTACATACCCAAGGAGAAGAGGACCAAACTAGAGCCCACCACAGAGAAGGGTATCTTTGTGGGCTACAGTGAGACCTCAAAGGCCTTTCGGATTTACATTCCTGCACAGAGGAAAGTTGTTGTCAGGCGGGATGTGAAGTTCGAGGAGGACAAGGCCTTTAGGAGATCACGGGAGTTAGAGTATCTGGATCAGCCAAACCCTCAGCAACAGTTGAGTCAGTCACAGGGATCCAGTGGGCAGGGATCAGGAGGATCCGGAGGTACATCTATGAGGATGTCAGGTCCGTCAGTGAGCAGTGGCTCGCCGAGCCAGAGGGGTGGTGCTCCGGGCAGCATGCAGAGCAGTCCACAGAGGAGTTCACTAGGGAGTCCACTAATGGATAGTTCACACGGTACCTCAACTTCTACAGGTTCAGGTGCAGGAAGGAGGACAACAGACAGACAGTCAGGGGTTCAGGCTCCTGATGATGATGAGGAGGAGGAGTTTCATTCTCCAATGGGAGAAGTACGCTCAGGGAAGAGGAAGCCCAAGTGGCTTCAGGACACCTTGAGAGATGCCACATCTGTTGCTGAGCCTAAGAGGCCGGTCAGAGAGAGTAGACCACCTGAGAGGTTTTCTAGTTATATGGAAATGACTACCAGCATCCTTAACTCTGAGCCTTCTAGCTATGAGGAGGCAGCTAGCTAGCAGGTCTGGAGAGAGGCCATGCAGGAGGAGTATTCTTCTATCATGAAGAATGATGTTTGGGAGGTGGTGCCGAGGCTTGAGGGCAAATCCGTGGTTACTTCTAGATGGCTTTACAAGGTAAAGCATGCTGCAGATGGAAGCATTGAGAAATTCAAAGCGAGGTTTATGGCTAGAGGGTTCTCCCAGGTAGAGGGAGTTGATTATGAGGAGACCTTTGCTCTCGTGGCTCGATATACTTCGATCCGCTCCATTATATCGATAGCAACAAAGATGGGTTGGAAGATCCACCAGATGGATGTGAAGACTGCATTTCTCAATGGCTTCATACAGGAGGAGGTGTACGTTGAGCAGCCACAAGGCTTTGAGGTGCATGGGAAGGAGTCCCATGTGGGAAAACTGAAGAAGGCCCTTTATGGCCTGAAGCAAGCTCCCAGAGCTTGGTACTCCAGGATAGATACATACTTGCAGGGGATGGGTTTCACAAAGAGTGAGGCATATCTGAACCTTCACTATATTGTGATAGGTGAGGAGCCTCTCATTCTGGTGTTGTATGTGGATGACTTGGTCATTATAGGTGCAGAGAGACTCATAGAGCACTGCAAGAGAGATCTTGCGATGGAGTTTGAGATGAAGGACATCGGCTTGATGCATTACTTTTTGGGTTTGGAGGTGTGGCAGGAGGAAGGGCATTTCTTCTTGGGGTAGGGGAAGTATATTGTGGACATCCTTGGCAGATTCCACATGGAGGATTGTAAACCCATGTCGACACCGATGATCACCAACTGGAAGAAGCTCCATGCTTTAGATTCCGAGTTGGTGGATCCCACATTATACAGGCAGCTGATTGGTTCCTTGATGTATTTGGTCAACACTAAACCAAATATTTGTTTTGCAGTCAACACGATGAGTCAGTTTATGTGTGAGCCTAGGAAGGTTCACTGGCTGGCTGCAAAACACATTTTGCGGTACTTGCAGGGGACAATGGATTATGGTCTGGACTACAGGCAGGGGGATGGAGTGGGATTGGCATGCTATACTAATTCTGATTGGGCAGGTTGTGCTTATGATAGGAAGAGCACTTCAGGGTGCTATTTTGGTTTGGGTTCGGCAGTAGTGTCATGGTTCAACCGGAAGTAGAAGTCAGTAGCATTGAGTTCTGTGGAAGCAGAGTATATGGCAGCCAGTCTAGCTAGTTGTGAGGCCATCTAGCTTCGTAAGATGTTGTTTGGCTTATTTGGTCAGCTGTTGAGACCTTCAGTGATTTACTGTGATAATCAGAGTTGCATTAAACTCACGGAGAATCCAGTATTTCATGACAGGTCAAAGCATATTGGGATCAAATATCACTTCATCAGAGACTATGTTCAGAAGGGAGCTATGAAGCTTGAGTATATTCCCACTGATGAGCAGGTTGCAGATATTCTTACCAAAGCCTTACCACAGGGCAAGTATGTCTACTTCAAAGACAAGATGGGTGTGGTGAGGAACACCTTCCTCGGTAAGAGGGAGTGTTGAAATTTGGTACCGGAGGACAGGTGGTTCCCTAAGGCTTTGATCTTTGGCCTAGGGAAAAGTGTCCAAAAGAATTTAATTTTTCTCCTAAAATGACTTTATAATTTTTATAAATTCAAATGTAATTTAAAAGTGACTTTAAGTGATAAAGTTACTAAAGTCTAATTTTAAAGTGACTTTAGTAAAGTCAATGTAAAATTAGAAAGGAAAAGTGACTTTGGAAATAAATGACTAAGTGGGTCTTTATTAAAGTGGGGTGAATTAAAAAATAGAAAGTGCGAGTTAAATGAGTATTTAATCTCAGCCCTAGATCTCAATCTATTTCAGCCATTGGATTTAGGGATTCCCCAAAAGTCACTTAGGGTTAGATTAAAGGAGGAAAATGAGGAAAAGGTCATTCATTCTTTCATGAGCAGATTGAGAGAAGGAGAGCAAGAGAGCAAGGGAGATTTCTGGACAGGGAGGAGAAGGAGGCAGCAGCTTGGCACACATTCCAAGGCAGCATTTTAGCAAATCCGTACAGCTGAGTTAGCACACAGTGAAAGGCAGATATTGGGCACGATTTTCTAGAAATCCGTACAGCAAGTGCACAGAAATCGAGGAGCAGAAATCCATACAGCAAGTGGCTGTACCTTGGCACGCAAATCGAGGCAAATCCGTATAGCTGTACTGCTGGTTTTTCTGCACGCAAATCGAGGAAATCCATACAGCGTATTTATGGCAGCTTGCACGCTTTTCTAGGCAGGCCGTACAACAACATTTAAGGCTGAAATTTGGGCACAAAAATCGAGGAGGCCGTACAGCATTTATTGCTGTTCTGTTTTGCTGTTTGCAAGTTTTTCCAATTGGTTGTGAGGCACGGAAAACGAGATAAGTTGTAAAAGTTTGCTTGCTGATTTTTTGCTAAATATTTCTCACTGTAAAAAGCATTTTCCAGAAATAAGAAGGAGCTTTCGAACTGGTTTTCCCCAAGAGTTGTAGGGGGTTTTTCCAGGGTCACCTTGACCAAAAATCACTGTGTTTAAATGTGTGGAATCGCTGTTTGTATGTGCTGATTTTTATATTTCTGCATTTTCCAGCATTCTATAATTTTTCCAGAATTTGTGTTTTCAGCAAAATTTATTTTTCAGTTGTTGAATGTATGGTTATGGGAAAGGGCATTTAACTATTTTGGAGAAATAAGGTGAGACTAAAAACCGGGGTGGGAAATGAGAAATTTTGACATAAGATAATGAGGGGTTCGCTTTTTGTAATTATTTGAAAGAGATTTGTTTTCATAATCATTTACGTGTTATTCTTGCCTCCACATATTTTTTTTTATACATTTTTATCTCACAAATTACTTCATTTACTCCACACAGATACTACTACACTTAATTGTCTTGTTGTATTTTTTTTTTTTTCGCACACTTTTATACTCAATGCTATCAATTGTTTCTACGTCACTTGTTGTCATTACAAAGATTTTGTAGTAGTTATTGGATCAATTGTTCACATCGATCTAGGATTACCATATGACCCAATGCCTTCACTGTACACGTAAACCAAACTTTTCATACATAAGAAGTGTTGTGCGGGTTGCAGGTGTGCGGAAGAAGGGTGTGAAGTGAGGAATACATGTAAAGGTGTGGAAGTGGGGATGTATACAGAAGGAGGAAGAATGTAAAAGAAATTAAGGCAGTGCGGGTTCGTGTTTTGTCATTATTCGAGAACACTTTGTTTCCTGAAATCTATCGGTATTCTCGCCTCCACACACTTCTTCCATACATCTTTTCCTTGCAATGTCTTCTTCTACACAAGCACCACTTCTCACAATTGCTTTCCGCATTTGTTCTTTCTCGAACTCTTTCATACTCAATGTTATCAATTGTTTCTATGCCACCCGTTGTCATTACAAAGACTTCGTGGTAGTTATCGGATCAGTGGTTGATTTCAATCTAGGATTACTATATGACCTAATGCATTTACTATACATGTAAACCAAACTTTTCATGCCAAATAAGTGTTGTGCATGCTGGAGGTGTGGGGAATGTGTGTCAAGGTGTGGAAGTGGGGATGTGTGTGGAAGGAGGAAGAACGCAGAAGAGATATCCACACTTTCGCAACTTCTGAATGTGTAATAGATTTCCACACGACCGTCGATGAACCAAAAATGGAATATAATATACGTTTACAAAAAAAATAATGTACATTTTCCCAATTGATTTATGAAAAATATGAAAAATAGAATATACATTTTCACAGTGGATTTACGAAAAATAAAATATACATTTTTCCAAGTTGACTTAATTGAATATACATTTTTCCAAATTAATTTAATGGAATATAGATTTTCCCAATTTATTACGTAAGCAGGGGGCGTCTATCATCATGCGTTGTCTAATTCAAGTGCAAAAGTAGTTGAGTGGAACAAGAAGTTATGCACCTTCCACACCTCTGCAATCCCGCAAGAGTGAGAGTCTAATGAGCATAATCTATCTCTGAAATGAAGAAGGAAAGCCTTACCACTTCATTTGGATTAGGGCATTTTTGTGAGTCAAGGATTGTGTTGGCTTAAGGGGTCCTGATCCAAGTTCAGAGTTAGCTGCGCCAACCAACAAAACCCTACACTGCTGACCCTTTCGGAAACAACTTGTGTAGCGCAGGTTGCAGTCTCACCGGAAGCAATATTTGGGGATGCAAGAACCAAGTTTTTACATCCAGAGACTAGTGTGATGTCTTTCAGTGCCCTAGATCTTCTTTCACGCATATCTATCCTTCCGATATAGTTAAAACTCCTAATTTGACCCTAAATACCTTCAAATCTTCGCAGGACCAGTGAGTGGCATTAATTAGGCCCTAACCGGATATGTCTTCTACTTTCGCACAACTGAACAGTTCTTCTAGGGCTTCGAGGATCTAGATCTGTCGTCACGCAAACCTATCTTCCTTATTTGAAACTAACCCAAACTAGATTTAGAGCTTCACAAATATCATTCAATTATCTTATTAGGCATAAAGATGTTCAATTAACTAGATTTGCATGGAGAAAACACATTGAATTATAGAAACAACAGTGAAAGTGACATAACATTAAACAGATAGATGCAAGTATTTCCAACCCAAAATTCGTCTTTATTAATCAGAATCCTTCCAGTACAAACTTCAACTACCCTGCGCACTCAGATGCAGGGGTCCACGCACTCAGCTGTGGACTCTTCTAGGCCTCCGCACACTCAGTTGTAGAGCCTTTCCTTCGCTACTAATAGGAATAGACCTTCCTGTCTATCAAAACCTTACCACATCATTCATTCATTCATTCATTCTCTCTATTCTGATCTAAAGTTATCCTAAGACTTGCTATGACTCGACTATTTATAGCTTCCTTCCATACAATACCATGGTCTGTAGACCATGGGAGAATCTTAAAACCAAGCAAAACAAGGGGCTAAGACCCCTTTGAATCCTATCTATTTGTGCGCTCCGCATCCACATTTCGCAGAGACTTTATATTCTTTACAAAAAATGAATAAATTACTTCTATTCTACCCCTAGGGACCCCATGCCAACAGGCCCCCAACACAAAGATCGCGACTCGCCCTCGAGTCAGTTAGCTGGTTGTTCCACTTTTTGGCAGAGTTTGCTTATAGCCTTGGTCAACGCTTGAAGCTCCGTGGTACTCTATTTTGCTACTTGTTGTACCTCCTAGACCAATTTCTCTGTGGTTGGCCCTTCCACTGCAAGTTGCGTAGTTCGCTGGGTCTGCTGCATGGCCTTCAACTTCTCATGAATATTTTGTGAAATTTGTTTGGCTTCCTCTGTCCAAGGCTGAAGTTGACCTCTTAGCAGGGACTGTTTTATTTGTAACTCTCGGATTTGCACCTGAATTGCCTTGCCTTCTTACAAGCGCTCAAAGCGCTGGATTGGCGCCAGCTTTTGTGTAGTCGTACTAATTTCATCATATTTTTGTTGCGCTTCCCTGATCTCTGTGTTCAATTGTTGTAGCGTAGGGTCCTCCTGTAATGTATCCCATAAGCCCATTGCCTGATTGAATAGTTGGTCGCAATCATGAACTGTGACATCTAGTTGACCCATTGATTCTTTTATAGCTGCACATCTTTGTACCCGAACTTCTGGCGATGTGGTTGGTTGAAGCTTGAGCTGGAGTTTGGATATCTTCATCTGGAACTCAAAAGTAACTCGCCCAACCTCATCTTTTGCATCGCGGACTGCAGCAGCTAATTTCCTGACTTTTTTCTCAGCCTATGCATCCTCTGGGATATGTAATTATGGAACTGTTTTGTAGGCTTGTTCAATTACTAACTCTAGGTTTGTTCTTCGCAATTGCATTTCCTCCTTATCCTTTAGTGCCTATGTCTTCTCCTCATACATTTGTGCATTGTTGACTTTAAATTTACTGAGGACCATAAGGGTGCATTGCTCCCTGATCTACAACTCGTCTGAGACCCCCTGATGCAATGCGTGGAGGGCCTAGAGTGACAGCGCGACCACATTGATTCCAATATCCTTGATCTCTTCTAGCATGTTGCGGTCTTCCTGGTTATCTACTCGCAAGGATCCTTCTAGTAAAGGAATGATCCGGTTCATTTCCTGTTCCACTTCTGGAACACTCACGCTCGCTTGAGTTAGGCTCACTTACACCGCGCTCACTTTCCCAATGCTCGCCTAAATCATACTAGCCTATATCTATAGCTCGCGCATATCCTTCTGGACAATCCCAAGTGTCTGCATATACTACTGCTCAAAGTGTGACCATAGCTCTGATGTGGTATCTCGAACCTTATTGTCGATCTCATCTAAATTGCCCTCTGTGAGTACAATAGGGTCCAATGCTGAATGTTTATTTGATTTCCGCTTCTTTCGCGGACCTGTCACTGTCTTTTTGGTGCACTTCTGGAATTTAAAGGGGCTAGACACCTTCTCACCCCCATCGCGCCCTGTGAAAATATCTCCTACTCATCAGTGCGCTTCGAAGCTGATTTGTTGCTTGCTTTGGTATCTTGTTTTTCCTTCTCAGCCTGCTCTTTAGCAGTGCGCTCCTTCGCAACCCGCTCTTCCTTGACAGCTGCCTTAGCAACAACTTCTTTTTTCTTCTGTTGAGCAGCCTTCCCCCGCACGACTGCCTGCTCTTTTTCTTTCTTCTTTTTCACAATAGAGGTCTGCTCGGAGGAGCTTTCTCCTGCTTTGCTTGTCCTGACATCCAACTGGGTAGGCTGGCACCACTCTACCAGCCATCCACCCGCAACCTCCTGTAGATATATTTTGGCCTCTAAGTAAGGCATCTTGTGCCATACCTCTTGAGGGTCTCTCCTCACACAGATCTAGACATTGTGAAAGTCTGCCTTAAATTCTATGAAGGCCCTCAGCTGCTCGAATAAGGTGGGAGATAACCTTAGCCTCTGGTTTATAGCCATGCGAATGTCCATCTCCATGAATACCAAAAAAACCTTGGATTCTGTAATCTGTTCCACATCTTTTGTCTACCACAGTGAAGCAAACTTCGTTGCCTCTGGGAGGGTCTCATTCAGCGGAGGGAATTGACTGTCCTCTGGGAGCCTCCATGCCACCAAAATGATTAGCAATAAGAGCCAATCATAGTGGAACAAATTTCTCTCCTCTTGGGCCTCACGACAGTTTTCCAAAAATTCTCTACATAGATACTGGGCCTAGTTATACTGGACCCCGTTTGCACACTATGCTACTAATGAAATGACCGGCACGGGCACTTCATTCGTGCGACACTTCCACATTATCTTTCCTGCTAGGATCTGCACTACAAACTGTACTGCCTGGTCTGTTATGGAGCGGACAGAATATCTGTGCTTTTTTTCTGTGAGCCCGGACTCGGTCTTCATACGGCCTGCGAGTTGTTTTTCCTTGGTTTTGCCTGAAAACTCCTTTTCCGAGTCTGCTTCTTTATATGGTAGCTTAGTGATCTAGTGGATTAACATATTTGTGATGGGGATAGGCTCACCTAGCCATAAACACCCATCATGCACTAATGTTAGCAAATGTCGCACACACGCCATATTGATATTGGAGCAGTGAAAATGGGGTATGAATAGCATGTGAAATAGTCTCGCCAGCTGAACTCCTCTGACCCATTTCATCAGTTCCAACTTTGTGACCCCTATCTCTTCATAGTATATGAGGGACATATACTGATTTGTTGCTAAACGTGGGAATTTCTCCTGGTCGGCAGGGTCCTAGTCTTCCATCTTTAATGCCGATATGCACGCTCCCTCAAATGAAACTTTAGTTGGGAGTTGTGCCATAGCAATTGAAAATTTGTTGGAATTAGGGCCTTTGGTCACCTTCTTCTATCCTCTGTGCGAAGGCACATATTTCGGAAGCATAGTGATTGGTTTAGCATCCTCGGCATCCAATTCCTCAATCCCCTAGTAGAGTTCCTCTTCGTATAGATCTAGGGGAGAAAAATGTTGCTTTTTCTTGTCCATTTTGCTCTTCTGCCACACCTCCAGCGGATTCTTTTGGGGCGAGTGGAGCATTGGTTCTATGACCAACTTCTTTTGCTTTGGCTTGGAAGCAGGCTGCTTTGGCCTAGGCGACCTTGGCGTCGTAGGCACTGCTGGTGTAGCTTCTATGCCCACAGCTTCTGAAGTTGGGGCATCACACACGGCGACCTCAGAACTCATAGGATCAGATATCCTCTTGAAGGAAACTCGGTGAAATGCATCAGAATAATGAGCTAGCCCTGGGTGCTTGAACAAAGTATCCCAATCTGCTCGGTGCGTGCAAGAAATTCATATACAACAAAGTTTTTCTTTGTAGACCAACAGGACATACTTATAGTGATTTTCAGATTCAAATCCAATCGTTCCCTCCATAATTTCATCATCAATGCGCCTTTGGTGGCATATTTTCAAATATTTTCGCCTTAATTGTCGCCTACCCGCTCCTCCTAATGGGATTTTCTTAGTCCAATCAACTATAGTGACTCTAATGGCTATTTTGGGGCTGGTCTGTGCCGTACCTTCCTCCATGGTGCAGTGTCCTGAGCACAGCTTCATCTGTTGCACCCTTGTCAATCTTCACGCAGCCTGTTTGTTGCTTTTTCCTCCTAGTCAGGCAATGTAGTTTATAGTCTCGTGCTCCCTTGCAACTACCTGGAGCACTAAGACTATCCTGCATCCATATAGTCATTGGCATGGGGGCAGGATCCCCCATATACAGCTTCAGTCGGCTCCCATTCACTTTTCCCAAAAAAGGTTCACCATTCAACTTCGTGAGTTGAAATGCGCCACCCTCTATAATTTCCTTGACAATATACGGTCCTAACCAATGCATATGGAATTTACCCAGAAATTTGGTGAACTTGTTATTTTATAACAACACAAGATCATTTATCTTGAAAGTGCGAAGTTTGATATGGCGATAATGCCATGATTTTTCACGTTCCTTCTGTACTTTTTTGTGGAATCCCACTAGAAAGTGATCCTCCTCTAACTCCAATAGCTACGTGAGTTGTTCTTCCAAGGCCTCGCAATCTGCCATGTTTGTTATAGCTGCTATGCAAAAACTAGGTACAATGTACTCCTTAGACATCAACGCTTCGACCCCATATACCAATCTGAACAACGTTTTCCCTATCAGCTTCTTACAAGTTGTCTTATAGGCCTAGAGAAATGCATGTATGTGCACATCCCAGTCATTCCACTAAGTGTTACATACATTTGTCAACCTGTTCTCTAAAATTTTGTTAAAAGCTTCGACTATCTCATTTTCTTACAAGCAATATGGTGTGCTCTTCTGATGGTAGACTTGAAATTCATTTGTCATCACGCTAATCGTTTCATTTAGAAAGTGCATTTCCCTATTACTCATTAATACTTTCAGGCATCCAAACCGCGTTAAGACATATTCAAATAAAAATTTTGTTGTATGTAGCCACTGTACAATCCTTCACTGGTTGTGCTTCCACCCATCTAGTTAGATATTCCGTGGTAGTGATAATGTAGTGTGCCTGTTTTCTTTCCAGGTGGCTGAATTGGCCCAATAAAATCGATCACCCATTTCTCAAATGCCTGTAAAGATACCTAAGGATGTAGCGGTAGTTCGTCTCACCGTGATGGTCTGCTAATCCTTTGACATGCATCGTACGCCTTACAATATACTTTGGAATCCTTGTGCAATGTTGGCCACCATAATCCTACGTGCAAAATCTTCTGTGTAGTTTCTCTCCATGCATAACGGGCTCCCGCAGCTCCCCCATGAGTTTCAACAAGAATACTATCACGCTCAAATTCCGGCACATATCCCCGCAATATTTTGTCTGCCCCCATTTTGTACAACTGTCCCACAATGAACAAAAAATCTACTGCGTGAACAACTAGTTCTTTCTTCTACTGAGTTGTATATCCTTCAGGCGTCATCCCTGTAGTTAAAAATTGAATAATTTCAGCAAAATGGTAATCCGCTACACATAACCTAAAGAGTTGTGCATCTGGCAACCCTTCCTCCAAATTACTGGGTTCTTCATCTGTTTCAATCCTTGACAGATGGTCTGGACTGGCGTTCAACCGACCGGGCTTCACAATAACTTTAAAATCATATTCCTGAAATAATAACAACCACCTGCAAATTCCCCCCCCCCCCCCCAACACAGGCTTGTTGACCATGTAATTTAAGGAAGAATTATCTGTATACATCTTGAAATGCCCCCCAATAGATAATGCCTGAATTTCTACAGCACGTAGACCATGGCCAACCCCTCACACTAGGTCAATGAAAAAAAAAAAAATCAGCATTTGATAACTTCCTACTTGCGAAGGCTATAGAATGGTCCAGTTCACCTTTGCCTACCTGTGTTAGTATTGCACCCAACGCAATGCAAGAAGCATCCACATGTACATGAAACTCCTTCTTCCAATCGAGAAATACCAGGATTGGCACAGTCACCATATTTTCTTTTAACACATCTAAGTTGCGTTGATATTCCTCATCCCAACAGAATGTCGCATCCTTCTTCAGCAGTTTTTCCATGGGTGCAGTAATTTGAGCATAGGCTTTAATGAATTTTATATAGTATCCAGTGTGTCCCAGCATCGTGCACAGCTGCTTGACGTTCCTAGGGGCTTCCAAGTTCATAATTATAGTGATCTTGGTAGTGTCCACCATCAATCCTTTCTTACACACAACATGACCCAGCGAGATCCCAAAAGGATCACAGAATATACATTTTTTTAAATTCAGCGCAATCTGGTATCTTTGACATGTATCCAACATAAGGCACAGACTTGATACATGGCGTTTTATCAATCCAAACCTGGTACAGTCATCGAAGTCTTCAGGGACTTCACGTTCGAATTAATTTAAAAACATATCTACGTCAGTCAGACCATCATAATAAGGTAGCTTTCTTACCTATGACGAAACACAATGCAGTGACTTCATCATATTGCATTGCAATGTAGATACTTCATGTAAGCAGTTTTTCCAATGATCTAATTCCTCATCTAAGTCAGAAGTGCATGAACTCTCTCAGTCCCATGTGATCCTTCTATCCACCGATGGATTGATCCAATCTTGATCTCGCATTGTTATCTTGTATATTTGATCCAACTTGTCGTCACTTTCTGCATAATCGCGGACGAGTTCGATATAGCATGCTCCTTCCGTAGGATCCAGTGGCACTACGACCTTAAGTGACTTATTTTCAAAGGTCATTTTCCTTTTCTTCAAATTAATGACCCCATTCATATCAATAGCCCAGTCAATTCTCAGGAGTACGGGGTGGGGATTACTGTCTTCGAAGTCCGCTAATGCACTTGCGCCTTCAATATCAACAGTCACTCCATATAATCATCCTATGGGGATGATTTTCTGTTGATTCTCCATTTGGAGGTGAATTGGAGACCACTGCAGGGCAAGTCTCCCCATCCTTTCCCATGTATATTTCAGTAGAACATTCGCATCAGACCCCAGATCCAAAATTACCTAGTCCATTTCGTAATTGCCTATCTTCACTGTTAGCCGCATCTCGCATCCTATTCGTGCCTTATTCTTACCAATCTTTCTTACCACATGTTGTTCATCAGGGATATTTTTATCATTGGCACATTTATTTATTAATTCTTGTAGTCCTTCCACAGCCTTTCTGCTGCGCAGTAGCTTCATGCAGGTCTTCAAAAAGATAGTGAGTATGGAAGGATCAACCTCTTGCGTTGCACTGGTTTCTAGTGTCTTTTCCTGGCTTCTTGAGGTGGAGGCCTCAACGAAGCTCTTCTTTTCTTCCATGAATGTTTCCTTAGCATGATTAAGGTCAAAGGATGCTTCTTTCTTAGGAGCTTTGCGGACCCATCCCTCTTCCTCAGGTTGCTTACCTTTATCTGTGCCATTCGTCATACCACTTCTTAGTACAATATTAATGCTCTGATCTTCCTCGTGGGGCTCAACCCTCATCATTTTTAAATTCTGCGTAGGCTGCTAAGACTATGTTTTCTTCTCTTCCATTTTAGCTATGAGCATCAGACAGTCTTCTATGGCATGGTCGAATTGTCTACAGTATTGACATGAAGGGTGTGTAGGATTCGGGAAATCTTGCATGAAGTGCCCTGACTCTCCGTAGTTGTAGCAAATAACCTGACCACGACCTCTACCAGGTCCTCCTCCTCATCCTCATCGTCGGCCTTGAAAACCCCCACGCACTCCACCTGCACCTAGATCCTGAGGTTGAATTTCTGCCTGCATACAGTAAGTAGGGGTTATTTCCATCATTAGCTCATAACTTCAACAATGGCGCTCATTATGGCCTAGAGATTTACAGAAATTGCAAAATAGTTGTTGGGGTGTCTGAACAAACTTCTGAATTAAGTGGCAGTTATCCGTCGCATGTTTCCCAATAACTTGACAAATGGTGCACCATAGCACAACTCCCATGCTTAGCCTAGCTGGGGCCTCTAGCTTCAGGGGTACTGACCCCCCCCCCCCCATAAGGTAATTTGCGTATACTGGACAATGATATTTATCATGCCCATGACCCTTGCACTTCAAGCACCAAACCTCTGTGCGCACTTCTGGCTTAGTCTCCTTTTCTTTCTTTAGAATCTGTAATTCTAGGTGCAAGCTCTCTAACTGCGAGTGGATATGTTGTACCCCTAGGTTCTTATATAGAATATGAGATGCGTGCAGCCTCATCACGATCTCCAAGGCTTCTTCTTGCATTGCTATATTGTGCTGTGATAGAGGTATTCTTAAGTGTGGCAAAGCGATGCTATAAACTAGTCGCGATGCTGAGTATCTGAGATTTGCATGTTAGCCTGCCTAATTTGGCACTTTAACCTCTAATCAAAGTCCCAAGGTGTCTCATTGACTCTCATTTGGATCTCCTTAAATTCAATTACCAACTGCGCCTCAGATTTAGGCTTACTAAATTCTTTGTTCAAAGCTGTCTGAGTTTGTGCTAACAATGCCTGAGGATTATCAGTGAAATACTTAATGTACCAGGTTAGCACGCGATCCTGGAAGGTGGTAACTAATTGCACCTTCTTTATATTATCATCGGTGATTTTTTGCACTGTCCATACAATGTTCGCAAAAAACCATAATTTCTCCGGATCTTCACTTCCTATTCCTTTGAAGATCGACATCTTCATTGCATTCGCCATGATGAATGGTGGAGGTGGAGGTGGAGGTGTAGGTGAAGGTGTATATCCTTGGAATACTCTGAGCTATTAACTGAACAACACTTCGTGGCGTAGTCAACACCACCCCTTCATCGTCACTTGAAGGGGTTTCAATCAATGGACTCTACTCTAGACCTAATCCGTTACTACTTCTAAAGAATATTCCACTTCGTGTAGCTTCGAACATTAAGGTAATGGCATTACCCGCTTTTCACATAATAGAATTTTAATCCAAGCATTCAATGACCTTAAGTACTTGCCTCGCGCTCCTTTGAAGAATCTTCGCTTTTCTTCGCTATAGCTAACTGATGTGTCAACTGCAAATTCAGTAACAAATCCTCCCAGAATTCAATCAAGCCAATGATTGATAGCCTGTGAAATCTTGTTTGTAGATGCCTCTAGTCGTTGCACCAATTCTGGAGTCCACACTATAGGACTATCGATCTTCCACCTCCCTTAACTGTCTGCCAATTTAGCTAACCACTCATATAATTCGCATGGAAACGTGCATAAGAAAATTTTGTGTCTCTCTGTATACAGATATCTGTTCAACTAATCTTCCTTCGACAGACGTGGATTTCTGTTTTCTTGAGCCACAAACTCATGAATCTTCCGATCTAACTGTAGGAATTCCCACTGTAGATCACCTGATAATGCAATAGACAAAAGCAAAATACTTGATCTACTTCTACAACCAATTTAGCGGAAGGTTAATTGAACATTAGCAACATCAATAAGAACACATATAACTGATATGGAGAAATCAATCATACATAACACAGAAGATATAACCGGGAGAAAGTCTCAGCCTAAAACCCCAACTCTGTATTATCATACAACTGTAAATATAGCCATTATTACAAAAAGAATCAGCTCAAAAGCTATCTTGCTTTCTATGTAATACCTCTGTTGCTCATAGACAATCAAAGGCCTCTATCTAACCTTTGGTCTGCCCTCCAAGCCTCCTATTTCTTTACGCAATTTTGATTGGGGTCTAGTGCAGCCACTTATGTGAATTGGCCTCTTCACACACTCACTAACCTCTGATCCAACTACGCAGTCCTGAAGGAGATAAATCCTCATCATGGATGAGCTTCCTTTATAGGAAAAATATTCATCCAACTGATAGTACATTGTCCCTTCTCTGATCTCAACTGGGTCTCTGTCTGAATTGACATGCATGAGTTATTCATGAGAGAATCTTCAGTTATCTGAAGTGCAGTAGTTATATGCAAGCATGCATTAACTAACTGAACTTACTTAATTTAAACAAACTGTTTAAATCAATTATAACTGGACTTGACTCAGTTAACTGAGCCAACTAATTACTACTCAAATTAGAACTCATCCTTATCTCTTTAACTGATGGATAAATTCCTTAATTAATAGATAAACTATTGCATGTCCTCACATAGACTTCATGTTTGATTTTTCACAACTAATTAACTCATGGAGAATTAATTAATTTATTTTCAAATAGCTGTTAAGTTCAAATTCGAATTTTACTTCCTATTTTTAGTCCAGGGACTGACTAAAATAGGAATCCATCCTGAATTGCTAAAAATAGAATGCTATTTTTAGCACTTCCATTTTTCATTCCCTGTTTCCCAATCCAGCACTGGTACCCAAACTGCTATTTATAGCAGTTCTATTTTTAGCATTTCTTGTTGCCATTTTCAACACTCCCTCTCAACAAGAAATGCTTCGACTCGAACCCGATCTTGTACCTTTGGAATGTTCTGCATGCAACACTTCTACCAAGTTTGGTTGCTCCAGCAACTATAGA
Source organism: Pinus tabuliformis (assembly GCA_031772625.1). NCBI lineage: Eukaryota > Viridiplantae > Streptophyta > Pinopsida > Pinales > Pinaceae > Pinus > Pinus tabuliformis. Next base: position 336,575,932 of record CM062805.1, read on the forward strand.
AACAAAAAAAACTCCCCACTGACCTCTTTGTTGGGCTAGAAACATACTCTGATGCTGAAGCCCTACCTGCTGCTGACAAGTGCTCCCTCTGTGACCTCTGAGCTGCTACAACACTCCATGCATCTCGCACCGTTGCACACCTCTCTGTTCCATCCTACACTGGTGCAACACTCTTGTGCCTCTCGCATCGCTGCAGCCTGCTAGCTCTACACAATCCTGGGACTCCTGCACTGTAGCTCTCTCTGCTGCTCCATTCGCATCTGTCTCTACCCAATCAAGAAGTCCTGCTACTCCTCGTCAGGGCTCCTATAACAAAGTCGAATCAAAGAGGTTAGGTACCTCAAGGATCTTGCCCCTCCTCCTTGGGACGATCACTCCACATCACCCCACCTCCTACTTGTAGGTATGGCTGCATGTGATCCCTTTGTCCACCTGGCTTGAAGTTTCCCCCTACTGGAAATCTCTGCATGAGTAGATGTCTCTACTCGATCTCCTCTCAGCTTCTCTAGTTGTGGCTGCTCCATAACCTCCTAAAGTTTCTTCACCAATCGCGGCTCCTCCACAATCATCTGAGACTTCTTCTAGCACTGCATGTTGAGAGGTAATGTACTCTCCCTCTCAACCACCAAGTCTCCATCAGTTGCCTTGCTCCTCAAGGCTTTGCATGCATCTTGAACCTCAAGAGCATACAGGTTCTTGACCCGTGAACCGATCTGCTTCACCTGTCTAGTGATGATGTGTCTAAGGAAAACCTTTCCCTTACTGAAGACTACATCATAGCCTTTGTCTTCCAGCATCGTGATCGACACCAAGTTTCTCTTCAGTCATGGTAGATACTTGACATCAGTCAAGGTAAGGCAAGCTCCATGCTCCCTCTGAAAAATAACCATGCCTACACCTGAGACACTATACTTTTCATCATTACCCATTGCTATGAGTATCTGGAGATCTTTCTCCTCCAAAGTACTGAACAAACTCTTGTTGCTGGTCATGTGGAAAGAAGCTCCACTATCAAGAAACCAACCAATGCCCACCATGGATGAAACCATGCATGAAAATAGTATGAAATCCAACTCGAACTGTGAGGCCAGTGCCTCACCTTCTGATCCTTCCACGGATCCCTTCTTGGATTTCCTCAGTGGATAATTTGTAGCAAAATGGCCCACCTCATGACAACGAAACCATCACACTTTCAATTTGTCAAACTTCTTCCCACCATGGGAAGAACTGGATTCGGAATGAGAAACCTTCTCCTTCCCCTTCTTTGCCTTACTCGCTAAGGCACAATTTTCTTCATCCTCCATGGATGAAGAACCATCTCTGGTGCTTCTTCTTATCTCCTCCTACATCAAATCCAACCAAAGTCGTTCCCAATCTAGCAGTTTCTCTCTTCCATTAACCGAGTCCTAGTAGCTATGCCAGCTCTTAGGAAGACCGAGGAGTGCAATACTCACCATGTCATCATCAGTTGTCGTGATCCCTACACTTCCAAGCTCATCCCTGCATGTGGTGAGCATGTTTAGATACGTAGATATCGTGTCGCCCTTTTCACACTTGATCTTATGAAGCTTGTCTTTCAGTGCCAACTTCCTTTGATCACTGCTATTCTGATATAGATCTTTCAATTTTTTCCACATTGAAAATGTTGTCTCCTTCCCATGGAGACTCGAGACTATGTGATCTCGAACTCCCTCCAGAAGGATTCTCTTTGCTCTAGCCACACATTTCTTCCATTCAACCAATTCAGCAGCACCAGTCGGCTTGGGGACTTCTTGATCAATGAAGTGCTTTAGACTGTTATCCTCTAGTATTGCTTCCATGTGATCCTTCCAGGCTATATAATTTGAACTACCATCAAGGGCATATTCGAGTCTCAAACCATTGAATGCCATAGGTGAAATAGAGATGTGATAAGAACTCGATTTCTATATTGAGGAATCACAAACTTCAACTTCTCCCTTCTTGTATACTGTTCTTCCTTGGTCACTTGTGCTCCGATACCATGTAGAAATTCCCACTATAGATCACCTGATAATGCAATAGACTAAATAAAAATACTTGATATACTTCTACAACCAATTTAGCGGAAGCTTAATCAAACATGAGCAACATCAACAAGAACACATATAACCAGGGGAAAGCCTCAGCCTAAAACCCCAACTCTGTATTATCATACAAGTGGAAATATAGCCAATATTACAAAAAGAATCAGCTCAAAAGCTATCCTGCTCTCTCTGTAATACCTCTGTTGCTCATAGACAGTCAAAGGCCTCTATCAAACCTCTAGTCTGCCCTCCAAGCCTCCTATTTCTTTGCGCAATTTTGATTGGGGTCCAGTGCAGCCACTTGTGTGAATTGGCCTCTTCACACACTCACTAACCTCTGATCCAACTACGCAGTCCTGAAGGAGATAAATCCTCATCATGGATGAGCTTCCTTTATAGGAAAAATATTCATCCAACTGATAGTACATTGTCCCTTCTCTGATCTCAACTGGGTCTCTATCTGAACTGACATGCATGAGTTATTCATGAGAGAATCTTCAGTTATCTGAAGTGCAACAGTTATATGCAAGCATGCATTAACTAACTGAACTTACTTAATTTAAACAAACTGTTTAAATCAATTATAACTGGACTTGACTCAGTTAACTGATCCAACTAATTACTACTCAAAATAGAACTCATCCTTATCTCTTTAACTGATGGATAAATTCCTCAATTAATAGATAAACTGTTGCATGTCCTCACATAGACTTCATGTTTGATTTTTCACAACTAATTAACTCATGGAGAATTAATTTATTTATTTTCAAATAGCTGTAAAGTTCAAATTTGAATTTTACTTCCTATTTTTAGTCCAGGGACTGACTAAAATAGGAATCCATCCTGAACTACTAAAAATAGAATTCTATTTTTATCACTTCCATTTTTCATTTCCTATTGCCCAATCCAGCACTGGTACCCAAACTGCTATTTATAGTAGGGCTATTTTTAGCACTTCTATTTTTAGCATTTCTTGTTGCCATTTTCAACACTAACAAATTTTCAATCTCTTTCTTATTTAGATTCCAATGATGCGACATCGCACATCTCTTAAGCAGATCTCGGTACCGACAATGGAACCATTTGTTGGCTTAAGGGGTCCTGACCCAAGTTCAGAGTTAGCTGCGCCAACCAACAAAACCCTACATTGCTGGCCCTTTCAGAGACAACCTGCGTAGTGTAGGTTGCAGTCTCACTTGAGGTAGTATTGGGGGATGCAAGAACCAAGTTTCTGCATCCAGAGACTAGTGTGATGTCTTTCAGTTCCCTAGATCTTTTTTCGTGTAGATCTATCATTCCAATAGAGTTAAAACTCTTAATTCGGCCCTAAAAACCTTCAAATCTTCGTGGTACCAGCCAATGGCGTTAATCAGGCCCTAACAGGATATGTCTTCTACTTTCACGCAACTGAACAAGTCTTTTAGGGCTTCTGAGATCTAGATCTATCGTCGCGAAGACCTATCTTCCTTATTCGAAACTAACCCAAACTAGATTTAGATATTCACAAATATCATTCAATTATTTTATTAGGCATAAACATGTTCAATTAACCAGATTCACACGAAGAAAACACATAGAATTACATAAACAACAGTGAAAGTGACATAACAATTAAACATATAGATGAAAGTATTTCCAACCCAAAATCGGTCTTTATTAATCATAATACTTTGAGTACAAACTTCAACTACCCTGCGCACTCAGCTACAGGGGTCCACGCACTCAGTTGTGGACTCTTCTAGGCCTCCATGCACTCAGGTGCGGAGCCTTTCCTTCGCGACTTACAAGAACAAGCCTTCACGTCTATCAAACCCTTACCACATCATTCATTCATTCATTCATTCTCTCTATTCGTATCCAAAGTTATCCCAATACTTGCTATGACTCGACTATTTATAGCTTCCTTCCACACAATACCATGGTCCGTGGACCATGAGAGAATCTTAAAATCGACTAAAACAAGGGGCTAAGACCCCTTTGACTCCTATCTATCTGCGTGCTTTGCATCCACATTTCACAGAGACTTTACATTCTTTACAAAACTCTTTAAAAAAAATGAATAAATTACTTCGATTCTACCCCTCGGGACCCCATCCCAATAGATTGGGTTCTAGCTTATTTTATGCATTGTACTAGTCATCTTGTGTTTCACAAAAGAAGCACAACTCTTTACTATCTTTGATTTGTTCTGAATGCTGGCGTTTTTGGAAGCGTATGTCAAAATATGAAGAGGGCTAGTTTGAGGAGTTTTTGTAGATTTAAATATAGAATCTATTACCTTATTTGGAGTTAGAAGTGGAAGTTTTGGATGTGGTGGTTGGTTTCTACTGTTGTGGATACCTATAGAACTGAAATTTTTTTGAATGTGTTGTGCAAATTTATTCAATAATATTTAGTCGATCACAACTAGAATGATTGTTTGTTTTATTTTAGACATTTATGTAGAGAAGTGGCATCTGTGAGTTGTCTGTTCCTTACGGATGTTAATATGATACCCATTCTCCCTCATCCCTTCTGTAGGGTTAGCTGAATAGCCCCTTCCCTTCTCCTCTGCTCACCTTGACTTTTTTGTGTCCCAAAAATTTTAAGCTTTGCAGTTGCACACATATAAAATAGGTTACTTGTCTTCTACACTCGCATAGCAATTATTGAGTCAAGTTTTTGGTGTCTAGGTTTTAAATGGTGACTGTTGTTGGGGTTTTAGAGCATATATTGACTAACAATTGGAGATTGAATAGGTTTAGTATTTTGGGTGTTGGGACAAATACAACATAGGTGGGATAAAAATATTTGGTAAAAAGATGTAAAAGGTATGGTATGCCAAGCAGTGAGCCAAACGAGGTTCTGAGCATTAAAGCATGAGTGTGGTGTTGCGAAGAATGTGACTATCATCGTCAGAGTTACAACGTGATTTCAACCATTACGAGATTTCCAGGTTTGTGCAACCAACATTGTAATTGTTGTTACCTTTTCTTATTTTGCATTTTGAAGTTTACATTATTTTATTCATTTTCAGTTTCTGCTTAATTGGAACTTTTTGTATATTCTCCCAAATAATGGGACTTTGTGTAGATTCTTTTATAGTTAGTTTTTTGCAGTAAACACACTTGGTTTTAGTTTTTATTTCACTATTCGTCGCTGGTTCACTAGTTTACATATCCAATTATCTTGAGAAGTGTAGGGTTTCTTCTATTTTTAGTATTTCGTAATATGTGGTCTTCGTGCTTGTCTTTATCAGAATGTTGTTTGCTTATTTTTAAGCCAGGATAACCCTAGAATATGATAATTTCAAGTTTTATAGCCCTTGATTCAGGGATTTTTTTTTTGTAAGTCAATCTTCTATTAATTTTGGAGAAAGGATTACATAGAGATGCTATCAAAACAGGTGATCTCACCCCAACTGGGTTTGTTGACCAAAAATTTCACAATTGACAAAAATACAAAAAGGCCTCTAAAGGGAGAAACCATAACCGATTAGGCCATAGGCACTAGAACACGGCTAAAACAAAAAATACTCTAGAAATCATACTAGTCACCAGAAGTAATGGATGCAGGGTTATCTGGGGTAGTTCCAGGAGGCAGTGGAGAGAAGAAGTCACACTGTACATGCCCTTCAAAATGTGCCACATAGGTCTCCAACTTTTCAAATTTCTCTAAGAGTAGATTCTGACCTCTCCACATCACAACTACACGCTCCTTGAGTTGACTCTGGAAGTAGTGAAGCTGCTCCAAGGTTGCCATCCGCAGCACATGTTCTTCTCTCTAGATGTGTTTAGTAGCATCCATTCAATTCATTAGATTAATAATGAGGTCTTGGCAACTTTCCCCATAACACTGGTGGTGGACTTGCCCATCTTGAGCTTCAGATGCTCCTGGGCCTCTTTTCACTCCACCTCAATGTCCACCATCCCTGTTCCTCTGTCCGTGACTATTCTCCGCGTACCCTCGGCTCATCCCCTATTTTCCACCTCTCCTAGTGCCTCCCACTCGATAGACCCCCAACCTTCCTCCACCTCTACCACCTCATGACTCGGCAACACCTCGCCGCGATCTTCTAGCCATTTTTCCACCACGGCGAGGCGGAGCCGGAACCAACACTTGGGCGGATGATTCCTTAATAGTAAGAGGACCAAAGGAGGAAGCCTTCCGCGACAGGATCTTCATGGCAGTCGACTTAGACGGGGAATTGCACAAAGCTTCTAGCTCCAAATTGAACCCCACCGACCTGCACTCACACCAAATGAAAATTACCCAGAACACAATCCACCGAATGTCACCATCTTCCAAGCTTTCTCTGGGAAAATGGTGTCCTCTGGAGTTAAGCGGATTATTACCAAATTGGAACATAAATTTGAAGAGCTTCCACTTTCATAATTCGAGAAACCACAATCGGTAGCAGGCCCTCCTGGTTTTCTGCTGCAGATGAATAGGGACGCCACAAGGGTGGGTCGGTTGCCACTGTGTAAAGAACGAAGGCTGGTCCAGCGACTGCCACCACCCTATCCCACTGCTACACTACCAATTAACCACTAGAGCCGAAGCAGGGACTGTCCATATCCAAATACATCGAACACACCAAGGAACGTAGCTCCGCAAGCAATGGAAGCCTCCCTCTTCCCTACACCTGGCACCCTCCCCAACACACCGCCAGAGCTCTCTACCCACAAAAACTAGGTTTACCAGCTCACCATGCCTTTCCGACCACCAGCCCGTCACCTTCCTCCAAATGCGAATGCAAAAACAGATGCAAATACCCGGGATCATCATCGCTTCGTCGTATTTCACCCCACCACCCTCGACATCATTCTCAAGAATGCTCATCGCATGCTTAACCACCCACTCCACTATACCACTCCCCATGGCTATTAATGCCTGAAAGGACTAGGAGGCCCATACCCCCCACCTCGAACATTTTGATTTAGTCATGTGGTGACACAACCACGTGTTGTGAACTCCGCACCCCCATCGGGGATGATTCATGGGTTATTTGAATTAGAAGGGTTTAATAATTTAAATTTATAATTTTAAGAAAATTTAATAGAATTTTAAATAAATCTAATCAAAGAATTATATTAGAGAAAGTGTGTGTGGGGAATGCATGTGCAGAGCAAAGGACACAAACTTCCCCACACATCCTTTCTCCGCACTCCCCATACTCCCTTTCTCTGCATCGTTTATTTTTTTAAATCCCATGTCTAAAGAAATCCAAATATGTGTAGATAGTGTTTTTGTGATTTTTTGATTAAATAACGGGATATGTTATCAAATAAGCTAGTATAATGGATTGTGGAGAGCGCATCATTGTTGTTGGGTAAATTTTTCTTTTATGATATAAATTATTGCATGACATATAACGTGTCAGTGAGTGAGAAAGAGAATGAGTTACTTCGATCTTATATTAAATTGTTGAAATGGTAGTTATTGTAGTATAATTACAGGCCATATATCAATACACCCCTTTAGTTCAATAATTATTTCCAAATTCCACTTCTTGATCCGCCTTCCATATTTGCTGAATATGTGCTAATATCATTGATTTGGGAATTTATTCCTATCTTATAATTGGCATAACCATGTTAATATTTAGCACTGATAATCTTGTTCACCTTTTGATTTAGGATTTGATGAGGATATGGCCTCAAGGGTGTATGGAGAGAGGGTCTACGGGGTGTGCGAGGGAGTTTGCGTCCCTTGATGTGTGCACATATTTTCCACATATACTTTCTCTCACACTCTCATCATGTTTTCTCAATGGTTTATCTCCAATGGTTCATTAACATGCAATTCAACAATAGTATGAGTGGTCATTATTCCTCTCACCTCATTGTTTTTCATAACTAGGATATGGCAATTGTTCTTCCCCTAGCCGAATCTTAGATATCATTTAATGTTCCATCAAGAACTAGTTGTCATTAAAATTTTGTATCACCCATCTATAACAGGAATATATCCTATACAGTAGTTAGCTAGAGTACATCTAGAAAATATAGTTGGTAAATAAATTCATGCATTTAAGGAGATCATCAGAGCCCAAATCCTCTAGGGGATTTGTTCCTTGTATTTTTTTCCTTTACACTATTTAGAACCACAATTTCTTTTGAATGTCAACACTCACAGGTTGACTGAAGGTCATGGAATGTTATAACACTCAAGAGAACACTAACTTTACTGCAAATATAGATACATTCAATGGTATGAAGATCCATATCTCTAGAAACATTTTTATCCTTTCACTAAACATATTAGAAATGGATCATTAATTGCAAAAAACCTCCAAACACTTCCATTACAAAATGGTTGTGTGCTACGATGTTTTTCATTGTATCTATCCCATTATGAATGTGAATGGAATTACACCCTGGGTGGTACAATGACTATCGAAGAGAGTTGTAGCAGTCTAATGAATGGTTTCCATTCTTAAGACAATGTATCCTAGGCATATCATTGCATTATTTTCTAATTAATATGCTGCATGTTTATGTTTTTAACACTCATCTATGAATATTTTCTTCTATTCCAAGTTTTAATCTAGTTTATTAATAGTTAACCAATCCAAAATGGTTCCATATTTAGAAGGTTAACCTACAGTTAGAAAAAAAGGATCACTTATGTATAGCATCTAAAATTTAACCTCAAAGGGTGTTGATTCAAGAGGATATAACTGTATGGTGTGTAGTGTTTCATCATTTGCAATGAGGGTCCTCATATCGAACTCATATCTCATTCAAGGCCATTATTTGGTGTTATTACTCCACTATGTGGATAGATATTCAGTTAGAAACATTCCTTTCCATAATGAATAAAACCACTTTAGTTATTTACTCTGATTTTAGGATCCGTCCTATTAGCACCTAAATTTTCCTTAGGCTGAAGGAAGGCAAAATTCAGGGTAACCACAAACCACGCTCAGTCTGGTAGCTAGCCCTACCAGAAGAGGAGAGGGCTCTCTCCAGGTCACACTGAGGAAAATAAACAATAAGGTCTGAGATGACTCAAAAATGAATACTGATTTTAGGCTAGGTAAATAAACATGATGGAGGTATTTTGATGAATGACTGAGTTTTCTAGGATGTGTGGGGCCAAGGAACAGCATGAGCCGAGAATTTAACTCAAAGACGCAGATTATTTCATGAGGCAAGACAGGCGGAAAGTCTAGATATTGTTTAAGAGTGTGAAAAGGGCATAAATACATGAATCCTTTTCAACAGAAGAAAACATAGAACGTGAAAACTATCCCAAGGTAGAGCAGTACACTGAATTCTACCTTTTCTTACTTAGAAAGCTTTCACTGGAAACGAATATGAATGAAAATATGAAACATAACGAAATACATATGAAACATAAAGAAAATACATTTGCTAAACTCACGCCACAGGAATCTCATGAACCAGAGCTGCAACCTTTCATTAATTCTCTGTCAAAATGTACAGTGAGTGACTGGGTTTCTCTCCCACAGTTTCCCAGAAATTCCAACCCTTTACAAAATGACTCTCAATACAATAAATAAGCTTTGCCATGAGAAAGTCGATCAACCCAGGAAATGAAGAGCCAACCATCAGCAGTTACATTTAATTTTCTATGAGGACCAATTAGAAAAAAGCAAACATGAGCGTAGATTTTTTGGGTGGCTGTTCGCCTTCATTTGGCCACTTGGATAGAAGCCAAAAATGTTTTTTAAAATTTTCCTTTGATGCTGGGAAAAATGTATTGTAAATGAGCGGGCCCACTTGGAGAAAATTGCGAATCGAAATTTCGCGGAGCGGGAGTGATTTTGGCCTTTGGGTCTCTGTGCGCCGCGCCAAAAACTATATGCGTCATGCCACTTTGGAGCTGGTTTTGAGGCACTTTCCGAAGTTCAAATTGAGCCCAAGTGTGCTTGTTGGAAAGCCCTGCCTATCTACTTTCCAACCCAAGTGAAATTTCTTAATTTGGTGCCCGTTTTCCCCTCCAAAACTTCAATCTCCCAAGATTGCTTCCTGTGTGTCAAAATAGGGGCAGAGAGGTCATTTTTTGGGTGTTTTTGACCTCATGAGGACTTGAAATTGGCCCAAAATTCTTGGCCATGCACCAACAGTCATGATTTTCCATGGAAAATCCAAAAATGTAAACTTTTTTTCATTTGGAGCTCCCTAGAGAAAGCGCGCGCCAGGTGACGCGGTGCACAGGGAGAAAAAACCTGTTTTTTGCACAAAAATTTACAAAAATACCAAAATTGCCCCAAATTTCTTGAAATTTGGGCTGGAGCTTCTTTATCAAGTTTTATGCTGGGGTAAAGAGGCTTCTGCCAATATCTGAAGTCGATCAAGCTCCCTCTGCCTCTTTTGCTTCTTGATTGCCTTCCTCAATTTCGCCTTCAAATTCCTGATTCAGGCCTTGCACACTTTGTTTCGCGCCATGTAGTGGAAAGCCATGTGTCTCAGCAATGCATGGTCCTTTTCGGCCTTGTCCAGCAACCTCTCTAAGTGCATGTTAACTCTCTCGAGATTGGCCTCCCGATCCTCATTAATCTCTTGCTCCAATGACGTGAGCTCAACTCTTCTCCTTTGTGCAGCTTGGCGATGCTCACGAATGTTTTGTAGCTCCATGATCACTTGCTGATCCTCAAGCTATTTTTTCCTATACGCTAGATATTTCATGTTCCATTTGGCTCTTTCCAAATCAAGGGAAAAGGCTTGAATCTTTGTTTTCTGCTCCTGGATGATCTCTTTAAGCTGTGCACTTTGCGGATCTGTATCTGTATCATCAGCATGAAGGAGAACGAATTCGGTCTCTCGTTCACCTGATGGCCCCTCATCATGCATTGGCTCCTTACCTCTGTCCTATACCTGTAGTGCTGATGTCGGAAGCGAGGCCCCTTCCACCCCCGGTGGAGATAACACTTGCTTTGTTGCTGCAAACAAATGTCTAGCACCCCTCTGATATGTGACGAATACCGACACACTGGCGGTCTCATGGTGCTCGTACTGATGAGAAGGTTCCCCTGTCTCAAATTTAGTCTCTGGAGGTCCCTGTGAAGCTCGGAAGAAGTCACGGGAGATGAAATCATCCCAAGTGATACCCTGTAGATCAAGCTGATGCACCACCAAAATCTTGATGAGAGAAAAATGATAAACACTGTTAAGTTGTTGCTGAGGGGTTTTATGCTATATAAAGGTGGTCATCCTCTCTATGTTCCGGCAAATGAAATACGGGATGTTCATCATCCGTACCCTGGTGAAATGCATGAGCAACCTGATGTGATAAGCATAAAGACGAGAGAATCGTCCTTCACAGCTGAAGTATTTCATAATCAATCTCATTAGTGGAGCATATTCATCTTTCAAATACCAGAATGGAAAGACCCTTTTGAGCTGCCTCAAGAAAGTGGTTTTAATATATGGCTCATAATGATGCTGATCAACTCTGCTTTTCACACTTCCTCTTGATTTATTTGACCAAAATGATGAAATTTTTGGTAATTTTTTGCAGGGGTAGCCGACATGGAATTTGGCTAAGGAGACCAGGGCTGCACTTGGAGAAATCCACTGTGAAACTTCTGAAAATTATTACAAATGACAATTGGTTGACTTTCTTCAAAACAGAGTTTTGAAGAACAGTCGTAATCTATCAACATGACGATGAAAATCTTTGAATCACAAATTTATAAGAGCCTCCCTCTGGCCTTGCTGGCTTTATTTGAAATTGTTTGAAGACCAAATGACTAATCCCTAGACTTAATGACCGAAATGACTCTTGTCCATTAAAAGATCAAACATTGACTGTCATGGACTTTAATACACATTGATGAAAAGACCTAAGCCAGCAGGTACAAGACATGAGGGGAATGAATGATAAGGCCCTTCTGTCAGATTATGGCATGCCCCTAGCAGAATGTAGCTGAGTGAATGGAGCGAGACACCTAAAAATGAGATGAAGAAAGAGTTTTGATCTCTGACGGAGGACTGGCAAGACCGACTCTAACATTGGCTCCAATGGGGGATGGTAGCTCCTTGGAGGTGCCAAGAACAGTAGATCTCTGGAAGAGCTAGACAGTGCCTTCGTCCATTGGGCTATGGAGTCCATTATTCCGACAAACCAACATGACTCAATTTATTGACTGAAACTTGATTCAAACTGACTCAATGCGAACTGAAATGACTGAAAAACTTAACTCTAGCAAACTAACTCAAAATACCAAGACCTGAACTTAAAACTTAAAGCTTGGTGGCAGTACATGGCCACCTGTGTTTCTTACAAGGCAATATACGATCAAACTATATCAAAATGCCAATGTAACCAATCAAGCAGATGCCTTCTTGATTGATTCTCCTGATCAGATCTCCAGGTCAACAGTAGATACTTGTAACTAGGCATCCAAAAAGCTAATTGACCCTGATCTCCTTCATCACCGAATACTGCAATAATCACCTTCACTGCTGGCTACAACAGATTTGCCATTGGATCATGAAAAACATGAAGATTTCCCTCCTGCTGAGGAAACAAGATGTCTTTCTCCTTTGATTCTGATCTTTCTTCACATTGTACTTCAATAAGAGTATGTTCTTGGTCCTCAAAAAATTCTAAACAAGTGGATGAGCAGATTTCCTCTTCAAAGAACATTTCAAAACATGAAACATAGGAAGAAGAATCTGAAATGGAGTCCTGAATGATCTGATCTTCGGTAGTCTGAATATATTGTATGTCATCTTCATATGATATGACAGCCAGATTGTCTTTGCATTCATCAATCATGAGAAAAGAAACTTCAGATGTTTCTTGAAACCTAACACTAACATTTCTATCATCTACCATAAATTCATCCAGAGGAACTTTTTCACTTGCTTGAGAAAAGATCTCATCTTGCTGTTCATGAGCTGACTAGATTACCTCTTCATGAAGACTGTGTTCTGATGACATGAGAACATTTGGATCCAAAACTCTGTCTTCTTCATCCCAGATGATTTCAGCAGTAGAGTTCTCTTTCATGGGACTTAGTACAAGGTTTTCTTGGTCATAACAATCTGAATCTACATCTAAAAATGGCTGTCTTAACATTATCACATTTTGAATTTGAAACTTGACTTCTCTGCATGTTGTCTTCTTTTATGGACAGATCTGAAACGACACTTTCTCTTTCATCACTTTCAGCCATATGGAAATCTTCAACCTGTTGATCTATAAAGCTACTTACAGGACTGTCATCATTTTCAAAAGAGGAAGAAGTTCCACCATCACCTTCGTGACCATGTGCACACTGCATATTTGTGTTAACGTGAGCTGGAACATGACCGTTCAAGAGTTGATCTATCTCACCTTCAGACAGAGGAGATAATATTTTTTGTTTTCTTCCGCTCAAACATTGATTGTCTTCATTAATTTCAAGTGAAGGAGTATACAAATTTTCCTCATATTGCTGATCCATTTCATGTAATTCCTGTTGACTGTTAAGATTCAAAATTCCTTCATCTTCTACCGTACTAAAATCTTGATTCTGCTACAAATTTTCATGATCATCTTTATGCTGCTGAAATGGTTTTTCATACAATGCTTCCATGATTTCTCCATCCATTAAGTCATCACGCCCATAAAAATTCTCAAGATCTTCAATAAAACTATGAACATGGCTACAACAGTCCTGAACTAAAGTCAAGGGTGGATATGATTCTTTATACCTTTCAAAGAATATTGTATGAAAATCTTTAAGCAATGAATAGAAGCAGGTGGCAAACTTTCATACCAAGATCGGGCTTCGTCTTCCAGAGTAGTCATAAACATTTTGATCAAACAGTCTTCAAGAAAATTGATCTTTAATTTATGCCCATGAATGTGAAATTTCACCAGATGAAGAGCAGCATCATTACCTTCCACATTTTTGAACATAGACAAATTCTGAAGCCAATCCACCTTGGGCATTTTATTTGGAAAACCTGGGATGTGATCTCGGCTCATGGGAGCGTATCTTCTTGCAAACCGTTCCATCTTGAAAATTTCAAAGCTACTGATCTCTCTGCAGTGGAGTCACCATGAAGCACCAATTGCTGGATTCTTCAGTGAATGGAGTCGCCAGGTGAATGATTTCAACCTTCTAAGGTCTGATCGTTGTACACCATCAACAATCAGCTCTGAACTTGAGATATTTACTGGGACAAGACAATCTACAAGCAAACCAATTTTGTCCCCAGTGGAGTCGCCACTATGTTAGCACCTAAATTTTCCTTAGACTGAAGGAAGGCAAAATTCAGGGTAACCACAAACCATGCTCAGTCTGGTAGCTAGCCCTACCAAAACAGGAGAGGGTTCTCTCCGGGTCACACTTAGAAAAATAAACAATAGGGTCTGAGATGACTCAAAAATGAATATTGATTTTAGGCTAGGTAAATAAATATGATGGAGGTATTTTGATGAATGACTGAGTTTTCTGGGATGTGTGGGGCCAAGGAACAGCATGAGCAGAGAATTTAACTCAAAGATGCAGATTATTTCGTGAGGCAAGACAGGCGGAAAGTCTAGCAATTAGATTTGAAATAATATGAAGTGGAGAGATTGTTTAAGAGTGTGAAAAGGGCATAAATACATGAATCCTTTTCAACAGAAGAAAACATAGAACGTGAAAACTATCCCAAGGCAGAGCAGTACACTGAATTCTACCTTTTCTTACTTAGAAAGCTTTCACTGGAAACAAATATGAATGAAAATATGAAACATAACGAAATACATATGAAACATAAAGAAAATACATTTGCTAAACTCACGCCACAGGAATCTCATGAACCAGAGCTGCAACCTTTCATTAATTCTCTGTCAAAATATACAGTGAGTGATTGGGTTTCTCTCCCACAGTTTCCCAGAAATTCAACCCTTTACAAAATGACTCTCAATACAATAAATAAGATTTTCCATGAGAAAGTCGATCAACCCAGGAAAAGAAGAGCCAACCATCAGCAGTTACATTTGATTTTCTATGAGGACCAATTATAAAAAAGCAAACATGAGCGTAGATTTTTTGGATGGTTGTTCGCCTTCATTTGGCCACTTGGATAGAAGCCAAAAATGTTTTTTAAACTTTTCCTTTGATGCCAGGAAAAATTTATTGTAAATGAGCGGGCCCACTTGGAGAAAATTGCGAATCGAAATTTCGCAGAGCGGGAGTGATTTTGGCCTTTGGGTCTCTGTGCGCCGCGCCAAAAATTGTATGCGTCGTGCCACTTTGGAGCTAGTTTTGAGGCACTTTCCGAAGTCCAAATTGAGCCCAAGTGTGCTTGTTGGAAATCCCTGCCTGTCTACTTTCCAACCCAAGTGAAATTTCTAAATTTGGTGCCCATTTGCCCCTCCAAAACTGCAATCTCCCAAGACTGCTTCCTGTGTGTCAAAATAGGGGCAGAGAGGTCATTTTTTGGGTGTTTTTGACCTCCTGAGGACTCAAAATTGGCCCAAACTTCTTGGCCATGCACCAACAGTCATGATTTTCCATGGGAAATCCAAAAATGTAAACTTTTTTTCATTTGGATCTCCCTAGCGAAAGCGCACACCAGGTGGCGCAGTGCACAGGGAGAAAAACCCTGTTTTTTGCACAAAAATTTACAAAAAAGCCAAAAATGCCCCAAATTTCTTGAAATTTGGGCTGGAGCTTCCTTATCAAGTTTTATTCTGGGCTAAAGAGGCTTCGGCCAATATCTGAAGTCGGTCGAGCTCCCTTTGCCTCTTTTGCTTCTTGATTGCCTTCCTCAATTTCGCCTTCAAATTCCTGATTCGGGCCTTGCACAATTTGTTTCGCGCCATGTAGTGGAAAGTCATGTGTCTCAGCAATGCAAGGTCCTTATCATCCTTTTCCAGCAGCCTCTCTAAGTGCATGTTAACTCTCTCGAGATTGGCCTTACGATCCTCATTAATCTCTTGCTCCAATGACGTGAGCTCAACTCTTCTCCTTTGTGCAGCTTGGCGATGCTCACGAATGTTTTGTAGCTCCATGATCGCTTTCTGATCCTCAAGCTGTTTGTTCCTCTACTCCAGATATTTCATGTTCCATTTGGCTCTTTCCAAATCAAGGGACAAGGCTTGAATCTTTGTTTGCTGCTCCTGGATGATCTCTTTAAGCTGTGCACTTTGCGGATCTGTATCTGTATCATCATCATGAAGGAGAACGAATTCGGTCTCTCGTTCACCTGATGGCCCCTCATCATGCATTGGCTCCTTACCTCTGTCTTGTACCTGTAGTGCTGATGTCGGAAGTGAGGCCCCTTCCACCTCGGGTGGAGATAACACTCGCTTTGCTGCTGCAAACAAATGTCTAGCACCCCTCTGATATGTGACGAATACCGGCACACTGGCGGTCTCATGGTGCTCGTACTGATGAGAAGGTTCCCCTGTCTCAAATTTAGTCTCTGGAGGTCCCTGTGAAGCTCGAAAGAAGTCACGGGAGATGAAATCATCCCAAGTGATACCCTGTAGATCAAGCTGATGCACCACCAAAATCTTGATGAGAGAAAAATGATAAACATTGTTAAGTTGCTGCTGAGGGGTTTTATGCTGTATAAAGGTGGTCATCCTCTCTATGTTCCGGCAAATGAAATACAGGATGTTCATCATCCGTACCCTAGTGAAATGCATGAGCATATGATGTGATAAGCATAAAGATGAGAGAATCGTCCTTCACAACTGAAGTATTTCATAATCAATCTCATTAGTGGAGCATATTCATCTTTCAGATACCAGAACGGAAAGACCCTTTTGAGCTGCCTCAAGAAAGTGGTTTTAATATATGGCTCATAATGATGCCGATCAATATTTTGCTTCTTGTTCCATGGTTCTCCAATGTTTGGTATGTCGGTTGCTAATGAGACAGATTCTGGTGTAAGTGTGAAGGTGACACCAGCTAAAGTAGCCTGATCTCCATGTAAGTGCAGCACGAATAGACGAGCCAACTCATGATGAAATTGAACACTAGCCACCTTTTGACAAAACTCAAAGCATGACTGACGCTGGAAACATGACATAGCAAGAGGGCAGGCCTGCAATTCTGTAAGGGTGGTCGGTTCTTCTCTAACATGTCTGCCACTTTTGTGAGGCCTCCGGGGAGCCTGTTCTTCTGAGGATGAGTCGCTTTGGGTTTCCATTTCATAGTTCAATGCATGTTCAGATGCCATGACTGTTGTTTTTCCACTGCCTTAGAGAAAAAGATGCTGATGATAAAACTGTGTTTGGACTGCTTTTGTGATGTGTTGAAATCTGCCACCAAGGGGAAAAATGCAACAATGGACTGTTAGGAAGGAGAATAATATGAAGGGATTAGGGACTATGAGGAGGAATTTTATTTAGGGACATGTAGGGGGTTTAGGAAATTTTATATGGGGTAGGGTTTGGGGTGTTAGGAAATTTTATATGGGGTAGGGTTTGGGGTTTTACCTTTGACAAATGAGCGGAGGGGATAGGGAATAGGAGTTTAGTAGCATTTTAGGATAGGGAAAAATGGGAAAAGTGGAATAGGGAAGAAGGGAATGAGGGAAAGAAGGAAAAATGAAATGGAGGAGGAATCTTGGCGCCAACACAATGAATTTGCAACCCTAACAGCATTTGTTTTGATGACTTTAAGTGGTAGGGTTTAAGAGTTTTTGTGCAACCATAAGCAGCCATAAACCATCATCATACTAACATAAAAATGGATGAAACACTGAGAGATCGACCCCACCTGGCAAATTCAAGGGATTGAAAGGCAATTTGTTGCAATTCTGAGCAAAATTGGGCTTTTATGTGTATGCACTGCGCAGCATACCCAGTGCGCCGTGCCGTTTGAGTGCACTGCGCCCGTGTTATTTAACACTGTGTGGTCGCGCCCAGTGCGCCGCGCTCCCTCAGTGCGCCGCGCCACTCCACCTGTGCGCCGCGCTCCAACTTTTAACACAGTCACGGCCTTTCAAACTGCAGTTTGTTCTTCAACCTCCAAATTCGACTTTGCTATAAGATTTCATGAATGTAACTTGATACAAATGATTTATATACTTGGAGAAATATCTTGCAAGAGTTGGATTTGATTTTTTCTTTCTCCAAAACCCATTTTGTAATGTTTTCACTTTGGCACTTTTTCACAATTAATACAACTCTGCTTTTCACACTTCCTCTTGATTTCTTTGACCAAAATTATAAAATTTTTGGCAATTTTTTGCAGGGGTAGCCGACATGGAATTTGGCTAAGGAGACCAGGGCTGCGCTTGGAGAAATCCACTCAGAAACTTTGAAAATTATTACAAATGACAAATTGTTGACTTTTCTTCAAAACAGAGTTTTGAAGAACAGTCGTAATCTATCAACATGACGATGAAAATCTTTGAATCACAACTTTATAATAGCCTCCCTCTAGCCTTGATGGATTTATTGGACATTGTTTGAAGACCAAATGACTAATCCCTAGACTTAATGACCGAAATGACTCTTGTCCATGAAAAGATCAAACATTGACTGTCATGGAATTTAATACACATTGATGTAAAGACCTAAGCCAGCAGGTACAAGACATGAGGGGAATGAATGATAAGGCCCTTCCGTCAGATTATGGCATGCCCCTAGCGGAATGCAGCTGAGTGAATGGAGCGAGACACCTAAAAATGAGATGAAGAAAGAGTTTTGATCTCTGACAGAGGACTGACAAGACCGACTCTAACACGTCCTCCCCCTTATTCAACACTTGTAATCATCACAGTTGGAGTGTATATAGCCATAGATTAAAGCTTGAACCCACCTTTGGTCTTTCATATATACATGCTATAAGGATATAATTATATTTTCATAGCTTCCATTTTTGTTCTTTTATAGATACATGCTATAAGGATATAAATATATTTTGATAGCTTTCATTGCATTCTATAATTCCTCTAAAAACGCTAGTTCTACATATTCTTGTATCGACTTAGTCTTTAAATACTTGGCATGTGATGTTATAATGCCAACTCTTGGTTCAATGGTTGCATTTGTATAATCGCTAACAATCCATAATGAGTAGCTAGGTTCTAGAATGTTCAATGTATTTACTGTGAATGTTCTTATGCGTAGGGCGGAAGTGTTATATTGGCTTACATATTGCATTTCATAGTTTCATTGTAATTCATCATTAATAAATTCATTCCCTCGTTCACTATTCATTACTCTGAATTATTAAGAGGGACAGTCTTCAAGAATAATGAGGTAGGAGAAATATGTTATATTTAACATTTTATAATTTGAATAAATTGTGACCATATAGACCCCTGCAAATTTCATTATATATGATTAATTTGGTTATGGCATGGACTACATAGAATGTGCAAAGCCCAAATGAGGCCATGCCCACACAAGAAGAAATCCATGTGGGGTGGGCCAGGTCCCTTGAAAAAGTATATATATATATATATATATATATATATATATATAGCTTATATAAGTCTTTGCATTATTTGTGTTTAGTCCATAAAATATAAATGAAATGAAGTTTCACTTTAATTTGTGATATTTTTATTAAATGAAGTAAAAAGAAAACATTTTCTCTGTAACATTTTTTTCGTCATCAATAATGCTCGAAAAATTGAGAAGGGTAATCATGATACCATCCCCTAGTTTTTTTCGTCATTGGTAATGCTCGAAAAATTGATAAGGGTAATCGTGATACCATCCCCTGGTTTTTCATTACATAAACTGGTGAACTCTAAAAAATCGGTGGACCAACCAAACGCCTAACTATCATAACACTTTGCTAGACGTCGACCCTTAAAAATCAATTCCCATCCGTATCAACGTCCATCCAAAAAATCATCTATCAATTCACTGTGAATGTGCAATGGAAGTGACTCCTTTCTACATTCAAAAACATTACTTTAATGGATAGAAGAGAGAGACCTGCTACAACCAAGGCCGGTGGGACCCACCCTACAACCGGAGACTTCTAGCACATTACATCTGGAAGTTTCTAGAAGAAGTTAGTCACAAATTGCTAATTGTTTGTGAAAATTCCTAGTGGTTATTGAATACCAGTAGTGGTTTAGGGTTAGGGTGTTGCCTCATGAGAGCCTATATATAGGCCTCATTTTGATGTCATTAGAGAGAAAATTCCGATGTACCAAAATTTTGTTGAAAAATGATGAGACATGTTGAAGCTATTGTAAGGAAGGAGTTCTGAAGTGCATTTTGGGTTTTTAATGATATTCTTTTCCATTTAATTCTGTAAACCTCACTTGTAATTTGAATTATGCAAGATATCAATATAATTGTAGAAGTATTCATGAAAAATCATGTTGCAAACTTGACACTTGTATGGAATCTGAATGTAATTTTCGAATTAAAGGAAACCCAAAATCTATTTGATTGTTTTCTTTAATTTTTGTGAATTTTGTCATTGTCATGTGGAGTATCCTTGTTTATTTTGATGAATATTCACATGGGCTAAAAATGAAAAGCATAAATTCAAATTACCGTCTTTTCTACAATTGAATTCTTAATTGCTCAGTTGTTTTCTTGATGTCAGTAGTCTATGAATAGATTCTTAATTGCCCACCTTAGTTTGTTGATATCTATTCTCCATTCTCTAAATTGTTCTCATTAAAAACCTTATGTAAAACTCAAGGTGTGTGGATGCTCAAACTTGAAAATATGCAGAAACATACCCAACAATTTTTTTATAAACTTTGGTAATTTCATACATGATTTTCTAGTAGAAACAAAACCCTTAAAAATAGAAAATTAAAAATCATATTTAGATGTTCCCAAGCTCTGCATTGTAGCACAAATAGTGTGACTTTAGGGCCCCAACACATTGCATCCTCATCATCGAGGCATTACAATGATCAATTGAGACCAATTCAACCAGTCCAATGAACATTGCATGACCATATCAACATGAATAGTGCATTCCACTACACTGTGATGACTAGAACGACCACTCCAACTTTTATTACATTCATACTCATGTGGTGATCGAATCAAACTCCATGAACCAACAAATTTCCACTTAAATGTTTTCATTAACTTGGAAAAATCAGATCCTAACATAGAGGACTAAGTTAAATTAACGAATTCCCACAACTATATTAGTTCATTAGTTATCAACCAAATCAATCATGTGTTTACACCATTAGAGACATCGGACCAGATCAACGTACACATGATCATAAACCCTTTTTTACATCAATGCAAACATAACTATATGATTGGATGAATGTATCCCAAGGTTGACACCAATGCCAACACAATGGTGCCAACATTCTCCCCCTTTGGCATTGATGGCAACCTCCAGTTACTCCATCAAACTGATCTTATTCTCTGTTAACTGACTGATGTCCATTCTATGCTAGTGGTTATGTCACTCTCCCACTTTGACATCAATGGAAAAGGTTGGCCCAAATCATGTTGAAACACCATGCTGACGCATTGAATACACCATGTTGATACCAATAAACAAAATTGTTGCCAAATGATTTGCTGATGAATCTAGATCCGCTACAACATCCTGCAAGATAGGAATTGGGATGTTAATTGGGAAGCTCACTGACAAATTCCAATCATGGGACTCGATTCCTCTTTTTGAGAGGACCAATTTTGACCTTTGAAGCATTGGATTTGGACGGAAGAAAGTGTATTTTTGAATCAAAGCCTAGAATGTCACATTTAATCAGGTCAGCTGTAAAGTGAAATTGGACACCCTTGGAAGCCTATAAATACAAGTCAAGTAACCCTAATTTGGACATCATCATCAAGCATCTTCTTCTTCTCTCTTCTTTGGATTGGTTCACACAGGTCTAAAGTGAGTTCGCGGATATTGGTTCATATAGGTCCGATATTGTAAGGTCTCAAGCTCGCACGTGTGATTAGGGTTTTTGGGTTCCAACCACAGGGTTGACACGGGAATTTTTTCGCTGCAAGTGTTATTTTTTAAATTCTACCAAAATTAAAATAGTATGCCAAAAATTAACATGGAATAGTTAGAATACGCTGATAGATATAAATATCACATTGTTAGCTACTTAATTACATGTAAACATTCTTATATCAAATATTCTTCATTACGGAAGGCATAATTTTTTATGAAAATAAGGTATTTATTATTTTTTGGGTAACCAAACAATATAATATTAAGTTATCATGACATGCTATGAACAAAATAATAATTCCATAAATATAATATTATCACAGGAATGTTGTGGACAAAATAATAGTTTCCTATAAAATTTGTGAGAAATTGTATTAACGAGTGTAAATGATGTTAAGAGACTAGTAGGCAATGTTAAAGTAGATATAAGTGACGTGAGGTTCAATGGGAAAAATATTTTTTATTGGCTTTGAGTCAAGTTAAACAAGAGTGATAGCTGCATAGCATTGTAGTTCCTGCCTTTTTTGATAGTTATTGATATGATGGGGTTTGCATTTTGTCATTATTTGAGAAAGCCCTATTCCATAATCATTTATGTAATATGTCATTATTCCCATCTCCACACACTTTTCCCATACATCTATGTCTTGCAGACGACTTCATCCACACACAAACTACTACGCACAATTTATTTCCTACATTTTTTCTTTCTCAGACGCTTTCATACTCAATGATATTTATTGTTTCTATGCCACCTATTTTCATTACAAATATTCTGTGGCAGTTATCAGATCAAGTGTTTATGTCAATCCAGGATTACCATATTATCTAATGCATTTACTGCACTCGTAAACCAAACTTTTCATACATTAGAAGTGTTGTGTGGAAGAAGGGTGTGGAGTGGGGAATGTGTGCAATGGTTTAGAAGTGGGGATGTGTACGAAAGGAGGAGGAATGCGAAAGAAATTAAGGAAGTGTAGGTTTCATGTTTTGTCATTATTCGAGAATGATTTGTTTCCCACAATCTATAATTATTCCCACATCCACACACTTCTTCCATACATATTTTCCCTGCAGATGACTTCTTCTGCACAAGCACTACTTCGCACAATTGCTTTCCTACATTTTTTCTTTCTTGAATACTTTCATACTCAATGTTATCAACTATTTCTATGCCACTTATTGTCATTACAAATATTTCGTCGCAGTTATCAGATCAATTGTTCGTGTCAATCCAGGATTACCATATGACCTAATGCATTTATTATACATGTAAACCAAACTTTTTCATGCATAATAAGTGTTGTGTGGGTTGGAGGTGTGGGGAATGTGTGTGGAGGTGTAGAAGGGGGGATGTGTGTGGAAGGAGGAAGAATGCAAAAGAAAAATCCACACTTACGCAACTTCCACATGTGTAATATATTTCCGCACAACCTCCAATGGGCCAAAAAAGGAATATAATATACATTTACAAAAAAAAACATACATTTTCCGAATTGATTTATGAAAAATACAGAAACTAGAATATACATTTTACAGTGGATTTATGAAAAATAGAATATACATTTTTCCAAGTTGATTTAATAGAATATACATTTTTCCCAATTAATTTAATATAATGTATAGTTTCCCAGTTGATTATGTAAGCAAAGGGGTGTCGTTGTCATGTGCTATCTAAATCAAATGCAAAAGTCGTTGTGCAGAACAACAAGTTCCGCACCTTACACACCTTTGCAATCCCGTGAGAGTGAGAATTTGATGAACACAATATGTCTTTGAAAGTGAAGAAGGAAAGCCTTACCACTTCATTTGGATTAGGGCCTTTTTGAGAGTCAAGGATTGGGTTCTGGCTTATTTTATGCCTTGTACTATCATCTTGTGTTTCATGGAAGAAGCAAAACTCTTTACTATCTTTGATTTGTTCTGAATGCTGGCGTTTCTGAAAGTGTGTGTCAAAATAGCAAGAGAGAGGGCTAGTTTGAGGAGTGTTTTTAGATTTAATTAGAGATGCTATAACCTTATTTGGAAACAATGTAAACTTTGAAACAGGAACTATTACGATTACCCGTTTTTTGAGGTAGCAAAAAAAGCTTCCGATTTTGAAAACGCTGATTCATAATACATTTTTTTTTTCTTCTTCGGAGCATACTTTTGACACTTTAAATTTTCTTTGTATCAAATATAAATATTTGTTTTTAAATGTTAGTAATTTTCATGTTGATTTTGAAACGTGTTAATGTAGCATCAACCCCTTTTTTTAGAGGGCTTATTTTTGACACTCTATATTTGATATTTTTTTTTAAATGTTACATTTTTTGACACTTTAATTTTGTTTATGTCCAATTGTTTTTTAAATGTTGATTACTTAACAAATTTTTTAGTTGTCTTATTTCTCTTTTTTTTTAAATGTTGATTACTTAAAAAGACAAATATATATATATATATATATATATATATATATATATAACAAAAAAATAAAATATAAAAAATGTAAAAACAAAAATTATCTCGTTAACAATAAAAAAAAAAGAAAAAAATTAATAATATTAGAAAAAAATAAACTATAAAAATAAATAAATAAAAATATAACAATTTTAAAGAAATATTAAAAATAATAACAAACCTCATTTACAAAAAAAAAAAAAAAAAAAAAAATTAAAATTAAAATTGAAACGATCTTAAATAACTTAAAAACAAAATTAAAACCAAACAATTTTTTTTTAAACAATTAAAATTAAATTAAAAAACACATAAAAAAAAATAAAAATCAAATTGAAAAAAAAAATAATAATTAAAAAATTTAGAACATCACTATTAAAATCTTAAGAAAAAAAATTATTAACAAAACTAAAAAATAAAAAAATAAAAATTATTAACAAAATTTAAATGAAAAAAAAAATGGAGCCCGCCCAAGGCCACACTCTCTCGCCCCCTGGGTGGGGCTGAGATCCGATATATCAGACTTCAGCCGTACCTAGGGGTCCAGGGGCACAGCCCTGGGCGGGGCTGAAATCCGATTCGAGAATCAGATTTCAACCCCGCCTAGGGCCACGTGCTCTCAGGCCCCTTAGAGGGCTTGCCTCCCATTTTTTATTTATTTTGCTAATATTTTTTTTTTAAGTTTTGTTAATAATTTTTTTAAAATGTTAATATTAATGTTCTAAATTTTTTAAATAATTAGTATTATTATTATTATTTTTTAAATTTGATTATATATATATATATATATGTGTGTGTGTGTGTGTGTTTTATTTATTTTATTTTTAATTTAATTTTAATATTTTTTTTACTTTTGTTAGTTTGTTTTTTATTTTTATTTTTAATTATTTAAAATTCTTACTGTTTTTTGTTTTTATAAATCAGGTTTGTTTATATATATATATATATTTAAAATTGTTGTATTTTTATTTATAGTTTTTATAAAAGAAAAAATTCAAATTTTTTTATGGTTTAGAAGATAATTTTTTTTTTTGAAACATGTTTTTATTATTGTTTATTTCTTTATAATTTTTTATTTTTATTTATTTATTTATTTATTTTTTTAAGTTAATTTTGTTTTTCTTTTTTAACATTTTTATGATTGATTTTTTTTTGTCTTTTTTAAGTTAATTTTGTTTTTGTTTTTTTTTAGGTTTGATTTTTTTTTTTATATCTTTTTTATATATTTGTTTTTTGTCATTTATGTTTTTTTTTTTTTAATATATTTTTTTTATTTACTTTTTGTTATTTTTTTTAAACTTTTTTTTGTTTTTGTTTTTGTTTTTTCATTCTTTTAATTTAAATTTTTATTTTAAAATTCATGTTTTCATTGTTCTTTTGAAATTTTAATGTTTTTCAAAGTCATGACAAAATCTTTTACGCAATTTTCCAAAATGTTGAAAAAAATAAATGAAAAAATAAATAAAAATAGACGTTATTTCAACATCAACACTTTTCGTTTTCAAAGTGTTTTTTGTACAATTTTTGCAAAAGAAATTAGTTTTCACTCCTGTTTTCAAAACATGTTGAAAATTTACCCTAGAAAAAAAAAGTGTTATTCCAGAATCAACACTTTTCATTTTCAAGTTGATTTTTCATGTTTTTGGGGGATTTTTTTGTTAGATTTCTCCTTTTGAGTTTATAGTTCTCATTTCAAAGTTTACATTGTTTGGAGTTAGAAGTGGAAGTTGAGGATGTGGTGGTTGGTTTCTACAGTTGTGGATACCTATAGAACTACAATTTTGTTGAATGTGTTGTGCAAAGTTATTCAATAATATTTAGTCGATAACAACTAGAATGACTGTTTGTTTTCTTTTAGACATTTATGTAGAGAAATGGCCTCTATGATTTGTCCATTCCTTATGGATGTTAAGACGATACTCATTCTCCCTCTTTCCTTTTGTAGGGTTAGTTGAATAGCCCCTTCCCTTCTCCTATCCTCACCTTGCCTTTTTTGTGTCCCAAAAATTTCAATCTTTGCAGTTTCACACATATAGAATAATTTATCTGTCTTCTGCACTTGTGTAGCAATCATTGAGTCAAGTCGTTGGTGTCTAGGTTTTAAAGGGTAACTGTTGTTGGGGTTTTAGAGTATATCTTGGCTGGGCATTAGGAGATTGAAGAGATTTAGTGTTTTGTGTGTTGGGACAAATACGACGTAGGTGGGATATCAATATTTGGTAAAAGTTGTAGAAGGTGTTCTATGCCAAACATCGAGCCAAATGAGATTCCAAACATTAAAGCATGAGTATGGTGCTGTGGGGAATGTGACTATCATCATCAAAGTTACAATGTGCTTTCAACCATTACGAGATTGCCAGGTTTGTGCAACCAACATTGTAATTGTTGTTACCTTTTCTTATTTTTCATTTTTCATTTTACTTTATTTTGTTCATTTTAAGTTTCTCCTTCATTGGAACTTTTTATATATTCTCCCAAATAAATGGGACTTTGTGTAGATTATTTTATAGTTAGTTTTTTCAATCAACACACTTGGTTTTAGTTCTTATTTCACTATTCGTCCCTGGCTCACTAGTTTACTGATTCGAACTTAAACAGGAATGCAACAAATGACAAATATAATCATAAATACAGAGATGCATCAGAAAAACACTTCATTTCATTAATAGAAAAATATTGAACTATGCTTACAAACAAAATGGAAATAAGATAGCTCAAGCGATGGTAGCTTATCTCTAAGAAGAGATGTGGGAGCTACATGCCAACTGAACTATGTTATAATGAGGCTCAAGGGCCTATTTATTATTGAAAAACATGAGAAAACCCTAAACAGCCGAAACCCTAACCCCAAGAGATGTAACCCAAGATTTTGTGGGCCCCATTGGGGTTAGTTGGGCAGCCAACTTCCCGGGGTCGTAACTTAGTTATATTATCTCCGTTTGGCGCGTACGATACCTTGTTGGAAAGGTCTCTTTGAGTACTACATGTTTTTCTACAAACCCTTGTTTATGGCTATGGGCCTGCAGCAGACCCCAAAAATATGCCATTTAGGGGGTCAAAATTGCTTTGGAAGTTGAGGACCTGAAAAACGGCTAAAAATAGTAAATGCTGAAATAAACAAGGAAACAGATGAAGTTGACTAGAAGGTCTAGGTGAATAGGCGGGTAGCCACCAATATCCACCTAGATCATTCCTACCTCTCAGGAAGCAATGGTCCCCATTGCGTGCAAAGCCTCCATGAGGTGAGGAAATTTCTGTTGAACCTGGTCCCTAGTGAACCACTTTCCATGGTGAAGGAGTTTGCCTTCTTTGACAAATCGATATAGTTATATCCTCTATTGGCGAGTGTTCTTGATCTGTGTGTCCATGATTTGATCAGTTGTGGCCTGTTCCATGCAGTCCGAGTTGAGCTTTGTGGGTGTGAGATGTTTTTCAATGTCGGATGTTTCCAACAATGGTGGAAAGTATGGCCGAAGGTGGTCTACATTGAACATTGGGTGCAGACCAAGGAATGGTGGGATGTTGAGCTCGAAGGCATTGTCACCGACAGCCTTGGTGATGGTGTATGGTTTATATCAGAGTGGGCAAACTTTGTCGCCCACCTGGAACTTGTGCAACACTCAATGCTGATCATGGCATTGCTTGTACTTAGCATTGGATCTGTCCAATATATCATGGACCTGTTGGAGGATGTGTTGAATGCACTCAATGAAGATGTTAGCCCTTTCAGCTTCGGAATGGACGTAAGCCGAATCTACCTGAGTGGCTACAAATGGTATGGCCACATCAATGGGAAATAATGGTTGAAATCCCACCCCTACCTGAAAGGGGTTATGGCTTGTTGAGCTATGGAGAGCTCTGTTGTAGATGTATTAGACATAAGGGAGACTTTCATCCCACATGTGTGGATGCTTCGAGTTGTACATGTACAAAATGCGTACGATCATCCTGTTGACAACCTCTATTTGGCCATTAGTTTGGGGATGGAAAGTCTTGGACTTAGTAAGTTTTGTATCCAGCATCGACCAGAACCTGGACCAAAGTGCACTCAGGAATCTGTTGTCCCAATATGAGACAATGGATTGTGGAATCCCAAAGTGTACCCACACTTGCTCAAAGAAGAGCTTAGCAGTGGCCTCTACTATGATACTCTTCTTGTAGGCCACCATAATGGCCATCTTAGAGAATCTGTTGACGACCACGAAAACAAAATCGTTTCCATGCTTAGTAGAAGGGAGGCCCAATATGTAATCCATGGAGATAGATTCCCAAGGCCGACTAGGAGTAGGTAGAGGAATATATAGGCCTTGCTTCTTGATGCTTGGTTTGGAAATGGCATAGGTGGTGTAGGATCTAATGTACTTCCCAACATCCTGATGAAGTTTCGGCCATTAAAAATACTCTGTGATACCACCATACCACCATTGTTTTCTCTACTCCAAAATGTCCAACGACCCCGCTGTAGTGCACCTCCCAAATCATCTTGGCACGCTCACTTGAAGGAACACAAATGTGTCCCAGGTGGCATAACAACGCATCCTAAAGGTGAAAATTTGGAGCTTTCTTCCCTTCTAGGAGTGTCTGGTATGTGCTATCGAATTCTGGATTGCTCTTGCAAAGATGCGAACACCTCGAAGCCTCATGCCCACAGGAGTCAAACATAGTGATCAGTGCCATGATTGTTGGCCAGCTGAGGCAATAAATGACATTATTGGTTCTTCCCTTCTTATACTTGATGTTCAAATGGAATTATTGCAGGTAGGTGGACCATTTCTAATGGCGATCGTTCTGTTGGAAATAATATTGAGGGGGGGGTGAATCAGTATTATCAGATCAATAATCTAATTTTCAAAACTGATTTTTATACGCTACTTCAGCTCAGTGAACTAGCATGTATACATGACTGTACTTAATGAAACCAGCGTATATGCAGAGATCTTTTGATTTACCCAAATTATCATGTATTGAACTTTAATCAGTATATCAAGAATTCATTAGACAGTGCAGTAAAAACAGATTAAAGCATCACACATAAGCAACACACATGAACACCAAGATATAAGGTGGAAACCCAATGTGGGTGAAAACCACCTACTGCAATCGTCTCTGTCTTCTTTTAATAAGAAAATTATGTTTACAATTTTTGTACTGGTGCAGTCTTATACCAGTACGCAGGCTTCTACCTGCAGAAGGCTACAACCTTCTCTCATTCTCCAGCTTCTACTAGAAGGGAGATACAACCCCCTAGCTCTTGTATTAGTTGATATGTTTACTAGTGCGTAGGTGCCGGCCTACAGAAGGCTACAACCTTCTCTTTTCTTCTAGGGACCACGTTTCATAAATTTTCAAATCGGATCCATCAACAACATCATTAAAACATCAAATATATCTACATCAACCATTCTCCTTTTGAACCAACCACAACCGAATCAATCAATCATTCCATCAATCTGATCATTAAGAATGTTGTCACTAGAATACAGTAACTAGAACCCAAGAAATAACCCAAAACACTGCAACAACAAACAGAAGCAACTAAAACATATTTTATAAGGTATACGCTACTTCCATGTGTCGAACCTGCGTGCATACACCCTTTCCTCAAGGTGAACCTCCGTACAGATCTGCAAATGAT
This sequence comes from Pinus tabuliformis, assembly GCA_031772625.1. NCBI lineage: Eukaryota > Viridiplantae > Streptophyta > Pinopsida > Pinales > Pinaceae > Pinus > Pinus tabuliformis. The sequence goes on from CM062805.1 coordinate 336,605,858, forward strand.
GTATACGTTGTTTTGATATGCGCAACCATCATGTATACACGCCTTTTCTAAAGTGAACCTGTGTACATATCTGTAAATGATGATTTAAATATTACATCAATTCCAAACTTCAGTCATACCCAGATCATCACATTTACAGACTACAACATGCACCAGTTATTCAGATAAATTATCCAACCACATAAAGATAATTCACTTCAAGCCTTAAGATCTTGATACATCATTAGATATTATCCTTCATCAAGCGCTAAGGTTCATCCTTGGTTCAGATCAAGCACAACACCATAATTCCATAACCTGCATATTAGATCTCACACTTTATCAGATATTTGATACTTGCACACTTGGCCTAATGATCTTATCCTCCTTTTATAGTTTTAGGCCTTTCTCAATACCATGGACCAAAAAAACTTAGGACCTATACCTTGGATCAAATACCTGGGGTCAATACCTCGGACCCGATACCTTGGACCAATACCATGGATCAAAATACCATGGACCAAATCCTCCGGACTAAACACTTAGTTTTCCAAGGTATACGTGCTTTTCCTTTTGTGAAAGTGTGTGTGTACGTATACGCGACTTGTATACAGTGAACCCACGTGTATACGCGGCTTGGCCAATGGTGAACCTGCCTATACCTCTCTTTCTTCATTTTGTTTAGTTTGATCTGTAACTCTATGTGTTAACTTGTAGTACTGTGATCTGTAATCTGAATGAGTTGCTTTATGAATTGATTCCTTGAAGCTACCCTGCATTTCATCACATCTGTAAACACTACTGTCATGTATTCTGAACTGATTCCTTGAAGTTGCTCTACATTTCATCACATCTGTAAACACTACTGTCATGCATTATGTCACATCTTATATCTCTTCTGTAGATTCATCTAGTTACCATATACAAGTGAGTTGTTCTGCTATAAGTGATTTGCCATCAAGTACAACACATACATCAAAATGCCAACAATCCCCCCCTTTGGACTTGATGGCAACAACAACCACACTAAGTCACTCTCCCCCTTTGACATCAAGGGAGAAGGGTCATGCTCCCCTTGAGTGTTGATTAAGCTCCCATGATTGAGATTATGCTCCCCCTGAGCATAAGCAAACTCTACAAAAAGATGTTCTAAAAGAAGAACATGACTCTATACATACATCACAAATGACCTTCGTATCACCAATGACTCATACATACATCCATCTCCCAACCAAGTGGGGATATACCAAATTGTTTATACATGGAAAAACACAAACATTACATCATCCATCCCATGCATAGTGGGGTTACAAATTAGGTTTTTTCATGACCTTTACATTAAAAGATGTACATGACTTATATAATAGAGACCAAATATCTAAAACAAGACCATGATAGTCATCAAAAACTATCATATGATCTGCACCATCAACAGCATCTGTTAATCAGCATCCAGACCAACAACTTGTATATGTCCATCATTAGTTCCAAAACTATCATCAACCATGTTCTCCCCCTGATCCTGTTCCACCTGTTCACTGTCAGATCTGATCATTGCATATGTCAGTAAGAGATATCAAAGCATCATCATCAATCAGATATACATCAAGTTATCAACAACTTTATGAGGACCAAGATCTCAGCAGATTGAAATCATCATCAAACAGAGCAGATAATTAACAGAACCATAGCAGACCCCCTTTTTTTTGAGTCTGACCCACTAATTTTCTTCAAACCAACATATACGCGATTGTGTCCACAGAAACTTATGTATGCACGCTACACTTCATGAAACTCGCGTATAACGTCCTTTCTCTGAAAAATAGGATTTAACAGCAGGATGATGTAGAAACTACTCCTAGCTTTTGTATGAGATGTTCAAATGTCTCTTTGGGCAATGGTTTCGTGAATATATCAACAACCTATTCTTTGGAGGGAAAATACTCCAATTTGACCTTTTGTTCAAGCACTTGTTCACGTAGGAAATGATATTTGATGGGTATGTGCTTGGTCTTGGAGTGCATGACTCGATTCTTTGAAATACTGATGGCACTTGTATTATCACATAGAATGGATATGGGTGGAGTACATGTGATCTAAATATCTTGCAAGATTTGCATCATCCAAAGTAATTATGTGCAGCAAGATGCAGCAACCACGTATTCTGCTTCAGCTGTAGATAATGCAATTGAACTTTGTTTCTTGTTGAACCAAGACACCAACCTGGAACCCATATAGAATGCACCACCACTAGTGCTTTTTTTTTCATCAACACTTCCTACCTAATCTGCATCTATATATGCATGAAGTGTAAGATCTATATCTCTAGGATACCATAAACCAAAGTTCTATGTTCCTTGAAGATATTTGAAAATCCTTTTGACTGCTTGAAGGTGTGATTCTTTTGGATTTTCTTGGAATCTTCCAACTATTCCTACTACATGCATGATGTCAGGTCGGGTACCTATTAGATAAAGAAGACTACCAATCATGGATCTATAAGTTGGTTGATGTACCACTGCTGATTCATAATTTTTAGTTGAGACTACATCTTGTTACCATTGTTAGAATCTTCCATGCCGTACTTTTTCAGGATCTGTTTGAGATATTTGGTTTGTGAGAGAAAAATACCATCTTTATTTTGCTGAACTTGTAGACCAAGAAAGTAGGTAAGCTCACCAAGTAAGGACATTTCAAATTCTTGCTGCATTACTGAAGCAAAATTCTAACTCATGGATTCTTCATTGCTGCCAAAAATGATATCATCAACATACACAACAATTATTACAATTTATCAGTGTCCATCTTTGTATATAGATTGATGTTTGCTGACCCCTTTGAAAAACCCTATTGGTGGATATATTTGTCAAGATGGTAATACCATGCCCTTGGAACCTATTTTATACCATAGAGAGCTTTTCTGAGTTTGCATACAAGATTTGCATCATTTCCAAGAACGAATCCTTCTGGTTGTTCAATATAGACTTCTTCTTCTAAGTCTCCATTAAGAAAGGCAAATTTTACATCCATTTGGCATACTTTGAATTTCTGAAAACTAGAAAGAGCAAGAAACATTATGATGGCTTCAAGTCTAGCAACAGGTGCAAAAGTTTCTTCAAAATCTATACCTTCTTGTTGAGCATATCCTTTACAAACAAGTTTGGCCTTGTTTCTAATAACTTCTCCATTTTCCTTCAGCTTGTTTTTGAATATCCATTTAGTTCTTATGATATTCTTATCATGAGGTCTAGGAACTAATTCCCAAGTATTATTATTTTCAATTTTCTGAAGTTCTTCATTCATGGCCTTGACCCAACATTCATCTCTGCACACTTCATTTACATTTTGAGGTTCAGTGGAAGATAGTAATGCTAGATAGCTTGAAGCTTTGGCAATGGTTCTTCTAGTCTGCACACCTGTTGCTTTTTCTCCTAATATTAGAGCTTCTGGATGATTTTTCTTAACATACCTGGATGAAGTTTTTTCTTCTATCATTATCTCTTCTTTTGGTGCTTCATTGGTTTCTTCTTCAAAATCAGTGTGATTTGATGCGGGAAAATGATCCTCATCTTCTTCATAATCTTCGATTTTTATCTGTTTTGGATTTTTGCATGCTTCATCAACCACAACATCAACACTTTCAATAATTTTCCCAAGTATTTTATTGTAACATTTATATCCTTTACTTCGGGAAGAGTAACCAAGAAGAATACCTTCATCTACTCTGGGTTCAAACTTACCAAGTTTTTCATCAGTGCTTTTGATGTAACATTTGCTTCCAAAAGATTTGAATTATTTTATAGTGGGAGTCTTACCATACCATAGTTCATGTGGAGTTTGAGTATTGTTTACCTGAATATTTGCTTGGTTGAGAATAGTGATGGCGGCAAATGTAGCTTCACCCCAGAAGGTTGCAGATGTTCCAGATTCATCTAGCATAGCACGAGCCATTTGTTGAACAGTTTTGTTCATCCTTTCTACCACTCCATTTTGTTGAGGATTCCTTGCAATAGAGAACTACCTTTTAATTCCATGTTGTTCACAAAAGTCAAAGAATTCATCCGAGGTAAATTCCCCTCCTCGATCAGATCTAAGGCATTTGATTTTGCGATCTGATTCATTTTCAACCAAAGCCTTAAAGGCTTTGAACTTTTCAAATGCTTCATATTTATGCTTTAGAAGACCTATCCAACACATTCTGGAAAAATCATCAATGAACAATACAAAGTATTCTTGTCCACGAGGTGACTTTTTCCTTGATGGACCACATAAATCAGTATGAACAAGTTCAAGAGGCTTACTAGCTGTCCCTTCCCTTTTGATGAATTGAGATCTGGTTTGCTTACCGAATTGACATGATTTGCATATAGTATTTTCAGGAATGTTGATATCTAGAAGATCACAAACAACCTGGAATTTGCATGCTTTTCTTATTTGAGAAAAGCTTAGATGTCCCAATCTTTTGTGCCATAGCCAGTTTTAATCATTTTTGCTTAGATAGCATTGTTGTTGTCCGCCCTTGAGTATGTATAGGTTTTTTGGAGATGTAGTCCCTTTAATCATGGTTTCTCCTGTATCAAGCTCACGAACAACACATCCATTTGATTGAAACACTATTTAATTTCCTTGATCGCACATTTGAATCACACTCAACAGATTATGCTTTAAGCCATCAACATACATAACATTCCTAGCTTTATCTTTTTCTTTCAAGAAAAACAGAGCCTTTACCTTTTATGATAGTAGGAGTGTCGTTTCCAAATGAGACACTGCTTACCTTTCGTAAGGCATTATATGAGTGTATTTTTTCTTTGTCACCTTCGTGTGTTTTGAGCATCCACAGTCGATGTACTGCTGGTTTTCTTGTCCTTCTGCATACAAGGCTATATCACATCTTTCTGTTTTTGGTTCTTTCTTTCTCCATATTTTGGGATTTAATGGAGTTTTCTCCTTTTGAGATATTTGCCGAAATTTTCTCCTGTATTCAGATTCTTCATGGCCAAAGTTGTTACAGATTGAGAATTCTATTTCATTTTCATGCAGAGAAAAGTTATTATAGGAACTTTTCTTGATCCTTGTCACATTCCTTTGATTTCGTGCTTCTCTAGTCATGATGGTTTTGTAAGCAACACATTGAGTAGCTTTGTGTCCAAAATTATGACATGAGAAACATTGACCATTAAAGAAGTTATTGCGATTATCGAATCTACTGACCTGGTGATTGTAGTTTCTATTGATATTCATCTTTGAAGCAAATTGATTATGATTTACCTGAGGTTGGTTGTGGCTTCTGTTTATCCTTGAAGTAAATTGAGCCTATTTTACCTGGTGGTCTACTTTATGCCTTTTCTGACAATTTTCAAACTGTTCACTGCTCTTTGCTGCATCAAGATAGCTTTTACTGGAGGTTGATGGCTTTTGTGCTTGAGATGCTTCTTCAGTATATCCAACACCTATCTTTATCAGAGGAGAACGTTGCACTTTGATAATTTCATTTAAGGTTTCTGATCCTTTAGCAAATCTAAGATTGAGAGCTTTTGTTTTCTTAGGATCCTTTCTTAGACCCACAATTTCACATTCTAGTTTTTCATTGTGTTTTTCTCTTTCAGCAAGTTGGTATGTCAAGGTATCTATAATCATATTCTTTTCTTCTAAACAGATTTTGAGTTTAGAGATTTCTTCATAAAGGCCATCTTCATCTAAAACATCCAAAAAGTCATCATCTTCATAAGCCATCAGAAGTGTATAGTCATTACTATTTTCATCTTCATCACTATTTGATAAACCATCGCTATCTTCATGAGTATAGTAGCTCTTTTTACTTACACTTTGTTTTATATTCCATTTTGCAGATTCCTTCCCTTTATCATATTTATATTTATGAGGACATTTGACAACATAATGATCGACTCTACCACAGGAAAAACATTTGAAAGGTAGTTTACCTCTGAATCTTCCAGAATCTCGTTGAAGGTTCTTGACAAAGTTTGTGTCTTCTTCTCCTTCTGAAATATGTCCTGATTCATTGAGTTCTTCTTTTCCTTTTGCTGAAGCTTTAAATGCGGCTTCTCTCATATCTAATGGACCTCCTTTTATCATCTCAAAGGCAATTAAGATTTCGTGCAACTGTGTCATAGTAATAGTCTGTAGATCCTTCTTTTCTTCTATGGCAGATACTTTTGATTCAAACTTAATAGACAAGGATCTTAAAACTTTTTCAACTAAAGTAACTTCCTTTATCTCTTCACCCAAATTCTTCATGCAATTAAAAATCTCATCTATATGTATGAAGTCACTAGCTATACTTTCATCATTGTGCATCTTGAGAGTTTCATATTGAATTCTGAGAGTTTGCATTTTAGCACATTTTACCTGAGAGTCTCCTTCGTAGCTTAGAATGATTTTGTCCCATATTTCTTTGGCGGATTTGAGTTGCATAACTTTGACAAACTCTGATTATGACAAACTTCCCAATAATGTATTGACAGCCCTGGCATTGGTTTCATATTGTTTTTTACATGTCGTATATGTAGGAATTGCTGATGGAAATGTATATCCTCCTTCCATGATTTCTCAGACATCTGTTCCAAGAGATTGAAGATAGGTTGTGGTTCTTACCTTCTAATAGACAAAGTTTCTCTTGTCAAAGATTGGTGGTCTGATGGATCCCCCGCTTTCTTGATTACTCATGATGATGGATCTTCCTTCAAGCGATCAAGCTTCTTCTAAAGGACCTGCTCTGATACCAATTGTTGGAAATAATATTGAGAGGGGGGGTGAATCAGTATTATCAGATCAATAATTTAATTTTCAGAACTGATTTGTATACACTAGTTTATCTCATTGAACTAGCGTGTATACGTGACTGTACTTAATGCAACCAGCATATATGCATAGATCTTTTGATTTACCCAAATTATCATGTATTTAACTTTAAACAATATATCAGGAATTCATTAGACAGTGCAGTAAAAATAGATTAAAGCATCACACATAAGCAACACACATGAACACCAAGATATAAGGTGGAAACCCAATGTGGGTGAAAACCACCTGCTGCAATCGTCTTTGTCTTCGTTTAATAAGAAAATTATGTTTACAATTTTTGTACTGGTGTAGTCTTATACCAGTACGCAGGCTTCTACCTGCAAAAGGCTACAACCTTCTCTCGTTCTCCAGCTTCTACTGGAAGGGAGCTACAACCTCCTAGCTCTTGTACTAGCTGATATGTTTACTAGTGCGTAGGTGCTGGCCTACAAAAGGCTGCAACCTTCTCTTTTCTTCCAGGGACCACGTTTCATAAATTTTCAGACTGGATCCATCAACAACATCATTCGACCATAAAATATATATGCATCAACCAATCTCCTTTTGAACCAACCACAACCGAATCAATCAATCATTCCATCAATCTGATCATTCAGAATGCTGTCACCAGAATACAGTAACTAGAACCCAAGAAATAACCTAGAACACTGCAATAGCAAACGAAAGCAACTAAAAAGCATTTTATAAGGTATACGCTACTTCCATGTGTCGAACCTGCGTGCATACGCGCTTTCCTCAAGGCGAACCTGTGTACAGCTCTGCAAATGATGTATACACTATTTTGATATGCAGAACCAGTGTGTATATGCGCATTTTCTAAAGTGAACCTATGTACAGATCTGTAAATGATGATTTAAATATTACAACAATTCCAGACTTCAGTCATACCCAGATCATCACATTTACAGACTACAACATGCGCCAGTTATTCAAATAAATGATCAAACCACATAAAGATAATTCACTTCAAGCCTTAAGATCCTGATACATCATTAGATCTTATCCTTCATCAAGCGTTAAGGTTCATCCTTGGTTCAAATCAAGCACATCACCATAAGCCCATAACCGTGTATTAGATCTCACACTTTATCAGATATTTGATACTTGCACACTTGGCCTAATGTTAGGCCTTTCTCAACACCATGGACCAAAACCACTTAGGACCAATACCTTGGATCAAATACTTGGGGTCAATACCTCGGACCCAATACCTTGGACCAATACCATGGATCAAAATACCATGGACCAAATACTTTGGACTAAACACTTAGTTTTCCAAGGTATATGCATTTTTCCTTTTGTGAAAGTGTGTGTGTACGTATACGCGACTTGTATACAGTGAACTCGTGTGTATATGCGACTTGGTCAATGGTGAACCTGCGTATACCTCTCTTTCTTCATTTTGTGTAGTCTGATCTGTAACTCTGCACTATTAACCTGTAGTACTATGATCTGTCATCTTTTCTTTCTGAACTGATTTCTTGAAGCTGCCCTGCATTTCATTACATCTGTAAACACTACTATCATGTATTCTAAACTGATTCCTTGAAGCTGCCCTACATTTCATCACATCTGTAAACACTACTGACATGCATTCTATCATATCTGATATCTCTTCTATAGATTCATCTAGTTACCATATACAAGTGAGTTGTTCTGTTATAAGTGAGTTGCCATCAAGTACAACACATACATCATAATGTCAACACGTTCTGCAAGTTCTCCTGTGTTTATATGATTTGCAGGGGTAGGTGGTTTGTGTGGATGACTATTTCCTTCCCCATAATGTAATGCTTCCATTGATTACATGCCTGCACAATGGAATACATTTCTTTGTCGTAAGTGGGATAGTCTGGAAGTGTCGCACAGTGGTAAGCCACTAGATGCCGATGCTGAGTAAGAATTGCACCAATAGCATAGTCAGAGGCATTTGTCTCAATCTCAAATGGTTGTTGCAGGTATGGTAATGTGAGCACTGTGGTGAGCACCAGTATTACAACAATAATGCTGCAACTCCTAGGTTGCCTACTTTACTCTTATCAGCACGGTAGTTCGTAACAAACTTGGAAGCATTGGTGTTGTATGCACAAGTACTAGTTCTTACTGCAAGTTGTCACTTGGTCAGCGGACACATGATCACTAGGAACTCAAGCCAACTTCTATGGATTCTAGAAGAAGCTCTATATGTGATGAAAAGAAAGAAATATATATTTTATTCTAGCTGCAGAAAGGAGAAAGACTGAAATGTAAAGCAAAACTAGTGAACCCTAATTAACCAACTAATTCTACTTTTGCAGAAAGCGCTATGAAAACCATGAAATGAATTCCATTACCTATTCAAGGAAGTAAACAACATCTAACTATGCTATTTTTGGAAGTAAATAAGCAAAAAACATATTTTTGGATTTTTATGTATTTTTATGTGAATTTGACATGCATGTAATTTATTGTGTGTGAATGTGGCAGCGAATAGGGGGTGTTGAAGGGAGGTTTTAGGACTGGAGAGGGTGTAGGATGGTGTGGATGGGTCCTAGGAGGTCTCAAGTGGCCTTCTGGAGGCTTTTCCCACCCTTGGATTTCAAAAGAAAGCCTACAAGAAAATCTACAGGAAGACACGGGAAATCTACAGGAGGAAAAACAACGTCCTACAGGAGGCCTACAGGAGGAGGCCGAGAGCAGTTTTCATTGTTTTGAGGGTGTGAGAGTGGGAAAAAGAGGTGGATGAAGGTTGGAATGAGGTGTTAGGGTGCCTATGGTGTACCATGAACCACCAAGAGAGAGAAAGATGATTGGATTTTCTCAAGGAGAGAAGAGGAATTTCTATGGAAAATGCAGGAAACTAAGGCAGAATTGAGGTGAGACTTGGGCGACCTGTAGGGCATGGATCAGATGGAGGATGGGATGGCTGATAGGCTAGCCTGCTGCTAGAAGAGATCTTCTTCAATGAACTGACAGTCAACCAATAGGATCAAACAAGCAATGAAATGAGTGCATCTAGAAAAACAGAGTTTTGCATCAAACTAGTCTAAACTATGATCTATGAAAGGAAACGTTGAGGAATGCTACAAGAAAGGGAAGCATGAAAGAAGATTATTGCAAATAAAGAAGTGAGCATGATGAAGAAGATCTGAAGCAAGACAAAACTGGACTATTAACCTACTAAAAAGCTACAAACACTAGAAGTCCTATGAATGAGGAAAATATGTGTTTTTGGGGCAGCAAGAGGGTCTTTGCCTCAAATAGTGGTCCCAAAGGGAGGAAGAGGGGCCAAGGCACTATTGCTAGCCTTTCGAATATTTTCTTTATCACTGCTTAACCTACTATAGGAAGCACAAATGGAAGAAAGCTATTGAACCATCAAAAGCAACCTATTCTTAACCACAAAAGAAATACATCTAACAGCCACCTAATCTACAAAGTGAAATAAGACATACAAATACAAGTAAATAGGAGATTGGCTTCTTGGATTGGGCCCTAACCCAAGAGTTTCAGCCCTCTGAGGTAACTCAATGCTAACTCAAAAAGGATTCCATCTTTATTTCCAAAACAATAGCAATATTACATGAAATTGTCACAAAATAGTAAGCTCGAAGTTGAGCAGAGTTTACATAAGCAAAAATCCAACAAAAATCCGACCCTAGTGAGGCCCTAAGCCTCTCTACTTATACAATTGAAGCTACCAACAACTTCCTTAAAATCAGGGAGGCTTGGCTCCCAAAACTCGAGATAATCATCAGTCATTCTCCACTTGCTCAACTGCCTTCTAGTGCCTGATTTGGATGCTTGTACTCCGAGCTGAATGAAGGGGAATTCGAAGTGAGGAGTAATAAATGAGGGGGATTCCCTCCTATAAGTCCTATCCTTTGTCCACTTCGAGTTATTGCTACCATTTGTCCACTGGATCCTTGACTTTGACCTCAAAAATCATCAATAATCTGCATTAAACACATGTTAGGCCACATGGCATCATAACTAACTCAACTCACTCCATAAGCATAAATATAATCAGAAAATCATACAATAAGCTAAGAGAATGGTTTATTTGACTAGGTTAGGAGGTAAAATGAGCCCATATAATTACCCATTTATGAGGTTCATCACACTGGTGCAAAGATGAGGCAATGCTTCAACTTGGAAAATGACTTTTGTTGGGTTTCAGACCAAAAAAACTTTTCTTTCGCTCCGCCCTTGGTGACTTGACCTAAAGGCCAACTGATATGAGATAACCCCAACACGAACCTACCGTAGAAATTGGCAAGACCCAAAAAGATGTGGAGCTCTGTTAGAGTGGTTAGGGTTGGCCAATCTTGAATTATTTGTTTCTTGGTTGAGTCCACATGTACACCCTGCTCATTAATGATCTACTTGAGATATTTAACTTGGGTTAGGCCAAAAGTGCATTTCTCCAAGTTAGCACACAACTTGTGTTGTCGCAAGGTTTGAAGGACCTATCGAATATGGTGGATGTGCTCTTCCCAATTCTGGCTGAAGATCAAGATTTCATATAAATACACCACCATGAATGCATTGGTGAAGGGTCGTAAGATGTCATCCGTCAGTCTCATGAAGGTTGTAGGGGCATTCGTCAATCCGAACAGCATGACCAACCATTTGAAAAGGCCCTCCTTGGATTTGAAGGTAGTCTTCCATACATCAGAGGGTTCGATAGGCTCCTGGTGATAACCTGACTTCAAGTCAATCTTGCTGAAACATTTGGACCCCTTGAGTTGGTCCAAAAGGTCATCAATCTGTGGGATTGGGTACCTATTCCGGACAGTGATCTTATTCAGTGCCCGCTAGTCAATACAGAGTCTCCAGGTCCCATCTTTCTTCTATACCATTACAATCGGGCTCCCACATGGTGATGAACTTCGCCTGATGTGTCATTTTTGCAATAGTTCCTGAATCTGCCTCTTGATCTCATCATTCTCTAGAACAAAGCGTTGATAGATCGGTCCATTGGGTAGTGACGCGCTCAAGGTCAGATCAATAGAGTGCTTGACCTGACAGTGCTAAGGTACCCTTGTAGGTGAGAAGAAAATATCCCTGTACTCCTCCACGACCTTATCCATCTGTTGTTGTTGTGCAAAGGAGCCCTACCTAGAAGCTGTGGCCATAAAATTCTTCTTTCCTTGAGGGTGAATCATAAGGGAAAAAAAATCTAGTATAGGAAATGATCTTGCTGCATTGCTTTGCAATAATCAAAGAGATGGCGATAGGCGGGGCTACCTCCGGTATTCTGTACAACTTATTGGTCAAAGTAATAATTACAGAGCGAGTTCTAGACTCATATACAACATGTCGCTTCCACAAGTATGGTTGTCCTAACAATACATCACAAATTTCAAGAGGAGAAACATCACACATTACCTCATCTATGAAGGGATTAATGTTGTAGGGAAGGCGAAATTGTTGGCTGAAGCGAAGATCTCTTCCTTGGTGAAGCCACCCGATGTTGTACAAATGGGGATGTGTTGTAGTCTTTATGACCAACTGCTTCACAACCTCTACTAAAATGAGGTTCTTTTGGCTCCCGTTGTTGACAATGAACTACAACGAAGAACCCTTCACCCACATCTGTGAGTGGAAGAGGTGTTCCCCCTCCTCTGGATCTTCAAGCTCAATATACTAGATCTTAGTGGTGGCCACAGTGGCACTGGACTCTACATCAATGATCTACTTCCATTTTTTATTCCCCTTATTGGGTTGTAATTCAGAGTCAGAACATGTGTCTGATTTGGAGGTGTTCAACTCGGCCACTAGTGACTGCGTGGCTCGACACTCACTTGTGTTGTGAGTGGAGCTCTTATGGAACTCACACCATCTTCCCGTGTCCTTCTTTGTATTCGTGGTGTTGTTCTTTGCTTGCGGCTTCAGTGGGATGTCCTAGGTAGCCCCGCCTTGGCTCTATCCTTTGCTATATGGTTTGAGGGCGCCTTTTCCTTGCTTTGGGTTCGTAGATCCAAAGTCTCGCTTCTTTTGTTTAACTTATGCTCAATCTTGATAGCGTATCGGTACGTCGTGCTAAGCGAGGAAATGTCTAGGAACTCCATCTTGTCCTGGATGTACTTGTGTAGACAGTTGTGATACTTGAATACCAAATTCCACTTACTATCCTTGATACCCAGCTTCGTGCGAAGGGTATGGATTTGTGAACTCCGTCACATCTTGGTGGCTTCCCTGCCATAGCATGGTCCACTTTATTTATTTATCTTCATAACTCTCGACAGGGTAATATTGTCCCTTGATGGCATCTCAGAAAGAAACCCAAGTGGGTGCAGATGAAAACAACGAGGGTTCACTCTCGTCCTTTTGTTTCATAGTAGTTTTCCCCCTAGTCCTTGATGTGTGGGGCAGATTTGAGAAGTGCAAAAGTAATCTTTTCCCGATTGGAAAAGTCATGAACTGAAAAATATCCTTCCAACAGATTTAACCATTTATCTATGGCATTTTCATCTATCAGGCCCTCAAATATGGGAATATCGAAGTTAAATCATACCTTAAAAGGAGTGTCACTTCCAGAGTGGCTGCTGGATGAAGATGCGTCACCTATGGGTAGCCATCGAAGGATCTGGACGAAGTTATCCATCATTGCGTTCCTCTATTGCTTAAGGGCTTCCTCAAGAAACATTTTGAAAGGATCTCCTGCCCCCTCATCTTTATTTTCTTTCGCCATGCGAATTCGTCGGGATTTGCGAGGCTGCTCTTGAAATGGTTCAACCAGATTGAGCCCTAATTCCTTATACGTTGACCTCGTTGGGGACATGCAAAGAAAAATAGAGAAAGAGCAGACTACTATGATACCACTGATCCAAACTTAAACAAGAATGCAACAAATTACAAATACAATCATAAATATAGAGATGCAATAGAAAAACATTTCATTTCATTAATAGAAAAACACTGAACTATGCTTACAAACAAAATGGAAATAAGATAGCTCACGCGATGGTAGCTTATCTCTGAGAAGAGATGTGGCAACTACATGCCAATGGAATTGTGTTATAATGAGGCTTAAGGGCCTATTTATTATTTAAAAACATGAGAAAACCCTAAACAATTAAAACCCTAACCCTAGGAGATGTAACCCAATATTTGGTGGGCCTTGTTGGGCTTAGTTAGGTAGCCAACTTCCCGAGGTCATAATTTGGTCATATTGTCTCCATTTGGCACATAGGATACTTTGTTGGAAAGGTTTATTTGAGTACTATAGTTTTTGCCACATGCCCCTACCTATGACAATGGGCTCGCAACGGACCTAAAAAAAGTGTCGTTTAGGGAGTCAAAACTGCTCCGGAAGTTCAGGACCCGAAAAACTGCTAAAAATGGTAAATACTAAAATAAACAAGGAAACAGATGAAACTAACTGGAGGGTCTAGGTGGAATAGGTGGGTGGCCACCAATATCCACCTAGATCATTTGCATATCCAATTATCTTGAGCAGTGCATGCTTTCTTCTATTTTTAGTATTTCATAATATGTGGTCTTCTTGCTTGTCTTTATCAGAATGTTCCTTGCTTATTTTGAAGCTAGGATAACCCTAGAATATGATAATTGCAAGTTTTATAGCTCTTGATTCATGGGTTATTTGGATTAGAAGGGTTTAATAATTTAAATTTATAATTTTAATAGTTTTTAACAGAATTTTAAATAAATTTGATCGAGGAATTATATTAGAGAAAGTGTGTGCGGGGAATGCATGTGCAGAGCAAGGGACACACAATCACCCACACATCCTTTATCCACACTCCCCACAATCCCTTTCTCTGCATCGTTTATTGTTTTAAACCCCATGTATAAAGAAATCCAAGTTTGTGCAGATGGTGTTTTTGTGCTTTCTCGATTAAATTATGAAATATGTTATCAAATAACCTAGTATAATGGATTGTGGACAACACATCATGTGTTTTTGGGAAAATTTGTCATTTATGATTTGAATTATTGCATGACATATAATGTGTAAGTAAGTGAGAAAGAGAATGAGTTACTTCTATCTTATATTAAATTGTTGAAATGGTAGTTATCATAGTATAGTTAAAGGTCATATATCAATACACCCCTTTAGTTCAATAACTATTTCCAAATTTCTCCTTTTGATCTACCTTCCTTATTAGCTCAATATATGATAATATCATTGATTTGGGAATTTGTTCCTATCTTATAATTGGCATAACCATGTTAATATTTAGTACTGACAAGCATATTCACTTGTTGATTTAGGATTTGATGAGAATATGGCCTCAAGGGTGTGTGAGAAAGTTTGTGTCTCTTGATGTGCACATGCATTTTCCACACACACTTTCTCTTGCACTCCCATCATAATTAGTTGATGATTGATCTCGAGTGGTTTGTTAACATGCAATTCAACAATAGTATGAGTGGTCATTATTCCTCTCACTTTATCGTTTTTCATAACTAGGATATGGCAATTATTCTTCCTTTAGACGAATCTTAGCTATCGTTTAATGTTCCATCAGGAACTAGATATCATTAAAAGTTTGTATCACCCATCTATAAAATAATTAGATGTTATACAATAGTTAGCTAGAGTACATCTAGAAAAGTTGGTAAATAATTTCGTGCATTTACGGAGATCATCAAAGCCCAAATTCTCGAGGGGATTTGTTCCTTTACATTATTTAGAACCACAATTTCTTTTGAATGTCAACACTCACAGGTTGAGTGAAGGTCGTAGCATGTTATAGCACTCGAGAGAACACTAAATTTACTACAAATATAGACACATTCAATGGTGTGAAGAGCCATATCTCTAGAACCCTGTTTATCCTCTCACCAAACATATTAGAAATCGATCATAAATTGCGAACAACCTCCAGACACTTCCGTTACAAAATCATTGCGTGCTACGATGTTTTTCACTGTATCTATCCCATTATGAATGTGAATGGGATTACACCCTCGGCAATAGAAGGACTATCGAAGAGAGTTGTAGCAGTTTGATGAGTGGTTTCCATCCTTAGGACAATGTATCCAGGCATACCATTGCATTATTTTCTAATTAATATGCTCCATATTGTATACTCACATAGCACGGTTGTGTTCTTATCACTCATTTATGAATATTTTTTGTATTCCAAGTTTTAATATAGTTAATCAATCCATAATGGTTCCATATTTTGAAGCTAATGTATAGACACAAAGGATTACCTGTGTGTAGCATTTAAAATTTAACCTCAAAGGGTGTTCATTCAAGAGGATATAACTTTACGATGTGTAGCATTTCATCATTTGTAATGAGGGTCCTCATATCAAACTCACATCTGATTCGGGGCTATTGTTTAGTGTTATTACTCCACTGTGTGGATAGATATTCGGTCAGAACCATTTCTTTCCGTAATGAATAAAACCACTTTAGTTCTTAGTTTGATTTCAGGATCCGTCCCCCCCTTATTCAATGCTTGTAATCGTCACAGTTGGACTTTATCTAGCCATAAATTAAAGCTTCGCCCCACTTTTGTTCTTTCATATATATACATGCTATAAGGATATAATTATATGAAATTATATTTTCATAGCTTTCACTTTTGTTATTTTATATATATATATATACGCGATAAGGATATAGATATATTTGCATAACTTTCATTGCATTCTATAATTGCTTGAACAACGTGAGTTCTAGCACATTCTTGTACCATCTTAGTATTTGAATACTTGGCATGTGATGTTATAATGCCAACCATTGGTTCAATAGTTGGATTTATATAATCGTTAACAATACATAACGAGTAGCTAGGTTCTAGAATGTTCAATGTATTTACTGTGAATGTTCCTATAGGGCTGAAGTGTTATATGCTATTCATTGGTTTAAATATTGTGTTCCATAGTTTCATTGTAGTTCATCATTAATAAATTCATTCCTGGTTCAGTATTCATTAATCCAAATTAGTAAGAGGGAGAGTGTTCCAGAACAATGAGGTTGTAATAATGACTTGGAATAATGGAGAAATGTAAAGTTTTTTTAGACTCTTTTATTATTACAGATTTGTTGTGATAAACTAAATTGGATTTTTTTTTAAGGAATCTGTTCAATTCCTCACCATATTTCCAATCTTAATCTTATTTATGTACACATAATTTGGTGAATGAAAAAAATATCTTTAAAAATGTCTTGTGCAGTCACTCTTCATGTTGAGCTAAACTCACTTGAGAGTTGCTCATTTCATCCATATTTTGTCTCTCCTAAATTTTGAGAGCTTGGAGGATCTTGGTTCATTGAGTGGATCTGCGTTGACCACTTCTGTTGCTGGGTGTCGTGTATTGAAGAGTGTTTGTGTATTCATGAGTTGGTATCAGAGAGCTGTGAGGAAAGTCCCTATGTTGGTTGGAGGATCTTGGTTCAATGAGTGGATCTGCGTTGAGCACTTCTGTTGCTGGGTGTCTTGTATTGAAGAGTGTTTGTGTATTCATGAGAATATATCTTGTTCTTTGGAGAGCAGAGCCTGTGTGGCCGCGAGGAAGGCCTCATCAAGGCATAGATCTTTGTTGACTGGTTGTATTACTTTTCTCTGGGCCAGATGATGTTGTGTGGACCTGGGATTCGATCCGGGTGGCCTTGAGATGAAAATGAGGATCTGCGGTGGATCAACGTTGTTGTGTTTTGTGTGATGGTTGACTCTGAGCATGAGGGTCGCTGCCTGACCTGACTGATCATGTGGAGAGACTGCTGGATCAAGTTGCTAGGCGTTGAGAGATGTGAAGAGCTACACTGCGACCTTTGTGTCTTAGTTCAACAACATGCACCATGGATGAATTTTGGCAATCAATTATGTAGCTAAATTTGTGTTGTCTCCCCTCTCTACGGCTGTGACTTGAAGCGGATCCCTCAGAAGATTTTTTTTGCTGTGGGTGACTCCAAACTGCCTTTACCAGCTGAATATGCTTTGTTCCCTGTGCTCATCTATTTAGGAAGAATCATCGTTTCAATTCTGTCATAGGCACTGACAACAGAAGAGCTGATTCTATTGTGGTGAGTGCCGACGGTGGAGAAATGTTGTGGTGAGTTCCAACGGTGGAGAGTGTGACTGTGTATGTGGTAGATCGATCTGTCACCTGGAGATGATATGCGTGGAATGGAAGTCGTAAAACTGTGATGCATCAGATTCCGGGAGCAACTGTTGCATAAGTGTTCTAGAGGAGCCGTTGTTGATGACAGAGGATCTGCCCAACATAAAGTTTAAACAACGGGTCTGTTGTAGGCAATAGGCTCTGCATTCCGAACCGGGACTGTGTAGCTGGTGTTCCGCCACTCGGTTGAATCCATTTGGTGCGGTGAGCAAGGAACTGACTGGTGGAAGAGCCGAAGTCTACATTGTTGTTTTGGTATAAGAAGAAAAGTGTGGAGCACCCCTGTAGAGTCAACCAGTACCTAAAGAGCAGTGTTGTTGTCTTGCTGTGCGTGGAGCAATGTGAGAGAGTTGGCAGTGAGCGTGAGTGTGGAGTTTCACCTGAGTGAAGAGCCGACTGTGAAGGGATCATTGCTCAGCTTGAAGAGCCGCTCTACCTGCGTGTGATCGATCCGGGGAATGCATGTGATTTCATTCTTGTAACAGTTTTGGAAACTATATGGTTATGGTGGCTTTCCGACTTATCAGCAGCAGCAAATATGCATTTGAAAGGTGCTTTAAGCGAATGAATGTTGTGCAAATTGCCAACTTTTGTGAGTGTTATATGTTTTTTATATATTGCAACGCCATCAGTATAACTCATTACAAAATGCATTTGGGATGGTGGTGAATTGGTATATTTGGGTAGAATGGCAGAAGAATTAAATGGCTGTGATCAGTGCAGTGTAAATGCAAATAATCTTGATGATGAATAAACAGAAGGCAAACCGCTACCTCTTTCTGTGATAAATATTAAATGCATTATTAATAGCTTTGACATGAATCTGTTCATGTCATCCAGGGCCAAGACAAGTTATAAGTGGATATTAAAGATTGCAGGTTGGAAAACAGTCGAAAATTGCCTTGGAAACCTATGGTGTGAGTGGCCAAGTTAGAGTTGTTTTATCTCTGCTGCACAACCTATCAATCAGATACGCACAATTATGTCGGTTTGGTGAAAGTCTTCAAATTAGTGGCACCTGTGTTGAATCGGTGGTGACCTCCAGCGATTGAGGCAAAGGGAGGTGCAAAGTCGAGTTTTTTTTGGTACGATTGGTGATTGGGTTGCTCGGAATCTGTTTTGATCTGTTGGTGCAACGACATTGTAGGAAATAGAAGGTGCATGCATTGCAGTGATGGGTAAACAAAGTAGAAGGTGCATGCATTGCAGTAATGGGTAAACAACGGAGACTCAAATAGGTCCAGAGATAACTGAAATAGAACCAGAGGAAGAGCCAAAGGGAAGAACCTGTATATTTTTTTTAGTTGAATATGAAGTGTTTCTAGTTGAAGCTGAAGGGTCTATGCTGATAAGAACACAGATCTGGATCAACTTAGTGAGAATTTGATGAAATAAATGAAACTGAAGGGTCTAATGCTGATAAGAATGTAGATCTAGATCAACGTAGTGAAGAATTTGATGAAATAAATGAAATAGTAAAAAGGTTAATGTGGGATCTATCCTCTTTTTGGGTTATAAACTAGCATTTGTACCAGATGTTGCAAAGGAAACACCGTAAGTCGGTGGTACATTTGGAAGAAGAGCATAGATGAAAAAAGATGTGATATGTAAGTTATGTGTTCTAACTATAGCTGAATTTGAGTGAAAAAATCCTAATGTTAAATGTAATACAATCACTACTCAAAATAGAGGCATGTGCAACTTCCTTCCCAAGTGCTCAATCCAATAGCTTATTTTCATTAACAATTGCATCTCACACCAAACCTTTGTCTTTCATTTCCTCATATGGTAATGGTTCCAGTTCAAATTTCTCTCTTTGTCTTTCATTGCCTCATATGGTAATGGTTCCAGAACAT
Source organism: Pinus tabuliformis (assembly GCA_031772625.1). Classification (NCBI taxonomy): domain Eukaryota; kingdom Viridiplantae; phylum Streptophyta; class Pinopsida; order Pinales; family Pinaceae; genus Pinus; species Pinus tabuliformis. Next base: position 336,625,609 of record CM062805.1, read on the forward strand.
ATTTCCTATGGATTTGTTTTGCAGATGAACGTAGATGCTTGGAATGTGTGTCGAGATAAATGTGTGCTTGTTCCATATTTTTTTGACAGACAATCCCTTGATTTTTTTTGGGCACACAAAGTGTTCGAAAATGGAGATTTTGATATATGAATTAAAAAATTTGAGATCCAAAATCCGATATCATTGTTGGGTAGTTCCAAATAGTTATTTTTAGATCTTCACCACCAATATGATCTAACAATTTGGGTAGTTCCAAATAGTTATTTTTAGATTTTCAGCACCAATATGATCCAACAATTTTGATATATGAGTTAAAAAAACACAAGATCCAAAATCCGATATCATTGTTGGGTAGTTCCAAATAGTTATTTTTAGATCTTCACCGCAAATATGATCCAACAATGCAAATTATTTTAATCGTGTAACACACAAATCGACGATGCACAATGAGACATGATAGCAAACACCACCAATATGATCCAACAATGCAAATTATTTTAATCATCTAACACACAAATCAACAATGTACAATGAGACATGATTCTCAAAGTGGGGAGAGTTGCGTAAATATAAAAAAGTTTCAATTAATATCTTTCTTTCTTAAGGTCTAATAGACCTCATTGGTCTCACCTTAATAATCATAATCATCGGTAAGTTTTGGATATATTTATATGGGTAAACTTATTTTAATAATCATCTTTTTTTGTTGAAGCAAGAGAAGGACCTTCTTTTTCATTAATAATTTACAAAATTTACATCAACCTGAGAATGGACCCGAGGTAAAAGCCTCTGCCCTAAAAAACTTAATCTTTCAAAATAATTGAGCGAAACAAGAAAAAAACCAAATGCAGAATCAACACAGTGGACCAAACAACAGTTTAGATCAAGGGGCCCCCCAACCCTTGGAAAATGGAGCGAACCGAGCCCAAAGGAAACCTACCCACCTTAACAACTCCCATCCAAAAAGGGCAAACACGCTTCCCGCCAACTTACCAACCTATCTCAACAATCTTCACCTCTAATCCTTCGAACCCTATCCGACGGCAGAGGACCACTTCACGATGGAAAGAAGCCCGACACCTAACTAACATGTCCACCAAACTGCTCGAACCATCCCAGCCATCGTTTCGCTTCATATGATCGGATGGTCTTGGAACATATCACACCCCCCAAAAATTTTGAACAATAGTGAGCGATAAGGGCAATATTCCAATCGGCTCCACCGCCACGTGAAATCCTCTAAATGGGATCGCTACCAAAACGGGAAAACCTGTTTCTGCCTTTAAGGTCTGCGATCGCCAGAAAACCACTCCCAGGCTAGAAAGCAAATTCCAGACAAAAAACTCCGAGTGGTGCGACCGTTGAGAGAGCCAGACGATGTGCCCATTCTTTCGGAACGAAAGACAGAGGAAACACCCGCCAAAGAGCCAGCCAGGGATGACTCTGAACCAGCTGACATGCAAACACTTGAAGTGATGCAGAAGTTTGAGATGCAACTTTCTGCGGTTAGGGAAACTCTGACGCCTATCACTGAGAATAATCCTGATCGTGGTCAACTTAATTGCTAACCTAGGCTTATCTTCCATCACGAATCTTTTTGTCCAACCTTGAGTCGCCCTATGACCTCTGGTCATTACTAGTTGGTTTCTATCATTTTGCTTCTATACTCTTCTTTGTCTTCCTTCGCCTGGTTATGACAGAGTTTTTTCAGGTTGCTCTACGCCATTGTGTTCCACCTCCATAAGATTGCACTGTCCTTGTAGCTGACACCTTGGTTGGCAAGAATGTCTGCCAATTTGTTGGCCTTTCTTCTCACATGTATAAATTTGAGAGTACAAAGTTCCTGTACATGTACTTGAATTCTCTGTAGAACCCGAGTTAACCTCCAGTGTTTTGTGACCTTTTCCGGCCCTGTTCCATTATTGATTCTCCTAGCTGCGTTGATGATTAACTCTGAATCCCCCTCTACTATGACATTTTGGCAATTTTTCTGTATCAAAAATTCTAAGCATTGCTCCAAAGCCATTAGTTCTGCCATGTTTTTAGTGGCTTTTCCTAAGTGTCCATGGAAGAGGGTGATTATGCTACCTGTTTCATCCCTTAGAGCTCCCTGAAGCCAGCCTCCCCTGGGTTGCCTTTGGAGGCTCCATCAATGTTGTACTTTAAAAAACTTCAGGGGGAGGATGCCATAATTCCTCCACCTCATCTCTCATGCTTGCTTTCTTGTCTAGACCTTGAGGAATAAGCCCCTACATGTCTAACAACTATAGGATTCTTAGCTCTTCTACTAAGGGAGGATTTTTGGGGAGATTCCTAACAGTGGTACCAACTGTCTCCTTAAGTTGTTTTACAATCAGCTTCACCAGGCTAAGAGAGGCAGCCTTTACCTATTTGAATATTCTTTTGTTCCTTTCTTTCCACACATTCCATATAATGAAACCCCACAAGAGATCCCAGGCCAAATTGAGAACTTCATTATCAGAAAAATTATTCCTCCAATTGTTTAGAGTGTTACCAATACTTTCCTTGTCTCTATCATATTGTTTGAAGATGTTGGTAAAGAAATCCCATATCTTGTCTGTAAATACAGCTGTTGAGAAGATGCTCAATGGTCTCCCCTTGGGTCTCACAGAGATAACATCTGGAGGGTCCCAGCATGCCCCTTTTTTAAGGTTGTCCCAGGTTAAAATTTTCCTGTGGTGAACTAACCACATCAAGAGTCTGATTTTCATACAGACTTTGTGCCTCCAAAGCTTCTGCCAAGTTTTATTTGGAGCTTGTGGTTCCAGATCAAGGAGAAGACCTTTAGCTTCCTTGATATTAAAGTTTCCCTCTTTGTTGTTACCCCATCTCAGTTGATCCTGCCCTTTCGTTACTAGAATTATTCTCTGATCCAGCATTCTCTTAAGGGACTCAGCTTTACTGTTGAGGGTCCTATCCTCTCTGCTCTCTATTTTTTTCCAAATTCTCCACTTTCCTACTTTATGTGGATTCTCCCAAAAGTCTTTCACCTTAACTAATCCTTGATTGTCAGTCTCTTGCTTGAGGCCTAAAAATTCTTCCCTTAGTAGATTAGGTTCTTGTTGCCATTTGTCCTCCTAGAAAAGTGCCAGATCTCCCTCTTTGATTTCCCAGAAACTATTCTTTTGTACCACTTCTCTGTTCTCCCATGCCTTGTTCCATATGGGGGAGCCTTTCACTGTTCCTGTCATATGTATGATTTCAGAAGCTGGCCAGGCATTGGCATGTTTTTTTCTTCCAGATGCTTGCCCATTGAGCTTTAGGATCCTTAACCCACCTCCACCAAAGTTTTGCTCCTAGAGCCTTGCTGAGAATCTCTAGATTGTCCAAAACGAGGCCTCCTCGGTTCTTGGGTTTGCAGATCTTTTCCCATGAGACTAAAGCCCATTTTTTCCTTGTTTCCTCTTTGCCCCAAAGAAAATCTTGTTGAATATTCTAAAATTGCTGTAAGACTCCTATTGGAGCTTAGAGGGCTGATAGCATAAAGATTGGGATAGCTTGGAGAACTACTTTAGTAAGAACCAGTCTACCAGCTAAATTTAGAGATCTGTTTGTCCATTTCTTGACCTTGTCTTGCATTTTAGTTGCTAAAGGATCCCATATACTCTTGTGTCAGGGTTTAGCTGTAAGAGGAACTCCCAAATACTTAGAGGGAAGGGATTCTCTTTGAAAGCATAAAATTCTGGAGACATTTCTCTAGATGGAAATATGAGTGTTAAAGAAAAAGACTTTTGATTTGGTAAGGTTTACTTCCATACCTGTAGCCTTCGCGAAGTCATTCAAAATTTGTTTGTAAGCCAGTGCTTCTTTAACTGTGGGAATTCCCTGTAACATGGTATCATCTACAAACTGTTGATGAGTCAGAACTTTCCCATTCTCCGAAAGTTGGAGTCCTTGAATTCTTCCTATTTCTCTTGCATGCTTGATGGATCGCCCCAGCCCTTCCATCATGAGGATGAAGAGAAAAGGAGATAGAGGATCTCCTTGTCTAAGACCCCTGGAAGGGAGAAAAAGTTCAGAAGGAGAGCCATTCACTAAAATTGAAAAATTGGAAGAAGTCACTAGGGCCATGACCCATCTAACCCAATTATGATCAAAACCAAACACTGTGAGCAATTTTTTGATGTATATCCAATTCACTTTGTCATATGCTTTGGCTATGTCTAGTTGCATGATCATGCCCGCTCTCTTGTTGCATGTTAACGAGTGAACCACCTCATGAGCTTGAATTATGTTGTCCAGAATTTGTCTTCCTTCTACATACCCTGTTTGTTCCCTAGAGATGAGCATGGGTAGCAGGGGTTTAAGTCTGTCAGCCACAACTTTGGAAATTATCTTGTAGACAACATTGCATAAGGCAATGGGCCTATATTTCTCTGTTGTTTGAGCATTATCCTGTTTTGGAATAAGGGCAATAAAGGAGGTATTGAGAGCTTTCAAAATGGTCTTGTTCCACCTGGAGTCTTCCACAGTCTCCACAATATCCCTTTTAATGATATTCCAACAGGCTTTGAAGAAATCCACATTAAATCCATCCGGCCCTGGTGCCTTGCCATTTTGCATTTCTTTGAGGACCTCACTGATCTCCTTTCCAATTACAGGTCTGTTGAGATTACCATTATCCTCTCTGGATACCAGTTTAGGTATGTGTTTAGTTAAGTTCTTAATGAAAGGTTCTCTTTCTCAAAAGTTTTCCTTGGCAATGTCCAAAAAATGCTTTACTAACACTGCATCTATCTCCTCATGGGATTGATGATTTTGGCCATTTTCATCCTTGGTCGAAGAGATTCTATTGTGAGTTCTGTTCGCAATGGTAGATCTGTGAAAAAAATTGGTATTATGTTCTCCTTCTTTCAGCCATAGAACCCTAGATTTTTGTTTCGAAAAAATTTCTTCTTGTTTGCATAGCATTTCCCATTCTTGTTGATATTTCTCTGCTTGATCATTTTTGTATTTATCAAATCCATTCCTGATCAAAGCTTGATTGAGCTCTAGGATTTTGTTTTCTACAATTTTTTACTTGTGAAAATATTGCCAAATTCCTTTTGGTTCCATTCCTTTAGCTTCTGCTTGATGTGCTTTAATCTTTTATGTAGAAGGAACATAGATGATCCCTGAATTTGCAGGTCTTCAACCCACCATTTTTCAATGTTGCTGTTGAAATTCGAGTGTGACAGCCATATATTTTCAAATCTAAACGGTTTGTTTCTTGGGGTGCCAATGCCCTTGATCTCCATTTGAATCGGCCAGTGATCTGAGCCTCCAAAAGGAAGAATATCTGCTATTATTTCCTTGTCTAGAAGCATGAGCTCTTCAGAGATCATGAATCTATCTAGCTTGGAAGCTACCTGGGAATCCCCTCCTCTTTTGTTGTTCCATATGCAAAGGCCATTGTTTGTCTCAATGTCCACCAGCTTCATGTTTTCTGAAAAACATTGGAAAGCTGAGGAATCTTTGTTTAGTGCTCTTGTACCCCCTTTTTTCTCCGAGAGAGATCTAATCATGTTGAAATCTCCTCCTATAACCCACGGTAGCCCTGCAAATCTGTTTCGAAGGTCCACTAAGGAATCAATAAACTTGATTTTGTCATCTAACCTTTGAGGGCCATAAACATTCGTTACAAGATAAATGTCCCTGTCACATACAGGCTGAATAACAACTGATAACTAATTCCTTGATCCCTCCGCATCAATAATACCTATTTTTTGGGGATTCCAGAGGATAAGGATACCCCCTGCTGTATTTTCTGCTTTGACTTCTATAAACTCATATCTGCTGAGCCATTTACTATGAATTTGTCTTATCTTTTGAATAGAGAATTTCATTTCTTGGACAAAAATAATATCCGGAGCTACCTGCTTCATTCTATTATTCAGTATTCTCTGCTTTCTTTTGCTTCCTAGACCTCTAATGTTCCAAGTTGTAAACTTCATAATTACAAATTGGTAATGGAGTAACTGGTTAGATATTTCATCGTACCTGAGTCTATCATGAGCTTTCCACATTCCATTAATAGCCCGTTTTGCTTTTTTCTGCCCATTTTTTCCCCAGGTTTCTTGGAGCTAATCCTGAAGTTGATTTTACTACTTTCATTCCATGGTTGCCTTGTCTTTCCATGTTGTTATCTTCGCCCAAGCCCTTTGCTCGAGTTTTCCATAAGAATAACTGCTTTATTCAATTGCATTCTTCTTGTGGTAAAGATTCTACCCCACCCGTTGTTCCCTTACTCAAGAACCCTTCTAGATCTAGGTTTTCTCTGTCAAGAATCTCTTGCAACTCATTGTCTTCCATTTATATCTCGCTCTGAGTCATTTCCTAATCCATATCCATCGCTGATTCACTCATCATGATCCCTTTCTGCTTTTCCTTTACCTGTTCTAGATCCTTTTCTTCTTCCTTGTCCTGCTTATCATATCCATCCTTCATTACTTGATTATCAACTGCTGTATCTTCCTCCTCTTCAAGAACTTGGAACTGATTTGGCCTCACTTTTTGGTCTCTGCTTTGGTGTTGTTTTGGCCCTTTTTTGCCATTTCTACCTTTATGAGCTACTTTGTGAAAGCCATGTGTTTCTTTCATGTGTTAGGATTGCTTTTGTTCTCTGCCTTACTAAGAGGGCAGTCTCTAAGAAGGTGCTCGTGTTCATGACATTTTCTACATCTAAAAGGAATATGCTCGTAGTCAACCGTCTGCACCCATTCCTCATCATAAACCTCCAATATGACCTCATCCGGAAGTGCTCCAGATAGGTCCATCTCTACACAAATCCTAGCAAAGGAGGTATATTTTCCCCTTCTTGTGGCTTCAAAAGTTTTGACATACCTCCCTAATTTATTGCCTATGGCTATTAGTGATTCTATTTTCCAATAATCCAGAGGTAGAAAATAGAGTCTTACCCAAACTAGGACAGAGGTAAAGGTTTCCCGCTCCGGCACGAAGTTCATCATCCACAGCCGCATATCGAGCCCTGTTGCTGCAAAGAAGTAGGGCCCACCTTCAAACACTCTATCTTTGTCCTCAATGTTTGCAAACACCACTGTGAAAAAACCCTTGGATCCTAGATGAAGATCAATGCTTCCTTTTGGCTTCCAGTGGTATCTGATCCATGTTTGTAAAACCTTTTCGGTGGGCCATAGTCCCATGAATTTGCATATGATTGCATAAGTCTGCATGTGCTCCCTGTGAGCCTGCAGCTCTGGGTTATTTAAGATTACTCTGGGAGTTATTTCAGCTTTGGGCTTGCACGGTCTCTTTTGTTTCCTGTATGTTGTTCCCTGTTCTTTGTCATTTTCCTCCTTGTCTTTTGTGCCATCATTTTTCTTCTCCTTGTTACTTACTTTTTCCTTATTCCTTATCCCTGTTTTCTCCTTCTTCCATCGAGTTACCTCTGATTCCGAAGGTGTCTTGCCCTTGTTAACCACTACCTCTCTGAATGATGGAGTGGAGCTCCCTCCTCTGCGACCGTTCATGGAGAAACTCCCGCGCAGAAGCCCTCAACCTTGGTCTTCCATAAATTCCCGCGCTCCCAAATTTTCTCTCAAAAGTCCAACCTTATTTTAATAATCATCATCTTCATTAAGTTTTAGATATATTTATATTTAGTTTTGGATATATTTATATGGGTAAACTTATTTTAATAATTGGATATATTTATATTTAGTTTTGGATATATTTATATAGGTAAACTTATTTTAATAAAATAATGGTAGTTTCAATTAATATCTTTCTTTTCTTAAGGTCTAGTCTCACCTTAATAATCATCATCATCGGTCTTCATCGATAAGTTTTCGATAAATTTATATTTAGTTTTGGATATATTTATATGAGTAAACTTATTTTAATAATCATCATCATCATTAAGTTTTGGATGTTTTGGATATATTTATATGGGTAAACTTATTTTAATAATCATCATCATCATTAAGTTTTGGATATATTTATATTTAGTTTTGGATACATTTATATGGGTAAAGTTATTTTAATAATTGGATATATTTATATTTAGTTTTGGATATATTTGTATAGGTAAACTTATTTTAATAAAATAATGGTCATTTAGCTCTCTTTTCTTAGTTATAATCATTATTTTTTTCTCTTTATACTAATGATATAATTCTAATAGTGATGAATGTTTATGATCTTAATAAGCCAAGAAAAAAATGTTCAAATAAAAATATGATTATTAATATTGACGAATACATATAAATGATAATTTAATCCAAAAAAATTATGATAATAATAATTTGAAAGAATCAATATAATTAAATTAAATTGAAACATTGAAAAAAATAAATGAAAAATAAAAAAAATTATTATGAAATTAAATATATATATATATATATAAACATTTGGAAATGAAGAAGGGAAAAAAAAATCTCATTATTTAAATATGAAAAAATATAAACTTTATAATGCAATACACCCAGACCTAATCTATAACCAATTAAACTATATGAAAACCCATTAAAAAGAAAATTCTTAAACTAATTCGAAGCTCCAACTAAAACTACCTTTGATTTAAGCGAGTTTGAAACCGGATTCTACTACTATGATGGTGGAGAATGCAGACCAAATTTGATGGAGGATAGAATATGAATAAATAATTGAGAGAATTCTACTACTATGATGGTGGAGAATGACCAAATTTGATGGAGGATAGAATATGAATAAATAATTGAGAGAAACTATGATGGTGGAGAATGCAGACCAAATTTGATGGAGGATAGAATATGAATAAATAATTGAGAGAAACATTCAGTCCACGTAAGTTTGGAAAGGTTGTCTTCATTATTTTGTGCATGAGGACATGTGATATGAATTTATAAAAAAAACATTTATCACTAAAGACATTAGAATTATTAATTTTTCTAAACAGAAAAAGAGAGGCATATTCATATTCGTGCCGCCACGTCTTGGAAGTATTTTTGATACGATTTACATATAAACTTTAAAGCTAAATTCTTTGAAAATACGTTGAAACATGACTAAACCTAATGTAACTGGTGTTTGGTTAAAACAAAGAAAAAACTAAAAACAAAAGCCTAAAGAGACTTTCAACATTTAACATTCAAGAAATATATTCATGAGTTGAGTTGATATAAGCCTAAAGAGACTTCCAACGTTTAAGATTCAAGAAATATATTAATGAGTTGAGTTGATATAAACGTTTAAGATTCAAGAAATATATTAATGAGTTGAGTTGATATAAATGGGAATAAGAGAGATGGCACATTTCTTAATCCAAAATTTCTTGTTCCGGTCCCATCTTGAACTGAAAGCAACCCGACACTCACTCAAAAAATACTAAATGTTAACAGTCTAGAAGGGTAAATCAGAATGAACAAAACAAAAACTAAAATAATAGTTTAGACGCACACAACTACCCTACCAACAAACACAAATTAAAATAACCGTTTGGAAGGGGTAACATAAATTAAAATAACTGTTTGGGTGCCATGTTTTGCAGTAACCCAGTGAATAAATTAAATTAAAATAATAATTCAATTAATTTTTATGATTTTTAAATTTTAATAATAAAATGTTTTAAATATATAAAATCCAACTATATTAATTTATCTTTTTTATCCGCGTAAAGAAAAGTAACATCAGCTATTCGCATTGAACAAAGAAGGTAACGAAACAAAGTGAGACCAAAAAACCATTGTAGTACGTGGTTATTTCTTTGTTACGCGCCATCTTTTTACATTTCAGATGATTTGTTATTAATTTTAGATTTTTTTTTCCATAAGGCAGGGCTTCTAAACCAGACGGTGGCATATTCATTAATCCCCCCTGAAATCTTGAAGCCTGGAGTACCAACCACCGAAAAGAAACCACAAGGGACTGTTTGGACTCATGGCATGGTGATGACGGCAGGCACAACCCATTCTTGATCACTTTCCCCCTGGTTTCTTGTGCAATTTCTTGCCTTTCTTGGCCTTACGCTTCACAAGATTTAAAAGATCCTTATATTTTTCGTCATCAAGAACGCGATCGATTCCGGGAATTACCAGGTTCGCGTTCCCATAAAGATCGAGTGAAACAACCCTAGCACTGTCGTTGAGCACGATGTACTTGGCAGATCCCTGGTTCATTAGAGGTCCCGTGGTGACGACGATGGAGCGGCCAAAAGCCAGGGAGGGGATTCGAACGCTGGAGGTCCTGTTCACCAGGTCGCCGTACGAAAGCTTCTATGCTTCAACGTGGCAAAGCACGTGGCGGGGAAGAGCTGGGGAACTAACAACAGGGAACAATTCCACGTCTAGCGGGGGCAAAGATTGTTACGTTCTTGCAGGTGGCGATGTCGAACCCTGCAGCGTTCGCGTGGCGGAGAATGGCAGCCATCTCTGCCTATCCTGGGATGATGAGGGACTCGAACACTTGATCTGTGGATGGGGATTCCACGTGGTGGAGGGGGTTGTCCTCGTCCATTGCCATGGTAAGATTAAAGATGAGGATGATGAAATAGTATCAAGGCACCAGGTGCTTTCCTATCGCTGGCCATATTCCGCCATTTTGATTTCCGCTTCTTTCCATCATAGGCACCTGAAATTCAAATTCTCCGTTAACTTATAAATTCGAATTTTGTGTGAGATAAGTGGAGGAGGAGACTCAACATCCCACCTTTATAAATCTGTAACACGGATTCAATGAAAAGTTAAATGTTAACTCAGATTCAAGATAAGCCGATTAAAATTCTAGTACTTGAATTAAATGTATAAGGAATGAAGTTTTAAATTAATAAATGTTCTTGTAGGTTCGGATGTCGAACCCTGCAGCATCCATGTGACAATGGCAGCCATTTCTGAGTATCCTGTGGCGAGGAGGGATTCAAACACGGGGTTGTCCTCGTCATTGCCATGTCAAGACTAAAGATGAGGAAGAGGAAATCACTCGCCATCTTCCACCATTTTGATTTCCACTTCTTTCCATCATGGGCTCCTAAAATTCAAATTCTCTGTTAACTAATAGATTCGAACTCTGTGTGAGATACCCGGAGGGGGCAACTCAGCGTCCCACTTTTATAAATCTGTAACACAGATTCAAGAAACAGTTAAATGTTAAATTGGATTCAAGATAAAGGCGCTTACAATTCTAATAATTGAATTAAATGTATAACGTATGGATTTTTTAAATTAATAACTCGTAACTGACCCAACCAGATCCAATGGTCCAAGTCATTTCCATCGTCTAACACCCAAATTAACTAAAGTTACAGGTGGCATGGGAGGGGAGTTTCCCTCGGATTCAAGACAAGCTGATTAAAATTCTAGTACTTGAATTAAATGTATAAGGAATGAAGTTTTAAATTAATAAATGTTCTTGCAGGTCCGGATGTCGAACCCTGTAGCATCCGCATGACAATGGCAGCCATTTCTGAGTATCCTGTGGCGAGGAGGGATTCGAACACGGGGTTGTCCTCGTCCATTGCCATGTCAAGACTAAAGATGAGGAAGAGGAAATCGCTTGCCATCTTCCACCATTCTGATTTCCACTTCCTTGCCATCTTCCACCATTTTGATTTCCACTTCTTTCCATCGTGGGCTCTTGAAATTCAAATTCTCTGTTAACTAATATATTTGAACTCTGTGTGAGATACCCGGAGGGGGAGACTCAGCGTCCCACTTTTACAAATCTATAGTTAACATTTGAACTCTGTGTGAGATACCCGAAGGGGGAGACTCAGCGTCCCACTTTTATAAATCTGTAATACAGATTCAAGAAATAGTTAAATGTTAAATCGGAATTCAAGATAAAGGCGATTAGAATTCTAATAATTGAACTAAATGTATAATGTATGAATTTTTTAAATTAATAACTCGTAACTGACCCAACCAGATCCAATGGTCCAAGTCATTTCAATCATCTAACACTCAAATTAACGGTATATAAAGTTACAGGTGGCATGGGAGGGGAGTTTCCCCCAGAGGGAACACCTTACGGCGTAATTATGAAATATGGGCACTGACATGAAAATAATATTATGGAAGGTAGATTTATTGAATTATGTTGAATTAAGGATTTTTTTAATTTGAACTATGATATGAATAGAGATGCATAAATATTACATTTTAGAACATCTATATTAGATGAAAACATCTTGGTCACTATACAACACTAATATGGTGGGATTTAAAATGCAAAAGTATTGTGGGATATTTTAGAAATGAAGTACAATTTGAATGAGGTTGAAAATAATTTAAGCATTGTTCTTGAAAATGATTGTGAAACTGAAGAGGACAACATTGAGGAATGTGTGCCTGTAGTTGACATTGAAACATGTGATGATAAAGAAACAACCATTGATATAGAATCTGAATTTTCTTACGAAGAAAATCTTTCTAATGTAGAGACATATGAAGTCAAATTTGATGAGAATTATGTATCTCATGAAGAGTGGCTCAATCTGATGCATGAAAAAACATCTTATTGATGAGTTCTTGTTTGGAGAGAAGAGATGCCTACCTCCATACACAAATCAAATGCAGGACAATTTGTTTGCAACAACATAATTGATTATAGAGGTTGAATATATGAAACAACCAACTATGTCAGCAGAGAAAGATGAAGAAAGACAAGCTCCATTAAAAGAGCAGGATGACAGGAATCAGTATGGTTCTTTTTATGAATCTAACATTGTTTTTAAGTGTGCATATATTGGCAGCTAAGAAGAAGCAATAAAGCTTGAAGAAATTGCAAACATTAAGGACAAGTATAAGTTCCAAGAACTTGCAGCAATGTTGAATGCAAAGAATGTTAGCGCACAATCAAGATCAAGAAAGAGGAGATTAAGAGTTCAAGTGTTCCACCTTTGTCGCAAAAAACATCAAAAAGAGGAGAAACTCCACCACTACCTTATGGCAAGAGAGGTGAAGATGAAACTTCACCAGCGAATGAACAAGCATGGACTCTTTAGCAAGAAGGAAAAAATGAAAGCTCAGTTATCAAGTTTTTTTACCATTGTAAGCCTAGTTGACACTGACATATGTTATTCATGTTATGTTTTGATCCATTTCTCCATTAAGAGAGGAACTTGGAATAATAGAGAAATGTATAATTCTCCAAATTATTCTATTAATAGAGATTTATTGTGATGAGTTAGATTAGATCATATTCTTAAAAAATTTGTTCAATTCTACAACAGATTCCAATCTTATTTATGTACAAATAATTTGGTGAATGAAAGACCTATGCAAGCACTCTTCAAATTAAACTAAACTCACAAAAAATTTACTCATTTCCTCCATATTCTATCTCTCCTAAATTTTAATATGTGTCATATATAACCTATTTTATAATTTGAATAAATTGCGCTGGTAGAGCCCTACATATTTCATTATATATGATTAACTTGGTTGTGACATGGAATGTGCGGAAATAGTGGGGTCCGTCCTTATTTTCATCTAAATGATCCAATTGAATGTTCTAAAGATTTTCACGGTTCCAAAGTTGATAAAGAAATAAAATTCCTAAGACATAGAGAAGCTATGATCTAAAAGTGACGCCAATTTAACATTAAGTGCCTTTTAAAAAAAGTGAAGAGCATTACAAAGAAAAGCAATAAGCTCTTCACTTAATGGATTTTAATGAAGGATACAAAAGGAAAAACAATTTAAAGAAACCACTCTATCTAGATAATAAATATGGGTTGAAAAGGTGATTGTTACTTCGAAAACCATATTGATGGAATACAAAACCATATTCATGGAATACATAATATATAGTAGCCAAGGAAGTTAGCTTATTGAAGTACATTGGTTTATATTATAAATTATGAGATTTTTTGGAAGTTTTTTCGGTGGGTTTTTTTAGTTTAATTTCTCTTCTTAAATTTAGCAAGAATTTAATGAAATCATGAGTTTGATGGGTAGCTCCTACACAATCAAAGTGCCCTAAAAGTTTTTCAGGTGCTAAATCCATATATACAGTAAAAGAACTAGTTTAAATAACACAAATCAAGATTTCACCTCAAATTTTTTTGTCACATTCCAACACCAGAAAATCCAAAAAATCACACTAAAAATATCTCTATAGTAAACAATGTTATACATCATAGCTTACATTCTATTATTATTAAGTCACTGCGATAATAGTGAATTATCGTAACCATGTTTACCTATTAATTTGCATCGTACAACAAAAAAAAAATATTTTTTTACCTGGTTTCACTTTAGATTTTGGGGTTTCCTGGTGGTGAGGTCAATGCGTCGCCACCACCAGGGCTCCAACACCCAATGCGTGGCATCAACACTGTACGAAATGGGCAACTATCGAGGAGAGGTTCAATTTAGCAATTTATTGTAGGCTTTAGTTTTGATATTAAGGAGGACTACACGTTTAACATTGTGGCAGTACTTTGTCTGGTCTCATAGCAGACACAAATAACTAGACTCAATGCGTGTATGCGGAACTGAAGCAACTGATATTTGTTAAAATATTAATAAAACATAATAATTAAAAACGAGCATTATCTCGTATTCTTATCTATTGAGCCTTGACTTTTCTATCCTCCTAGGGTTTCTCCTGTCGTTAATTTATTTTATTAATTGTCTTGTTCTTGACCTTCTTGAATTTAAAATTTGTCTCTTGTTCTAATTTTTTTATTACTAATACCATAACATTAATATCTTAAGTTTATCAACCCTGGCTTATACCAACCAACATCCCTAGATCCATTAGATGACTTTACTAATAATTTTGATATTAAGCTTTTACCCTTACCTTAATAATTCCAATTTTTTTTTACTAATATTCAATAATAATTTATTAATTCCATTTGATTATTAGTTATATTAAATCAATATTATTATAAAACACACCCTTTACGTGTCTTACCTGTATAACCTAGTACTGATAATATCTTACCTGTATAACCTAGTACTGATAATATGAATAGGAATTAAGATTTCTAAACTTATTTATCTGGATTGAGTATATCTTATCCCTATTGGATATTAAATGAATAAATAAATTAAAAAGAATTAAAAAGATTAATTTAATAACTAAATAGAAATATATAAATAAAATAAAATAGAATAAAATACAAATATAATATATTAAAATATATAAATTATTAAATTAATTATTAAGAAGAAAATGATTTACTTTGATTATAATATTATATTATTTATTATCACTATTAGTTATTAACTTTTGACTTATTAATCCATGATTAACATTATAAGAATATTTTAATATAATATTAAAAATCTAGCCATTTTTATATAGTTGTTGATGGTCACACCTAGCCGTTTGAAAGATCTGCTCTTCTATTTAATATGCAGCCATGATCTGACTCTTCAACTTGTCCTGACGATGAACCACACTAATTAGTTCATTCTACATGTGATTTAGGCTGAAACCCTTCTTAACACTATTATGGATCACATAAGCCTCAATTTAACAATGAAATTTAGAGTTATATAACTTCTTAATTTTTATTTTTGGAACACTATTTAAAAATAACTTTAAAAAAATAAAATTACTAAGGATCACTTTATCTAAAATATTATGTTATATATTACATAATCATTTTATCTTATTTAATTTAATTTTATATTGGTTAATTGTTTAAAAAAATAAATATGTCATTGTAAATTTTTATATTCGTTTGGCTTTCCAGATATATTTTTAATGTTTTGTCATTTAATATATATATTATTTTTATATTTGTTAATTGTACTAGAAAAATAAATGGCATGGATTTTATTTTTATATTTAATTTTTTATTTTCTCTTAAAAATAGACTTGCAGATGGTGTTCTATTTAGTAACCATGTTAAAAATATTCTTTATAATATAACTTTTAAATTGATTTAAAATTTTATGTTTTAATAATATTTTATTAAGAGAAATATCAATATTGATGATTGTGAATTAGTTTGATTAATATTTTAACTGTGTGAATGACATTTTTTCTTCTAACATGTTATATTAATTGTTTTTATCTTTTTAACTAAATTTATTATAACAAAAGTCATATGATGGCAATGTACAAATTTTTAATTAAACTTATAATAGCAAAAGTCACACAATGTGAAAAAAAAAAAAAAAAATAACATTCCCACCGTGACAGAATAACCAGCAAACCCAAAATTATAATATAAACTTTTCATGCTCCAAATTAAAATAATAACTTAGTCTGGTCAAACACAACAACGAAATGAAAGAAACGATAACTCGGTTTCCACTTATTCCCCGTGGGTTCTTGGTTTATTTTGACTAATGTTTAAGCAAACCTTTATCACGCCGGATGTAATATGTGAAGAAATATTAAGTACAATTTTATTATTATTTTTAATAATATTTAGTTAATTTTGTGAATTAATCTTGTAAATAATCACTAGAAAATCCAACTTTCTTAAGTGTTATCCATATACAATCATAAATCTTGCAAACTTGTGCAACTCACTTTTGTACATGCAGTTGTACCCATCATTACACTTGTTAGACACATATGTCCAATATATTATTTGACTTTCCTGCCCTTTCAATTCTTACTTATACCACCTATGCTCACAATCATATCTGTATACACTCATCATTGTTTAAAATGATTGTATGACCTTTAACTTAGTATAGTCATAGTTATATAGCTATAGTTGTATGATTGTAAGTCACATAGCAAAGAAACATTTTTGAATTTTAAAGTTTATTTAAAAGTTTTACGTTATAGTATATTTTTATTAAAGATGGTATTATTAAAATTTTCAAACTTATATTTATAAAGTTAGTTTTAAAAAAAGTGTAAAATTGTGGGGAGCATCATAATATTGAGAAGGGGAGGCTGAATCAGTATTGTGCAGTATGGATCATCAATTTACATTTTTTACATTTTTTAACTAGTCACTAAACATGAGCTTATTAAGCAACAACATAATACATGAACATCAATTAACATATATATAACTATAAGCATGAACAAGAAGTGAACCATGAGATCAAGAATGCACAACCCATAAATCATCAAGATATTAGTTGGAAACCCTTCCAAAAGAAAAACCACCTACAACTTTGCTTCTTCTTCTTATTATTCAATCTTCATTTACATCAATCACTGGCCACCACCAGTGTGCAAGTTCCGACTTGCGATGTTTGCAAGCACCCACTCGCTCCAGGCCACTACCTGATGGAAGCCACCACTTCCACAACTATGTCGGCCCCAACCTGTTAGAGGCCCCTACCTCTAATAGTTTTTCAAGCCACCACCTAAAGGAATCCACCACTCCCTAACTCAGCAAGCCACCACTTGCCACTGAAGGCCCCAACCTTCCAAACCTTGTGGACCATTTTTCATATATTTTCAAATTGGGCCCACCAATATTTGCACAGATTAATTGAGACTCTTTTCATTTATTTTCACACTAGACCCACAAAATGCTCTCCTTTTAATAACATAAAAATACAAACACCTATGCAATACAAATCTAAAACAATAACTCTACTCATCAAACCATAACAACAACAACATACACTCTCTTTGCTCATCATACATATCATCAAATTGCCAAACCCTGGCAGCATACAATATCTAACTCAAAACCTTACTGTCAAACCCTAATGACAACAAACACTCTCATCCATAACAATAATACTCTCACAATACAACGAACAATAACATACATGTCAAACAAGCACTTTAACTAACACAAGACCCATACTCTGTTGTGAAAATATAAGATCTATACATCATATGGAGGTTACACCAATGCACTAAAAACAATATTACAATTCTCTGAACAACAACACAAACTCCAACACTCATAGGAGAAATGCACAATAACAATCAAACCTAGCCAAGATCTCACTATCAATAGTCAATGACTCTAACTCACTAGCGCACTCAAAAACCTCAACAATATACATAAATATCCCAATACAATCGAGCTACAATAGTTCTAACAAATAAGACACTAACATCAACAATGTGGTCTACTAACTATATGGTCTATGCATGAACACTCTCAATTCTAGAAGCAACATAACAGTAGCAGGAACAACACTCTATCCATTGCAAAACCATCACCAACAATCAATACACACTTTGAAACTCAAGTTTCCAACATTCTTTCTCTGTACATGTACTATCAGATCTAACATGCATATCCAGATTGATCCATTACTACATGTACACACACATCACTCCATTCACAACATATTACTACAACCATCAGTCTCACACATTTTTCCAGTCATACAACTATACCATCTCTTCTCTACTCCTCTATATACATTGAAAACATTTATTCTAATCATTCATGCACAGGTGTATGTAATTAGGCTTTCCATTCTATAATTCTCACTGAGTACAACTTCTATTCAATCCACATGAAACATATTTAATCTAATTGCCCAATGCACTAATTTGGATCACATCCATGCATTGACTACAATTCATTTCGTCAAACATTTTTGGACCAATCAAATCAACATTGTAGACCAAATAAATCTTTTTAATCACAACCAAAATCTTGGGAAAAATCGATGGTAAAATCTCATGGTATTTTTTGTGCGCGCATAGGCCATGAAATTTTCACCTACAGGCATTGCCATGAGGATATAAAGGAAGTCTAGAGCATACTTTCACAAGGATACAAAGGCAAGCTTATGGAGTTTATGCAAGTGTCTTGGGGATGAAGAATCAATCTAGTGTGTATGTTGTAATTATTGGAAAAATCAAATTTCTTCAACTTAGATCAAGAACCATCTACATCATCACATCATTAAGCATCATTTTAACCTCTTGCAAGAAGATAACACCTCTGTTAACCTCTTGATAATCATGCACAAGCTCATCTAACTATTGACATCAATGCCAACATGCAACTGGCTCACCATTGACATCAATGACAATACCATGCTGCCAACAATCTCCCCATTTGGCATTGATGGAAACCTACAACCACATCACCAAATTCATCCTCTTTAACTGGCTTCCATACCCCTTTGAATGGCTTTCTCATTCTTTACTAGTGGCTCGTCACATTCTCCCCCTTTGACAACAATGAAAAAGGGTGACAAAACCTCACTTGGAACACCATGCTAACACCAAATGAACAATGTTGATACCATATATATATATATCTATATATATATATATATATATATAATTTATTTATTATTTATTTATTTATTTATTATTTATTTTATTTTATTTTTATTTTTATTTTTATTTATTTTATTTATATTTTTTATTTATTTTATTTTTTTAATTAATTAATTAATTTTTTTCTTTTTTCTTTTTTCTAATGAAGCACAAACATCTATAGTACTCCGACAACATAGACATTAGAAACCAAGGAGAATCCATTTCTTACTCTTGTGGCATCTGCAACAATGTGACATTAGGTCAACTATGCAATCACCATGAGATTTCTCTTGCTAAACATTATCCCCCTGAACATGTGCTTGGTTTATAAACAATTCTTCGTGATACTGATCTCCATGTATTCTTGACCCCATGTCTCCTTGTCACGTGCAGGGGGCTACTCCTCATGGACTAAAGACTCCACACAACCCCTAACCAATGACATACAAAGAGTGTATAGGATTAATCAATGAAGTTATAGAGCTACATCAATGATAGTACATGGCTAAAATAAATTTATGACTCCTATGCATGCCCAAACTCATGACTCTTTCCTAGCATGAATAAAATGAGGATTACATATCTAAATTGCCAAATGATGAACATGTACATACATGGAATATTTAACATGATTTCCACTACAACATATGTGTCTACTACAAGAATATAGTGAAAGTAACATAAAAGCGTATGCACCTCTTAAAACCCTAATTTTATGCATAGCTCCCCTTGATCTCATGTACCTCTAATAGACATGTTGATCATGCAGACCTGATTGTGCTAGTGGACTCTCAATCATACTCTATTATCGTTGCTGCAAATCATACTCATGTATTCTTTATGCTCTCATACTACTGCCATGCACTCCCCTTGAGACCTTGTACCTTCTCACCTCCTTGCTGATACCATTGATCTAATAATGCATTTAGGATCTTAGAAACACCATGCATCTACTACAACTTGTACTCATGCCTTCTTTAAGTTTCCATGTTGTTGCCATATGCTCCTCTTGATACCATATAGGCCTCAATTTTCACTTCTACGGTCTTTTGTGAATAGATCTAAGAATAATGGACTGCAGTGGGGACTATTTTCTCTTACTTCACTTGTTGTTGCTCCTTATTATTCCAAACTCTGGAAGGATGCTTATTGTTATGTGTGTTCACATCTAGATTTCCAATAGGCCTACTGTAACCCCCTCCTTCCACACTTACCCAATCTTACCGGTCTCTTGGGGTAAATATGTGACAAAGAGTTACTATGATATGACTCAACTCCCTAAGTGAAGTTAAGGAAGTGGAATCAACCAAATAGAACTTTACTGACCTCCATTGCATGCTACAGGACGCCGAGGAGTTAACCAACTACTCTAGGTGCCCAATCCATGAGTTAACTTGCTTTTTCATTGACCATGGCTCTCATTCGCTCCTATGACAAGGGAAGCTAGTGATTGAGAGCCTTTAGTCGCTCTCATGAGCTTGCATCCCAGTGACTGTAGAATTTTTCACTCAATTATGTGCTAGCAACCCCGAGATTCGAGCCACTTTTTTAGTGCTAGGACCTAGGCATTTTCCCATGACTTAATGAAACTCTCATAAATGATAAATAATAAGGAGACAAGGTCTTTATTGCAAAACTTGAACAATAAGACAACTCATCCCATACTAACCATGACAGGAATTTCATTAAGCACATCATGAACATGTAATGTACAAGTCATAAATACACATCTGAACATAGGGTCCTCATATTTATTTGAGAATCGTCAATAAGGTCTGGTGCCATCTCACAATAGCTGCATTATCATATATTATCTCATACATTCATTAACCATTCATTTACTAATCAAAACATGATGAGAGCCATACCTAAAGTCTGTCATAAAACCATGCTTATAACCATCATATCCAAAATAATAACAATGATAGAACAACCATCATAGTCACATAATAACAAGCATGAATACTCATGATAATATAAGGGGAAGAGAGCTCTTATTAACATATGCAAAAGCCAACGAAGTCAGGGACTTCCATGTACCACCCGACCATAGATTGGGTTGAACCAAATCTTTCTTTCATCCAATCACCCTCGTGCTATATTGTAAGCATGAATGTGGGACTCATAATTGGACCAACCAGGGCTTCTCATACTTTACCACGTATCATGTTGTTCTCACCAAAAAATTGATCATCTAGCCTAATTTACTAGATGGATTGAAATACACCATGTAAGGCCAATTTTACCATAATAAAATTGCTTTCACTGTGAGGAACTACTTAATAAATCACATTTGTTAAAGTAATTTATAAACCCATGAAGAATAATTAAATAAATCACTATTTATTTAATTATCTTCTATGAATAATATTGAGAAGGGGAGGCTGAATCAGTATTGTGCAGTGTGGATCATCAATTTACACTTTTTACATTTTTTAACTAGTCACTAAATCATGAGCTTATTAACCAACAACATAATACATGAACATCAATTAACATATACATAACCATAAGCATGAACAAGAAATGAACCATGAGATCAAGAATGCACAACCCATAAATCATCAAGATATTAGTTGGAAACCCTTCCGAAAGAGAAACCACCTACAACTTTGCTTATTCTTCTTATTATTCAATCTTCATTTATATCAATCACTGGCCACCACCAGTGTGCAAGTTCTGACTTGCGATGTTTGCAAGCACCCACTAGCTCCAGGCCACTACGTGATGGAAGCCACCACTTCCACAACTATGTCGGCCCCAACCTGTTAGAGGCCCCTACCTCTAATAGTTTATCAGGCCACCACCTGAAGGAATCCACCACTCCCTAACTTAGCAAGCCACCACTTGCCACTGAAGGACCCAACCTTCCAAACCTTGTGGACCATTTTTCATATATTTTCAAATTGGGCCCACCAATATTTGCACAAATTAATTGAGACTCTTTTCATCTATTTTCACACTAGACCCACAAAATGCTCTCCTTTCAATAACATAAAAATACAAACACTTATGCAATACAAATCTAAAACAATAACTCTACTCATCAAACCATAACAACAACAACATACACTCTCTTTGCTCATCATACATATCATCAAACTGCTAAACATTGGCAACATACAATATCTAACTCAACACCTTACTATCAAGCCCTAATGACAACAAACTCTCTCATCCATAACAATAATACTCTCACA
This sequence comes from Pinus tabuliformis, assembly GCA_031772625.1. Lineage (NCBI taxonomy): Eukaryota > Viridiplantae > Streptophyta > Pinopsida > Pinales > Pinaceae > Pinus > Pinus tabuliformis. The sequence goes on from CM062805.1 coordinate 336,647,916, forward strand.
ATACAATGAACAATAACATACATGTCAAACAAGCACTCTAATCAACACAAGACCCATACTCCGTTGTGAAAATATAAGATCTATACATCATATGGAGGTTACACCAATGCACTAAAAACAATATTACAACTCTCTGAACAACAACACAAACTCCAACACTCATAGGAGAAACACACAATAACAATCAAACCTAGCCAAGATCTCACTATCAATAGTCAATGACTCTAACTCACTAGCGCACTCAAAAACCTCAACAATATACATAAATATCCCAATACAATCGAGCTACAATAGTTCTAACAAATAAGACACTAACATCAACAATGTGGTCCACCAACTATATGGTCTATGCATGAACACTCTCAATTCTAGAAGCAACATAACAGTAGCAGGAACAACACTCTGTCCATTGGAAAACCATCACCAACAATCAATACACGCTTTGAAACTCAAGTTTCCAACATTCTTTCTTTGTACATGTAGTATCAGATCTAACATGCATATCCAGATTGATCCTTTACCACATGTACACACACATCACTCCATTCACAACATATTACTTCATACAACCATGAGTCTCACACATTTTTCCATTCATACAACTATAACATCTCTTCTCTACTCCTCTATATACATTGCAAACATTTATTCTAATCATTCATGCACAGGTGTATGTAATTAGGCTTTCCATTCTATAATTCTCACTGAGCACAACTTCTATTCAATCCACATGAAACATATTTAATCTAATTGCCCAATGCACTAATTTGGACCACATCCATGCATTGATTACAATTCATTTCGTCAAACATTTTTGGACCAATAAAATCAGCATTGTAGACCAAATAAATCTCTTTAATCACAACCAAAATATTGGGAAAAATTGATGGTAAAATCTCATGGTATTTTTTGTGCGTGCATGGGTCATGAACTTTTCACCTACATGCATTGCCAGGAGGATATAAAGGAAATCTAGAGCATATTTTCACGAGGATACAAAGGCAAGCTTATGGATTTTATGCAAGTGTCCTGGGGATGAAGAATCAATCTAGAGCATATGTTGTAATTATTGGAAAAATCAAATTTCTTCAACTTAGATCAAGAACCATCTACATCATCACATCATTAAACATCATGTTAACCTCTTGCAATAAGATAACACCTCTGTTAACCTCCTGATAATCATGCAAAAGCTCATCTAACTGTTGACAACAATGCCAACATGCAACTGGCTCACCGTTGACATCAATGACAATACCATGCTGCCAACAATCTCCCCCTTTGGCATTGATGGAAACCTACAACCACACCACCAAATTCATCCTCTTTAACTGGCTTCCATACCCCTTTGGATGGCTTTCTCATTCTTTACTAGTGGCTTGTCACATTCTCCCCCTTTGACAACAATGAAAAAGGGTGACGAAACCTCGCTTGGAACACCATGTTTACACTAAATGAACAATGTTGATACCATATATATATATATATATATATATATATATATATATATATATATATATATATATATATATATATATATTATTTATTTATTATTATTATTATTATTATTATTTATTTATTTTATTTTATTTATTTATTTTATTCTTATTTATTATTATTATTATTATTATTATTATTTATTTATATTTATATTTATATTTATATTTATTTATTTATTTTGATGAAGCACAAACATTTATAGTACTCCAACAACGTCAACATTAGAAACCAAGGAAAATCCATCGCTTACTCTTGTGGCATCTACAACAATGTGACATTAGGTCAACTATGCCAACACCATGAGATTTCTCTTGCTAAACATGATCCCCCTGAACATGTGCTTGGTTTACAAACAATTCTTCGTGCTACTGATCTACATGTATTCTTGAGCCCATGTCTCCTTGTCACGTGCAGGGGGCTACTCCTCATGGACCAAAGACTCCACACAACCCATGACCAATGACGTACAAAGAGTGTATAGGACTAATCAATGAAGTTATAGAGCTACATCAATGATAGTACATGGCTAAAATAAATTTATGACTCATATGCATGCCCAAACTCATGACTCTCTCCTAGCATGACTAAAATGAGGATTACATATCTAACTTGCCAAATGATGAACATGTACATACATGGAATATTTAACACGATTTCCACTACAACATATTTATCTACTACAAGAATATAGTGAAAGTAACATAAAAGCATATGGAGCTCTTAAAACCCTAATTTTATGCATAACTCCCCTTGATCTCATGTACCTCTAATAGACATGTTGATCATGCAGACCTGATTGTGCTAGTGGACTCTCGATCATACTCTATTGTCGCTGCTGCAAATCATACTCATGTATTCTTTATGCTCTCATACTACTGCCATGCACTCCCCTTGAGACCTTGTACCTTCTCACCTCCTTGTTGATTCCATTGATCTAATCATGCATTTAGGATCTTAGAAACACCATGCATCTACTACAACTTGTACTCATGCCTTCTTTAAGTTTCCATGTTGTTGCCATATGCTCCTCTTGATACCATATAGGCCTCAATTTTCACTTCTATGGTCTTTTGTGAATAGATCTAAGAATAATGGACTGTAGTGGGGAATATTTTCTCTTTCTTCACTTGTTGTTGCTCCTTATTATTCCACACTTTGGAAGGATGCTTATTGTTATGTGTGTTCACCTCTAGATTTCCACTAGGCCTATTGTAACCCCCTCCTTCCACACTTACCCAATATTACCGGTCCCTCGGGGTAAATATGTGACAAAGAGTTACTATGATATGACTCAACTCCCTAAGTGAAGTTAAGGAAGTGGAATTGACCAAATAGAACTTTACTGACCTCCCTCTGATGCTACAGGACGCCGAGGAGTTAACCAACCACTCCAGGTGCCCAATCCATGAGTTAACTTGCTTTTTCATTGACCTTGGCTCTCATTCGCTCCTATGACAAGGGAAGCTAGCAGTTGAGAGCCTTTAGTCGCTCTCATGAGCTTGCATCCCAGTGACTGTAGAATTTTTCACTCAGTTATGTTCCAGCAGCCCTGAGATCCGAGCCACTTTTTTAGTGCTAGGACCTAGGCATTTTCCCATGACTTAATGAAACTCTCATAAATGATAAATAATAAGGAGACAAGGTCTTTATTGCAAAACTTGAACAATAAGACAACTCATCCCATACTAACCATGACAGGAATTTCATTAAGCACATCATGAACATATAATGTACAAGTCATAAATACACATCTGAACATAGGGTCCTCATATTTACTTGAGAATCGTCAATAAGGTCTGGTGCCATATCACAAGAGCTGCATTATCATATATTAGCTCATACATTCATTAACCATTCATTTACTAATCAAAACATGATGAGAGCCATACCTAAAGTCTGTCATAAAACCATGCTTATAACCATCATATCCAAAATAATAACAGTGATAGAAAAACCATCATAGTCACATAATAACAAGCATGAATACTAATGATAATATAAGGGGAAAAGAGCTCTTATTAAGATATGCCAAAGCCAACGAAGTCAGGGACTTCCACGTACCACCCGACCATAGATTGGGTTGAACCAAATCTTTCTTTCATCCAATCACCCTCGTGCTATATTGTAAGCATGAATGTGGGACTCACAATTCGACCAACCAGGGCTTCTCATACTTTACAACATATCCTGTTGTTATCACCAAAAAATTGATCATCTAGCCTAATTTACTAGATGGATTGAAATACACCATGTAAGGCCAATTTTACCATAGTAAAATTGCTTTCACTGTGAGGAACTACTTAATAAATCACATTTGTTAAAGTAATTTATAATTAAACCCATGAAGAATAATTAAATAAATCACTATGTATTTAATTATCTTCTATGAATAATTAATTAAACCATTGTTTAATTAATATTCCTTGTCATATTTGACCTAGTTATGAAAAATCAACAGATAAATTATTAATTATCTCATTTTTCTCTAGGAATAATTAATTAATCACTAATTAATTATTATTCCTTATCAAATTTGACTAAATCCCTAAGGAATAATTAAATAAATCATTATTTGTTTATTATTCCTTAACCAATTTCTTGAGATGATAAACAAATCATTTATTTATTTATTATTTCTAATATTTTTCCCTCCTAACAAATATAATAAAATATTCCAAGTGGTTATTCCAAGAATGGGGTTAATAATATTTTATTATTGCTTATTATTCGAGGATAACTCAATATTTTGTTATAAATAGAAGAGTTTTCCATTCATTATTCACTTTTGATTATTTTCATTGTTGCACTCACTGTTGTAACTCTGATTATTATCATTGTCACACACCATTTTTCTTCCATTTGAGTTCCCATTGAACTCAAACATTTTATTTGTTGGGTTTACACATTATAGAGGAGAGAGACTCTACACAAGCTGAAGACGTTTGAGGATAGCCAAGAACCCATCCCATAGAGGGGGACTGGTAACATTTATTTGTTCCCTTCACAGGTGTTATAATAAAATCTATTCTTTGTATATCTGGTTTCCATTGGATGATTGGAGTTATTACTGTTTCTTTTTGCTGTTTAATTATGATTGTGGCATAGATCAGGACTTTGGCAGGTTTTGTTTCTATCAGTTGCTAGATCTACATTGTTTAGCAACCATTTATATTATTGACACTGTTTGTCATCCAGAGTTTTAAGTGGGTTCTTTTCGTACACCCTTGAGAAGAAAACACTACAACAAAAATGACAACTCCATTGGTTTTTTACTTCAAATCCAAAAACTTGCGTGACCTTTAGTTTTTGGCTTAGGGTTTCTTCTTTTTTCAATCTCTTAATGTTTTTTATAGCTTTTTAACCCTAGATATGTCAGTTTTTTTACTTCCAGAAGTTTTTTGGTCTTTTTCGCAGGTCGTAGGAACCATCCATGACAGAGATGACAGTTTTCTTCGAGATTTGCTAACCGGTATTCAAGGAGCAGAAATCACACTTTTCTACCCAAAAAGTGCAATCTGGAGTCCAGAGTGCACCTTTTAGCCCAAAAAGTTTGATCCCCCTTGAAATCAAGTAAGTACCTGCAATTTTTAGGGTTTCTAGGTTTTTGTCAGATCTGTTTCTAGGTTTTTCCAAGAGCTATCTGTTGGGTTGTTTGACCTTTGTCTCATCCCACTTAGGCCTTGATCTACTATGATTTACTCGTCGAAGTGGAATTTAGCCCCTTAGGGCTTCTAGTACGCTTCCACCTTTATAGGAGAAGTTTAGCTGAGTAAGAAGTCTGAGTTTCTGCAGTACTTTCAACCATATTTTCCATATTTGTACCCTTATGTTTCATATCTCCAAAGATACATTGTTTCCATCCATAGTTTCATATTAAACCTTGTTTGGTCATTGGCCTTAGGGTCCCATTGGTTTCCCTAGGTTTTTCACCCATCTCCCTATCTTTTTGCAATGATCTTCCTCTTTGATTTTTTGTTATACCTGCATCAATTTCCAGTAGCCTAGTGTCATTTGATCCTAGTCGAAACTTAGATCTCTTGATCTTTTTAGTGCGTTTTCAGTCGGTTTTGCCACTAACCAACACAGTGTTTGCAAACCCAGTTTGGGTGGGGTTTAGTTAATTGTTTTGCTGTTCATTTTCTGTTGTTAATTTTAGTTTATTTTCAACAAGTTTTTTTTCTTTTTTCAAACACAATCTGGGCTTAATCAATAAACACACTTGCACACACAAGCACACCTTAAGTGAAGGGCACTTGGTTTACACCACAAATCCAAGACTTAACATAATGAATTTATCTCCCCTCACAGAGACAAAGGAATATTTTTGATCTCCCATCACCATTAACGTGTCAGGTGTTTCTTACCACCATTGCGCCACTAAGGCGTTTGTCGTGGAGACTCTTAGGTATGCATCCTTGGTTTCCACTTGGTCATATTACTCCTCCCCACTAGGTTCAAGTTCATAGCCCTCTGAGTCCCCATTCTGACTCTTCTCCTGGTTCATCTGATTCCGATCCTCCTTCACCACATATCATCACCATGTTTGGACCCACAACTGGTGCAGTAACCCACACTAGTTTTGGCTCTGGTTCTACCCCGGTGGTCGCATCGAGCGAAATAGTCTCAGGAACCGTTCCGGAAGCCCCCATGTTCCCTTTTATGGTTGGGTTAAGTCTCCCGGATTTTAGCCATTTGATAAAAGACCCTATACACCACGATGTTGGTTGTCTTGCTATGACGACTAAGATTCCCTCAGGCATCCCAAATTTTGAGGGTAATTCTGGAGAGGACCCTACCAATCATGTTTTCTCCTTCCACATGTGGTTTTCATCCAAATCCATTCGTGTTTGGTTGTTCCAACACACGATCATTGGAGATGTTGCTAAAAGGTATGTAAAATAGACCGCCACATCTCATTCCATTTTCGTGATGCTTGCTAAAGCGTTCCTCTCATATTTTCAGTTACCTCTTCGATATGACACTAGTACGGAGCTATTAACCTCATTTCGTCAATCCTCCGCCACTCGCCTTTTCGACCATGTTCAAGAGTGGCATACGAGGAGCACATGCCGTGTTCTGCTCGTCAAAGACCTTGTCTATCTAGATTGGTTTCTCAGGAGCCTTTAATTACCCATAGGAAAAGATGTCGCATCCCATTTTCTTTAGACAGAGGAAGAAGCTCTCCAAACCATTCTGAGATATGACCTGATTTATGAACAATTGGTTATGTCTATATCGTCATTCTAGACCTCCCCCGTCCTAGAGGTGCCAATGCACCGGGGGCATCTCATGCCACCGACGGTATCGTTGGAACCCTTTCACATCCTTTGCAATATACTCATCAAAGTTACAGCTATCTGCAGGGGGGCACCAGTTCCTCCAACACTTATGCCCCTCCCACTAGAAACATGTTTTCAGGGCCAGCCAATGCTCAACCTGTCTACCATAGTGTTGCTCCTCCCTATGCATAGCCGAGCACTCCAGCCCCTCAAGCATTAGCGTAGCAGCCTCCCATGCGTCCTCCACCATAGTAGCCACCACCTCCTCCAGGTAAAGTTTTTGCACATTAGAGTGCGACTAATCGCCAAAATTTGAAGAAAAATAATAAGGGGAGGGGTAACAAGGGTAACCAAGGTAATCAGGGTAATTAACCTAGTGAACCCCAGGGGAACCAGCCTAACACTAACAACCAGCAACAAGGCAGTCAGCCCAAGAAGAACAAGGCTATTCATACGAACAAGCTTTGTGCATGTTGTGGTGTACATGGCCATTATACACATGAGTGTCCTCTCTTACCCCAGATGCACTAAATGTGGGAAGCTCAAGCAGCTTCTAGAGGTCAACAATTGCCTCAGAATCTTGCGCCATCTCAACCGACAGTGCTCACAAATCCTTTCCTACAGTAAGGATTTTTTGTTTCTCAACCTCGACCAGGTCAAGCAGCCCATCACCCCCAACCTTCTGGTCCGGGTGACTACCAGATCCTCATGATGAATTCTGATGAGATTAATACCTCCGATATCAACCTGTAAACTCGATTATGTCAATATGACAAGCCATCGACTTCGTCCGCCACTGAGTCCAAAGCCAAAGTATCTACTAAGCCTCTTACGACACCAAATGGTGCATTTCAGATCCCTCAACCTAATGTTGAGGCCATTCCCAAGATCGCAAAGGGACCATTACGTTGTAACGACCAAGTTGCCCATACATACAGTATAGTAGATGACTTGGAACAATCACTTGCCGCCATGTCAACGCTGGAAGTCCTCTAGTAATGCCCATCTCCAAATAAATCTCTACTAACTGATTTGGGAACAGTAGATCCTTCTAACGATCATTTGATTGTCTTCCCAGTTGATACATCAGAACATTCCCCATTACCTTCATCTGTTGCTTTCCAAACACTAGTCCGAGTCCGTAATGCCATCATCTCCCGATGCATTATTTATGAAGGTGCATCCACCTGTGTGATTTCCATTTCCGTTTGGAAACAACTTAAGTCACCTGAGTTGTCCCCATCCACCATCACTTTGCATGCTTGGGACGGACACTCCTCCCAACCTCTTGGAATGTACCGCAATTGTCCAGTGACTCTTGCAAGCAAGATTGTCCATGTAAACATTGAGGTTATCAACGCCCCTTTAGATTACAACATTCTCTTAGGTCGTAGTTACACATATTCCATTTTAGTCGTCATATCTGTGGTTTTTTGCAAGATGTGCTTCCCCCATGAAGGGAAGATCATCACCATTGAACAGTTGACATACTGCGAGTCAGCATCTATGACCTCCCCCGAGTCCATTATCTCATCAATGTCAGATAAGAAGTCTTCAACTTCTCTCACCGGTGTTTCACCCAAAGTATATAAAGGTTCCTCATTGTTGGGTGCTTTCCCTGGTCATCCCCCTCTCATCTTGATCCGGATTTAAACAGGAATGCAACAAATTACAGAGATAACCATATACACAAAGATGCAGCGGAAATAATACTTCATTTCATTAATGGAAAATACTGAAATATGCTTACAAACAGAAATGGCAATAAACTAGCTAGGGCGATGGTAGCTTATCTCTGAGAAGAGATGTGATGGCTACATGCCTCTGAACTGTGTTACAATGAGGCTTGAAGGCCTATTTATTGTTGAGAAACAATGGACATCCCTTAACATTCCAAAACCTAACCCTAGGAGATGAAACGCCAAACTGTGGGCCCCGTTTGGGTAAATTGGTACATCAACTTCCCGGGGTCGTAACTTTGGCATACGATCTCCGTTTGATGCGTACAATAGCTCGTTAGAAAGATCTATCCGAGCACTACCACTTTGGGAAGGGCAACATCAGTCCATGGACCCATGACTGATGTTGCCCCCAGATTTCCCAAAAAACGTCGTTTAGGGCCTCAAAACGGCTCCGGAAGTTCAGGACCCGAAAAACTGCTAAAAATAGTAAGTTGTGCTACAATTAAGGAAACTGAAAATGCTGAGAAAGACAATGGTGGGGGTCCAGGTGGACTTGGCAGGTGGCCACCAATATCCACCTGGATCATTCCTCCCCCCTTAGGAAGCAATGGTCCCCATTGCGTTGAGCTCCTCCATGAGATGAGGAAACTTCTGCTGAACTTGTTCCCTGGTGAGCCACTTGCCCTGCTGAAGGAGTTGGCCCGCTTTGACAACTCGATACAGTTGGATATTCTGTTGGCGAGTGTTCTTGATCTGTGTGTCCATGATCCGATCAGTTGCAGCTTGTTCCATGCAATCTGGATTTAATTCTGTGGGTTTGAGTTGTTCTGCAATGTCGGATGTGTCTAGCAATGGTGGAAAGTATGGCCGAAGGCGGTCCACATTAAATACTGGGTGCAGGCCAAGGAATGGGGGAATGCTGAGCTCAAATGCATTGTCTCCCATAGCCTTAGTAATGGTGTAAGGACCATATCGGAGTGGTCTCAATTTCCGATAGGCTCCAGTAAGGCGTTCCTTTTGCAAATGCAACCAGACTTTGTCGCCCACCTGAAACTTGTGTGGCACCCGATGTTGATCATGTCGCTGCTTGTACTTGGCATTTGATTTCTCAAGAATGTCATGGACCTGCTGGCGAATATGTTGGATTCGCTCAATGAAGCTGGTGGCCTTATCTGTTTCGGACTGGACATGAGCTGAATTCATGTGAGTAGCTGCAAGTGGCATGGCCACATCAATGGGGCATAGTGGCTGGAATCCCAAACCCACCTGAAAAGGGCTATGGCCAGTGGAGCTGTGAAGAGCTCGGTTGTAGCTGTGCTGAACGTAGGGGAGGCTCTCGTCCCATGTGCGTGGATGCTTTGAGTTATACATGCGCAGAATGTGCACAATCATCCTATTGACAACCTCGTCTGGCCATCAGTTTGAGGATGGAAGGCTGTGGACTTCGTGAGTTTGGTGTCCAGCATTGACCAGAGACTGGACCAAAAGGTGCTGAGAAACCGACTGTCCCGATCTGAGATGATAGACTGTGGGATCCCAAAGTGCACCCACACTCGTTCAAAGAAGAGTTTAGCAGTGGCTTCTGCTGTGATATTCTTCTTGCAGGCCATCATAATGGCCATCTTTGAGAACCTGTCGACGACCACAAAAACACAGTCATTTCCATGCTTAGTGGAAGGAAGGCCTGACATGTAATCCATGGAGATGGATTCCCAAGGTCGACTAGGGGTAGGCAACGGGGTATAGAGGCCTTGCTTCTTAATGGTCGGTTTGGCAATGGCACAGGCAGTACATGATCGGATGTACTTCCCAACATCCTGTCGAAGATTCGGCCAATAGAAATAGTTTTGCAGTACTGCCACTGTTTTCTCGACCCCGAAATGCCCAGCAGCCCGACTGTAGTGTGCTTCCCAAATCATCTTGGCACGCTCGCTTGAAGGAACACAGAGGTGACCGAGGTGGCATAATAGGGCATCCTGGAGGTGAAAATCTGCAACCTGCCGACCCTCCAAGAGTGTCTGGTATGTGTGGCCGAATTCTGGGTCGCTTTTGTAGAGAAGTGGCCAATCAGAAGTCTCGTGCCCGCAAGAGTTGAGCACGGTGGTTAGCGCCATGATCGGTGGTCGACTGAGGCAATCTGCAACATTATTGGTGCTGCCCTTTTTATACTTGATATTCAAGTGAAACTGTTGCAGGTATGTAGACCACTTCTGATGGCGATCATTCTGCAATTTCCCTTGGGTCTGTATGAACTGCAGAGGTCGGTGGTCTGTGTGGATGACCGTTTCCTTCCCCAAAATGTAATGCTTCCATTGTCGGCAGGCCTGTACAATGGAATACATCTCTTTATCATAAGTGGGGTACTTCCGGACTGTGTCTGAAAGTGTTTCACTGTGATATGCCACTGGATGTCCATGTTGAGTAAGGACTGCCCCAATAGCATAGTCAGAGGCATCTGTCTCGACCTCAAATGGTTGTTGTAAATCTGGTAACGCGAGCACTGGTGCCGTGCAGAGGCGATCCTTCAACTCCCTGAATGCCTTCTGTTGAGATTCAGACCAAAAGAATTTTGCTTTCGCCCCGCCCTTGGTGACTTGACTCAAGGGCCAAGAAATATGAGAAAATCCCAACACAAACCTGCGGTAGAAGTTGGCAAGACCTAGAAAGCTGCGGAGCTCTGTTAGAGTGGTTGGAGAGGGCCAATCCCGAATGACTTGGACCTTGGCTGGATCGACATGCACCCCCTGTTCATCAATGATGTATCCCAGATACTGAACCTCGGTCATGCCAAAAGTGCATTTCTCCAAATTGGCACATAGCTTGTGTTGCCGCAGTGTTTGGAGAACCTGTCGGATGTGGTGGAGGTGCTCTTCCCAACTCTGGCTGAAGATCAGAATGTCATCCAAGTATACTACTACAAAGGAGTTGGTGAATGGCCGCAAGATGTCATCCATTAGCCTCATAAAGGTTGCAGGAGCATTCGTCAATCCGAAAGGCATGACCAACCATTCGAAGAGGCCCTCCTTGGATTTGAAGGCAGTCTTCCACACATCTGAGGGTTCAATTGGTACCTGGTGATATCCTGACTTCAGATCGATCTTGCTGAAATATTTCGCCCCCTTTAGTTGGTCTAGGAGGTCATCAATCCGTGGGATCGGGTACCTATTACGGACAGTGATCTTGTTCAGCGCCCGATAGTCAATACAGAGTCTCCACGTCCCATCCTTCTTCTGTACCAACACTATCGGGCTCCCACAGGGCGAAGAACTCGGACGGATGTGACCTTTCTGCAGGAGCTCCTGAATCTGCCTCTTGATTTCATTGTTCTCCAGAACGGAGCGCCGATAAATTGGTCCATTGGGTAGCGGCGCACCTGGGGTCAGATCGATGGAGTGCTTGACTTGACAGTGCAGAGGAACCCCTGCCGGGGAGGTGAAGATGTCTTCGTACTCCTCCACAATCTTGTCCATCTGTAGCTGCCGTGCAGAGGACCCCGTTTGGAGGCCGCGGCCACTGTCTTCTTCTTCCCTTGAGGGCGTATCATCAGGAAAACAAATTTCCTGGTTTTGGAAATGATCTTACTGCATTGTTTTGCAGTAATCAAAGAGATGGCGGCAGGTGGTGCTACCTCTGGTATCCTGAACAACTTATTTCCCAATGTAATAATAACAGCACGGGGCCTTGATTCATACACAGCATGTCGCTTCCACAAGTATGGTTGTCCTAGTAATACATCACAAACTTCAAGGGGAGCAATGTCACACAATACCTCATCCGTGAAGGGCTTGATGTTGTATGGAAGGCGACACTGCTGGCTCACGCGAAGATCTCGCCCTTGGTGAAGCCACCCAATGGTGTATGGTTGTGGATGTGCTGTGGTCGGTAAGCCCAACCGCTTCACGACCTCTGCCGAAATGAGGTTCTTTTGACTCCCGCTATCAACAATGAACTGTATCGGGGAGCCCTTTACCCACATCTGGGAGTGGAAGAGACGCTCCTCCTCCTCTGGATCTTCGGGTTCATTTTTCTGGATCTTTGCGGTAGCAACAGTGGCGCTGGGATCCGCATCAATGATCTGCTTCCCTTTTTCATACCCCTTATCGGGTTCTGACTCAGAGTCGGAACATGCATCTGATTCTGAAACCTTTAGCTCAGCCACCAGTGACTGCTTGGCCCGACACTCACTTGTGTTGTGAGTGGAGCTCTTATGGAACTCGCACCATTTTCCAGTGTCCTTTCTCGGCTTCGCGGCGTTGCTCTTTGCTTGCAGCTTCGGCTGGTTGTCTTGGGCTGTCCCGCCTTGGCTTTGTCCTTTGTTCTGTGGTTTAGGGGCACCTTTCCCCTGCTTTGGATTCGCAGATCCAAAGTCTCGCTTCTTTTGTTTAAACTTCTGCTCGACCTTGACGGCATACCGGTATGCTGCGCCGAGCGAGGGGATGTTTAGAACTGTATTTCTTCCTGGATGTACTTGTGCAGGCAGCCACGGTATTTGAGTATCAAATGTTGCTCCGAATCCTTGATACCCAACTTTGTGCGAAGGGTATGGAAAAGATTGGTGAACTCCGGCACGTCTTGGTCCCTTCCCTGCCGCAGCGTGGTCCACTTTATGTATTCATCCTCATAGCTTCCGACAGGGTAGTACTGCTCCTTGATGGCATCCCGGAATGAATCCCAGGTGGGTGCGGCTGAAAATAGTGAGCCAGTACTTTCATCCTTCTGCTCGCAGTAGGTTTCCCACCAGTCCTTGACGTGGGGGGCTGCTTTGAGAAGAGCAAAAACAATCTTTTCCCGACTCGAAAATTCATGAACAGAAAAATAACCCTCTAGCAGATTTAACCATTTATCTACGGCATCGGCGTCTATCTGACCCTCGAATATGGGGATTTCAAAATTAACTTGTACCTTAAAGGGTGTGGCGTTTCCAGAGGAGCTACTGGAAGCCGATGCGCCGCTTCTGGGTAGCCGCTGAAGGATCTGCGCAAAGCTGTCCATCATCGCGTTCCGTTGTCGCTCGAGCGCTTCTTCGAGCAAGATTTTGATGGGATCTCCTGCCCCCTCGTCTTTCTTCTCGTCCGCCATGGGAGGCCGTCGGGATTTGCGAGGCTGGTCTTGCAAAGGTTCAACCAGTTCAAGCCCTAACTCCTTATATCCCGACCTTGTTGGGGACATGCAAAGAAAAACAGAGAAAAAGCAGACCGCTCTGATACCACTGATCTGGATTTAAACAGGAACGCAACAAATTACAGAGATAACCATATACACAAAGATGCAGCGGAAATAATACTTCATTTCATTAATGGAAAATACTGAAATATGCTTACAAACAGAAATGGCAATAAACTAGCTAGGGCGATGGTAGCTTATCTCTTAGAAGAGATGTGATGGCTACATGCCTCTGAACTGTGTTACAATGAGGCTCGAAGGCCTATTTATTGTTGAGAAACAATGGACAACCCTTAACATTCCAAAACCTAACCCTAGGAGATGAAACGCCAAACTGTGGGCCCCGTTTGGGTAAATTGGTACATCAACTTCCCGGGGTCATAACTTTGGCATACGATCTCCGTTTGACGTGTACAATAGCTCGTTAGAAAGATCTATCCGAGCACTACCACTTTGGGAAGGCCAACATCGGTCCATGGACCCATGTTGCCCCCAGATTTCCCAAAAAATGTCGTTTAGGGCCTCAAAACGGCTCCGGAAGTTCAGGACCCGAAAAACTGCTAAAAATAGTAAGTTGTGCTACAATTAAGGAAACTAAAAATGCTGAGAAAGACAATGGTGGGGGTACAGGTGGACTTGGCAGGTGGCCACCAATATCCACCTGGATCACATCTCAAATCCTAACTCTTTGAGTGTTTGCATGTTACAAGTGTCATGGTATGCTCTCAAGCAGTCTGATACATCTGATCAATAGCCAACTCCTCATCACCCACTGTTACCCTCTCAGTCAAGCCATCCAGATCCACCCATACAGGGCCTCCTCCATTGGTGGGTACCTCTCCTATGTTCCCACCAGGAACTGTTCCTCCAGGTCTCAACCATCCACGAGTTGTTCTGTTGGGACATTACCCTGCAGGCAAGATACCTTTCTTGTTTCCTCCTCTGGGAATATTTTTTTCCCTATCATGGCTTTGTTGGTCCTTCCTAACATGACTTTGGGGATCCCAGTATGGTACATTGATCCCCTTGCAAGAATTTTGCTTGGTCAACTAAGACCTTATCATGCGTTGACCTCAGTTCAACCGGTCCCTACGGCCCCTGGTGCTACTTCAGTTTCGTCACAACCTCAACAAGAACCCACTCATGTTGCGAAAACATCTAGATAGGTGGGTAAATCTATGAGGAAAGAACCTAAGGACAAGGCTCCCCAACCTCCTCTAGCCCCCAAGGTCCCAAAGTCATCATCGCCATGCGCTTTGTGTAAATTTTTTGGGCACGCCACCAATAATTGTCCTAAACTTCCTCATATCAAACCCTTGGTTTATGAAATGTTCCCTGAGTCAAATATCCCTGAGGTCCATTTTACCTTACCGGGTCCAGCCAAAAAAGTTAGAATTTTACTCACAAATCACGCTTGTGTCTTGTGCAATCATAATGGTCACTATTCCCATTGTTACCCTTGTCTCGATGAATTTTGTGATTGCCTTGAGGCACTTTGCGAATACGAGCCCACTCATAGTGGATCACCTACTCCTCTACACGTGGATTCTGGTACCACTAGTAAACTAGAATGAGGGGACTCTGGTCCCACCATCATGATCCTTCTCCCCGATGTCAAGATGACAGACTCCCATGGGGGCTTCACTTAATTAACCTCAGACATATCACGTGTGTTCATGGCATACTACAAAATACCCTTAATTTGACTATATATTGGAAAATACCTCTAAAAATCACATCATTTAACCCCCTACCAATATGAACCCAATACACCTCCCCAATTTAAAAAACCCCTACTTTCAGTAGATATTGTATGTATCCATTTTTTCATTAACATTTTTTATACCCCTTTATATTTTTTCATTAACATTGAGCTCCATTTTTTTATACCTGCTAATATAAAAACCCTTTATCCCCTTTTATATGCTCATTATATTATTTCATTTTTTCCTCATTATATATCCCCCAATATGAATGCACATGGTATGGTATTACTCCCATAGTGAAGACCCCGTGTAGACTCCATAGGCCATGTCCTTTACGTGTCGTCATCCTTGAGTTCCTCACAAGAAAACCTTCCTGAGGTTGCTACGTGTGCTTCTATCGAACCTCTTTCGACAGAATCCCAGGTCTCAACATCCGTAGATCCTTCGTCTACTAGCTCGTCATATACCATTCCAGATGATGCATATGTGAACCTTCTCTCTCAGGTTGATTCACCATGTATTGTCGTCGCATCATGTAGTCAGTCTTCCTCCCGTCCGCCTATCTTACATTCTAATGAGGACATCATGGAAGCTATGTCTACCCCTGATTACCCTTGCACATAGGCAAAGGGGCATATATTTTTAAGGATTCTAAAGGCCATTTCCTTCCTAATTCTCCCAATGCACTCTACCTCAAGAAAGTTTTCTCATAGCATATCCCTTTGATTTGTGTGTCTTTATTTTTATCATAGGTAGATTGCATCATCTCATCTGTTGTCTTTTGCACCTTTTAGATGGATCCATCATCCACACCATACATCGGTCATGTCGACAGTGCGAGTTACTTCTCTAGGAATCTAGCCTCGATAGCCTGAGCCATTTTTACCCCCTTGCATATGTTAGTCCTTTCGAATGGTGTGTGCATTGGATCTGCCACCAATAACCAGGCCAAATATGATGCAATGATAGGTTTGTTAGTCAATGTCCTCGCTCATCACATCCTTCATCTTCATGTTCATTTAGATTCCTTTCTACTTGTCATGCAATTGAATGGTGTGTATCATGTGCATAACCAAGTCCTATTTAGAAAATATCTGTGTGTTAAGTTGTTGGTATGTGAATTTGGAACCATTACTTACAGTCATGTTCCTAGAGCCAAAAATAACTATGTAGATATGATTGCAAATAACATTCTAGATTGGCATTTATCACATGTATACCACATAAGACAACCATAAACATAACACATGGTGAACCATCATTGTCATATAAAATGCATAATCATATTATGTATCACATAAAACATACAAGTGTTTGGAGCCCATAGATATAAATACATCTAGTATGCCAATAACAAACAGGGGGTCACATAGGTCCTGATATCTCCTTTGGAGTATCTCATGCCAAGTTGGGCCGAGATGCTTGAATCCCTTTTTCGAGCACTCGACACACAATGGCGCTCCACAAACACCTCTTGCTAGGGGGCATCATTCCCACCTTTGCATACTAGATCAGTCCCCTCCATCACATATGTTTGCAGGCAACATCCCATGCTTGGGGGCATGATAGTTTTCCCCTGACTATCTTCTCAATTGATTAACATAAGTCTCGGCCTAGATCCCACTTGATCTAGGTATGGTCGATTATCCTCCCATTCCTCGGATAGTTTGTTGTACCAACCTCTCCGGTGAGCCATATGCACATTGTATATCATAGATATTTGATACCATATCTTCAAATATTCTACTATATGTACACATAGTCACCATGTTTGACTTAGTGGGTGAGAATGATTCTAGACCTCCTCTAGTAGTTCATTCTCGTTTTCCTCTCCCCTTGATTCTTCACCAGGAACCATCGTTCGAAGAAGCATTAAGGCCATCTTTAGACAATTAAGGCCACTTTCCTAAAAGTCCCATATCTCGATTCTGATGGTCAATTTTTCTGCTACGATCTCCACAAAGATTTAGGGCCTTCTCCTCCTCTCAAATTGGAGGGAAAATGCCATTTTATAGGAAAACCCACAATGTTTATGTCGCACATTGCGACCAAACCATAGCTTAGTTTGAGTAACTGTCAACACCATTGGAAATCTCTCATTGAGTACTGTAATGGGTCTTTTTCATTTTTTGATGATTTGATACTTCACCCAGAAGCCATTCTTCTAAGAGGGGTCACTTCGTCGCCTCTTAGAATCAAATTTATTCATATGCGACACTTGTAATTTGGGGACAACCTTCCTTGGAACTTGTCATCTCATGTGTCGATTTTCATCATGAGTAACCACCATTTACTCATGCTTTCATGGTCCCCACTGGGCCTATTCTGTGTGGTAGCGTCATCGAGTCACCCTTGTTTAGAGCATCCATGATGAGTCACCTTTGCATCCATGGAGTCTGTTTCACATCCCATTATATCATGTCATAGTATTCCATCCATTTTTTCATATCGTTCATCCTGTGTTGCCCATTTTTGCCTCCAGTCATACTGTCCCCCATCCCCTCCGGAGTCGAGTCAGCTGCTGCCAAGTCAACCATGCACTTTATGCTCTGACAAGGGAAGTCATCTATTTGTACCTTAGTCCCATATTTTCCATTGTCCCTAGTGTTAGTCCATCAGTCACATTACTATTTTCCCTCATGCCTTAGTTGAGGATCCTCATTGCCTCACCTATCGTAGGCCCTATTCTGTCGACATCAACTCATTTATTCCAGAAGAATGACCTAGAGGGCGGTGTATCTTAGTTCCAGCTTCGATTCTTGTTCGGTGCCTCAGATCGAGAAGAGGGACTCATCATTGCCCTTTGACTTGGTTGTTTCATGGTCGTTATCCATACACTTGATGGTCCAGTGATGCAGTGACTTGTACCAGTGATTCCTGGGTGTGTGTGATATGTTTCATACCTCATGAGGGGGGGGGGCCCTTTAGGTAGCCCCCACATGGATGGATGCCTTCATATTATGGCAAGCCTTAAATGCAGTTCCATAGATTTGATGGGTTTGGTTCCTAATAATCGCAGTGTTCATAGCATGCACATCTCCTTCAGATGATCCATTTAGTTTTGCAGAGCCCTCCCCTGTTCAACAGGGCTTCTTCAGTTGTTCTACCCTCCCTCCCACCCATTTTGTGAGGGAAGGGCCACTATATCTCATGTACTTAGATATTATTGTATTCAGTCATGGGTCATGTTTTTTCCAGGGGCACTATGTATATGGGACACATTGTATTATTTTTTGGCTCAGTTATGCCAAAGTGTCATGTACCATTCAACATATACTTCATTGCTTAGTTTTATGTTTCTGGGCACATCATTATTTTTTTACTAAGTTATCTCGGTGGGTATAGGTATGCCTCTCCCGTCTCACTAAGATCCGGTACCACAACATGAAAGGAGACTTGCATTGATCTCGCCCCCTCTGTCCCTATCCTCTTTCACTTCAACTCTATTGGTCTCTCTCTCTCTCTCTGACTCCACATTTTTTCTAGTGATTGTGTCTTTACAACGTACTTCGGTCATATGTTTTTCTCCTAACACTTGTACATTGGAGGGAAATCTGTTATCACCAAAAAATTGATCATCTAGCCCAATTTACTAGATGGATGGAAGTACACCATGTAAGGCCAATTTTACCATAGTAAAATTTCTTTCACGGTGAGAAATTACTTAATAAACCACATTTGTTAAAGTAATTTATAATTAAACCCATGAAGAATAATTAAATAAATCGCTATTTATTTAATTATCTTCTAGGAATAATTAATTAAAGCATTGTTTAATTAATATTCCTTGTCATATTTGGCCTAGTTATGAAAAATCAACAGATAAATTATTAATTATCTCATTTTCTCTAGGAATAATTAATTAATCACTAATTAATTATTGTTTTGTGTAGTGATGTCTTCTGGAGTCATCGCATTCATGTTTTATTGTATCGACATTTCGAACCAACCTCTGTGATGAACCACAGAGGTTGCTTCGAAACGTTGATACAAGAAAACATGAATGTGATTACTTTGGAAGACATAACTACACAAAATACAGATCGCAGAAGCCTCAAATCTATAATTATTATTCCTTGTCAAATTTGACTAAATCCCCCAGGAATAATAAAATACTCATTATTTGTTTATTATTCCTTAACCAATTTCTTGAGATGATAAAT
The DNA here is from genome assembly GCA_031772625.1 of Pinus tabuliformis. NCBI lineage: Eukaryota > Viridiplantae > Streptophyta > Pinopsida > Pinales > Pinaceae > Pinus > Pinus tabuliformis. Next base: position 336,667,409 of record CM062805.1, read on the forward strand.
ATATCATTTATTTATTTATTATTTCTAATACTTTTTCCCTCCTAACCAAATATAATAAAATATTCCAAGTGGTTATTCCAATAATGGGGTTAATAATATTTTATTATTGCTCATTATTCGAGGATAACTCAATATTTTGTTATAAATAGAAGGGTTTTCCATTCATTATTCACTTTTTATTATTTTCATTGTTGTACTCACTATTGTAACTCTGATTATTATCATTGTCACACACCATTTTTCTGCCATTTGAGTTCCCATTTGAGTTACCATTGAGCTCAAACATTTTATTTGATGGGTTTACACATTATAGAGGAGAGAGACTCTACATAAGTGGAAGACGTTTGGAGATAGCCAAGAACCCATCCCATAGAGGGGGGATGGTAACATTTATTGGTTCCCTTCACAGGTGTCACCTTTGTCACTCCAGGAAAAGCTAAAGGTGCTACAACAGACACATAGGACAATGCACCTAGCAGTGGAAGGCCCAAAAATAGAAAACTTAGTAGAAGAAGTAAAACAGGGTGCGGCGCAGAGCACTGCTGAAGTTGCTGTATTACAAGTTGAGCTCGATGTTCTCTGCACCAATATCGAGGTGCAAACTAAGTGACATGAGGGAGAGTCATGATTTTTGTGTTGGGGGCCTATTGGGATAGGGTCCCAAGGGTCAATTTTGGGGTTAGTTAACCCAAATTTTGTATAGGTTTTTGTGAAAGATGTAAAGTCTCTATGAAATGTGGATGCGGAGCGCGTAGGTAGATAGGAGTCAAAGGGGTCTTAGCCCCTTGTTTGGATAAGTAAATAGGTCAGTTTTGAGACTCACCCATGGCCCACAGACCATGGTATTGTATTGAAGAATGTTATGTATTTGAGTCATAGCGAGTCTAGAAGGGTAACTAAGATAGAGAAGAATAAGAAAAAGATTGTTTTGGGCAAGTACTAAGGCAGGAAGGCTCTGCTTCCTGTACTTAGGCGAAAGGTGAAGGATCTTGGAGCTGAGTGCGCAAGAGGCTTTGGTAAGTCCGTAGCTGAATGCGTGGACCCCTGCAGCCGAGTGCACAGGGTGAAATATTATATGATCTGACGTTCAAGATGAATAAGACTAATTTTGAAGGATTATCTTGCAATCTGAGCATTATTGTCGATTATATTGTGTTATGATATGTCGCTTTATAAACCGTTTTCTATGAAATAATGAATGAATGATGCATGAAACTATTGGATCTAACTTATTTATGCATGATTAAGTAATTATCTATTTTTGCGAAGATAAGGGTTATTTTTGTTATGATTTCTGATGAATTAGATATATTTGTGCGAAGACATATCTAGGGCTACTGAGTAATGCATGAAAGTGGATAGTTTTCCTATATAGGGTCCACAAAGACTGATCGTAGACCTTCGTGAAGGTCTAGAAGCCATTACACTCGAGTTACTAGATCATACCACCGAAGACTACCGACCTGTGCGAAGGCAGATCTGAGCTATAAGAGCTTAAGGCCACTTATCACATTGTCTCTAGATGCATAAGCCTCATTCTAGCATCCCCCAATACTGCTTCGAGTGAGACTGTAGCCTACACTATGCGGGTTGTTGCCGAAAGGGCCAGAAGTTAGGGTTTTGTTGATTGGTGTGAAAAACTCTGAACCTAAGTCAGGCCCCCTTAATCCAAAAAATGGTTCAGTTGCCAGGACCAAGATCTATCTAAGAGATGTGTGATAAATGGTTCCCTAAGAAGAAAGAGATTTACAAGTGGATTGATTGAAATGTGCACGCATTCATGGCTCAAGAGAAGAGGAGCCCTAAATTGTCCAAGGAGTAGTGGTTGCAGAGGTTTTTGTATACAGACGAGACCAAAGCATTCTTCTATTTCTTCCCTAAGGAACTACATGAGTGGTTGTCTAAGTTAGTTGACAGTCAAGGGACATGGAGGCTTGAAAGTCCCATAGTGTGGAATCTTGATCTTGTGCGACATCTGGAAGCATAAAAAAGCAATATCGCATGGGATTTGGATTAATGGATTGATCACACGTTGGGAAGTTTTGTGACTTATTTCACGATTGACAGGAATATCAGCTATAGCGAAGCAGAACGAAGGCTCTTTAAAGGACCGTGAGGTAAGTATCTAAAATCATTAAAGACTACAATTAAAATTCTATTATGTGAAAAGAGGGTTATGCAGTTACCTTGATGTTTGAGGCTACGCGAAGTGGAAGATTCTTTAGAATAAACAAAGGATTGAACCTCGAATATAGTCTGCTCATTGAACCCCCTTCAAGTGATGACGAAGGGGCAGTGATGACTACGTCGCGAAGTGCATTTCAGCTAATTACGTAGGGTATTTTGAGGATACCTCATCCATCCAATCCACCTCCACCTCCACCTCTGCCTCATAAACCTACACCTTCACCCCCTCCACCTCCATTTGCATCATTCAACATGGCGAACGCAATGAAGATGCCAATTTTTGAAGGAACAGGGAGCGAAGATCTAGAACAGTTTTGGTTTGTCACAAGAGCTAGTTGGAAAGCACATTAGATCACAGATGATAATAGTAAGAAAGCGCAGTTGTTATAGCCTTACAAGATCATGCATTAATAGGTTTATAACGTATTGCACTGATAACCCCAATGCGACATTGGAGAATACCCAAATAGCTTTGAACAAGGAGTTCAGTAAGCCTAAGTCAGAGGCGTAGTCTGTAATTAAATTTAAGGAAATCTGACAGAAAATAGGTGAGACGCATTGGGACTTTGATGAGAGATTGAAGTAGGCTAATATGATAATTTTATATTCCCAGCATCGTGACTGGTTTATAGCATCACTATTGCCACATTTATGAATATCTTTGTCACAACATAAGATAGAAATGCAAGTGAAAGTCTTGGAGATTGTGTTGGAGCAGGATGCCTCACCTATACATGAAACAAATTTTTGGGTACAAAAGATTCATTCATAGCTGGAAAGCCTGCACTTGGAGTTGTAGATCCTAAAGAAAGGGAAGGAAGCTTAACCAGAGGTGCATGCTAAGATCTGGTGTCTAAAGTGTAATAGCCATGGACATGATAAAGACCATTTCCCGAAATTTAAGAACTATATCATTGGGGGAGGGCCTTTTCCCTTGAAACTAGAGAATAATGTTGGGACGATCACGAGAGCTGGGCTCTGGTGCATTATTTGTCAAGCTACAGGACAACATGCTACTGATAATTGCGATTTCTTGTAGAAGTTTGTACAAACCCCTCAACAGTTATTTTTCAATTTCTGTAAGTTGGTAGGACATGATGAAAGCCACTGTAGGAGTTATGAGATGATGATGGATAAAACTCCTGCCTACTTGATGCAAGAAGAAAATTGGCCTCAGGATTGAGGTGCAGGAGAAGCACGCAGAGGATTCCAAGGCTAAGGATGAGGAAGAGGCTTTGGACTAGGGTGAGGGCATGGACATGTAATCTGCTATGACTGTGGCGAAGCAAGGCACTTTGCACGAGATTGTACAAATCCTATGCATCCATCATGTTAGTACTGTCGAAAGTTTGACCATGTCATAGAGGAATGTTCAGTCCTTATGGAAAATATGCAAGAAAATAAGGCGCAACCACAACAAACTACGTATAACATTTAGATAATCAGGTTTGATCCCCGCAAATGGGATCAGAGCATAAATATTTTGTTGAGAAGTGGTATGACAATTGGTGTAGATAAAGGTAAGTAGCCTGAGGAAGATGGGTGGGTGCACAATGCTGCTAAAAAGGAAGTAGATTTTGAAGACTTGTATGAAGTTACTGCGTGATCAGAAAGTAGTAGAAGGATTACAATAACTAATAGAAAAGTGCGCTAATAAGGAAAAGACTCCTATTGAGCCGCACACAATAAGAAAGATTGGTAAGAATAAGGCATGAATAGTGCATGAGATGAGGCTAACTACACAGGTAGGTGAATATGAAATGGACCAGGTATTCTTGGATCTAAGGTCTGATGCGAATTTCCTGTCGAAGCAGACATGGGAAAGGATGGGGAGACTTTCACTACAATGGTTTCCTATTCAGTTGCATATGGAAAATCAACAGAAGATTATTCCAATGGGGCACTTATATGGTGTAACGGTGGACATTGAGGGTACGAGTGCGCTGGCTGAATTTGAGGTCATTGAAATAGTGGATGATAGTAAACCATACCCCGCATTGCTAGGAATTTATTGGTCTAATGATATCAACGGGGTAATCAATTTGGAAAATTGGAAGATGACGTTTGAAAAGAAATCACTCAGGGTTGTAGTGCCACTAGACCCTACAGAAGGAAATCATTATACAGAACCTGTGCGCGACTATGTAGAAAGTGATGATGATCTAGATCATATATATAAGATAACAACACGAGATGAGGATTGGATCAATCCTACAAGCGATGGACGAATTGTGTGGGACAAGGATAGCTCCTGCGCCTCATATTCGGATGAAGAACTTGAACACTGGCAGGATCAGTTGCATGAAGTATCTACGCTCTACTGTATTATGATAACCAAGTCGCTGAGGTGTGTTTCAACTGAGGTAATAAGTCTTCTGCATTATGATGGGTTGACTGATGTGGAACTATTTTTAAATGAATTTGAAAGGGAAGTACCGACATAACATTGTTTCTAGGTACTAGAGTTGGCATTGCGTGCTACGCTTGCCTGTTGGTGGGGTATGAATAAGAAGAGTTTTGTTGGATGGAGAGAATACAGAAGAATGATCAAGTTACAGTTTGGCTATGCTAACACTAGAATGATAGAAAAATAAAGTGGGAAGGATGATCCATGCGATCATTTAGCACAATGGACTAAAGCCTGGGGAACAAAACCACAACCAGAATGGGTGCATATTTTCTATCATACCTTAGATACAATCCCAGTTAAGTTGTATTTGGAGACGGAGCTTCGCCATGGGATTGCTGAATGGGACATTTTAAGGGAGAGTTTTCTATTAACTTTCAGCTTCGAGGATGGGTTCGAGAGCATTGATGAGGCGCTATAAGAAATAAAAGTTACTATATTCAGAACACCGAAGGAACTGGTAGAATGGATGCAACCAGATTGGAGTACATAGTTGTGCCATGCGCTAGAATACTATAATGTGACTACTTAAGAAGAAGAGGATGATCCGTGAAATATTACCATTCCTGAAACTGAAGGACAACGCGAGGTCGAAGGACCGAAGGTGGCGAACCCAGATATATTAGAGCCTTTGAAAACTTGACAAGTAAACATTGGATTTGAAGAAGAACCTAAGTTCGCGAAGATAGGAGACTATTGGGATGAAGATACGGTTGATAAGGTAGCTGAGCTGCTGTGCGAGTACCAAGACTTATTTCCAACGAAGTTTTCAGACTTAAAAAGGGATTATCATAGATTTAGGTGTTATGAAGATCACATTGAAACTAGATGTGAAGCTTGTAGTGACCTTATCGACTGAATCCAAAATATAAGGAGAAGGTGTGCTAAGAACTGGATAAAATGCTGGAAGTTGGTATTATTGAGCCAATAGAAGAATTAGATTGGGTAAGCCCAATGGTGATCCAAGAAAAGAAACAGAAGGGTGAGATCCACATATGCATATATCTGCGGAATCTGAATGATACATGTGTGCATCATTCGTTTCCAACACCGTTTATTGATGAAGTGTTAGAGAATGTTGGCGGACATGATGTGTATTCATTCACTGATGGTTTTTCAGGATATCATCAAATAAAGGTCACGCCAGAAGATTGAAGAAAAACAACCTTTGTGACTGAGTGGGGTTTCTTTCAATATACAGCTATGCCATTTTGATTGAAGAATGCTCCTGTAATATTTTCCCAGGTAGTGACGCATCATTCAAAGAATTTATTCAGAAGTTCCTGGAGGTATACTTTGATGATTGGACTGTGTTTGGGTTGGTAAAGCACCATGTTACAAGTCTGCGCCTTATTCTAGATACATGTCAAAGGTATCAGATCGTGCTGAACTTGAAGAAATGCATATTATGTGTACCCTTTGTAATTTTTCTCGGCCATGTTGTATGTAAGCAAGGATTGATGCTGGACCCTGCGAAGATTGTCATCATTGTGAATTGGAAGCTCCTAGGAATGTGAAACAACTGTGTGTGACATTAAGAAACACTGGGTATTACAGGAAGTTTATCAAGGCGTATGCCTAGATAACTGCACCAATGGAGAAATTGTTAAAGAAAGATGCAATGTTTTGCTGGGATGAAGATTGTCAGCACAACTTGGATGTCTTGAAGGAAAAAATGGTGACAACACCTATGTTGTCACCATAGGTGTACGACAGTCAATCTTCTCGAATGTTGTGTTCAATGCATTGCGATCGATAGGGTGGCAGACACGGCTTCCTATGGATAAAGGATATAGCCTATTATGGTCTCCCAATATATGATCAACAGTACATGGGAGCACAAGTCTGTACTGGCACTTGTCGTCTCAAAGAGGAGGAATCACCCAACCAACAGTGAAAGTGACAGTTACCAGGCTTTACGACGCCGGAATACGTCTCTAGCCCAGACTTCTAGATGTTGTGCGTTAGGTTCCAAAGTGTTTTTATGTTCATTGAATTTATTTTACAGTTGATTTTCTTAAGAAATTTTCCTTTCAGGTTCACCATGTGATGTAGATATAATTCCTAAAATGCAATCTAAGATGATAAACAATCGTTTAATCTTCTTTTGCAATGAAAATCCTAGCTACTAAAGAAAGAGAGACGATATTCTTTCAACATAGAGCAGAGAGCACACACTAGATGCACCATCCTAAATCAAACCAACAAGCAGTCTAAATGCAAATGCACATGCATGTATTTGTTTTTAGCTTTCTTAATGTGTGAATGATAAGAAGAATGCTAAGTACAAATCTGAATTATCTTTTCAAAGCGACAGTACTAACAAATTTCTTTTCAAAAAAAAAAGGAAGATAATGACGACCCTTTGCTATTTTAAATTGAAAACTGCTTTCGACACTTGAAAAACTACTAATTCAAATCAAATACAGGAGTAACTATATAATCAACCATCAAGAACAACATAATTCTTTTCTTTGACTGAAAATGACACTTGCGACACTTTCAAATCAGAAGACGACAGTTCGATTATGCTACTTCTTTGTAAAAGAGAATTGAAAATGGCACACAATACATAAAAAAATTCACAGTTCTTTGCACAATGGAGGCAGAATGATGGAAAGGAAGGGGGTTTCCACAATGGTATACTGATCATAGACAACAAAAGTCCTGAATAAAGCTGAAGAGAGTGAACACAGAAACCAAAATCTGAGGGCAGAAGAGGTCTTGTCTGATTAGCGCACCTGCAACACAGGGAAAGTGTGATGTAGCGCACCTATTGCACACAGGAGGTGCGATGCATCCAGATTCCCAAGAGGAGAAGGTGCGATGGTCCAGGGACGAGACTTCAACTGGGTTCCAGGTCACAGTTTGTAGCTCAGTTCAGGGATTTAGGTCGAGCAAGTGGTGTACAATAAATAGAAATCACAAGGGCTGATCTAATGAGGTTACTAGAGCCACAACTACGGCAATTAGAAGGTTTGAAAATCGATTGTTCAGTTTATAAGCAAAACCCAGAGATAGACTGAAGCAGAATTGATCTACTTTGCACTTGCATAGCAAATGAAGTTCGAAGGCTAGCTGGCTTGAATTTAGGCTCCGTCTGTAAGTTTATAAAACAAACAAACATAGACAAACAAACAATCTATTCGCTCCCTAGCAAAGTCGCCATTTTGTTATCGGGAAATCTAGTGTCCACTCGGAGCTGCTAGTCCCACTAAGACTGGTAGCTATCTTAGAAACAAACAAACTAAAACTACTTTGTTTTCATTTATGAGAAGTAGATAAGAGGGGAATGAAAGACACCAAGCTCGGTCTTGTGCTTGGTTCCTTGCTCGGTTCCTCTCCCTTCTGACAGATCCTTGCCGCTTCTCCTTCGTCTACCCAGCTTCAAAGAGCACCTGTGGAATCAAATCAGCATAATACTATCGAAGAAAAGAGATCTACAATCATAAACAATATAGGAACAGATGTATATTGACCACACAAATGCATATATCATCAAACATACAAGAATGCGGAGGAAAAATTGAATAGCTTTATTAATATCAAGAATATAAAAGAGGATTACAACCAATTGTTGCGACCCATCGTCATCCTCCAGCATGAAAGCCCTTCTTTCACCTCATGAAAAGCTTAGAGCACTAAACACTATGATATTCCACCAAGAAACTAACAACACTTCCTTACAAGATACAAAATTCTAGCCTTTGGATCTCTGGGATGAGGGATCCATATATAGATGATTGCAGGGGGTGAGTCAGCTTTTGGGATTTTGATTAGTGTCTTCTCTCTGATAGTTCTTGATTCCACTTGGATATTGATGATCTCCTACTCATCCCTGGGCGAATTCAGAGAGGCAAGTGTCATAGGAGAAGTTTCTGGAAGATTCTATGATCATCCACCTTGCAAAATGTATCTGCCATTTGTCCACTCTCGCCCATCGCACCCTACAGAAGGGCTTTTCAGTATGCATCGCACCCTTTACATTGGGCAGGTGGGATGCATCGCACCCTTAGCACTGAGCAACTTGTATGGTCCAGTTTTGACCAGTTCTGAGCAGTTTCCTGTGGAGAACTTCTGGGAGATGATGTAATCATCTGACCTTGTCCTTTTAGGGCATGGAACAACACTTTTAGGGACTTAGGAGCCCTTGGTTTATGGACATGTATTATTGGGGTTGTAGTGCCCAAAAATGTCTATAACACAGTCACCCCGCCATATTCCAAACATGAATGTGGGATCTCATGAAACAAATCAAGAAAAACTAAAACAAGGTTTCCATAGGCTAAACCACCTCAATTGTCAACCAATTATTCCACCTCATGGTCAGACATCACTAACCATCACCAGATCAGTCTCTACCCAAGTTTTCTAGGGATCTAGAGCATTTGTTCCAACCAGTGCTTCCAGGACTAGTAACTCAACCCGCAACTGTTGTCAGGATTCTAAAGCGTTTTTCCAACTAGGGATTCTAAGATTAATAACTCAACCCACCAAGGGTTTCTAGAGTGTTTTTCCAACCAAGGCTCCGAGGACTAGTAACTCAAACCACGCTGTTACAGGGCCTCTAAAACGTTTTTCCAACCAAGGCTTTTAGGAACTAATAACTCAACTCACAACCAAAGGAACATGAGCACCAAACATAAAACAAAGATAAAACCCACAGCACCATGGTTATCTAGAAAATGGCAAGGCTATGCTAACCATTGTCAGTCCAGGCAATCCTCCATGCCAATGACAAATCATGACCAATAAACCACATGCAGATGCCATGCATTCCAAAACTAGCAAGGAAATCATACATTCAACTCAGTACCTACAAGAAAACCTATTGAAGTTGTTGATTCTAATGTCCTCTTGCGCTTTCTTTATTTTCCTTTTCCTTCTTGCTCCAAATCCCAAGTATGCCACACTCCTCCAAGATTTCTCCAAGAAAACTCTAATTGTCCAAGAGTATGAGACAGAGAGAATAGAATGATAACTCCAACCTAAAATTTAAAAAAGGTTACAAACTGATCCTCAGAAGCCTTTTTATCAATGAGGCCTCTATTTTTCTCATTTTCCATTATTTTCCTTCAATTTCCTCCTCACATGCAACCTGTGACCTTTCACCTTCCTTTTCTCTTATTTTCCATTATTTTCATAAATAAAATTCCAATTAATTCCTCATGCCTTTCCAAATCCTTTGCCATTTCCTTTGTTAATTTTCATAACCATTAATTAATTACAAGTGATCCCCATCACTATCTTGTTTCCCAACATTTAGCTTGGAATATGTGTCCCATGACCTTGGTTAATATTTTTCCATTATTAACTTTATTACATGGATTTTTGACCAAGACTGTTACAATATGGAGAAGGGAACTAGACTCCCTCTTAAATCTCATTGTACCAACTCCTTTGGTCATGTATCTGCCACCATCTCCAAGCTTGATATGGAATTACATTTCTTTCTCCTCCAAATTGCTAAATAATTCTTTATCCCCTGTCACGTGGAATGAAGCTCTTGAATCAATATACCACACACTACCTCGAACTGAGCTTTCCATGAAACCTATCAAAGAGAAATCCAATTCAAACTAAGAAGATAATGCTTCTCCTCCTATTTTTGCTACAACATGCTTGTTGGATTTCTTGTTTGGACATATGGTAGCATAGTGTCCAAATTTATGACAATGAAAAAACTTGATCTTGCTAAGACCATTCTTTTCCTTGCCTCCATTCTTACTAGACTTAATTTTTCCTTGGTCCTTCTTGCCCTTGGCTTTCTTCCCTTTGCCATCTAGGGAAAATTTCTCCTCATCATTAGTCCTAGCTGAGACCCCATCCACTGTGTTCCTCCTTATCTCTTCTTGTACAAAATACAACCATTATCTCTCCCAATCAGGGAGCTTATCTTTGCCATTCATTGCATCTTGGAAACTATGCCAATAGTTGCGAAGCCCAAGAAGAGAAAGGCTCACAAGGTCTGCTGGTGGAACTATCTCTCCAACACCTTCAAGTTCATCCCTCACTGGAGAAAACCTGGAGAGGTATGCAACAATAATCTCATTCTTTCCCATTCGAATGTTCCTGAATTTTTCCTTCAAAGCGAGCTTTTTGGCATCACTACTGCTTTCAAATAAATCAATAAGGGCCTTCCACATCTAGAATGTTGTCTCCTTCCCATGCAAATTTGGAACAATATGGTCTCTAACTCCTTCTAGGATCATCCTCCTAGCTTTGGCAGTGTCCTTCCTCCATTGAGTCAGCTATTGTGCATCTGATGCAGGAGGTTTAAGAATATCAATATTGATGTATTCCAAAACCCCATTATCATCTAAAAGAGCCTTTATTTTGTCCTTCCATGGACACAAATTTTAAGTCCCTTCTAAGTCATACTCTTTCCTCAAACCATAGAAAGACATTATTCATGCACTTGTAAAATTCCTGCACTAACTGAGCTTCTCTTAAATGCGCTTTGAATTTGATAAAGGAACTCTATCTCTGTCTTGTTTTCAGCTCTAAGACCATGTAGAAAATCCTTGAAACCTTGCAATTGCTAATGAGATAAAATTGACCACAAAAGACAGAAGATTTATCTACCAAAAATTTTTGGAAAGAAAAAAGTGAATAGAATCACAATCACACATAGAACACAAAATATATCTAGGGAACCCAACTGGGAAAAACCTTTGCTTTCTTGTATTGAATCAATTGAGAAATATGATCTATTATATAGAATATTCTTCAAGCCTAAATCTCCCTGCAATATTGATCAACTCTACACAAGACTTGCCCAACCCTTAGGCAAAAATGGCCTGATAGGAAGCTCCTATTTCCTAGCTCAAATCCTCCCTAAAAATAAGAGAATTCACTATTTTCTAGCACAATTATACTAGAGAGAAATTGTTTCTCAATCCTCATTCCTTTCACATAAAAACCTTTGTATAATAAAGAATTACATTTGTGCCTTCATTCAATATTAGTAGGAAATTTGAATTGCATGACCTACTAGGGCTAAATTTAGCTAAGTTTCTTCTATTAATTGAGAGTAACTTGAGTTAACACAAATTAAATTAATCAACTAAACTCATGTTTATCTCTATTCTAGAACTAGAGACCAATTAATTGATAGACACTAGATTTAACTCCACTAGATAGCTAATTTTAACCATCAACTAGTCCACAACTCACTGCATGCCATATAACTCGAATTAACTGACTATAACCCAGTGATAGGCCAAATCACACATGTTAATTGAAATTTAACTCAAAAAACTATGAGACTGAATTCAAATTGGCATCTTTAACTAAGGCACAAGTCAAAGAAGCCATTCCTTGCTACATTTTCAACACATTCCATCAAGTATAATATACATTAAACCCATAATCATTCACATATATTTAGAATAACCTTCACGTAAAAACAAAAGGATGCATAGCAACGAATTTAATAAAAAAAATATTTTTTTAAAGGGGTTGTGCAACACTATCACATTCAATCATGAACAACCAAATATATACCTACAACAAACTCTTTTATAGTATGTCCTAAGATATTCAAACATTACATCATAGGTATGTGAAGATTATATAGGATCTTTTCATAAACTTCATCCAAAATTCTCACTACAGGGTCACATTGTATAAAATTACATCAAAATACAACATAATATATATGCAAAGTTTAGGTTTCCATTCTAGCATCCTGGTGACCCTTCTCCAATCTCTCCCTCTTGTAGCGTAGACTATGTAGTTATATGTAGATTTTGCCTCCTGGATCTTGTCCATGCTCACTTGATCTACTCTAGCATAGCCACTTTGACAAGATCTATCCACTTGGTCCACTTTTTTGCTTGATTTCTTCAAACTTGGTGTAGAGTGCACAAATGTGTAAGATTCTTGCACCACTATTTTATATAAAATGACTAAATATGGAATTTGAGGTAAAGATGGACAATACTTAGTGGTGATGCCAAAATAGATCAACACAATCCTATCTAAGAATTATAATAATCAGAGTCTAGTGACAAATGACTTGAACTTGTTTTTATTATTATAATAGTACAACACTTTGAGGCTACATGGTTGCAATTTTTATTCCAATTATACGGAAACTAGTATGGTTTTTTTTCCTATGCATGATTTGTAGATTTTTACTTGTAGATTGAACAACTTATGTGATATGCTAAAACACAAGACAATAATCTATTCTACTCTTCAGCATAAACCAAAATTGATCGATGAAAAAAATAATCAGAAAATGAAGAATTTCAATCGCACATAACACAATACTTTTTTGGGGGAAGAAATTGCTCAAAACCCCAAATATCTATATTACATTAACTAGAAGATCTAAGAAGAAAATACAATGCTTGTTCAACCCAAACAATTCTTGCACAAGTACAATCTATCTCTCTACTTCATAAACTAGCTCAAGCCAACAATTAGTGAAATATGATGTCCACCAAGCCCCTACTTCCTTGCGCAATTCCTAAGGGAATTAGCCCATATTTAATTGGGAAATTCTCCACCCATGGCTGCAAAATCCATCCATAGGCCCTCAATTGATTGCATGCACCATCTGTACAACTTAGAAAATTATAAAACTGATAGTACATTGTCCCTGAACTCTAATCTCAATTGGGTCTTCCTTTGAATTGACATTCATGAGTTATTTATGAGTGAATATTAAGTTAACTGGTGTGGTAGTGAAGATGCACTGGTGCTCATCCCCTCTACTAGACCTCCTACTAGTTCCTCCAACAGTTTGAACTAGTTTAACTGACTTTAACTCAGTTAGACTGAGTTAATTAATTACAACTCAAAAGAACTCAACCTAGACGCATAAAATTTAGGAATCACTCTACATGACTCTAGATAGACTTCCAACTAGAATTTACTTAGCCAACTAAGTCAAAGTAACTTAGTTAACTGCTACAAGTTGCTATAAGAATAGAATTTCGATTTAATTCCTAATTTAATTCAAGGACAAATTAAATTAGAATTTTGAGATGTTATTTTTAACATTTCTAGTTGCTATTTTAAACACTCCCTCTCAACAAGAAAATAATTCAACTCTATCTTGATATGGTACCTATGGAATGTTCTGCATGCAACTCTTTTCATTGTTTCTATTGCTACTACAACATCTACAACCAAAAAGCATCCAAACTGAATCAGTATGATGCATATGTCACCAAAGTCTCTGACTACTACTAGTTACTGCACTGTCTACTGAAAACTCTGTATTGTTGCTGACTCTGCATTGTTCCATCTTCACTACTACCAACTCTGCTCTGCACTCCCCAGTATTTGACTGTTGCTAGTCTCTACCTCCGTCACTCTGACATCTGATTGCATCAACCGCCACTGATCCATATTTCTACTATGTACTTTGAGCTCCCGTAGCAAGGTAATGATCCATGAGACAAAACATCTCAATGGACCCAACCCAAATTTCTGCACTCTTGGGACTATTACTTCACATCGCCCCACCTCTCACCTAGAGGTGTGGTTGCATGTGCTCCCTCTACCCTCTTGGCTTGAAATTTCCCCCTATTGGAGGTCTTTGCTTTAGTGGATGCCTACTCGGTCTCCTCCTACTTCTCTAATTGTGGCTCCTCCAAAACTTGTTGAGGCTGCTTTTGAGGCTTCTTCTAGGGCTTCATGTTGAGAGGTAATTCACTCTCCCTCTCAACCACCAAGTCTCTAACCTTTTCCTTGCTCCTCATGTATTTTCATGCATATTTTACCTCAAGTGCATGGTTCTTAACTCGCACATCGATCTATTTCACTTGCCTCATGGTGAGATGTCTAAGGAAAACCTTTCCTTTGCTAAAAATCACAATGTAGCCACGGTCTTCCGATACTGTGACAGAAACAAGATTCTTCTTTAGTCCTAGAACATAAATCACATCTGTGATTCTGAGAGGGGAGCCAGACTCCCTCTGAAAGGTAACTGTACTGATTCCGGTCATGCTATACTTCCCATCATCTCCAAACTCTATGTTTTTCTTGCGGTATTTCTCCTCAAAGACACTGAAGAGATATCGATTCCCCGTCATATGGAACGAGGCACCATTGGCGAGATACCACATGCTTCCCATTACACTACTGGCCATGTGTGAAATGGGAGTGAAATCAAGTTTGAATTATGAAGTTAGAGCTTCACTTGTTGCTGCTACTGTAGGCTCCTTGTTATTTTCTTTCTTCTGTGGGAAATTCGTGGCATAGTGTCTGTACTCGTGACAATGAAAACACTTGATGTTCAACAAATCCTTCTTCTTGTCGTCTACCTCACCTTGGGACTTCTTTGCCTTGGATTCCTTATCTTTGCTGACTAATGCAAAGTCCTCTTCCACTTCTTTGGAAGAGGTACCATCTCTGGTGTTTCGCCGAAACTCTTCTTGTACCAAGTTGGACCTCAACCATCCCCACTCTGGTAGATTCTCCCTCTTATTAACAAATTCTTGGTAGTTATGCCAACTCTTGGGAAGTCCTAGAAGTGCTAATCTCACTAGATTGTCTTTGGAAACAATAATCTCGACACTTCCAAGCTCATCCTAACATTAGGTGAACTTGGTCCAGTAATTCAGAATAGATTCGCCCTTCTCCATCTTGATCTTTTTGATTTTTTCATTCAATGCCAACTTCCTATGGTCATTGCTATTTTGAAATAGTTCTATCATTGCCTTCCACATTGTAAATGGAGTTTCCTTAGCATGTTGATTCGAGACAATGTGATCTTGAACTCTTTCCATGATAATCCTTCTCGCTTTTGCCACACACTTTCTCCATTCAGCCAGATCATTAGCATCTGATGTTGGAGGCTTTGGAATATCATGATCTATGAATTCCTTTAGCCCATTTTCTTCCAACACTACCTCCATCCTATCCTTCCAAGCTATGTAATTCAAGCTTCTCTCCAGGACATACTCAAGTCTCAGACTGTATAATGACATATTTCTTACTCTGAAGTATGATCCTACAAATTCGATTTCACCTCCACATCTAACTCGAATTCTCCTCTTATATATTGTCTTAATCTTTGATACCATGTAGATTTTTACTTATAGATTCAACATCTTATGTGATATGCTAAAATACAAGACAAGAATATCCTCTACTCTTCAGTGGAAACCAACATTGATCAATGAAAACAATAAGAAAAAAAGGAAGAATTTCAGTTGCACATAACACAATATTTTTTGGGGAAAGAAACTGGTCAAAACACTAAATATCTATATTGCATTAACCATAAGATCCATGAAGAAAAGAAAATGCTTGTTCAACTTTAAAAATTCCTCCATAAGTACAATCTATCTCTCTACTTTACAAACCAGCACAAGCCAAAACTTAGCCAAATCTACTACCTTCCAAGCCCCTAATTCCTTGCATAATTCCTGAGGCAATTAGCCCATATTCAATTGGGAAATTATCCATCCATGTATGCGTAATCCATCCTTAGGACTTCAAATGATTGTGTGCACCATTTGTACAACTTAGAAAATTATACAACTGATAGTACATTGTCCCTAAACTCTAATATCAACGGGGTATTCCTCTGAACTGACATGCATGAGTTACTTATGAGTGAATCTTCAGTTAACTGGTTTGGCAGTAAAGATGCACTCGTGCTCGTCCCCACTACTAGACCTCCTACTAGTTCCTCCAACTATTTGAACTAGTTTAACTGACTTTAACTCATCTAGACTGCGTTAGTTAATTACAACTCAAAAGAACTCAACCTGGACCCCTAAAATTTAGGAATCACTCTACATGACTCTAGATAGACTTTCAACTCGAATTTACTGAGCCAACTAAGTCAACTTAACTTAGTTAACTACTACAAGTTTCCATGAGAATAGAATTTCGATTTAATTCCTAATTTAATGCAAGGACAAATTAAATTAGAATTTCTAGATGTTATTTTAACATTTCTTGTTGCTATTTTCAAAATGATTATTCATGTATTGATTGTTTCCATGAGTGTTTTTCCCTCTTAGAATATGACTAGGTTGACACAATTTTGATGTTCCACCCTTGCACCAACTGAATTTCTATTGTAAGTACAACTCTAATGAGGAAAGGAAGAATTGGGTAGACATCATGTATGTGAAGCAACTCCAATTACTATCTATGTAGCATTAGAGAAACTCTAATAGGATCCTGGGTGGTTGCTAAGGAATTTTGAGTGAGCATAGTGAAGAAGGATTCAAAATGAAAAGGAGTTTGAGATGCATATATGAAATATAAATATTTGTAACAATAGCTACAATAGGGAGGACTATGTGGTAGAGCTATTTTTGTAGGGGGAATAATTCCATGAATTTGAAAGTTGTTGGGTAAAACTATTTGGAGTTTTCTAAAGAGAAGAAACTTGTGATAGGAGAGTTCTAGAAATGAGAAGGGAAGATTGAATGATGAGTTGTATTGTGGCACCAAGATGGAGTGCATGAGTTGATGAAGGAAATTTGATGGTATAAAGTGAATTTATTACAAAGGAAAGATGAGGTCAAGAAGGAGTTTCAAAATATCCTTGAATGATTGAATTCCTTGGAGAAGACGAGAAACAATTCAAGGAGTTAGATTATGATAGTGAGGAGGAATGGAAGTCCAAATAAGTTTCTCCTCAATGGAGATGAAAACTCTTGTATGGAGATATCTCAAGAACATCATAAGAAAAAGGAAAATAATGGAGTAGAGGTGAATATTAGAGCATACTCTATATGTAGAGTAATATGGGAAAGATAAGAAAAACCAATTGAAATAAAAAATAGTTAAAGTAGAATAAGATATCCATTTCAAAGTGGAGATAACAGGATATGATGGTTAGGGAATTGTTTGCATACATGAATAAGATAAGGAACAAAAGGAATGTGCACCCAACATACAAGAAGACTTAGAATTACATGACTTAAGAGGAAGATAGAGAAATTATAGTGGTATGCATAGAAGAATGCTTAGAATTGCAACCAAGTAGAGAAATGGAAAATGAACTAGTGGAGAAGGTGCATTTGGAGTTGGTTCATTTTCTTTTTTTACTCTTGTGCTTTAACTACAAACATTGAATTTTATAAATATGGAGTTTCCATGGAACTATGACGAGAAGAAGAGGTTATGGAAAATTTTGTTTCACTTATATTATGTTATTTTGTCTTAATTTCAGGTAGAGGTGATGGGTGCAATTCAATTATGAAGAAAGGTTAAAGAGATTTTTGAAGACAATGTTTTCCATGCAAGCATGATAATGGATAGAGCACTAGAAGGAAATAGGGTAATGAAGGGTGCTACAATGGAAATGAAAATTGTAAAGGTGAAGATTATAATCCTTGAAGAGATGAATGGTTTTTGAGTGTTGGGTATGTTTTATATTCTTTCCATGAAGGCAGACCCAAGGATGATGGGTGGATGTACCCATGGTTTTCCGCATGGTTTTTGGGCATGATGGTTTTTCCCATGGTATTTAATAGATTTTGGCAAGGGAAATACAATTATGTTCTAATCTAGGGTTAATATATTGGGGTTTACGAATGCTTCGATAAGTATATAATGTATTGTAACATTGAAAGGAATATAATGAAAAATTAATTTGGTTTTCCCGGTTTTGGTTCTAAGAGAAAATCTCCGTGTATATTTTTTTATGTTCTTGCCATTGTAAATTTTTTCTATATTTTAAGAATTCGTTTGCAGGTAATTTATGTGTAGGGTTAAAACCTAAATTTGGTATCCAAGTAATTTTATCTTCAAGGGGACAACTTTGTGGTTTAGGGGTTTGTTGCTGAGGCCTGTGGTAGACCCTGTTACAATGGGATATTTGCATAATTGATTCTTGTGGTAAAAGGAGATGGAAAACAATGGAAAGATAGAGATCGAGAAATTCAATGGACAAAGTTTTGAGTTGTGGAACCACAAGATGGAGAATCTGTTAATGGACAAAGAGATAAGTGGATTGTTGTAGATCTAGGTACAACACCAACAAGGATGTCAATAGAAAACTAGGAGAAGTTAGATCATGAGGCAAAGAGCACAATATGATTGTGTCTCTCAAATTTAGTATTTTTTAATGTAATAGGGGAATCTATGGAAAAGGATCTATGGGG
The DNA here is from genome assembly GCA_031772625.1 of Pinus tabuliformis. Taxonomy (NCBI): domain Eukaryota; kingdom Viridiplantae; phylum Streptophyta; class Pinopsida; order Pinales; family Pinaceae; genus Pinus; species Pinus tabuliformis. The sequence continues at coordinate 336,686,090 of CM062805.1, forward strand.
CAAGTTAGGGACATTGTATCAGTCTAAGTACCTGGTGAACAACTTGTTCCTACAAAAAAATATGCACGACCTGAGGATGAAGGATGGAGACTCAGTGATAGAGCATTTGAATGCCTTCAATACTATGGTAAGTTAGTTGTTATCTATTAATATTAGATGAAAATAAATGCATTAGTTTGTTGTGTTCTCTACTAGACTCATGGGATAGTCTAGTTATTGCTATAGGTAGCAATAAAAATACCTTGAAGTTTGATGAAATAGTTTCATCCTTATTGTCGGAGGAGATGAGGCAGAAAAATACGGAGACCCAAAATGGAGATGCCTTGTCTATAAGAGGATGGTCCTAGAATAGAAAAGAAAATAAAGTTCTCAAGTAGGAGATCTAAATCTAGAGGGAAATGTAAATCTCTAGGAAAATATGTAAAGTTATACTAGAAATGTGAAAAATAAGGGTAGTATAAAAAGAATTGTAGATCTAAAACCTCTAAGAAAGGAAAGGGATCTGAGGATGCTCCTTTTGCAAAGGTGAAAACCATCTTAGATGAAGGTGTGGATGTGTACTTGGCTTATTCTTCAAGTACAGACATAGATCATGAGGCATGAATGATTGATTCGGGTGCATTCTTTCATATAAATCCCCATAGAGAGTGGTTATGTGAGTATAAGAAATATGATGGTGGTGATGTCTTCCTAGGCGATGATAGGAAGACTATAATCACAGGATGTGGAAAATTCAAGGTGAAGTTGCAAGGTGGAAGGATTAGAACAATTTTTGGTGTTCCACACATTCCTAGATTGTCCAGATATCTAATTTATGTATACAATATGAATGTTGTAGGTGTAAAAACAATGTTCGAGAAAAATACCTATACGGTGCTTTGGGGAACACTGGTACTAATGAGGAGATTTTGGATCAGAACTCTATACATGCTTCTGGGTAGCACTGTTATCAATGGGTGCAACAGTAATGTGGTTCTTGAAAGTGGATCATAAAATATTCTAGTCTATGGTGAAAATACTATGTTGTGGCATCAAAGACTGGGAAACTGTAACACCATCCTCCCACATCTACCCAAGTAACCGACCAACCAGGTTAAACATGTGACGAGAGGCTACTATGATGGGATTCAACCTTCTATGTGACCTTACGGAAGTGGAATCGACAGAAACAAAATATACAAACCTTCCACATCAGCTACAGGACTCCTAGGAACCATCCCAACCTTTCTGGTAACCAGTCCTTGCGTATAGTATATGGTGAAAATACTATGTTGTGGCATCAAAGACTGGGAAAATATAACACCCTCCTCCCACATCTACCCAAGTAACCGACCAAATCAGGTTAAACATGTGACAAGAGGCTACTATGATGGGATTAAACCTCCTATGTGACCTTACGGAAGTGGAATTGACAAAAACAAAATATACAAACCTTCCACATCAGCTATAGGACTCCTAGGAACCATCCCAACCTTTCTAGTAACCAGTCCTTGGGTTCCACTGAGGTCTCCCATGATACGGACCTGACAACATCTAGAAGGCTCTGGACACTCTCATGACAAGGCATGCCAGTGTCCAGGGACTATTTTTCTTAGTGCCATGCCAGCATCCCCGGGATTTTAGCCACCTTTTCAGGCCTAGAGCCCATGTCACTACCCAGAATTGAATGAAACCTTCAAAATAGATATATAACATGGAAATGATGATGCAAATGCAAATACTTGAGCAAGTCCTTAACTAGGCCCCTACTAGCCATGACAGACATTTCGTCAAACATATCACAAATATGTAATCTAAAGGTGTAAACAATAGATTTAAACATAGGGGTCTCATACTTATTTGAGAATCACTAAGAAGCATTGTTCCCTTATATCATTTTCTGCATTATCATCTATTAGGTCATAGATACATTGTTCATTCATTTACAAGTAAAAACATGATGAGATCCATACATAGCCATTGTCATAAAATATATACATAACCAACATAATAGCAATAGAAATACCAAGGAAATCACAGTATGATCCACATATAAACTAGTATAATACTCATAGAAATACAAGGATAAATAACCTCATATTAATGATGCAAAATCCAAACCCAGGATGGGACTACCACGTTCCACCTGACCATAGAATGGCTGAGCCAAATCTCTCTTCAACATTCACCCCTGTGCCATATTCCAAGCATGAATGTGGGACTCAAACCAAAAGAACCAACCAAGGCATCCTGAGGCTAAACAACCTCGCCCTCATCAATAGAAACCAGGCTTTACCATAATCCATCCTGCATCACTAGGTCAACATAATGAACATGTAACAATAGGCTTTACCATAATCTCCAACGAATCACTAGGCCAAAACAAGCATGGATGCCACCGGATTTCTCCACCTACACCATGAGGAATTTTCTCGTCTCCTAGTCTCTCAGAATTTATCGCAACCCACGTCAAAACACTAGGCCCTAAATCGAGACCCACTCTCCAGGATTTACCACATATCCCAACCTGGGATTACTAGGCCCAACGGATAGCAATCCACCTCTTGGATTTACGGTATAGCCTTCCATTCACGGACAAGGATTCCTAAGCCCACCGATGCAACACAAAATATGGCTTTACCACAACCCATAGTCTGGTTCAGGGTTTAGTAGGCCATGTGTTCTATCATTAGGAGATCCACCTCACTAAGCTTCGAAGCCATCTGACAATCCAGCTCAACCAAAACATGAGAACCCCATCACACCATGGCTATCTGGAACTGACAAGGCTAGGCTGAAAACACTATCACACCTGGAAAAACACAAGCCATAACAACAATAGAACCACATGCAACACCATGCATGCCAAATATAGCAAGGAAAAAACACATGCAAATCAATATTTGCAAAGAATACTGTTGTAGTTGCTTGATCCTGCTCTTCCTTTCTTGCTCCTTCCTTCCTCTTGCCTTCTTTTCCTTTCTTGATCCAATGCCAAAGTGCTTCAAGAAAAATCTTAAGTGTCCAAGATTGAGTGAGAGAGAGAGAGATAATAATGAGAGAGCTCCAAAACTGAACTGGAAAAAGGTACCAACTGATCCTTAGAAGCCTTTTTATCAATTAGGCCTCTATTTTCTTCATTTTCGATTATTTTCCTTCATTTTCCTCCTCACATGCAACCTGTGACATTTCACCTTCCGTTTCTCCTAATTTCCATTATTTTCATAATTAAATGTGCCAAAAAGGCCATTTTGCCTTTCCAAAGCCTTAGCCATTGCCTTTGCCAATTTCCTTAGCCACAATAAACCAAATGAATGCCCACACTAGGATGTTCTGCCCAACATTCAGCTTGGAATAAGTGTCTCATCAACCGTGGTTATTATTTTTGCCTTTATTAACTTTTATTACACGAAATTCTCATTGGGGTTGTTATAGACACATTGGAGATAAGGGCCTTCAAATACTACATGGTATTGGTAAGGTAGAAGGTATATATGTGAAGTAGAATCAGATGAGTTTCTCCTCTAGTGCTAAGAGGGTAGAAGGGATATTAGAGCTTGTGCATAGTGATGTGTTTGGACTTGTGTCAGTTCCATCACTGGGTAAATCTATGTACTCTGTCTCATTTATAGATGACTTCTCAAGGAATCCATGGATATATTTCTTCAATAATAAATCTGAAGTCTTTGACATGTTTAAAAAATTTAAGGCTCTGGTGGAAAATCAGAGAGAGAAGAAGATCAAAGTGTTGAGGACAGATAATGGTAGGGAGTTATGCAGGAAGGATTCAAATATTTCTGTAATAAGTGTGGTATAGCATGGAAGAATACTACTCCATACACACCTTAAAAAAATGGAGTTGAAGAAAAAATGAATAGGATGTTGATGGAAAATGAAAGAAGCATGCTCAGTGGCACTGTATTAGGGTAGGAATTCTGGGAAGAGGTAGTGGATATTGCATGTTACCTATTTAAATAATCACCTTCATCAACAATGGAGTATAAGACTCCACATGAGGTATGGACTAGTAAGAAGCCCTCTCTCTCACATTTCAGGGTATTTAGATGCAATGCGTATGTACATGTTCCAAAGGAGAAGAGAACCAAGTTGGATAGTCAATTTGAAAGGTGCATCTCTATTGGGTATAAGGATGGTTAAGAGTTTACAAGCTTTGGAACACAGAAACAAGGAAGGTGTTGTGTAGAGAAGCAAAAAATGTTATTAAACACGAAGTCCTACTAAACGAAAAGGAATTGAAGAAGATAGAGTTTATACTAAAAGAGGAAGAATCAGATTCTACAGAAGAACAAGAATCAGAAGAAGAAGAACCACACCCTCTAGTTTTGAGGAGATCAGTTCGAGAGAGAATGAACCTAGAGAGGTATAGTCCATCTACTTTCTATCCAAACTTTGCGTAATCTATTATTGATAATGATCCTAGAACTGTCAGGGAGGAAATGGATTTAGAGGATTGAAAACTCTGGGAGAAGGCCATGGTTGAAGAAATGACAACTTTAGACAAAAATGAGGCTTGGGATCGGGTGGGAATGTTGGCTAGAAGGAAACCCATTAGCATAAAATGGGTGCTTAAGAAGAAGATGAATGCAAAAGGCAAAGTGGAGAAACAAAAATCTCGGTTAGTAGCAAAAGGTTATTTCCGGGTGTTGGGAATTGATTTTCGTGATATTTTTTCTCCTATTTCCAAGTTAGTTTCTATTAGATTACTTTTATCTGTTGCTATTGATTTTTTGATTTTGAGGTAGAATAGATGGATGTGAAGATAACATTTCGTCACGTGGATCTGGAAGAAGAGATCTACATGAAGCAACTAGAAGTCTTTGTGGTCAAGGGTAAGAAAGAACTGGTATGCAGGTTAAAAAATTATTTGTATGGGTTAAAGCATTCACCAAAGATGTGGTATCAAAAATTTGATACATATGTGCAAGGACTTGGATTCCCAAGGAGCAAAGCAGATCACTGTGTGTATTTGAAATTAATTGGTGGTTGTATTATTTATTTGGTCTTATATGTGGATGATATGTTGTTGATTAGAGATGACAATGAAATTATCTAGGATTTGAAGACCCAATTGTCCTCTAGATTCGACATGAAGGATCTTGGTGTTGAAAACTATATATAGGGCATGGAAATTAAACGAGATTGGGTAAACATGAAGCTCTGGTTAAACTAAAGGAAGTATGTCGAGACAGTATTTCATATGTTTAATATGCAAGTTAAAAAATCAGTGAAGGTTCTTATTCCTGTAGGTGTAAAGTTATATGTTGAACAATGTCCCAAGACATAGGAAGAGGAAGAGGACATGTCCAATGTTCCATATGCGAGTGCAGTTGGTAGCTTGATGTATGCAATGGCCTATACCAGACTAGGCATTACACCTGCAATGGGAGTATTGAGCAATTTTATGTCAAAACTAGGGAAGGAGCATTGGACAACAATGAAGTGGGTTTTCAAGTATTTTGTGGCACTAGTGATTATGGATTTTTCTACCAAGGAAGACTAGGATTAGACAAAGTGTTGGACACGCATGGCTTTGTTGATGCAGATAGGGCTAGAGATCTGGATCAAAGAAGATCTACAAGTGGGTACGTGTTTAACCTATTTGGAGGAGCAGTCAGTTAGATGAGCAAGAGACAACATCTAGTGGCACTTTCAACTATAAAGGTTGAATACATGGAAACCACTCATGCAAGAAAGGAAATAGTTTGGTTGCAAAGATTGTGTTCAAGTATCGGGTTGGTACATCGAGCTATAAGGATAGATTTCAAAAGCCAAAGTACAATTTTCTTTGCAAAGAACCCTATTTATTATTTGAAGACAAAGCATATTAATGTTTAGTATCACTTTGTGAGAGAAATGGTTGAAGAAAAAATTTGCTGCTGATAAAGGTGGACACTTTGAAGAATGTTTTAGATGCATTGACAAAGTGTGTGACCACTGAGAATTTTTATTGGTGTAGAGAAACAATGCGTGTTGTAGCCATGGACCAGTGAAAATGCACTCCCACGACCTTCCGTTTGGAAAGAAAACAACAAGTGGGAGAATGTTGGGTATGTGTCATATTATCTCCATTACTAGCTCCATATATTGCTATGTTGCGTCGGGCACAATGGTGGGTTGCAGAGGGGCAGTAGCCCCTTGCACAAGGTTTGGGGTAGCACCTCATGATTTTTTTTTATGCGGTCCCAATAATGCTTGGACGGACCAAAGGATGGTGGGAAAACCTACCATGGTTTTACGCATGGTTTTTGGGCATGATGGTTTTGCCCATAGTATTTTGTAGATCTAGTCAAGCGAACTACGGTTACGTTCTAATCCAATGTTAATGGAATGGAGTTTATGAATGCTTTGGCATGTATATAATGTATTGTAACATTGGAAGGAATATAATGAAAATTCAACATGGTTTTCACAATTTTGGGTTCCAGGAAAAATATCTTTTTGTATAGTATTTTTATGTTTTCACCATTGTAGTTTTTTTTCGAGTTTTTTAAGAATTCATTTGTAAATAATTTCTATACAGGGTTAAAACCTACATTGAGGTTACTTTGCAAGTGTTTACACCATGTTTGGGAGTGCTTCATGAGATGTGGGGTACATGACAGGGATGATTTGGTCAATCCATTCCCAATGCATCCCAACTATCTTCCATAACTAATTAAAAATACATGAATGAGGAGCATGTTGGAGACTTATGAAAAAGAGAATCATTGATCCCTCCTCCCACAACCATGACCCTTATTCATTTCTCATGCATGTTGGAGTTTAATGCAATGTCAAGATTTCTTAATCTAGTTTCCATTGAACCCTCACCTTTTAGTTCAATAGTCAATCTTGTTAAGGTAAAATTGGTTGGAGAATTATTCATTGATAAGAAGTGAAGAAGAGATCTCACAAGGAGATATAAATATATCACATAGAAGAAGATGCGATTGAGGGAAAAAATAGTTCCAATGTAAAGAAGGTTGTGCATAATAGTTAGAGAAAGAGTTGAGCCAACAACTCATGGAGAGAGAATAAAGTGGTTTTGGTTGTATACTGGTTAGAGCTTCCTCTTAAGAAGATGAGCATGCAATTCTAGTCTAGCTACTAAGTAGAACTACAAAAGAGTGTGGTAAAGAATTGAAGGGGGAGCACAATCCTAGCTATCAACTTTCTTAGTAGAATTATGGTGCAAATAGGAGGTCAACAAGGCATTGAGGAAAAGAGAAGAAGAGCCTATGGTTCTTAATGGAGAAAACCGTCAATTAGGAGAATTGGAAATAGAGAAGAAAGATGTTGTAGACTAAGATGCTACATGCTATAAACCTTGTCAAGTCTTAGATTGGTGAGCATGCAACAATAAAGGGATTGGCCTTGTTATGATTATTATAAAATTAGCAACTTCTTGAGGTTACATACATGTAAGTTTTATTCCAATTTTAGTAAAGAAGTTGTATGTTTTCATAATTGCCATTACATGCATGGTTATGCTTGTGCTTGTGTTGATTACTTCAAAGAGTGTTGTTCCTTATAAGAGTGTTAGTATGTTGACATGTGGTTGATGTTGCATATGAATCATAAGGATTTAGTGATCTAGGAATGGGATGAAGAAATGGTAAAAGTAGTTTAAAAACAAGAGGACAATGATACACTGAAACTGCCTAATGAACAAACATTGCATGATAAATTATCAGCATAGTGCAATCTTATGGAATTAATGAAAATGATGCAAGCTATAATTGTCACAATAGTTATGATGATCACTTGCCTGCAAAGGGAATTTCCTTAACTACTCTAAAGTTAGTACATCGATGATCACAAATTTGTCAAATACATGGATTTGGCTTGAAAGAGACATCACAAAAATTGTTTAATGTCGTAGAGATTGCAAATTACTCTAGTTTGAATATTTTAAAATCCATGTGTTACAACCTCACTAAAGTCAAGATAGACGAACCTTCCCCAGTTTTATTGTGTTGAAGACTGCACATCTTCATTGTAGGGAAATGGGGTAAATTAAGGGAAGTATTCAGACACTTAGTAGAAGATGCGTTTGTGCATCCCTTGGCATATTCAATTATACTTTTATTCTCAGGCTTGATATGATCATAAGAACATTAATTCGCGAAACCCTTGAAAAGCAAAGTGACATACAAAAGATGGTTCCATGTATCAGGGACGCCTGGTAGACACCAATGGCTACAGTCTCCAATCTTCTCATTTTTATTGGTACCACTGTAAATTGAAAGGTGCCCATCTTTGCGAAACTGGGACAGTTCTGTGATATCCATCAAAATAACTGGAAATTTCATACTGTTTAGAACTTCCTTCACTATGGGCACCTGAGGAGGCACTGGAGGTCTGTATCCTTTAACTTGCACTGGTGCAGTCTGTTTGTAGCAACCCTGGCCATTCGTTTGATTCCACTCACTTGAACTGCACATTCGATTCGAACATGAGTTAGTAAAATTGAAATAAGAATGATAATTAAAGCCAATTGTTTGATTTTGCTTTTGTGAATTAGACTTTGAGAAATTTCACCTGCATAGATCCATTCTAAATAAGGATTTAACATGAGCCCAGAGGATCTAATTTCTTGCAAATTTTTTTATGAGTAGACATTATATAAATGTTTTCTTTTATAGCTATTTGATTTTTTTTAGATTTTTAAAATTTTTTCTTTTGAACAAAATTTCAACTTTGATGACGGACGGACAGGGTTACACATGATATTCGACTGTAGAATGAGCCTCTTGCACATCATACTATGCTGTAGAATGAACCTCTAGGCTCAAAAATATATAATTCATTTAAATTTTGTTTGAATTTGAATTAATTCAATTTATAAAAATATTATAAAATCTACAATCTAATTAAATTTGAACTGCACATTTAAATAGTTAGTAAAATTAAAATAAAAAAGATAATTAAAATTAATTGTTTGATTTCACCCCTATAAATTAGATTCTGAAAATATATTAAAAAAATATAGTTCATTTAAATTCTGTTTGAATTAATTCAATTTATGAGAATATTATAAAATCTAGCATCTAATTAAATCTAAATGTGTTGAGAGGAAAAATTACTTGTAATGTTTAGGGGATGTGGTGCTAAAGAAAACAAGCGATTTTTTGGGATCAATGTTTGCAGATATCCAGTTTGCCCACGTCTTTAATGCCTTTTTGTAAGCCAGAATTGGATCCATCTTTGTGTGAAGATGACTGCCATCCATGATAAAGTCCCATCTGTGCAACCACAGTCCACACTACATTTTTAATACCATTTACGACATAAAATTTAGTTGGTCTTTAATTAGAAAGTTCAAAGCTTTGAGTGCTCTCACCTTTCCATTTGCCACCAATGGGACGACTCAAAAACCAGGACATCTATTCCTTGCCAGTAAGTCCCATTATTATCCAGAGAGTCCAGATAGAGAATTCTCTTGTTCTGACTGTTATTGCGCAGCTGAACCAGGAATGAAGACCAGAAAAACTCCACAGAAGCATTATAATCCTGTTAAAAAGAAAAAGATAATAAAAGTTTATTATTTCTCATTTTTCATCATAAGATTGCAAGTTTTGAAAATATTCTAAAATTTAGATATAAAAACAATTAACTTCACTTCTATCCATCACATAAATTCATTTCTATCCATCAAATTTCAAAACATGTTGTCACATAAACCATAAAAAAAACAACATTTATGAGCTTACCAGCTCACCAGGGCCTTAATATTCTCTTACATATAATCAATCCAAAAACAACATTTATGAGCTTACCCCGGCCTTAATATTCTCTCACATATAAAAACAACATTTATGAGCTTACCAGGGCCTTGAATATTGTAAGAGAAGATTGATGAGTCACAGTTTTCTTATGGGTAGGAATATGTGCTTGAAGCATGCAGACCAAGGACTCCCATTGACTTTGAGTTATTGAGTCTCCAACAAACATTAATCGTTTTCCCCTTAGCTTCTCCAGCAGATTTTTAGCATTGAATCTGAAACACCATGGAAAGTCTAAATACATTTAGCATCATATACAATATCACCACAATCCTCTGTTTCAGTTTTTTTGCATTCCATTTCCTTTTAGCATAAATTCACTGCAAGAGGAGAAAAACACTAGGAAGGCTAATTTGTTTGTTATTTTCACCTGGGAATGGAACACCCACTCGGCTGCCATCTCCACTTCTCATAATCAGAATCTGGTCTTCCATTCTTCCTGCAGTTTGCTTTCATGTCAAGGTAAGGGCATTGCTCATCCAGAAAAAGAGGATAGGAGTCATCTCGGACCCATGTCCCTGAGAACAGATTACATTTCATTGTATCTGTTTTAGTTTCTCCAACATTCAGACTTGAAGGATTGAGATTGAGCTGGACACTGTCCATCATCTCTGCAGTTATTTTTCCATGTGTAGTATCTTCAACGCTTGACACAGTTTCCATAACGCTTCTTCTCATGTCCTCCGCAACTGGTGTTGACTCTTGGAGATGGCCATCATTGACATTGCTTGTATGGATTTCAAAGTCCTTATTTTCTTCTGAAGTAGGGTAGGAGTATCCTTTTTTTCCTGCAATTAGGAGGCCTGCAATACAGCTAAGTACAAGTATGAAGCTCACAGAGGAGGCCATGGTAGTTGATTGTGTCGGCCACTGAGACCCAAAAGGTCTGTTAGATCGACAAAGCAGGGCAAGATTGTGCCAATAGATTGAATCAAGGGGCAAAGCTATACTTTTTAATTTTTTTGGTTCATGGCAGAATTGACACCCACCACTATTTGTACTTGAACAATGCCAGACTTTACACTAACTACTTTTTGATAATTCAATGTTCACGAACTTAACCCACCTAATTAAAACGAGAAGCTGTATGCCTTCACGCAATAGATCAAAGCAAGGAGAGAGCTTCACGAGGGCCTGAAAATGAAATTTGTCTTTACATTGACAATGGATCGCCAGATATGGACCGGGAAGCTTCATAGACATTATTATGCATGGGACTGCTTCTGGATTTTACCCTCCTGACTGCAACCTCTGTATTCATTAAGCTTTCATTGCAGCTATTCTGGTAGACATTGATGGTATTCGTGAACCTGTTTCAGGTCAGATATTTTTGTTTTTTGCCTTGCTGTCTTAATTTCAGTTTCATTTCAAATGGTGTGCATGCTACTGCTGCCTTGGTTTCATATTTAGTACTGTTTCCTGCCTTGATTTCAGGTTTATTTCAAAAAGCGTGCCTGGGCCTGCTGCTCCCTTGATTTCAGACTTATTTCTGTTTTTTTCCTTGCTGCCTTTTTATTCTTGCTTTTTACTTTTTTGGAGGATATTGCCGGTTATACAGGCATCCCCTATTCTGGCCTGCTGCTCCCTTGATTTCAGTCTTGTTTCTGTTTTCTTCCTTGCTGCCTTCATTTCTTCTTGTGTTTTACCTTGTTAAGGGATATTGCTAGTTATACAGGCTAGCTGCTCAATTAGAAACAAACATTCTTATGTTAAATTTAACATACTCAGTATACACTTCCACTTTAATGAAACCAGGGTCTTTAGTCTTTTGTCATTTATGTGACCAAACAATATAATGGTATGACAGTAACGCTTAGAACAAGACGATAGTTCCACATGAAAAAGATGTCCAGAGACCTGTAGGCAATCTACAAGCTGGCTGCCTTAAGTCAAACAAATAAGGTTCAAAGGACAAGATTTCACCATTTTTTATACTTTATTCATTCTTGATTGAAAATTGGTCAAATGTGTTATCAGGTTAACAATAACAAAAATTTCTGAAGGATATGTTACTGTAAATGGTAGAAGTTCCGGAAATTAAGCAATTTTAAAAGTTGATCTTGATTTATAAGGTAAAAGTAAAATTGAAAATTTATTGCATGCATGTGTAACATATACTGTATACTGGTCGGTGCATGGTGGGGATTGGAATTAATTTAATATATCATTAGAATGGTAGGTGCATGATGGGGGTGGGGATGGGATATGATATACATATCTATATATAAATTATTAGCAGTGGTAGGTGTATGGTGGGGGTGGAACGAAGATTGGAATTTTATATGAGAATGAAATGTCAAATTTATTTACAATGGAAAGAAAAAAAAATTTATGAAAATTTAATAGATATACACATTTTTAATTTATAATCCATTAATATAAGTAAATATATTATTATAACTTTCATTATATTTTTATTATTTTTATTAATTATTTATTATTCAATATATTTTTATACACTTCTAAAAATTCTTGTAATCATTAATAAAAATGCACTATTTAATGTATTTGGTATCAAAGTTAAACTTAGCAAATTTTGTGGGTTGATCTTGCAAATAATTATTAATAGATCAATTTTCTCTCACTATTATCCTTACATAATGATAAATCAAGTATAGTGTCTCACAAATTTATATTATCTATTGTTATAAACTTACAAGCATTTTATAAATTTTTGTAATTAACTATTGTACATAGTTGTCATCTACCTATAAATTTTTGTAATTAACTATTGTACATAGTTGTCATATACCGCTGGCTACCAATGTTATACAAATCTATCAATTGTACACTTTGACTTAGCTGCCATTTTAGTTAACATAGACACTAGCTGTTGGTGCATTTGTACAACCTCTATACACTCATTATCCTTAAAAAAGCATTGTATGATATTAATTTATTATAGCCACATTTATCTATATAACCACTTTTTCATTAAATTGTACTTTAAAAAAAAAAACATTTTTAAATTTTATTTAAATTGTTTATACTTTGGTGCATTTTTGTTAATGTTGACATTAATAAAAATTTCAAATACAAAGACCTTGTAAAATTAAGGTGGGGCCTACAAAGGGAAAAACAATTTAAGATGGTTAGCAATGATGAATTGTGTACATATGTTAAATAATGTATATATGAAATCAATAATGTAAAAATTACATTGTTAGCATTGAAAAATAGAATAAATAAAAAAGAAAAAAGACAGGGATAAAAAGAAGGGAAAAAATCATCAAGGGACAAATTCATCAAATTAATAGAAAAAAGAGGAAAAAATCGACAGGGCATATAAGATTTTGAAAAATTACAGCAAACCTTAATAACAATGAGAAACAATTGCAACGGTGAAACATGAAAGATGCTTAATAATCATAATAATAAAAAGATTGACCAACTAACCAAAATTTTATATGCATTATTTGTTGTTAGATTGTGAATCCCTAGATAATCACAAAATCTGAGACCACATAGATATAAGTTGTAAATCCTATCTTTGATGAGGTGTTGCCATGATCCACTGATGACATGTCAATGAGATCTAGACTCTAGAATGGTCCAATTGATGTACTATAAATTTAAATCTTGAGATCAATACAATTTGTATGAGAATGACTGAAGGCCTTTTTCGCCACTTCACTTGTCTTGTTTTTCCCACCTAATTATTAACATCGTATCAAAACCATGGTTAGTAAGGTTATGAGAGGTGAAGTCCAAGTTTAGGTGATGGATAGAAGTTGCTCCATGCCAAGTGATCAATGATAATAGATCTAAAGTGTAATAGGAAAGATAAAGAAAGAACATAGTAAATTCACATGTGGAAAGTTCCAACAAAACTTGCTTCTCAGTGAAGTTAAAGAGTGATGAGGTTATAAGGCTTACAACCTATATTGTTATGTTATATTTGATTAATTTGCATAGTATTGTATTTATTATTATGTCATCTTTAGGATTCAAGAAAAGTCATGTATTCTCTATATTCTTCATGTTATCCTTGCAACATTAATATAGATATGAGTGGTACATCTAATATGTAAACACATAATATCTGGTTTATGAATAACATATATTTGGTTTAGATCTACTTTAAATCCATCATAGTACAAATCATATTTCAACTACCTTGAGTGATCGACCTTTGCATCATAAACAAGAGGTGCATGATTTTAGTTATATTGGAACTCTATTATCTGGATTTTTTTAAGATATGAGCATGTCTACAAGCACTGCAACAAGATGGAGAAAATTTGGAGATCCTTAAAATAGATCCATGATTTCCCATATTCCAAAGTGTTGGGTGTGGAGCCTGATTATCTTCTTTATTCAGAGGTATCATCGCATTAGATTGCAGTTCGTAATGTGGTGGCAACACCACCCGTAATATTTGCACTGCAAGGGGGGTCCAAGGGGGGCGGTTGTGATCTTTGGGAGCCCCCCTCCCCTGGTGGAGGATCGAGGGCAACACCCCTGAAGCTAAAAATAGATGTAAAATTGCCTTGTAAAATGTTGTAATTTCGTAGTCAATCTGGGTAGTTCATTAGGCAGAGATCTAACGACAGAAGTTATGTTTAATTTAGGGTTTTTTTCCCTAGAAGGCAACCCCTCACTATATATGAGGGAATTGCATTGCATCTATGTAGATCTATATCTCGTGGTTGCTTGTTCCAATGCTTCTATCTATAGCTGGGGTTGTAATCCTTGCCCCCCGGAGGGACAAGCGGCTTCGCACCTTGCATTAGAGGTATTCTGGTCAAAGTCAAAGAGAGTATTCATTCAATTTACTTATTGGGTGGGGGGGCTTATGGTCGAGCCTGCTTGCGCATCCTCTTCAAGCAAGTAAAGCAAATGTCAATAATCAAATGTGTGTTATAATGGATGTAACATGGATGGTATAAAGTTTGTCTTTATGTTTGCGGCTGTAATCAATATGTAAGATGTAAGAATGCATCTCCTAAAGCTGTCTGATTGAGTGAGAAAGAGAGAGGAGATTGTGTGAGAGTGAAGAGGGAATTATAGTGGATTTGTTGTAGGTTGTATCTTTTTAGTTTGTTGGATAATATAAAAGGAAGGACTGGTTGTTTCTCCGTGGACGTGGCCCAAATTGAGTGAACCACGTATATCTGTGTCTCTCTTGTTTTATGTGTTTTCTATGTTTATATTTCTACAATATAATTTATTCATTTCATTGCTCTATAATATATAATTTTCTAACATCTGGTATCAGAGGCAAAGGTCTATTTGGTTGATAAACTCACAGGAGAGAAGGGTTCCTGGTTTGAGTGGGAGCACTGGCGGAAGATAGTAGGTTTAGGGTCGAAAAATTTAATGGCCAAAACTACCAGCTATGGAAGATGTAGATGGAAGATTATTTGTACCAAAAAGATCTGTACCAACCATTACGCAGAAAGATAAAGAAGCTGATAAGTATGATAGACACAAAATGGGATATTCTCGACAGAAACGCACTTGGAACAATACGGTTGTGCCTAGCAGTGCTGATAGCCTTTAATATTTCAAAGGAAATGACAACAGAGGGTTTAATCTCGACATTGGCTACTATATGAAAAACTTGTGGCCTCAAATAAGGTGTTTCTTATGAAGCGTTTACTTAATATGAAGATGTCAGAAGGTGGATATGTTGTTGATCATTTAAATGAATTTAATACAGTTACTAGTCAGTTAATTTCTATAGGGGTAACTTTTGATGATGAAGTTAGCGCTCTGTTATTTCTTTGCTCATTGCCAGAAAGTTGGAATGGTTTAGTTATGGCCATTAGTAACTCTGTCTCTAGATCTAGTACTTTAAAGTTTGATGATGTTGTCTGTGAAATCCTTAGCGAGGAAATGCGACAAAAAAGCTCCAATGAGACATCAGGTAATGCTTTGACTGCAAGGACTAGGGGAAGACAAATGGAAAGAGCCTAGGATATCATAGTAAGTCAAGGAAAGACAGATCCAAGTCCAGATCGGATATAGTGTGATGGAAATGCAGGAAGAAAGGACACCTGAAGAAAGACTACAAGTCTTGGAAGGGTAAAGAAGGAGACACGCAATAAGAAAATATTCATGAAGCAAATGTGATAGGTGATGTGTTGCAAGATGCTTTGATTCTTTCATTAGAAAATATTATTGATGCCTGCATAGTAGATTCAGGGGCCTCATTCCATGCCACCCCTAATAGGAAACATTTTCATGATTATGTTCAAGGAGATTTTGGATAGGTTCAATTGGGTGATGATAAACCTTGTAAAATCATTGGAATGGGTACAATTTTCATAAAACAACAAAATGAAAATAAATGGCTATTGAAGGAGGTAAGGCATGTTCTAGATCTGAAGAAAAATATGATTTCAATAGGGCAGTTGGGAGGTGAAGGTTGTGTAACAAATTTTACAGATAAAACCTAGAAGCTCACCAAAGGATCCCTGGTAATAGCAAAAGGAGAAAAGGTCGGTACATTGTATTTATTCAATGGTATTTCTAATTTTGTTAATGCTTTAACCTCTACAAGAGAAGATATGTCATTGTGGCATCATAGGCTTGGGAACATGAGTGAGAATGGGATGCAAATTCTTCACTCAAGAAATTTGTTGCTAGGTTTGAAGCATGTTGATTTAAAATTTTGTGAGAATTGTGTTTATGGAAAACATAAGAGAATCAAATTCCTTAGATTTGGGAAAGAAAAGAAGAGTGAAAAATTAGAGCTTGTGCATACAGATGTGTGGGGGCCTGCTCAGGTATCATCTCTCGGTGGCTCTCATTATTGTGTTACTTTTATTGATGATGCAACTAGAAAAACCTAGATTTATTGTATTCGAAATAAATCTGATGTATTTGATACTTTCAAGAAATGGAAAGCTTTGGTTGAAAATGAGACCAGAAAAAGGTTGAAGTGTCTCAGATCAGACAATGGAGGTTAATATTGTAGCGAAGAGTTTGATAGGTACTGTTCAGAGAATGGAATTCGCAGAGAGAAGACAGTTCCAGGAATACCACAAGAAAATGGTGTGTCAGAAAGGATGAGCAAGACAATCATGGAGCGAGCAAGGTGCATTAGATTGCATGCAGGATTGCCTTTACAATTTTGGGCAGATGTTGTAGATACTACTATTTATCTAATAAACAAAGGGCCTTCAAGTTCCTTGGATGGTGGTATTCCATAGGAGGCATGGACAGGTAAAAAGGTAAACGACCCATTTTTAAATACTTTTGGTTGTGAAGCATTAGTCCACATTAATAAAGAAAATAGAACAAAGCTTGAGGAAAAATCAAAGAAATGTACCTTTATTTGATATGGTGTTAATGATTTTGGTTATCGCTTTTATGATTATGAAAAACACAAAATCATTAGGAGAAAAGATGTCATATTCAATGAAAATGTTTTGTATAAGGATCATATGCAGGAAAAGAAACAGGAAAAAGAAAACAGAGAATACACGGTGCTTGATGAGATCACAGAAAAAGTGAAGGTGCCTGAAAATAATAATGATCAACAACCAGAACAACAACAACAACCACAACAGCAACAAGCACCTCAAACACCTGAAAGTGGTGTTATAAGATCTACCAGGATAAGTAGACCCCATGAACGATACTCTCATTCATTATATTATGTATTGTTGACTGACTCTGGTGAACCATAATGTTATGAAGAAGCAGTGTAGGTAGAAACTAGGAAGAAGTGGGAGCAAGCCATGAAAGAAGAGATGGATTCCTTATCACATAACCAGACTTGGGACTTAGTTAGGTTGCCTGCAAGTAAAACAACATTGCAAAATAAATGGGTTTACAGGTTAAAGGAAGAAGATGGAGGTAGAAAATGGTATAAAGCTAGACTTTTGGTGAAGGGGTTTGCACAGAAAAAGGGTATAGACTTTGATGAGATATTTTCTTCTGTTGTTAAAATGACTTCAATCAGAACTATTTTAGGTTTAGTAGCAGCTGAAGATTTGCATCTTGAGCAGTTAGATGTAAAGACATCCTTTCTCCATGGGGCTTTGGAGGAAGAGATATATATGCAGCAGCCACAAGGATATGAGGTAAAAGGGAAGGAGAAACTAGTGTGCAGGTTGAAGAAGAGCTTGTATGGTTTAAAACAAGCTCCAAGGTAGTGGTATCTAAAATTTGACAAGTTTATGTCTGAACAAGGTTATACTAGATGTCACTCTGATCATTATGTTTATCTCAAAAGGAAAAATGATGGCAGCTATATTATATTGTTATTGTATGTCAATGATATTCTTGTTGTAGGTTCTAACATGCAGGAAATAAATGTGCTCAAAAGAAAATTGGCGAACTCATTTGCAATGAAGGATTTGGGCGCGGCAAAACAAATCCTTGGTATGAGAATAACTAGAGACAGGAAGAATTGAAAATTAACATTGTCTCAGAGTAGTACATAGAAAAGGTGTTGAAAAGATTTAATATGCAAAATGCAAACCAGTTAGTATACCTTTGGCTAGCCATTTCAAACTAAGTAAGGAGGTATGTCCCAAGACTTAGGAAGAAATGGCTTATATGTCTAAAGTTCCACATGCATCAGTAGTTGGAAGCTTAATGTATGCAATGGTCTGCACAAGGCCCGATATTGCACATGCAGTGGGAGTTGTAAGCAGGTACATGAACAATCCAAGAAAAGAACATTGGATGGCGGTGAAGTGGATTCTCAGGTATTTAAGAGGTACCACAAATCAAGCATTATGCTTTGGTGGTTCAAACATTGCTCCATAGGGATATGTTGATGAAGATATGGCATGTGATAGAGATAACAGGAGGAGCACAATAGGGTTTACTATAGGTGGAAAAACTATTAGTTGGGTTTCAAAACTGCAAAGTGTTGTCGCACTCTCAACAACGGAAGAAGAATATGTTGCTGCTACATAGACTAGTAAAGAAATGATTTGGTTACAAAGGTTTCTGGATGAATTGGGTAAGAAGCAGGAGTTGGGCAGGTTATACAGTGACAACTAGAGTGCCATACATCTTGCAAAGAACTCTACATTTCATTCCAAGACTAAACATATACAACTCAAGTACTATTTCATATGGTCAATGTTGGAATATGGATAGTTGAAGCTGGAAAAGATACACACTAGCCAAAATCCTGCAGATATGTTAACAAAAGTTGTAACTAGGGAGAAATTGAGATTATGCTCAGTTTCAATTAGTCTTCAAGTATGATGAAAAAGATGAGAAACAGCCAGGTCCAAAGTGGAGTCATTGTCCAACAAATGAAGCAGTGGTGGAGTTGTTATAATCAGTCTCCAAGTGGGAGATTGTTGGGTGTGGAGACTGATTCTCTTCTTTATTCAGAGGTATCACTGCATTGGAACCCAAGTCGTAATGTGGCAGCAACCCCGCCCATAATATTTGCGCTACAAGGGGGGTCGAGGGGGGGCTGCGATATTTGGGAGCCACCCTTTGGCGTGGGATTGGGGGCAGCGCCTCTGAAGCTAAAACTAGATGTAAGATTGCCTTGTAAAATGTCGTAATTTCATAGTCAATCTGGGCCGTTCATTAGGCAGAGATCTGACAGTAGAAGTTATGTTTAACTTAGGGTTTTTTTCCCTAGAAGGCAACCCCTCGCTATATATGAGGGAAGTGTATTGCATCTATGTAGATTTGTATTCTAAGTGAGAAAGAGAGAGGATATTGTGTGAGAGCGAAGAGGGAATTACAACGGATTTGCTATAGGTTGTATCTTTTTAGTTTGCTGGATAATATAAAAGGAAGAACTGGTTGTTTCTCCATGGACGTAGCCCAAATTGGGTGAACCACGTATATCTTTGTCTCTCTTTTTTTATGTGTTTTCTGTGTTTATATTTCTGTAATATATTTTACTTGTTCCATTGCTCTGTAATACATAATTTTCTAACACAAAGGTGGACACATTTATTGAAATTTTGACATTGCAAGTTCATATTTTACCTTGACATAAGAATTGAATCTAGAATCCATGGGTTTTGTACCAATGGATAGTGACCAACATTCTATTACCAACAAAGGGAGGCTAGCATATAAACCCTCATTCGATTGTTTAACAAAGGGAATTTGATGGGCCTTTCAATCACCTTTATAATTTTTCATACATAAAACCAAAAGACTATGCATTTAATTGTGAATTTGAGGTTTGTGTGGAACTTGTGAACTGCCATGCACTATCTATGTTAGTATGATATGTAGTTGTTGTATTCTAAATGCATTTTATAGGGAAAGATATTGAGATGCTTTTACAAGTTACTATGAGAAATTCACACCACACTTGTAATCCAATCCACAACTTATAAGAATGCAAATGACACACTTGTAGGAAAGTAAATTTCACACTTGCAGGAAAGTAAATATCACACTTATAGGAAATAAATCACATAGACATTTAAGGGGACTTGTTTTAGTATTGAGATGATATTGGTTGTTGTAACAAAAATGCAATTTCATGTGGAACATAATGCAGTAGTTCACGGGTTATCAAACCACACTTTGTTCATAAAGGAAATAGGACCGTGAATTAGATGTTGTAAATAGAATAATTATATTGAACCAAATAGAAAATAGAGTATTCTAATGTTGGTGCAGAGTTGCAACAACACATAATTCACTAATTGTTGTATAAATCTCAGAACAATAATTAGTTCATAATTAAAAATATTGTTAATCACTGAGTTGAAACATTAAACCTATGATGCAAGGTTGCAATGCTATGAAATATTAGAGTTGCAGCAATAACCTACGATGCAAAGTTACAACAATATGAAATATTAGAGTTGCAACACTTGAAACTCAGAGTTGCAGCAAAGGAAATATTTTACTTACAACTAAGTATTAAATAAAAGAATTGTTGGAAATAAAATAGATATAAAAAGATATTATAGCTACTCTATAAAGTATAGAAAATACCTAGCTAAGGAAGGGGCGTTACCTCCTTAGATGAGGCATTGGCTTATGAAAACAATAAGGAATCAAATGCTCAACGCATTATCACTTGAACATGAACGGAATGGAACTTGTATTGTGTAAAAGAAACTACAACGCATAGATCAATACAAATGTTGATTTTCTTGCTTGCTACTAGCCAGGTTATCCAACTTAAGGAGGGCAAGGGTCTTTATACATAATGTTCATCTCTAAATTAATCAAGGAGGTTGATGGAAAATCATGAGAATTAGGTTTTTCCATCTTATTACAATGTTTTATCCAAAAGATAGTAGAACCATGAACATGCTAACTTAATCAATTGTATGACAAGTGGAAGCTAAGTCATTCATTCTTTCTGAGCACCCATTTTCCTTTTTCGTTTTCTTGTGAGAATAGATTGGTTTTTGATTGCCTAACCCATCCAAAAATGACAATTGTTCATTTTATTGATGCATTGTTACTACTGGCGCATAGTTACAACACCCTTCCTTAAAGTTATTGCAATAGTCTTGATTGAGTTGCAACAACAACCATGTGGTGTGAATTGCAACAATGGAGAGGTAAGATTCACAACAACAGTGAGCTGAGAGTTGCATCAAGGAAGAGTTGAGAGTCACAACAAAGGAGAGTTGTAGCAATAGTGACAACAACCGATAGTTGTAACACAAGTGGAAACAACTCAAATTTATAGTGGCTATAGTTGAACATAGAGTTGCAATAGCTCACACTCAAGAGTTGTAGCACCTGTGTTCTCACAGAGAGTTACAACAACTGTTGAGAGAGTTGCATTAGCTCACACTTAAGAGATGTAGCACAAAATTGCAACACCTATGCTTGGAAGGTACCTATGCATCCTTGATTTGTGTATACTATTGTTACCACAAAAAGGTGTTAATCTCCCTAAAATGCATAAGAATAAGTATTGAATTGGCATGCTAATAGGATAATTATACATTGACAAAAAAATCATTATTTTGAATGAAAATGGTATTAGGATGAGATGGAAACAAGAAAAAAGAGTATGCAAAAAGGTATTGGATGGGCACTTTTATCACTTGGATTGAACCTCAGGTTGAAGGAAGGCAATGCCAGGGTAACCACAAACCACGCTTAGCTAAGTAGATAGCCCTACTAGGCTAGGAGAGGGCTCTCTTTGTAAGGATCTCAGCCAAGATGACTGGATCAGGAAAAGGATATTAGGCTAGGTATAGTAGCACAAGGTTTGATTTTATTTTGAAAGGGTTTTGTTGGATCAGGAGGAGCCAGACAATTAGGGCTAGGGAATTAGGTCAAAATTGCAGGGTGTTTAATGGGGCAAGGTAGGCATAAGGTTTAGCACTCTAGGGCTTGATGGGTGAGGTGTTTTAAGACTAGTGAGAAGCTAGGAAGAGCATGTGATTACCATGGATCCTTCCTAAACTATAGAAAACATATAATGGTGAATATTTCCCCAAAGCAGAGCAGTGATGTTATGGATTTTGCCTATCAACTTGAAAACATTCACTTAGAAGCAATGAGATGAATAATGAAGTACACAAAACATATTAAAATATTATCACAAGAGAAGAAATTGAACTAAGCTCCATACCACATGGATCCTAGAGAAATAGTAGCAATTTTTATTAATCTCCTGCTAAATTGCTACAAAATGATGTACAATCAAGGCATAAGCATCCAACTGAGTCCAACCCTTTACAATGAGAAAGAAGAAGAAGATATAGGCATTGTTTCAACCTCCTCCCATCCTCAGGGGTTTAATCCCTAATATGAGGAGCTAATATAACCAACACTGAACAAGAAACTGGAATATAGGCATCTTAACAACTTGCCTCTAAAAGTGAAAAACTGATTCATTTGAGCTCAAATTGACTTTTAATCTAATGAATCTACCCTCTACTACTAATTATCCATCACATTTACAAGAAAAGTCATAATTTACAATAGTAAAACATCCTCCATGAGAGAAAATCCATGAACACAGTCAAAACATAAAAAAAAACCGTCCTGTGCAACATTTGCCCTATGCTCAACGCCACTAGTTCAACGTGCAGTGCCACGTTTAGGTCCTTTTTGGAGGCCTTCCCGACACCCAAATTGAGCTCATGATAGCTCATTGGAAAGGTCTTCAAGTATAATTTCTAAAACACCTAGAATCTCTTCATTTTAAGCTCATTTTACCCCTCAAAAGTTGATTCCACCAAGACTACTTCTGTGTGTCCAAAAAGTGGCTGAAAGGTCATTTTTAGGGTGTTTTTTTTACTATTTGGTGAACCAGTTCTGCCCCCAAAAAATTAGAAAATCCATAGGGTGCATGTGCTCATCATTCAGAATCCAAAAATGCAAGCCATTTTTCCATTGGGTGCCACTAGGAAAAGCGCAGCGCCAGTGGCACTACGTGTTGAGCCAGATTTTCTGTGTGTGCAATTACCAAAATTTGCAAAAAACAAAATCTCCTCCAAACCTAACCAAAATTGGTGAGCATCACTGCCATCAAGCATCTTGATGAGCTAAGGAAGCT
This sequence comes from Pinus tabuliformis, assembly GCA_031772625.1. NCBI lineage: Eukaryota > Viridiplantae > Streptophyta > Pinopsida > Pinales > Pinaceae > Pinus > Pinus tabuliformis. The sequence continues at coordinate 336,709,280 of CM062805.1, forward strand.
TCAGCAAGAAACCTAAGCCTCTCCTCCTCTTTTTTTCCCTTTAGAGCCCACCTTAGCCTAGCCTTCATCTTTTTGACCCTCATGTTGCAAATTTTGTTTCGGGTCCTGTAGTGGTAGGACATGTGCCTGATCATCTGGTTGTCCCTATTGGCATTTTTCAACAGCTTCTCTAGGTGAAAAATGACTCTATCAAGCCAAATCTCTCTATCATCCTCAATTTCCTTCTCAATAGGAGTTAAAGTGACTAGTGCCTTCTTGTCACCTTGTCGTTTTATCTTGAGGAGTTCTAGCTCCATGAGGACCTTCTTGTCACTCGACTGCTTGTTCTCTTGTTCCAGATATGTGATGACATACTTGGCTCTCTCCAAATTTTCCATCAATGCTTGGACTTGAGCCTCCTTTTCTTGTATGATGATGTCCTTTATTGTTTCTTCATCCTGAGCCTCTAAGTCAATTGTTTCCATGCCATGATGAGTATAATGCTGCTCCACCTCATCATGCTTTGTCAAATCAAAGTCTCTTTCCTCCTCATCATCAAGATCTTCCACTTGCATCTTTTCCTTCCTTTTATGCAGCTGCTTCACCTGTACTTGTTGTGTTGATGAAGAAGGCAAAGCCCCTTCCACATCCTGTGGAGCAAGCATTTGCCTATGAGTTGATGAAGAAGGCAAGGTCCCTTCCACATCCTATGGAGCAAACACTTTCCTATCAGCTGCAAACAATCTCCTTGTGCCCCTCTGATATGTCATGTAGGTCCTGGGCACCTCAATAGCTCTAGCCTCTTTTGCCTTCTCATCCGTCTTCACTTGATCACTGCTAGAAGGTCCCCTTGATTCTTGAGATACTGGTGGAGGAATTTGAGGACCCATAAAGATGTCACGAGCAATAAATGTCTCCTAGGAGATCTTGAGGAGGCTAAGATGATGAAGCACAATCATCTTGATCAGGGAATAATGATAAAGACTACTCATTCGCTGAGGGTATGGCTTTTTCTTTACAAAGTGGGCCATCTTCTCAATATTCTTGAACAAGAAATAAGGGAGGTTTAACATCCTCACCCTGGTAAAATGCATGAGAAGCTTGATGTGATAGGTGTATAGTCTGGAAAATCTGCCCTCACAAGTGAAATATTTCATGATGATATTCATCATGGGGGCATACTTGTCTTCAAGAAATCTGAAAGGAAAATGTCTTTTTGCCTCATTTCTGTACCGGGGTTTGATATAAGGCTCATAATAGTGTTCATCCAGGTCCTGTGCCTTGTACCACTTCTCTCCTACATTCAGAATCCTGGTTGCATCCACAATTATGGAAGTGAAACTACAAATGTCACCCCAGCAAGAGTCACCTTGTTGTCCCGAAGATTGGCTACAAAAAGCCTGGTGAGATCAGGGTGGTGTTGAACTCTCTCTACCTGCTCATAGAACTCATAGCACCCTAGATGTCTAAAACAAGTGATAGCCAACTGAGAGGCATGAAATCCTATGAGGTTTTATGGCTCTTCCCTAATAATTCTGCCTCCCTTGTGTGGTTTTCTCTGATTCCGAGGTTTATCTATCGAACTATCACTGCCAGTGTTTTCCTCCTCCTCATAGTCTTTGTCTTCTTTGTCCATGTTTTCAAAGTTTTAGGCCGTGCACTCCTAGAAAAGGGATGAAGGGAGTGAGTAAGAGTGATTTAGGAGTGAGGGAATGGGAGATGACCTTGTGAGGTAATTTGGTGGGCTAGAAAATGAAGGGGAGGGTATGAATCATGAAAATGGGGGAGAGGGGCTTTGGTCCTTTTTTGAAACATATCTTGTGGGATGAAGGACAAAGGAATATAAAATGTTATGGAATGATATAGGGGAGGGGTTTAGGGCTTTAGTGATAGGTGATGGGAGAAATAATGGGGGTTAGGGTTTCTAGGGTATAATTAAGGAAGAATCTAGGGTTTCACTTTTGCCATTGTAAATTACCTTTAAACACTTCAATTGCAAACCAATGATGAAGTACAGTGAGGAAACTTACTTGTTTGAGGGAATAGAGGATTATTTTTGATGTTTTTAGGTAGAAAGAGGCTTTTTAGCCCTTGCTTCTCAATGCGCAATGCTTGCTACAGGTGTGCAATGCCCTCCTGAACGCACAATGCAGTGTTATTTTGCACTACCGAAAATGCCCTATGCGCAACACTCAGCTTGTATGCACAACGCCACCCCCTAAATGCGCAACGAAACCTCCATTGCTTGAAACGCACAGTGCCAAACTCTAGAAGCATAGCGCCACTTCTTCTTAGCCCAAAACTCACTCAACCTATCCTCTTTTCTTCAATTTTTGACTCCTTTGCCAAATGAGAATGATGAATTTGAAATTGAAACGTGACACCTTATGTAGGAGTAGATTTTGAGTTTTCACTAGAAAGCCCACTTTCTAATGTTTCTTGACCTTTTTCAAATCTTTGTTTTTAACGCCTTTTCTTTTTTGTTCCTTCTCAGGTGGACAATGCTCAATTTGAACTGATTTTTGCAGTGTTTCTTTGTCTTGTAGCAAGGAGAGATGCATTGGTGTAGCTAGGATCATTTATTACATAAAGTGACTTAAAATTACATAAGAAATACAAATTAACTCAAAATACTCTATTTTCACCTCAAAAACATGTTTTTTGAGGTGAAAATTACATTAGTTGAAAAGATAATTATAATGTGACTATGACTTACTAGCCATCATTCTTGACTTATTTATAATCCTCATACCCTTGCTGCCTTTTATTTACACCTTTAAATCATGCTCTTCACCTTGGAAATGAAACCCTAAGACCTAATGAAAACATGCCCTATGACCTAATGACAGCATGATTACGTTTTGACCATGAAACCATGACTGAAGAAAACCTGAAGATGGGTCAGCAAGTATACTTTATGAGGGAGAAAGTAGATTTTTTGAAGAGAAGACAACCATCAGTGGATAAGTTTGACATGACCTAATGAAATGATGTAAAAATTTCAGTATGGGACCCCTAAAATGAAAATGCAAAGAGAAAATTTGATCCCTAATGGAAGTATGCAAATATTGACACTAATAGGCACTAAAAAGATGTCAATTTGAGAACCCATCAAAAGCCCATATACTATTTTTGATTGTAGCACCATTCAACTAGAAACCAATTCTTAGCCATGTTATTGAATTTTAGTTCATTCATCACCCACCTTTATGAATATCTATGTGCATATTTAACCCAACTCTAGTCATAAAATACACGCAATGGGCATGCATCATCTAATTCTATGAAGATCACCACCCATTTATGCTCGCAAATTGTGGCACATCACTACTAGTCCCATAGACCTCTATGTACCAACTCTTGTTTTTGATCTCATCTACTAATTCTTTCAATCCATTTTAATTTTGGATTGCTAAGGCATGCATTTTAATGGTTCTCACCTAGGTCTATATCTTTTGGAGAGTGTTCATTGTTTCTTTCTTATGTCAAGATGAAAATTTGGACCTCAAGAGGATCAGTTCAAATTATTTGGACACTACTATAGAAAAAATTACTATCCATGTCTAATTCTAGAAATTTACTAGCAACTCCTAGGCAAGAGCTTCTCCAGGACACCCTTTTATTCTGCACATCAATCCTTGCAAATATGGGACATTGCACCACGTGCAATGAATAAATATTGGTATTGGAAACACATGACTCTATCACCCACTTATGAATTCCACTAGGGAGGTTTCATGGTAGCATCCTTAATAGAAGGTGGGTAGTGTAAAGATGAAGTGGGTGATTAATAGGTCTAAAAGAACAAGATCAATTGAATTTTCTCCTTCCATAAGCATGGTCTATTTTAAGATGACTTCTGCTAGCATCTTCTCTTGTTGAAAAATAAGATAAGAATTATTTTATTGTCCATACCATTCATTACTCTAGGTTCAAGGTCATTTTTTCATAGAGCTACTTAGATACCATATGTTTGACTAATGAACTGAAGAGGGAAGTTGAGATTTCTCAGCAAGAAGCTGAAAACTTGCTGGATGATCTCAATAGGAGAGTCAAAAAATTCCAAAAGCATGCTCAAAACCAAGAAAGATTTGTTTAGAAGTAATAGAATGCTTCTCAACAATAGGCTCACTACTTGGTGGAGAATCTGAAAATGACACTGAATTATTCCCAAAAGAAGGCTCCAAACTTGGAGAAACTAGTGGAAACCAATAATTGATGTCTCATAGCTTGAGAAACTCGCAAGAAAGAGCATTAAATATTTTCATAATCATCCCAATAGCCCACTTGTTGACTCGAATAAGGTAACATTATTTTTCTATTTGAAATTTTACAAAATATTTAGCCATGACATAGGAATAAAATAAATAAATAAATAACCTTATTTCTTCATATTGAAATTTGACATTGGCAAAGGAAATAATTAAACAGAATTTTCTCAAAGAGTAGTGCTTTTTAGTGGTATTTTCAATGGTTTGATGACAAATGAAACTTAGATAAGATAGTGTATTTTAAGGAGGAGTTGAAAATTGGTTTTAGGTGCTTTTAAGAAAAAATAGGTATTATAAAAATAAAAAAGGAAAAATAAAGGAAAAGAGGCCTAAAATGATTACAAGTGATATATATATATATATATATATATATATAGAGAGAGAGAGAGAGAGAGAGAGAGAGAGAGAGAGAGAGAGAGGATAGGCAAGTTAATTCTTTTGAAAATAGTAAAATGAAGGAATTTAGTGATACTTTTGAAAGCAAAGGCTTATAATAACTGAGGGATCACTATGTAAAAGTGATTGCATTTAGACCACTGATGGTTTCTAATTATATTTGGCATTACCAACACAAAAACAATACCATAATAAAAATATTTTATTTTGTGGTATTGAGGTGGCCTAGACTAGGGGGTTTAACTAGGTGAGCAATACCATATCACGTGCATTCATATTGGGCGATATATATTGAGGAAAACATGACATAATATATTGAGCATATAATAGGGCGTTAAGGGTTTTTATATTGGAAGATATAAAAAAAGGAGCTCCAAGTTAATGAAAGAATATAAAGGGCTATAAAAAATGTTAATGAAAAAATGGATGCCTACAATATCTTGTGAAAGTAGGGTTTTTTAAATTGGGAAGGTGTATTCGTTTTGCATTGGTAGGGGGTTAAATAATGTGATTTTAAGAGGCATTTTCCAATATGTATTTAAATTAAGGGTATTGTTTAGTAGGTCATGAACGCACGAGATGGGTCAGAGGTTCATTGAGTGAAGCCCCTATCACCTAGATCTGTCCCAAAATTGTCCCAAAATTAAATAAGGGGGTTTAAGGTTGATCTGTAAACTGCTATGGATATTCCATTGGACAGATCATCACAACAAATCTAATAAAATATATTAGAAAATCCAAAATCTACACTATGAGAGTTTATTTCTCCTTAGATTTTTGGATGTGTTAATTATTAATTATTGCATATGCATGAAAATTATAGTTATGTAGACAATTGAGAAAAATGAAATAAAAACTCACAAACCAAAATTGACACAATATAGTGGCTTTGGAAAACCCTTTCGGGAGAAACCCCAACTGGAAGGTGAGATCATTTAGCTCTCTTTATATGAATAGAAAGTGGTTGGAAGTACAAATAAGTAAGGCATGTGGCTCATGGGCTACGACAAGGCATAGATTTTCTCTGTGTGCTCTCTCCCTATCCCAATCAGTTATTTTGCTTGTATATGGAACAAAATGAACTTAAAAAGAATGGAACCCCTTTTCCTCCTAGTGGCCCATTTATGACATAGCCCAATAGCCTACTAGTGGTTAAGTTTCATTCATTCAACTCTTAAATAGAGTTACAATATGAAATCTTCTAGAGTTTTCTTCATCATGATCACATGGCTAGCCCTTTTTCTTGGATTAATGGGGGTTGGCATGGCATCCTCTTGAATTATGGTGGTCAAAACAGGAAGGTGAACTTCTAAGTGGGATAATGTTTGCATACAGACTCTGATTGAGGCATTGTTGTGCCATTGGAAAGGTTTTTGTGTGTAGAATAGTAGAGAAAGGTGTCAAATTTAAGTGGAAATTTTCTTACCCCTAAAATACTTTGTTCAATGTCTCAAACTACCCCCAGAAGCTTCCATGCCTCAATTTTCCAAACTAGGTCTCCTCGGTAAACATGGTCCTTTGAGTTCATTTCTCCCCATTTTTCCACTCTAAAAGCATTGAGATGGATAACAAACAATGTAATGATCAAATTCAGAGAATACATCCCAATTTTGCGAGGTTTTTAGCCCCCAAAAGCATATATTAAAAAAGTTAAGGTATGGAATTTTTTCCTCCCCCTTCTCTTAGGTGTACTATTTAACCTTACCTGTAAGCTATCCTTTCAACCTAATCTGCCAAAGGTCATGTTTCCCCCATCTTGTAGTTCTAAACCTCTTATGAAAAATTGTATCCTTCGTAAACTCTGTCTGATCAGATGATGCCAAATCCTCTACAAAATCTAGGACCTATTCATGTTCTTGATCTAACATGGAAGGCTCATAGAGTTTTAGATTCTCTACATTCACCATTGAGTGAATATGCATGTAGAATGAGTCTATAGAAATTATCTCCAATCTTTTCCAGTATCTTGAAGGGAACATATCATAGAGCCTTTATTTTCTTGCTAGGATCTCGTATCATCTCCTTGTTCAACTATAATCATACTATGTGTCCCAAATTGAAGAAGTTCTATGTTTTGTGTTGGTCATGCCTAACCTTGTACCTTTTCTATCTTCTAGAGTATCTCCTACACTTATATGTGCATCTACCTAATATTCTCAACAATTTTTTCTAACCTTCAAGAATCCCTTGTAAGATCCTCCCTCGCTCCTCCTTGCTACCTATATGCAATATCCAAAGGTGAAGATGGAAATTATCCAAAGCAAATCTCAAATGGGGATTTACTAGTAGAAGTGTGGACTACTCTATTATAAGGGTGTTTTACATAGACCATATTTTCAACCAAGGTCTTCGAATTCTTCTAATTGTAATTCCTCAAAATTTGCACCAAATTCTTGTTGACTACTTTTTTCTTCCCATTTGTTTATGGATGGAATGTTGTAAGCCTTTTCAACTTTGTGTCCATCTTCGCTCACAATGTATTCCAAAATGCACTGAGAAATCATGTGTACCTATTTGAAATGGTGCTCCTAGGTATCCGAAAGTGAACCTAGACTTGTCTAGAGAACAAGTTCATTGCTTCTTTCGCACTGATGGTCTTTTTAGAACGCATCAAAACACACAACTTTCCAAATTTTTCAATTACCACGAATGGTTATTCATGTTCCTTCCTAGTCATTAGTAAACCTACCACAAAGTTCATGGAAATTATTTCCCAATGAGAAGTGAGTATAGACAAGGGATGATATAGAACTTGTTTCTTGTTACTAGGCTTGCTGGTACAATAAAACATGCATCCTCTTATGAACCTAGCTATCTATTCTTGCATCTTTAGCTAATACACATACCTCTACAAGTTGGCCATTATCTTCCCTACACCAAAGTTCCCTTCAACCTTGGAGGTGTGAGCCTCTCTAATCAGTTGTAATCACTCACATTTAGGAACACATAACTTATCCAACCTATAGAGTAACCAATCATGGATATGGTAGTCAAATGTGATATCACCATCGTGCACATGAATATGGCTCCATACTTGTTAAAACACCTCCTTGAAGTTCTCATCCTTTGAATACGCCCTTTTGTATGCATCATGGGTGAATGCCTCCATGTGAATCATAGTTCCCAAAGTTATGATGTTAGATGTTGGTGGCCTTGAAAGCATGTCAACCAACTTGTTTGTTTTTCCCTTCTTATACTTGATCACTAACTGAAACTATTGTAAAAATGTCATCCACTTGTAATTCCTAGTCTATTATAGCTTACTCTACCCTGTAGGTATTATAGTGTTTGGTGATCTACATGGATTACTATTTCCTTTTCCTTTTAGTAGTGTTTCCACTTCTTCACCTCTTGCACTAGGGCATAGAGTTCCTTGTCATAGGTAGGGTAATTAATAGTTGCGCCATGAAATACTTTAGAATGGTAGCACACATGCCTTCCTCCCTACATTAATATTGCTCCTATAACATACCCACTTGTAGTTGTATCCACTTCAAAGGGATGTTGCAAGTTCCATATTTCTAGAAGTGATGTTTGACTAATCATCTTCTTTAACTCCTCAAAGGACCATTTGTCCCCAATATAAACTCTTGCCACTCATTATTATGGTGTGGAGTAGTGATGCTACCGCCAAAATGAAGGTTATGAACTTCCTTAGGTACTATGATGCCCAAATGAAACTCCTGACCTCAGAAACATTAGTAGGCACCAACCACTTCATGATGGAATCCACATTCGTAGTATCTATCTCTAGCTCTCCTCCACCTATCACATACCCTAGATACACCAAAGATTTCTATCAAAACTCACACTTCTTGAGGTTTTCTAGTAGCTGGTGCTTATTTAATGTCTCTAACACTTGTGTCAAATGTAAGTTTGCTCCTCCTAGGTAACACTATATACTAGTATATCATCCAAATAGACAATAACAAATGAATCTATAAAAGGGAACAAAATATCATTCATTAACCTCATAAATGTAATTGGTGCATTACATAGGAAAAATGGCATGACTAAGCACTCATACAAACCTTTGCTAGTTTTGAAGGTGGTCTTCTAGGTATCTTCTTCTCTAACTGAAGCCTAGTATTATCCAAACTTTAAGTCCATCTTGGTGAAGTATGTTATGAAACCAGCTCAAGAAAAGATAGAAAAGATAGATCAACGCCTTAGAATTCAGCCTCTTCGAGGGGGCAACCTCCTTTACATTACATAAATGAACAATTCTTGGATGATACAAATGACAAAACCTCCTTTCTATATATAGGAGTCTAAGGAGTCACAATATAATCCAGCCGACCTAACAATAATAATATAAAGCCACAAAAATAACAATAGAGGGATTCTATGGGGCACAGAAATAACAACATGGGGGTAATAAGGGCACAACAATATAAATAAGGGGTATAACTACAATAGTAATGGGGTAATCACTAGTATTATAGGGACCCAACATGCCCCTCTCCTTCAAAAAAGTGTTGTCCTCAACGCTTGAGTAGTTCTGGATACTTCTGCATAAAATTCTCATCCTCCCATGTGGAATCTTCAGTGGATAAGTTCTTCCACTTGATAAGATACTCTGAAATTGATCGATTTCATAGCTGTCGAGTTCTTGTTTCTGTGACTGCTTCTGGTTCCAATATAATTTTTCCTTCCTCATCAAGTTCTGGCAATATTGTTTGAACTGGGAGCTTGTCGCCTATAACCTTCTTTAAACATGAAACATGGAAAACTGGGTGCAATCGAGAAGCTGCAGGAAGCTCCAATTTGTATGCCATAGTACCAATCTTTTGCAACACCTTGTACGGACCATAATACTTTGGTGATAATTTATTATCCTTCTTAGCTTGCTTTAGGGACATTTGCTTATATGGTTGTAGCCGTAGGAATACCCAATCACCTACATCAAAACTTCTTTCACTGCGATGTTGATCTGCCTGTTGTTTCATTCTATTTTGTGCCAACACGAGGTTATCCTTTAAGAGTTGGAGGACTTGTTGTTGATGTTCGATGTGATGTTCCACTGCCTGAACCTTAGAATTTTCTCTTAAATATGATGTGATGGATGGTGGTTGATACCCATAAAGTGCCATAAATGGGGTCATTTTTGTTGCTGTATGGAAGGAAGTGTTATACCACCATTCAGCCAGAGGCAACCATTTGACCCATTGTGTCTGTTTATCAGATACAAAGCAACGAAGATATCCTTCCAAACATTTGTTTACTATCTCAGTTTGCCCATCAGATTGAGGATGATAAGATGAGCTATGAGCTAACTGAGTACCAAGACAAGAAAATAATTCTGTCCAAAAATTTCCAGTGAAAATGGGATCTCTGTCACTTACAATAATCTTTGGGTTTCCATGTAGCTTTTGAATTGTTTCCATAAATGCAGTAGAAACTGTACTGGCTTTAAATGGATGTGATAATGCACAAAAGTGTGCATACTTGGTAAGTCTGTCAACTACCACCATGATGACACTTTTTCCCTCAGACTTGGGTAAACCTGTGATAAAATCCATTGAAACCTCCTCCCAACGTTGGCTTGGAATGGATAAAGGTTGTAATAGACCCGGTGTCTTAATTGTTTCAACTTTATTTTGTTGGCAAACCAAACATTCCGCCACAAACTTTTGAATATCTGATTTAAGGCCATCCCAAAAAAATTCCTTCTTAACCCTGTGGTAAGTTTTTAAAAATCCTGAGTGCCCTCCTAAGGGAGAAGTGTGCAATTCCATAAGAATCTTTTGTTTTAGCTGGGAATTCTTACAGAGGTATAAGCGATCTTTGTACCATAATGAATCATTTTGCCAGCTAAATGTATCAGATGTACTGGAATCTTGTTGTAGCTTTCGAATAAGTGCCCACACTTCTTCATCATTCTTCCATTCCTCCCTTGCTTCGTTTATCCAATCTGGTTGGATAATAGAAATGGCGCACAACAATGCTTCCACATCCTCATCCTTTCTTGAGAGTGCATCTGCCACCACATTTTGCTTCCCTTTTTTGTAGATGATTTCAAAGTCATAACCCAACATCTTTGTGACCCACTTTTGTTGCTCTTCAGAGGATAATCTTTGTTCTAAAAAGTATTTAAGGCTATCATGATCCGTTTTTACCTTGAAGTGTCTTCCCATTAGGTAGGGTCGCCATTTCTTAAGTGCATGGAGTATTGCCAACATTTCCTTCTCATAAATAGCTTTGCTTAAAAACTTTCCCTTGATTGGACGACTTTCAAAAGCAATGGGTCTTTCATCTTGCATTAGAACAGCACCAATTCCATTTCCTGAAGCATCACATTCCACAATAAAGGTTTTTGTGAAGTCCGGTGTAGCTAAGACCGGTGCTTGGCACATTGCCTCTTTAAGATGTTCAAAGGCCTTTGTTGCTTCCGGAGTCCATGAAAATGCATCTTTCTTCAATAATGTTGTTAGAGGTGCTGCTATTCTCCCATAATTCTTAACAAACTTGCGATAATACCCTGTCAACCCAAGAAATCCTCGCAGATGCTTTATGGATGTGGGGATTTTCCATTCCTTAATGGCTTTAATTTTGCTAGGGTCTACCTTAACTCCTTCATGAGATACAATATGACCCAAATATTCCACCTCCTGGACTCCAAAGAAACATTTGGATCTTTTTGCATATAATTGTTTCTCCTCCAATAGTTGTAGCACCCTGTCAACATGTTCAACATGATCCTTCCAAGACTTGCTGTAGATTAGTATATCATCAAAAAATACTAACACAAATTTTCTAAGGAATGGTTTGAAAATTGAATTCATCAAACCTTGAAATGTTGAAGGTGCATTAGTAAGGCCAAAAGGCATGACCAAAAATTCATAATGACCCTCATGAGTTCTAAATGTCGTTTTCGGAATGTCTTCAATCTTCATTCTGATTTGATGATATCCCGAACGAAGATCCAACTTGGTGAAGTAAATTGATCCATGCAATTCATCTAGTAATTCATCAATGACAGGAATGGGGAACTTATCTTTAATAGTGAGCTTGTTGAGCTCCCTATAATCCGGACACATGCGCCATGATCCATCCTTCTTGTGCACCAATACTACTGGAGCAGAGAAAGAACTTTGACTTGGTTGAATTATACCAGCCTCTAGCATTTCTGCAACCATACGTTCAATTTCACTTTTTTGGACATAGGGATATCTGTACGGCCTGATGTTTGGAGGAACACTTCCTGGAATCAGATGAATAGCATGATCATGATCACGCATAGGTGGGAGACCTTTGGGAGTCTCAAATACCTTGGAATGATTGTCCAGGACTTTTTGGAGATCTGGAGAAATAGATGATTCCGATGTGGAAACATCTAGCGAACATAATTGTGCAATTACACCTCTTTGCTCCTTTTTTAGAAGCTTTGTCATACCATTAGAGCTGATTATCTTTCCTGGTTTCCCTGCAATACCCCTTAATTCAACTTCCTTTCCTTCCGTAGAAAATTTGATGAAAAGTTCTTGAAAATTAAAAGCTATTGTACCCAAGGATTGTAGCCATTGGACTCCTAGTACAACATCAGCACCTCCCATTGGAATGGAAAGCATTGGGCTAGTCAATACATATTCTCCCATGGATAGCTTGATATTATGGCACTTTCCAGAGCAATTTATTGTTCCTCCATTTGCAATCATCACTTGACACTCTGGTGCTGGATATAGGAAGCAATTCAATTCTTTTGCTACCCTACAATGAATAAAATTGTGGGTGCTTCCTGAATCAATCAACACTATTACCTTTTTCTTCTTGATTTGTCCTTCTATCTTGATGGTTTGAGGAGTGGTAATTCCCGCCAATGCATTACAAGATATGGTCGGATTTATTTGTTCTTCATCTAGGCTTTGTTCCTGGAGTATATCTTCTTCTTTTGACCTTTCTTGCTCCTTTTCTTCTTCCTCTTCACAATCTATGTAGAATAATTTCTTCTCAGCACACTTATGACCTTTAGTGTATTTGCTATCACAACTGTAACAAAGCCCTTTTGCTCTTTTTTCTTCCAATTGTTGTGGTGTCAACCTTATAGGTTGTGGAAGACTAGGGGCAACAACACTTCCGTCTTTATAGTTGTGAGTGGTATGCTTCCTAGTTGCCATAATTTTGCTTTCCATTTTTCTTGCTAACCTGAATGCCTTCTCTAATGAATCAGGTTCCCAAAGGCGAACATCATGTTGGATATTATCCTTTAAAGACCCTATGAACACATCAATCCTATGCTCCTCTGGAATATCTTTTACCCTTATGTTCAATTTTTGGAACTCCTCAATGTGCTCCATTACTGAACCCTTTTGTTTGAGACTTATCAATTGGCTAAAAAAAGTGTTGCTTTTTGTATCTTCATAATGTGCTATCAATTCTTCCGTAAAAATTGCCCAAGTGATAAATTTTTACGAGAGCAAAGCCATTGATACCATACAAATTGATTTGGTTCCAAATATACAGTTGCCATACGTACCTTTTGTGTGTTTTGCACATTATTGAGATCGAAGAACTGCTCCATCTGTAATATCCATGTGGCGGGATCCTTGCCATCAAACTTCCTCATATCGATTTTTGGAATATGGTGGTTCTTCGATCCAACATTAGAGTCTATGGAATAATGATTAACATTACTTTTGTTCACGTCATGAGTTTCCTTTACAACCTTTTCACCATTAGTAAGTATTTCTTGTAGAAAATTTGTCAAATCTATCTTCAAATCTGCCATGTCTGTCTTCAAATCTGTCTTCAAATCTTCCATGTCTCTCTTCAAATCTATCTTTGAATCATCCATCTTAGCTTCCATGCCCTTTATCTTAGATTCCACGCCATTTATCTTAGCTTCTGTTAGCTTTTGTGAGCGTGACATTTGTTGCACTTGTTCTTGTAATTTTGATATATCATGTAGCATTTCTTCCTCTTCTTCATGAGTCATGCTAGAGCTTTCAGGTTCCTTACTAGGTGTTTGCATTTTCTTTCCTCGGGGCATCAGTTACCGATAATAATGCTTTACTATGCCCTTTGAATTCCGTTAAACCAAGCTTACACAAAAATTTAAAAAAAACTACACACCTTTTTTCACTTTATAGAAGCCTGATATTGAATCTGATGTATCTCTGTAATTTTGGATCATCCAATTCTGAAGTTGCGACCTGTAGTAGCCTTATGCGTCCTCTTTCCAATGCCACAAGTCTGACCCAAATTGGATTCTCCAAGGAAGAGTTATGTGAAATCTCCCACAGTGACTTGCTTTTAGACTAGTTCAGTAGAGCGCACTTGTACGACGTGCCACGAGTCACTGTTTAAACCTTTGGATCTGAAACTCACCTACAAGAAACTACAGTCCGTCCTCTTTCTGTACCTTCTTACGAAATTTCAATCCAATCCCCAGAGAGAAAGTTATGATGATTTTCCCCAGGTCACCTGTTTTGAATGTAATTCAGGAGTCTGCAAAAAGACCAACTTCCTCAGATCATATCTCCGCAAATATCGCGCGAAAAGCTCTGAAATTCGGACCCAAGGTTCAGCGCAATTTCTTCTCAAATGGGTTTTCTTTGCGACTTCTGAAACATCACAGAAAAAAATTTATAGCGAAAATTCCACGATGACCTGTTTGGAGCAGCGAAACCCTAGAATCCAAAGCTCTGATACCAAATGTTATGAAACCAGCTCAAGAAAAGATAGAAAAGATAGATCAACGCCTTATAATTCAGCCTCTTCGAGGGGGAAACCTCCTTTACATTACATAAATGAACAATTCTTGGATGATACAAATGACAAAACCTCCTTTCTATATATAGGAGTCTAAGGAGTCACAATATAATCCAGCCGACCTAACAATAATAATATAAAGCCACAAAAATAACAATAGAGGGATTCTATGGGGCACAGAAATAACAACATGGGGGTAATAGGGGCACAACAATATAAATAAGGGGTATAACTACAATAGTAATGGGGTAATCGCTAGTATTATAGGGACCCAACAAAGTACTTCACTTATTGCAAGTGATCCAACAAATCATATATTCTAGGCACGTGGTATCTATTCCTTAACATATTTTTTTTCAACGCACTATAATCTATACACATTTGCCAAGTCTCGTCCTTCTTTGGCATAATGATGATGGGTGACCCACATGGTGTTGTACTTGATTGAATGACACCCTGTTCTAGTAGCTCCTACAATTATTTCTTCACCTCACTTGCTTTTATAAAAAACCTCCTACAACACAATGTTTAGCAATGAGGAGTATGAAAATATATAGATCTCATGCTCCTTCCCTATTGGGTGGTACCCTTTAGGCTCCTGGAACACATGCTTGTATGCATGTAACAACTCTTCTAGTTGTTTCAATTTCTTAGTACACCCCTCCAAGGATGCCATAGACTGATTTTCTCTTAAAATAATTAAAACATACTTCTTGCTATAATTCATCAATTTCTTGACTTGGTTGGCACTTACTAATGAAATTTTGGACTTGTCTTTGTGCACATTGATGGTGAATGATTTTCCATCCTTGACGATGCAGTACTAGTTGGATCTCTACATGAATATTGCATGTTTCATGCACATGTAGGGACTTCTAAGCACTACTCCACATACATCAAGGGGAACTACAACTATCTCTACTTCATAAATAAAATGATAAATGATAGAAAATCTAATTTTGCATGATTTTGTTACATTTATATTTGCATCCTTATTTATCCATCCCAATGGATATGGGCTTGGATGATTAAGAACTTTGAATCCCAATTTGTTGACCAGGTTTGCTGCAATGACAATTTCCTTTGTTCCTGAGTTTAAAAGAGCACTTATCTTGGTATTTTTAACCTATATCTTTTTATGGAAGAGTACAATCATTTCATTCTCTTCCCATTGCCGAAGACTACTCAGATTCACATCCTTCTACACTAATGTAAATACGATTTTTTCATACATGCCTGCATTTCTTTCAAACCGGTTTCTTGAATAAATGGCCATGAGATTCCTCTTCTTATTATCTTTCTCTCTATTCTTTGAGTTAAGCTATGGATGAAACTTCTAAAATTTCTCATCTATATGACCATCAATGTTATAATGGTTTCAGTGATTGTTGGGATTTTTTCACTGGTGTGTTGTGGTTTCCATATTTTTATATTACCCCTTTTCCACTTCTTCTTCTCCTTCTTAGAAGTTTCCTAGTGATTCTTCTGCTTCAACCCACTTTATTTCCCTTTCTTCTAGCCTATGTTATCCCAATATTTTGCTTGTACACTTCTCATCCAACGATCTAGGTTTGAACAACATCACTTTATTCCAAATATGGTTTTGCATACCCCCAAGAAACTTGAGGAGTATACCTGGGATCCTTGGGGAGATACTAAGCATTATGGCCATCTTTATGAACTTTATGATGTACTCTTGTACACTCTAATCCTGCTTCTGCCTAAAGTAATGCCACAAAATCCATTGGTCCTCTACATAATTTTCAGGGTAAATTTTTTACTATATGAGGGTTTGAAATCCTCCCACTTAGTCACTAGAGGATCTCCTTCCAACCTCAACGTCCATGTGTGGCTTTTCCACTAGTTTAGGTCATGACCCTCTAAATTTATTCGTGCAAATTAAATATTATGTCCTTCCTCTATATGATGAACATTGAAATAAACTTCTAATGGCTACAACTAGTGATTTAGCTTTAGAGAATCTCTATGGAATTAATATGACTTGATATTTACATTTACTTCCATTTTGAATAGGGATTGTTAATGATTCATAACACTTGAACTGGTTTGATCGTTTTCAATTTCTTTCTTTAGTTCCTTCTTTGTTTCTTCCAAATCTCATGATATCCCCTCTAATTGTACCACTGCATTATAACTGCCATATTCTCCAAATAAATTAAGCTTATTGGTCAAGTACTCCATGAGGAGGATCACATTATAGTTTATATCTACAACTTGTGCTTCTAGTTATGAAAACCTCTCTTGTGTTTGATTAGGAGGGTTATTCAAAAATTCGTTAGCCATGATTGAGGTTTTGTGACTTTTAGCTTAATTGACACCCCCGCCCCTGCAACTCCCCCCAATATATCCAAATAAACATATTTTGATACCAATATGATCTATAAACATCCATGTACATTCCACTGGACATTTCGTTGCAATAGATCTACTAAATTATATTCAAAATTCAAAAAACTACACAATGAGGGTTTATTTCTCCTTAGATTTTTGGATCTATTACTTATTTTTTATTGCATATGCATGTAAATTATAATTATACAAAAAAATAATATCTCTCAAACCAAAATTGACTCAACAAATAAAGAAGGATATAATGCCTGCATCTAATCAGCCATCTCCCATGTAGCTTCATCAGGCCCAAAGTGCTTCCATTGCACTATAACTTGTTCTATTTCAAGGTTCTGGAGCATGAGCTTCTTCCATTGTAGGATGCATTGAGGCTCTAGCTGAAACTCTCCTTCTAGTTCCACCTACAATACAGACCAATTAATCACATGATCAACATCTTGTAAATATCTTTTAAGTAGAGAAACATGAAAACATCATGCATTTTCACGAATTGAGGCAAAGCAAGTATGTAGGCCATTGATCCAATCCTCTCAAGGATCTCAAAAGGCCCACAATACCAAGGTGCCAACTTGGTACATGATCCAATATTCAAGGAGCTCTTCTTGGGCTTTATACACAAGTATACATGCTCTCCAACCCGAAACTCCTTGAATACCATATGTTGATATGCATAGATATTCTTCCTATCATGTGTTGCCTTCAAATTATTTATGATAACTTGCATCTCCTACTCCATCTCTCTCAACATATTAAGTTCAATCAATACCCTTCTCACTGGATCACTCCAGCTGATAGGAGTATTACAAATCCCCCATAGAGAGCCTCAAATGGACTCATCCTAGAGGATTCCTAATACCCATTATTATAAGAAAACTCTGCCAATGGAATATATTCCTCCCACTTCCTTTGCTAATGTAGGACATACATCTTCAACGTATACTCAGGAATCATGTTAATCCTCTTTTCATCCCATTTGTCTGCAGATGGTAAGATATACTGAAGGCTAGCTCTATCCCCAAGCCTGCAAACAATTCCTTCCAAAATTTGGAAGTGAACTTGGCATCTCTATCTGATATAATCCTCTTGGGAACTCCATGAAACCTCACTATCTCCTTAATTAAGATCTAAACCACTTCACTAGATGAATTAGTATACTTCACTGCAATGAAGTGAGCTACCTTGCTCAACTTGTTTACCACAACCATGATGGATTCATGCTACCTTAATGTCCTTGGTAATCCTATAATGCAATCCATAGAAATAACCTCCCATTTCATTCCAAAATCAGAATAGGATGCAACTAACCAACTAGATGCTTGCATTCAACTTTCACCCACTGACAGTCCAAGCACTTAGCAACAAGTTCAACCACCTCTTTCTTCAAATTAGGCCAATAGTAGAACTTCTTAATAGATTTCAAGGTCTTATGATATCATGAGTGGCCTGAATATGGTTTGACATGAAACTCTCTCAAATTTAGCTTCTTCAATTAACTACTGTCAAGCACATAGATCTTACTCTCAAATCTAACCAAGCCATTTGTTGTGAGGTGATAATCCTCATACTTATCACCCTTACCTTGTTGCTGCAATATTTTCTTCAATTGTTGCTACCTCCCATGATGTTGCCCTACATGCAAGATATGTTCATTCAAATCTGTCCCATAAGAGTTCACAACTGAATAATGATTCACCTACAATCTCCTACTAAGGGCATCCGCAACATTGTTCTATTTGCCTTTGATGTACCTGATTTCAAAATCAAACTCATTAAGGGTAGCCAAACATCTACTTGCCTTGTGCTCAAATTGGGTTGGTCAAACAACTACCTCAATCCATGATCACTCATCAAAATGAACCTCCTTCCAAGAAGATAATGTCTCCACATCTTCAGTGCATGACTAATAGCTTCCAACTCAAGATCATGAGTCACAGAGTTTTGTTCATGCTCATTCAACTTCCTTGATTCATAACAAACCACCTTCCATTGCTACATTAGGACTCCACCAAGTCCTTCCTTGTAGGCATTTGTACAAACCTCAAAGTCCTTATCAAGATCTATAGTCCTCAAAATTAGAGCATTGGTAAAAATTTGTGTTATAACCCTATTTGCCACTCCATTATAATGAGAGAAACCCAATATCAACTTAACTCATTTGTTTGGATAAAATGCATCCCTTTTCACCTTTTTTTTACTTATGTGAGATTTATCCCATGATAAAAGGTCGAATTACATGATTGAGTTATTTCTCATAATTAATTTGCCAAAATATTATAATTATGAGATACTTATTATTTAATCACTGAGATAATTGAGAAAAAGTTCATAATTATGATAAAGGTTTCTACAGTTTTCCATTCCCAGGGAGATCAAATTGACCCACTTGTGTATGAGTTGGCTAGGGGTCCATTATTGTAGAATTTTTCTAACTTCTCAAGCCTGTAGGTGTCTAGACACATTCTCGCAAAGGATGGACTAAGCCTATATAATCTCACCAAGAGGAAAGGGCATTAGATTTAGTATCCAAACTATAGTGCAAAAGCTTTATTGTATTGGGATAGGAGACCATACTACAAGCTTGAAGAGAGGATATCCTTTGATGGAAGGTGTACATTTGTTGTACTTTGATTTTGGATTAATAGATACATTTTCCTTTTCTGTGTCCATGTCTTGAATATGTTTTATGCTTGCATGTGTTGGTTTTAAGCTGACAGGCCCTTTGTGGAAAGGCAATATTTGCTCATTTGGTGGTGTTGTGTAAGTGTTCTTCCTATGCATCAGACCCAAGAGACTTCACCGATCTGCGAGGATACTAGGTTTTAGCTTCTTGTCTCCATCTTATCATGTGCAAGTGTTAAATGTATTTTTTTGTATAACAAAGGATTAGGGTTTGAACCTTTGATTTTTTTCATGATCACACACAAATCTAGGTAGCTCACTCTAATATACTGGGTTAAAAGTAATCAACTTGCTTTGGTAAAAATTTCCCATAATAATTTGCTTCAACTGATCAAAACTAGTTACACTCTTAGTAGTCCATTCAAAATTCTTTCCTTTCCTCTGCAAAGATGCACTAGGATAGCCAATCTTAGAGAATTTCCTGATGAACCTCCTATAATAACCTGTTATTCCCATGAATGACCTAATCTCATCCACATTCTTCAAAGTTGGTCACTCCATGATAGCCTTAATCTTATCTGGATCCACTTTTATCCCTTCCTTGGAAACAACATGTCCCAAGTAATGAATTTGAGAATGAAAGCAACTACACTTGTTGAGCTTGGCATACAACTTATGCTTTCTCAACAATATTAACACTATTGTCGGTGCTCTACATGCTCCTCCTCATTCTTTGAATAGACCAATATATCATCAACAAAAACTATCACAAACTGATCCAGGTAAGGGCGTAGCACATTGTTCGTCAGACACATGAAGATGGCTAGAGCATTGGTAAGACCGAAAGGAACCACCACAAACTCATAGTTCCCATACTTTGCACGAAATTCAATCTTATAGATGTATTCTTATTTGATGTGCACATGGAGATATCTTGATCTTAGATCAATCTTCGAAAATACTACAGCTCACTTCAGCTGATCAATCAATGCACAATCTAATAGTATCATCCTTATTATTTACAAACAACACTAATGCTCCCCATGGAGACACACTTGGCCTTATGTATCCCTTATCAAGCATCTCTTTAAGTTGAAAATTCTCTTTTCTCCATCCTCATCTAGGAACTCAATGGACTTCTCATAGAAATCCACCTTGGTCCTATGAATAAACAACCAATCCATACCCAAAATCATGTTGTATGCACCCAAAGGAAGAAAAATTGTTTTTGTTGTTGTAGGCATGCCATTAAGCTCAAATGAATAAGATTTCACCCAATGATGAACTCTTCTCTTGATCCTTGTATTCAACTGCACCAACCAAGATTCTACATGAACTTCCTTTTTCAAACAACATTAATCCACCAATTTAGGACTAATATAGCTATAATTCGATCCAAGATCAATCAAAATAAAAAATACTTGATCAAAAACCTTACCTTCAATCTCGATAATGGATGCTTGGTGGTATGCCTTCCTGTTATCAACTGCTACATAGATCTGCGGAATGATCTAACCTACATCCCCAATTGCCTTCTCCACTTGAGCACAGTAAATATGAGGCCTGCCACCCTGATACAATGGAAAATCCTTCTTGCGATGATCTCTACCTAAAAACCAAAACTTCAATGGTTTTCTGCCACTGCCTTTATTTTTGCTACTCCATAGGCTAAGACCCATCTCTTTTTTTAGCTACATTGAACTGCTTTTGCAGGGCCACATTTTCCTTCTTTCCTACATCCTGATATCTTCCTCACTTCTTACGCCATTTTCATTTAGTCTTATTGCTACCCTTCGTGTCATAATTGAACTCATATTTGTGCTTTGACTACTCATAGAAATGATTAAACTTCCCAATAACTTCCTACAATGACCCAGGCTCATCAAACTTAATCTGGTCTTTGAATGATAATGGAAATCCATTGATAACCTTTGGATCTTTGCTTTCTCAAACTTGAGATAGGGCACATATCTCAACAACTCTAGAAATCTAGTTATATATTCTTCATATGTCATGGAACCCATCCTAAGCTCATATAATTCCTTGGCCTTTCCATCATAACTTTTTAAACATGTACTTTTTCCTGAAGAGTCTTTCAAATTATTCCCAAGTCAGTTCTTCCTTGATGCCCCTGACATGCTTGAAATCTTCCCACCACATATTTTCTTTTCCTTTGAGACTAAAAGTAGTTATCTTGGCTTTCATATTCTCTAAGTAATCATCAAGTCTAAATAATTTCCTCATTCCAAGAAGTCGTGCTTTTTCATCTTCTGATTTGGTCATCTCGCCATCAAAATTATGAGTTTTAGTGTTCTTGAATTCCTCTAGAAAATACCCATTCTCACTGCTCCTATAATGATGCCAATGACAATGATGACGTTGTCTCTCAAAATAAAGCTTTAATTAAATCCATGCATACTAGCCCTCCTCCCATTTGTGTCCAAGAGTCTGTTACTCTGTATTGTATCATCCCTATCTACCCTGTACCTTTTTTGAGACCTACTTCCATCTACACCATTAGTCGTTTCTTCTTGTCTATCTCCATGACCGGTCCCTAGTTGTACTTGCTTCTATAAATATGAAATGCTTTGAAGGATGACTACATTAACCTTGACTTATTTCTCTTGAGATTTTGTAAGCCTTTCTATGCTTCAATCAACCGCTCATTATCTTATTTACAACTTATGATCTTTTCCTTCAAACTTCTCAATGTATCTTCTAAATCAGGAGACTCCTCCTCTGCCCATTTCTCAACTGATTTCTCCCATCCCATTGATTTATCGTATGGCCTGTATGGGGAGTCATGAGCTATACTCAAACATTATTCTCTTCATCTCTTTGCCTTCTATTTTCCTGCAACATAGCACTCTCAGATAAAATAAAAGGCATAATCAAAAGCATTAACTCAATTTTCTACTAGTGAGGCTATTACATCTTCACAGGTCAATCCAGATAAGCATGATACATTATAATATCAAAAGCATATCATGCACATGAATATAATAACAATAACAATAAATATTTGACATGCATGCATGACAAACATATAGATAACTGACATGCATGCATAACAAATTACATCTACCCTGAGGTCCATTGTTGTGATCCTACTCTGATACCACTATGTAAAAACCCACCCCACATTTACCCACTTTTACATACTTACTAGGTTAAACATCATATGAGAGTTACTATGCATGGCCCAACTTCCAAGATTCAGTTATCGAAGTGGGGCCTAACTTTCCAACCTATGCAAATCTTACTACAACACTAAGGGACATATGATCATACACTTGATAGCCTTATCCCACTGGTGATCATCTCCTTGAGCTCATACCACTTCTTAACCTAGCCACATGCATGAAGCCTAGTCAGTGCGGTTAAAGGGCTCACAAACCATCCTTCATGTGACTACAACTGGGTTTTTCTAGTTAATATAGTGCGGCGAGAGAATCTATGTTAGATTTTTAGGGCTAGCCTATAGGCCAACTACCCAAAGCTTCCCATAACTCTATCACAGTTTGTATGAGGGTTCAGACTCTAATTCCAAGTTTTAATGTTTCTCAAGCTTACACAACACATGTTATTCATTTCTACAAACACTTGGTAAACATGGTACATGTAGTTCATGAATGCATAATTTTTCACTAATTCATTAATTTCATCGGATGTTCATCAAGAAGGATTACTTCCCTCTCAAGCTAGCTACAAAAAACACTTATTAGTTTGTGCATTCATATAAATATTCAATAGCTTTTCAAACAATGAGAAAAATCAATAACAATAACACATCATATAATAATAAATATACCATGCATGTAACCAACATTTAACCATAATGAATCCATGACAAACTAGTCATATAATCACACATTAAACCAAAAATTGTGCTCATTGAACTCATTAAAGAATATCACATAATAAAATATGCATAGTTCCAACCAAGTCAGTGACTTCCACATACCACCTAACCATAGATTGGGACTGAACCAAATCTTTCTTCCAACCCAATCACCCCTGCATCATATTCCAAGACTAAATTTGGGATCACATGGGATAAACCAAAACATAACCAAACATAGAATCCAAAGGAAACCACCTCCACCCTCAAGCCATAGTGATTTCACCTAAACCATTCCAGAAATCATCAAAATCAATACAAGTTTGGATTCCTCATAATTTATTCACTATACCTAGAGGAATTTTCATGTCTCCACCCACCTGTCAAGAGCTTCTTGAAGAAAACCGTCTCCACCCTCAACCATTCAAATTTTCTTGATACCACCTCAACTAGGATCCAAAATCTACTAAAAATCCAAAGTTCAACCAAATAGGGAACCCACTACATCATGGTTATCCAGGAAATGGCATATGCAAGGTTGCAAATTACTATCAATCCAAGAAAATCCCCATGCCAATGACAAAAAATGACCAATAACTCAAATTATGCATGAACCATCCATTCAAATCCCGACATGATAAATCACACATGCACATTGTTAACTGTAAAATTTCTCTTATTGGTTGTTGTTCCAATCTTCCTCTTGTGCTCCTTGCTTTCCTTGCTTGTTCCTCTTCGTGTCCCAGTGTTGTCCAAGTTCTCTCTAAGTGATCCCCATCTATTGTTGTAGTTCTCTCTTCTATTTTCCTCTCTTCTCCACAAAATAGAATCCTAGAATGATTTCTCTCCACTTTCTTTTCTTTTCTTTTCCTTTACCTTCATTTTCCCTTACATGCATATTCTTTTACTATTTTCTCCTTTTCTTGTCTCTTCCTCTTCCCCACCTACTGAAGTGGAATTTATTTCGTTTTCTTTTATTTATTTTTCACTTTTTCACATGTCCTTGCTAGCCTATGATAATCAATTTTCCATTTATTTCATTTTCCCTCTCTCCAATGCTAATGCTAATTTCCATATCCAATAAATAAATAATTTACCACAAGTAGATCCCAATATAGTGTTTTTCCCCTCATTCAACTTGGAATATTTGTCCCATGACCTTGGTTTGATTTCTTTACATGGAAACTTAACCCAAGGTTGTTACATCATTGAAGTTGAACATGTCCATGCAAGAGAGGATACAGAAAATCCAAACCAGGGAGAAACTAAGGAAACTACAACCATGATAAAGTTTGTAAGATTGAAGGAAGAGTTGAAAGGGATACTATGAATTGGTGTTGATGCTAAAGAGTATGATGAATGAGGCATAAAGCTTATCTGTTTCAAAAAATATTTCATATATGAACAAAATTCTTCTGGATAAATCCACTGGAGTCAATTTAGCCACTAGGAAGGACAAGTATAGAGGAGAGGACACTAGGATGTCATTGTAACATTAGAGTTCTATGATGATGATCAAATGGATGGAGACAAGTAGAGAAGATTCACTAGTAAGTGCATGACTGAAGATTAAGAGAAAATGAGAGGATTGCACATAGTTATATTTAGAGTTATCTTGTTCCATAAGACAATTGTTACAACATATTAGAGCTCAATGAAACCCAAAAAGATTTTGACAATGAACTAAAAAATCAAGAATTGTTCAAGTTGTAGAGCGGGTGTTGGGAAAAATATTTGGGTGGGGGGGGTGAATTAGTATTTTGAACTCACTTGAACCTTTCAATTTATTATTCATATTTATGTACGCTACAATCACTAAATAAACTAGTGTATGTACACGACTTTAGAAAAGGCAAAAAACATATATCCAGTTAACTAACTTTTCATATATTTCATCATCTGTTCTACTTTAACTTCGTGTTTCATTACTTCATTAGCCTTTAATTAAGAAGTAATCATGAGAAGTAAGAACAAAATAAACCATCACACATAAGAAACACAGCAACACATGAGGACATGATATTTTTTAGGTGGAAACCCAATGTGGGAAAAACCCACCATTGTCATCGTCTTTGTCTTCATCTTTTATTATAAAAGAAAACATCTTACATTCTTGTAATGGTGCACTAGACTCGTACCAATACACAACTAACCACTTGTAGAAGGCTACAACCTTCTCTCTTTCTCCAGCACCCACTGGAAGGGAGCTCCAACTGCCTAATCTCATTTACCAACACCCACCAGAAGGGAGCTCCAACCCCCTTAATAGATTTACTAGCTACCACTGGAAGAAATCTTTGACTCCCTCACGGAAGTCTCCAACCCTCAACAACTCTGTGTACCATGTTTCATAATGTTTCACACTGGATCCACCTGACTCACAACATCAAACCTGTAGGGCACCTTTCACCATATTTTCAACCTTCCTCATTTAAGCTCAATACCAAATAACAATACTGAAATCAATCACTATATAAAATCACTTAATCACTAAAAAAACCAAG
The DNA here is from genome assembly GCA_031772625.1 of Pinus tabuliformis. NCBI lineage: Eukaryota > Viridiplantae > Streptophyta > Pinopsida > Pinales > Pinaceae > Pinus > Pinus tabuliformis. The sequence continues at coordinate 336,734,971 of CM062805.1, forward strand.
TCACTGAATCTCTACCATTTCTTGCAACTGAATCAAACAAATCCATAACAGATATAAAACATCAAATCAAATATACATTCATCATTATACCAAGCCAAACACAATTACCCATCACAGAAACAAACTATTTCCATTGTAAACTTCGATCAAGCATGCATCAGATTGTATATGCTTTTGTTCTAAATAATACCCATGCATGTATCTGCTTCTTATTAAGAAGACATGCGTACAAATCTCAAAATATTGATAACTGAATTTGCATCTCTGTACCACTAAATTAATAACTCAAACATAGATTTAATCCATCACAAATCACTGAACTAAATATAGATCATCACACAATAGCATAATCCATAATCAACATATAATTTCATAACCAATTCAACCCAATTATTACTGTCAAACATAGTTTATCATAAGAGAGACTTCATTGAAAAACAACAACAAACATAACATAATAGATCAACCATCATCATCATCTCATACTACAAAACCTAGCATGTATATGCGACTATTACAAAGAACATATGTGTATGTACGCGCTTTTCATACTCGACACCTGTGTATAGATTTTGAAATTTTCATAGAGTGTATACGCGACTACCCAGAGGCAGATCAGCGTATATACAAGACTTCTCTATGGTAAACCAATGTACAAATCTATAATCACTGAGGCATACCTCCGCTACACAATACAACATTTGTCAAGCCTAAATGTTGGCATACACTGTTACTGAAAAACATCATAATATCATCATCACATATATACCATAAACAAATTATTCAATATGTAGTCATTTCAGATATATTAGATTTAATCCATCTCCATGATCCCTATTTCACACCTATTTTAGATTAAGTCAATCATAAATAATCCATCACATACATACCCTAGCACTTGATCTCCATATCCTTATATAGTATAAGCCTTAGCCAATACCGTAGGCCAATCCCTTGGTAATGTCGATGGTATTCTTTGGCGGAATCAAATATATGTTGTCATGATCATTACTATGGACCAATACCATGGTAAAGACCCCTGGTATTCCAATTACCATGGTGCAGAATATGTACGCAACTTTGCTTCACCATACCTGTGTATGTATGTATGTTTTCTTCACAAGACATGCATAAACTTTCTCAAACTTTACCTACATCATTCCTCTATCTCTGAACTAATATGCCTTTGTCCATTCTCTCTATCACATCTATACCAGCATGTATAATCATCTTGTTGACATCTTTATCAAGTAGGTTTCCATCAAGGACAACACTTTAGTCATAATGCCAATAATCTCCCCCTTTGGACTTGATGGCAACCACTTTGGTGTTTGGTCACCATCACCTGTAAATACCTGCAAAGACATTTGTAAGCACACCAAGCTTCTCTCCAAGCATTATTCTCCAAACACCAAGCTACTCTCCCCCTTTGACATCAAGGGCAAAGGGTTGACCAATTTTGAATGAAGAATTCTCTCTCCCTTTGTAGATATGAGCACTGTAGATCTAATATGCTAAATATGAACATTATATATTGACCATGCTCCCCCTGAGCATATGTTGAATCTTCTAGAAGATATACAAAGAAGTACATGACTCTATGACTCAACCAAATATGGACTTTCCTATCACCAAGGACTCATGCTTACATAAATCACCCAACACAGTGGGGTTACATATTTTATTCAACATTACATCAAATGCCCAAAATAATGGGACTGCATACATAATTGACTTGACCCCATAGTCCAAACATGACTTAATATTATAATTATTACATCATCAATATTTACATGACCTTTTCATCAAGAGACAGATATGACATCTATAACCAAAACCAAAAACCTCAATACTAAGGTAGTATGACCATGATATTCTTCAACAATCATCATACACCATATAGGATTTTGCAACATGAACATCATCATCATGAAGTAAGATATGAAAATGTAGCATCAATATTTATCAGCATCAACATGTGACCAAATATGTAATGCTTTCAAGCATCACCAAGCACCAAAGTAGAAGTGAAATAAAGTTCTATCAGCAACTCATCAAGGTCAACATGCTCTTTGTATTTGTAGGAAGAGCCACAATCCACATACATCAAGGACATATAGATCTTTTGCAACAACATATGTTTTCATGCATCAACAACATATCAAATGCAACAACATCATAACAGTTTTTCACATGAAGATCAAGAAATATATATAGGCATCATCCATAACTTCACCAACAAGAAGACATAATGACAACAACATAGCATAATCAACTTCACTAAATGCAACTTATGCAATATATAGTCATCATCCAAAACTTCAACAACAAATGTGTCTTCAGCAACATCACCAATGATATATACTATTCATGCACACCATTATGCAACAAGGAATGCTTAAGAAATCATAATACCAAAAATGCACTATTAGAAGCATAGAAAATGCTCCCCCTGAACCTGTGCCAACTATTTACTGTCAAGTCTGATTACATCCAACTCATCCATCAACAAAGTTGTCAAAGCAGCAATCACACATTGCAACAACTCATGAACTATCACAAACCAATATCATTTCTAAGTAGTATTTGAGCATCAAAAAACTATAACCAACCAGTGTCAGAACTAGAAATCCAAATGGTAAATATCTTAATCATATCAAAACCTCTCCCTGATTCTGTCCCTTTGTTTTTTCATCTCAGAGAAATATATGCAATTGTCTAGATCAAAACTCGCATATATACGTGACTTTCCTTTATGAGATCCACGTACAGAAAGTAAAATGTTGACCCTTCATAACTACAATCCTCCCTGAGTTTGTACTATGTGTTCCTATTCACTGTTACTTCATCAGATGCACTATAAGAAATATGAATATCAAATCAATACGGAATCATCATCAAAGTATACATATGTATAGCTCCCCCTGAGATCATGCATCACTAACCTTATCCTGCTCTTCATGAGGTCATGTACCTCACATCAATTTTGTAGTCACTGTGAGAAGTATTCTTTTAAGAATGATGTACTATAGTAGAGACCATCTTCTTTTACTCTAAGTCTGAAGAAGAGGAACTATCATCCTCATTTATGTGAGAATTCATTTCTTTAAACACATATAATTTGTCTAGATTTTTGTATCCTCTTTCTATGAACTTTCCAATTTCTTCATCTATAACCTTGCATTTGGTTGATGTAAACACAATTACATTTCCTTTATCCAACATTTGACCTACACTTAGAATATTCTGCTTTAGCCCTTGAACTAATAAAGAATCAATTGTTATTCTATATTTATTAATTTTGGCTCTACCTTTTCCCAGAACTTTTTCTGGAGCACTATTTCCAAGAATAACCTTACCATCTTTATTTTACTAAGAGACTCGAACTTGCTCTTATCTACATTCATGTGATGAGAGAATCATCTGTCTATGTACCATTCATCTTCATCTTCAAACGAGTCGAGAGAAAGACCACACCTTATCTTTTCGTTTTCCTTTTGCTTATTTTGAGAAATATTAGTGGATTCATCTTTTTCAGGTCTTTTGACTTCAATATTTTTATATGATTATTTGCCATGTTGTTTGTGGCCATACATTGATTTATTTTTGCATTCTTTTGCTACATGCCCATATTTGTTATAAATATAACTTCTTATATGACCAGAAAAGGGAGCAGGGGAATTATAATATTTCTATTTCATATTCCTTCTATTACAATCAATATCTTTGTGACCAATATGTTGCAAGTAAAATAATATCCTCTAAAGAAACCTAAGTACTTGGGAGCTGATGTTCGTCTTGTGAGATGAGTGCTTTCTTGAGATTGAGGCAATATACTTCTGCAATTAGTTGCAACATGTCCATAATTATAACATATAAATCATTCAACATTATTGATCAGAGGAGAGAATCGATTAATGTTTCTATTTTTCAGAGCATATGATTTCTTTTGAAAAATCATCTTCCTTGGATATTGATCTAGTTGACTTTTTATCTCTTTAATAGGAATTTCAGATTTTGTATCCTTCAAACTCCTTGCACAAGCATGTGAACTAGATTCTCCTTTTGCAATTTCATGAAAACCAAGATCGGATTTAATGGAAGGAGACCTTTGATTACTAATAATATTGTCCAAAATATTAGTACTATCTTGAAATCGCAATCCTTTTCTTCTAATTTACCTTTTAGAATGTTTACCTCAACCTCCATTCTTTGGTATTGCTCTTCCTTTTCTACACTTCAACCTTTCTTCATTCTTCCTCTTGCTCCTTTAATTTGATAATATCTTCCTTCAACCCATTCTCTTTTTCTTCAATTTCTTGAAGTAGCTCTTCATTTCTCTTGTCTGATTTTTCAAGAGTAACTTTTAGAGAGATGATCTCAGCTTCAAGACATTCATAATACTTTTTATATTCTATGGCAGTGTTTATTGATTTAACATGATCCCTATTATCACATGTTTGTAGCTTATTCTTAAGATTAATAATCCTTTTCAAAGCAAGATTGAGTTTTCTTCTAAGATTAAAAAATTCCTCTATCATGTCTTCTTCTGAATCAGTAACTCCATTTGATATAACATACTCATCCTTTGATGTATCATTATTTTCTTTAGAAATAAGGTTAACTATTGGTTCTTCTGATGAACAATCTTCTTTTGTTATTCCTTCATGGATTTCTTGAAGATTGTCCCATACTTCTTTTGCAGTTTCATAGTGCATAATATTTCCTAATATTGAGTCGAGTATGTTACAAAATTTTATGTCCCTTTTGATTGCAAAGATCTTGTAACATGGATACTACATATGGAGCAATATTTCGATCTCCATAATGTGCAAAACACACAAAAGGTATGCATTGCAACTTTATATTTAGAACCTAATCAGTTTGTATGGTATCGATGGCTTTGCTCCCGTAAACAAATTGTCACTTGGTCAATTTTTATGGAGGAAATGATAGGAAATTATGAGGATACAAAGCGAAAAACGTTCTTTAGCCAATTGATAAATCTCATATAAAAGGTTTCAATGGTTAAGCACATTAAGGAATTCCAAAAATTGAATATAATGGTAAAAGATATTCCAGAGGAGCATAGAATTGATGTCTTCATAGGGACTTTAAAGGATAACATCCAACTTGAGGTTTTCCTTTGGGAACCTGATTCATTGGAGAAGGCATTCAAGTTGGCAAGAAAAAATGAAAGCAAAATTATGGAAACGAGGAAGCTTACCACTCACAACTATAAAGATGGAAGTGTTGCTTCCCCTAGCCTTCCACAACCTACAAGGTTGACACCACAAGAGTTGGAAGAAAAAAGAGAAAAAGGGCTTTGTTACAGTTGTGATAGAAAATACGCTAAAGGTCATAAGTGTGCTGAGAAGAAATTATTTTACATAGATTGTGAAGAGGAGGAAGAAAAGTAAGAAGAAACATAAAAAGAAGAGGATATACACCAGGAACCAACCCTAGAGAAAGAAGAAATGATTCCAACCATATCTTTGAATGCACTAGCAGGAATTACCACTCCTCAAACTCTCAAGATAGAAGGGCATATCAAGAATAAAAAGGTAATAGTGTTGATTGATTTGGGCAGAACCCATAATTTTATTCATTTTGAGGTAGGCAAGGAATTGAATTGTTTCCTATATCCAGCACCATAGTGTCAAGTGATGGTTGCAAATGGAGGAACCATAATGTTAGGTCCCTATACTACTAGTGTAACCCCTTATTGTTATTAGTACAACCCCCTTATTATATTTTTGTATCCATGTAGTCCCCATATTGTTATTATTGTGCCCTTACATTATTATTGTTATGTCGGCTCTGATTATATTATGACCCCTTATACTCCTATATATAGGAAGGAGGTCTTGTCATTTGTATCATCAAAGAATTGCTCTTCTGTGTAATGTAAAGGAGGTTTCCCCCTTGAAGAGGCTAATTTCTAAGGCGTTCATCTATCTTTTCTATCTTTTGTGAGTTGGTTTCATAACATTTGGTATCAAAGCTTTGAATTCTAGGGTTTCGCTGCTCCAAACAGGTCATCATGGAATTTTCGCTATAACGTTTTTTTTGCAACATTTTAGAAGCTAAAAAAAAAAACATTTGAGAAGAAATCTTTTTGAACCTTGGGATCGAATTTCAGATCTTGTCTCGCTATATTTTCAGAGATATGATCTGAGTAAGTTAGGGGTTTTGCAAGCTCTAGAATTTCCTCTAAAAAAGGTCATCGTGGAAACTCGAATCCAAATTTTAGATCTTGTCTTGCTATATTTTCAAATATATGATCTGAGGAAGTTAGGGTTTTTGCAAACTCCTGAATTACATCCTAAATAGGTGACTTGGGTAAAATCGTTATAATTGTCTCTTTGAGAATCAAATTGAAATTTCGTAAGAAGTTATAGAAAGAGGACGGGTTGTAGTTTTTGGTATATCTTTTTCAGATCCGAAGGTCAAAACAACAACATGTGGCACTTCATACAAGTTTGCTCTTTTGAAAAGGTATATAATCAGGTCATCTTGGGAGATTGTGCTTAACTCTTTCTTGGAGAACACATTTTTGATAAGACTGGTGGCATTGGAAAGAGGATGCAGAGGGCTACTACAGGTTGCACTTTCAGAACTGGAAGATATGAAATTATAGAGTTACAGTTGTTTCAAGATCAAGCTCCTAAAATCAAGAAAAGGTGATATGAGGAAGTTTGATGGCAAGGATCCGGTAAATTGGATACTACAGATGGAGAAATATTTTGATCTACATGGTGTGCCACTATTACAAAAGGTACGTATTGCATCTAATTATTTAGAACCAAATCAATTTTTATGGTAAAAAGGGCTTTGTTCTCATAAACCACTTGTCACGTGGTCAATTTTCACAAAGGAAATGATACCACATTATGAGGATACAAAGAGAAACAACTTATTTAGCCAATTGATAAATTTGAAACAAAAGAGTTCAATGGTAGAGCACATTGAGGACTTCCAAAAATTGAATATAAGGGTAAATGATATTCCAAAGAATAAAATGGTTGATGTCTTCATAGGGACTTTAAAGGATAACATTCAACACGTCGTTCGTCTTTGGGAACCTGATTCATTAGAGAAGGCATTTAGGTTGGCAACAAAAATTGAAAGCAAAAATATGGAAACAAGATATCCCACCACTCACAACTGTAATTATGGAAGTGTTTTTTCTCTTTGCCTTTCACAACCTACAAGGTTTACACCACAACAATTGGAAGAAAAAAGAGAAAAAGGGCTTTGTTACAATTGTGATAGCAAATACACTAAAGATCATAAGTGTGCTGAGAAGAAATTATTTTACATAGATTATGAAGAGGAGGAAGAAAAGGATCAAGAAACATAAAAAAAGAGAGGATATACACCAGGAACCCACCCCAGAGAAAGAAGAAATGAATCCGACCATATCTTGTAAAGCATTGGAAATAATTACCACTCCTCAAACTCTCAAGATAAAAGGACATATCAAGAAGAAAAAGGTTCAAGAAGTGAAAGATCACATCGAGAAAGAATAAATGAATCTGACCATATCTTGTAATCCATTGGCCAAAATTACCACTCCTCAAACTATCAATATAGAAAGACATATCAAGAAGAAAAATATTCAAGAAGTGAAAGATCACATCGAGCATCAAGAAATGAATCTGACCATATCTTGTAATGCATTGGAATAAATTACCACTCCTTAAACTAGCAAGATAGAACGACATATCAATAAGAAAAAGGTAATGGTGTTAATTGATTCGGGCAGTACCCATAATTTTATTCATTGTAAGATAGCCAAGGAATTGAATTTCTTCCTATATCTAGCACCAGAGTGTCAAGTGACGGTTGCAAGTGGCAGAACCATAAATTGCTTTGGAAAGTGCCATATATCAAGTTATCCATGGGAGAATATGTATTGAATAGCCCAATGCTTTTCATTCCAATGGGTGGTGTTGATTTTTTACTAGGAGTCCAATGGCTACAATCTTTGGGTACGATAGATTTTAATTTTCAAGAACTTTTCTTGAAATTTTTTTGGGAAGGAAAGGAAGTTGAATTGATGGGTATCGAAGGGAAACCAGGAAAGATAATCAACTCGAATAGCATGACAAAGCTTCTAAATAAAGAACAATGGGGCGTAATTGAAAAATTATGTTCACTAGAGGATCCCACATCGAAATAATGTATTTCTCCAGATCTCCAAAATGTTTTGGACAATCATTCCAAGGTATTTGAGACTCCCAAAATCCTCCCACCTATTCGTGGTCATGATCATGCTATTCATTTGGTTCCAGGAAGTGTTCCTCCAAACATCAGGCCTTACATATATCCATATGCCCAAAGGAGTGGGAACTCATTCAAAAGTTGCAGAAGATCCCAGCTCAAACAGTATTGCGAGAACTTGACAAGGAAGTAAAAATAATATTGGAACCTGAAACAGTCACAAAACCAAGAAATCGACAGCTATGAAATAGATCAATTTCAGAGTATCTCATCAAGTGAAAGAACTTACCCGCTGAAGATTCCACATGGGAGGACAAGAATTTATACAGAAGCATCAAGAACTACTCAAGTGTTGAGTACAACACTTTTTGAAGGAGAGGGGCATGTTAGGTCCCTATACTACTAGTGTAACCCCTTATTGTTATTAGTACAACCCCCTTATTATATTGGTATACCCATGTAGTCCCCATATTGTTATTATTGTGCCCCATAGAAGGCCACTATTGTTAGTATTGTGCCCTTAAATTATTATTGTTATGTCGGCTCTGATTATATTATGACCCCTTAGACTCCTATATATAGAAAGGAGGTCTTGTCATTTGTATCATCAAAGAATTGTTCTTCTGTGTAATGTAATGGAGGTTGCCCCCTTGAAGAGGCCGATTTCTAAGGCGTTCATCTATATTTTCTATCTTTTTGTGAGTTGGTTTCATAACACATAAATTGCTCTGGAAAGTACCATAATATCAAGCTATCCATGGGAGACCAATGGCTACAATATTTGGGTACGATAGCTTTTAATTTTCAAGAAATTTTCTTGAAATTTTTTTGGGAAGGAAAGGAAGTTGAATTAAGTTGTATCATTGGGTAACCGAGAAAGATAGTCAACTATAACAACATGATAAAGCTTCTAAAGAAATAACAATGGGGCATAATTGCACAATTATGTTCACTAGAGGTTCCCACATCGAAATCATCTATTTCTCTAGATATCCAAAAAGTTTTGGACAATCATTCCAAGGAATTTGAGACTCCCAAAGGCCTACCACCTATTTGTGATCATGATCATGTTATTGATTTGATTCCAGGAAGTGTTCCCCCAAACATCAGGCCTTACAGATATCCATATGCACAAAAGAGTGAAATTGAATGCATGGTTGCAAAAATGCTAGAGGTTGGTATAATTCAACCTAGTCAAAGTTTTTTCTTTGCTCTAGTGGTATTGGTACACAAGAAGGATGGATCATGGTGCATGTGTCCGATTATAGGGATCTCAACAATCTTACTACTAAAGATAAATTTCCCATTCCTTGACGAATTATTGGATGAATTACATGGAGAAATTTACTTCACCAAGTTGGATCTTCGTTCAGGATATCATCAAATCCGAATGAAGACTGAAGATATTCCAAAAACAACATTTAGAACTCATGAGGGTCATTATGAATTTTTGGTCATACCTTTTAGCCTTACTAATTCACCTTCTACATTTGAAGGTTTGATGAATTCCATTTTCAAACCCTTCCTTCGAAAAGTTCTGTTAGTATTTTTTTATGATATACTAATCTACAACAAGTCTTGGAAGGATAATATTCAACATGTTGACAGGGTGCTCAAAATATTGGAGGAGAAATAATTATATGAAAAAATATCCAAATGTTTCTTTGGAGTACAAGAGTGGAATATTTGGGTGATATTGTATCTCATGAAGGTGTTGGCTTGTATGGGCTTGACCCAGGCTCAGAGGTGATTTAGCCAAACAAATCCTGGTACTACTGGCCCTTTCGGCAATAGTCTGCGGAACACGGACTAAGGTCTCACCCAAAGTAGTATGGGAGGGTGCTAGAACCAGGTTTCCGCACCCTAAGGATGTCTGTTGAGCTTCTGGCAGTCCGTAGTTTGACCTTGTGCACACATCGCTACATGCATCTATCAGTCCCTCGCAACCTCTGAAGCTGCGTTCACGCAGACCTACTGGAGGTGCAATTTCGTATTATTATCCATGTTCCTTACTATTAACCTATTGTTCTCTAATTACTTAACTTATTTGTGTAAGTCTAGTGATATTTAACAGTATATTCAACCTTCATATAAGTGTGTGCGATAAGAAAAACAGTATAAATTCATAGAAAATAATACAAAAGTATATACACAGAAATTGGAATCAAATTCTCTTTGTTTTTCTTCATTCAAGGTTACTGACTCGACACCACCCTGCGCACTCAACTGCGGACTCTACTAGGCCTCTGTGCACTCAGCTGCAGAGCCTCTTCCTACTACTATGATCCAACACACTCAGACTCTTACTTTATGCTCAAACCATTTGTAATCATCTATCTCCTTTTTCCTTAAATAGTTATCTTTACAACTTAGAGCCTCGCTCTATTTATACAATCCCATGGTCTGTGGACCATGGGTAGGTAGACATGACATTACATTACATTACAATACTTAGGGTGGACAACCCTATGACTCAATATACATTTTGTGCTTCGCACCTGCAATTCGCGGAGTCTTATAATACATTTGACCAAAACTTTGGCTTTGAGCCCCAAAACATGCTATGGGGGGATTCCATGCCCAACAAGCCCCCAACACAAAAATCATGACTCACCCTCAGGTCACTCTATTGGCGTGACAATCTTGGCATAGATTCCCTCCAATTGGTCCTGAACTGCTTGGAGGTCCGCAGCGCACTGCTGTGCGGTTTGTTGGACCTGCTGCATGCGCTCTTCCGATGATTCTTTATGAGGATGAAATCCCTGCCTTAGCGCATAGAGCCCCTGCATCTGTGAGAGCTTGCCCTTGATATCTACCGTAATGGTGAATGCCTCATCAATCCATGGCTAGATGCACTCTTTAAGAACTGCCTCTCTCTGTCTTGCGGCATCCACCTGCTCTTTCAATGCCCTTGCTTGTTGCATCTTTGTGAGTCGTTGAGTGAGGATGACTATCTGTGCAGTTCCTTGGACACTATCGTACTGCTCCTAAAGTTCGTGCACCTCTGTTTCCAGGCACTGTATGTTGGGGTCCTCCTGCAAGGATGTGAGGATGCCAAAGGCTTGGTCCAACATACCGGTACAGTCCTACACTGCCCGTCCAATTTCTTCCAACCCTATTTGGATAGCGCTAACGCACTGCTCTCTAACTTCTAGGGGAGTGGAAGGTTGCGCCTTCAGCCGCAGTTCGGCAATCTGAATATTCAGCTCCAGCTACACTCACGTTGTTTCCTTACGTGCGTTTCATATTCTACTTGCCAAACAGTGGATCTGTACTTCTGTTGGTAGGTCCACGACGATGGAAAACTCTGGGACTCGCCAGCATGCTTCATCAACTGTCTGCACTAACTGCTGGTTTTGTGACACCAGTTCATCACGCTATAGGCTGAGCTGTTCGATGTTGATCTTTTGCTCACTGAGCACCTGTATTGCATGGCCCTCCCTAGCCTAGAGCTCTACTGTTATTCCATCCTGCAGTTGGTACAGTGTTTCTCACGGGAGGCAGCCAAATTAAGGCCCAGTCCCTTGATCCTGCCAACCACAGTTCTATCAATATCATTCTCTACTGCTAGCACCCCTTCCGGTAGAACTATGGTATTGGCCATCCTTGCGCGTAGTATCCATTTTGTTGTTGATGTGCCTGCTGCGACGTAAGTGGGTATAGTTCCTTTCTATGGGGGCCACACTTGTAGTTCCTACAGTTGCGCCCTTAGGGACCCCAACATAGTCTGTTGCTCCGACATGACTTCTTAGAGAACTTCCTTGGTGACATCACAAACCGTCTCACCGGTGTTGTAGAGGTCACCTTCCATTAACGTGATCAGGTTGATGGCCAATTTGGAGACCTTGACCTTTTTTCGTGGACCAGATCTCTCTGTGAAACACAGCCTTTTGAGTTTGGTGGAAGTTGTGCCTAGGTCTACACCCTCTTATGCAAGGTTTGTGTCCTCTGCCTCCTATCTTGTAGACAATGCCTAGCCCTCCTCTTCCTGTGTTTTTTTGGCCCCTATTATCTACGCTACTATTGTTGTTTCGATGGCCTTTGCCTGCTCTGCGGCTTCCTGTGTTGCCTTGCAGACTTCCCTTACCTCTACTACCACTTTTTCATTGCACCTCTTCTTGGCTAGCTGCATGATGCATAGCTTGGCTACATCCTTTCTTTTCTGTGCTATTGTCCTATCCAAATCCTCCAAATCCAGGGTGCGCCCATCGGGAGGCCATGATTCTAACACTGTAAAAATTACATCATCAGTGGCAATGAAGGAGAGCTTGGTCCACTGCTGCATCGAATCCTTTCGTGCCTCGATGTAAATATTGTGCATGTCTGCCTTAAAGTCTACAAAGCTTCGCAGACTGTTGTGCACTGTGGGGGATAGGTGTGACCTCCTATTAATCCACATCTGGATGCTCGCCTCCATGAGCACCCAAAAGATCTTTATATCACGAATCTGGTTCATGTCCTTGGTAGCCCAAAGCGACGCATACTTTGCGGCCTTTGGTAAGTCATGCTTAATTATCGGGAACTGACTGTCCTCCGGTAGCTCTCCTGTGACCAACAAAATGGACAAGAGCAACCACGTGTAGTGGAAGGTCTTACCCTTCTCCTGGGCTTCCTTGCAGTTGATCAAGAATTCCTCACAGAGGAACTCAGCCCAGTTGAATTGGACCCCCTCTACGCATTGTTTGGCCAACACCACTACCAGTGCTGGTACTTCATCGCTGCGGCATTTTCTCATTACCTTCCTAGCCAGGAGTTGGGTGGCTACGCGCACCCCTTTATCCTTGATACTGCTGATGGCATAACCCCTCTTTTTCTTCTCGATCTTATATTTTTTCTTCATGGCTTCCGCGAGAGCCAAATTGCTACTTTTTCCTACTATTGTCGCGGGGTCCTTTCCCTTACAAGGAAGCCAAGAAATTCTGCAGATGAGAGTCGCCGTGATGGAAATAGGCTCCTCCAACCAAAATTACCCATCATGCAACATGTAAAGAAGTTGCCTGATGACGAAAATGTTGATGGGTGCACAGTGAAAGTGTGGCATCCACAGCAGATAAAGAAATCTAGCTTTCTCCACACCGCACAACCATTTTTGCGGCTCTAATGTTATGACTGGCCCCTCCAGGCTCTGCTTCGTGAGGCTCTCCATTTCTAAGTGTGGGAACTTCTCACTATCCACGATGTCCCAATCTTCAAGCTTCATTGTGGGCATGCGGCCCAGGTGCAAGCCCTCAAACACAATTCCATTAGGGAGGAGCGGGGTGTGGAGTGCACTCTTTGTGGCATCCAGATCCTTTGGTATCTTGGTTTCTCCTTTTCGTGGAAGGACGTACTCGGGAAATTTCACTGCAAAGCGCACTGACTAGACATCCTCCTCCATGTCCTCTGCTCCCTCTACCTCAACAACGAGAGCCTATAGGTCCTCCTCGTCATCTGTCTCAATCATGATAGCCTTGCCCTTTTCTTCCATTAAGAGCTTACCAAACCCCAGATTCCTCGGGGACATGCAGACTGGTCCTATTGCCTGCTTATATTTTTCCAGTCTCAGCATCCGAGGTGATTTCGAGATTTATGGTGCAACCTCAGTACCTTTCGGAACATCGTGTACTATGGGGTTTTGCGCAGCCTTGTCAGCGGTTCCTTCTGCAAAGCCCAAACCCCTCGTGGTAGCTACCATCTTGTTTGAACTGTATGTGGTATTTTGCGAACTTGGGGGCTCGAATATCGCTCGATGCTCAACACTCTATGCTCTAATCAACTGCTAAAATCTCAAGTGAACAAGTGTTGTCTCATGGCCAGCCCCTAGAGTTTTATAGCACCTTTTGAATTCAAATTCGACTGTTCCCCCCAATTCTGGGCCATCAATGCTTTCTTGGCGGCAGATTGTCCCAAATATTGCCCTTAATTCACGTCTTAAATGCCTACTACCCACTCCATTTGGCCTCAAATCAGACATCCCGTCATGAACAGTGACACCAACGGTCACTTCCCAGCCTACCCATGCGGCAGCGTAGCCCCCCATGCACGGGCGCAACCCTTATGACATGTTGATTCTATGCACACCTCCCTTATTGCGCAGTCACTTCCCAGCCTACCCGTGCGACAATGTATCCCCCCATGCACGGGCGCGACCCTTGTGACATGTTGATTCTGCACACACCTCCCTTATCACGCAGCTCCCAAACATACGCTTTTATGGTCCCGTGCTCTCTTTCAACTGCCTAGAGTGCTGAGATTGTGCTTCCTACCACTACTTAGGTGGTCGCACCATTCGTGTGAGGCTTCAGCTCACCTTCCAGTATAGTCCGCTGAAAATCCCCAATTTCCCTCGCGACAGCTGACGCCGCACATTCTATCGTATGTAGTGCACTCCCTAGTTACTGTATTTGGTGAGATGCAGTCGTAGCCATGACAATAGAGTCATAAATTCTGAGCGACAGTCTTCTAATTCAATGCTATGATCATCTGCACCTTGCCTTGTCATCCTTGGTTTATCGACGAGACATGCTTGCTTGATCTCGCTTTCCAGCCTCTTGACCTCTGCGTCCATCAAAATGATTTTCTTCCTCAGTCGTACCTAGTCTTTTTCGAGTTCGTGAAGCCTAAGGTTCCCTCACCGAATGCCTTCCTCAAGCCTTATGTGTTCGAACTCGCGTAACTGTGTGATTTCTTCATCCTAGGCTTCGTGCATTGTCACATCTGTGGCAGCTATTATGTGTGGATTCCCCTTTGTATTCTCTTCAGAAATTATGGTCCCTACTCTGTTCCGCACCTTTGGAATCATTTCTGCAGTCATGGTTTTGCACATGGTCCTATAGGCCCATCGAACCACTGGTACGTGCAAGTCCCAATCAGTGCGTCTTGCTTGGTGAACCCTGTTCAGTACTTCACACACCCTATCGAATGCTTCTCCATGGATAATTGGTAGCGCACGTCACCTTTCCTACTGCTGCGTTTTGTTCTGATTCTCTATTCTAGGAGTGGGGTGTGCTTGTGTGAGCTGTATAGCATATGTCCGTACCCATCGAGAAAGGTGGGCGCGCAAGTTGTTCCACCCTTGGTGACTAGCTCTCATCCTGAGCTAGGGTTTTCTAAATTGTAGACACATCATCCTTCTACATCCGCGCCAGTCCTCAAAACTTCCTTGATGTGTACCCCACCATCGTGCGGCTGTTGTGCGTAGTGCCCACTTCAGAGCATCGAACCGCTGCTATTTTGGTACTGTTCTTTCAAATTCATTCAGGAATTCATCCACATTGTCGACTCATCATATGTAGGTAGATCTCTTGCCTCTGTTGTCACGCAATGCAGTGATTTAACCATCATATTGCAATTAAGCGTTGTTACTTCGTGCAACCGATTATGCCAGCACTCTATTTCTTCGTCTGAATCCGAAGTGCAGGAGCTTCCACACTCCCACAAAATCCTTCCATCTACGATCGGATTCACCCAATCCTCTTCTCGTGAGGTTACCTTGTAAATACAATCGATATTTTCATCACTATCATTGTCACACACCGGTTCAGTGTATCGTGCTCCTTCGGTTGGATCTAGCACTACTACTACGCATAGTGACTTTTTTTCAAAGATCATTTTGCGCTTCTTCAGATTTATGACTCTGTTCATATCGATGGCCCAATCTATTCATAGTAGCATTGGATAGGAACTACTATCATCGACAATCTCTATAATTTCAAAATCCGCCTGCGCACTTGCACCTTCAATATCTACTATTACCCCTTGCAATCTTCCCATGGACAAGATCTTTTGTTGGTTCATCTTTCGTAACTGAATAGGAGACCATTGTCGCGTGGGTCTACCCATGCATTCCCATGTTTGTTTTGTCATTACATTCACATCTAATCCAAGATCTGGGATTACCTGATCCATTTCATACTCGCCGATTTGCGCAGTCAACCTCATTTCCCTTCCTGTGTGTAATGCATGCTTTCCAAGTTTCTGGACCACATGCGATTCTCCTGACCCCACGCACCTAGTGATAAGTTCATGTAGTCCTTTTACTACCTTGTTGTCGTGTATTAATTTCATGCATGTCTTCAGAAAGGTAGTGAGCATTGAAGGATCCATCCCTGGTTCTAGTTGATCCTTACTACCTGAAGTGGAGGCCTCTGTGAAGCTCTTCTTAGCTTCCATGAATGTCTCCTTCGCGCATGCTAGATCAAATTCAGGTTCCTTTCTATGAGCCTTACGAACCCACACACTTTCTTTTGACTGCTTACATTTATCATCGCTAGTGGTCATACCGCTCCTGAGCATCACGTTTACATTCGGGTCTTCTTCGCGCGGCTCAGACCTCATCATCTATAAATTCTTAGTCGGAGGGGGCTGAAGTACCCCTTTTCGCCCAGTCTCACTATCAATGTAGGGCAATCTTCTACCTCATGATCAAACTGAGTACAGTACAAACATGATGTCCTTGTCGGGTTTGTACAATCGTGGGCATAGTGCCCTAGCCCTTCGTAATTGTAACAAATTACTTGTCCACGACCCCTTCCTGGTCCCATTCCACTTTGACCTTAACCGCAACCTTGAAATCCAACGTTCGCCATTCCTGTATTTGGGTCAAGGTCTCATGTTTCAGTCTGCACCCTGTAGGTAGGAGTTCAATCCATCATTAGTTCGTAGCTTCTGCAGGTGTGCTCATCATGGTCTACCACCCTGCAAAAATTACAAAACAATTTTTGAGACATCTGCGTATACTTTTGCAATAGATGACAATTATCCATAGTGTGTTTTCCTCCTATTTGATAGATCGCACACCATAATGCAGGTGTCATGCTTGGTCCTACCTATGCCTCAGGTCTTAATAGCATCGTCCCTCCTCCTGCCAAGTAATTTGAAAACACTGGACAATGGTCCTTATCATGCCCCTGGCCTTTGCATTTTATCCACCATACCTCCTTGCATGCCCCTAGCCGAGGTGTCCTATATTGTTTCAAACTTTGCGTCTCCAGGCATAGATTTTGTAGTTGCACGTGGATTTGTTGGACTCCCAGACCAGGGTCTTGTATAGGGGTCTCATGCAATCTCATTTCCATCTCCAAAGCTTCGACCTAGATGGAAAGTTTTTACTGTGATAGTGTCGTCCTTAAGTGCGGTGTTAGTGATGCTACAAACCATACGTGGCGCTGTCCATCCATCAATGTCATGTTGGCTTCACGAATCATACCCATTAGTCTTTGGTCCAGATCCCAGGGGGTCTCGCCTGGGAGCATCACAATCTCCTTAAACCCGATGATTGATTGTGTTTCTGACTTTGGCCTGCTAAATTCCATGTTCAGCACGGTCTAGATTTCTGCGATTCCTATGTTTGGATGGTCATTAGAATGCTTGATGTACCATGTTAATGCACGATCCTGCAACACACTCACCAGCATATCCTTCTTGATATTTTCATCCACAACTCCTTATGCTTCTCATACTGCTCTTACCACGAACCAGAATTGGTCTGGATCTTCATTCCCTACTCCTCTAAATACGAGTAGTTTGATCGCACTCACCATACTGAACTGTGGTGGTGGCGGAGGTGGAGTGGGTGGGGATGTAGGTGAGGAGGGTGAGACGGGTGGCATTGTAGGTGGAGGTGGTAAGTGCAGAATTCGCTGCCTTATCAGACTGACAACACTTCTCGGAGAAACCTTCGCGAGCTCTTCCTCGTTTTCCCGTGAGGAGGAAATTAAGGGACTGGTTTCCAATTCTTCCCTACTTCCACTTTTGTAGATCTTCCCACTCCGCATAGTCCCAAACATTAATTTATTTTCATAACTTGTTTTTCACACGATAGCATCTTAATCCAAGTGTTCAAAGATTTGATATACTTACCTTGCGGCCCTTTGAAAAAATGTCGCTCCGCCTCACTGTAGCTGACAGTCATGTCTACCGTGAACTCAGTGATAAATCCTCCTATAATTTGGTCGAACCAATGGTCCACAGCTCGCATGATCTTATCTCTTGACGCTTCTAGTCTGCGCACTAATTCCAGAGTCCACACGATTGGTTTTTCGAGCCTACACCTTCCCTGACTGTCTGCTAGCTTCGCAATCCACTCATACAACTCAAAAGGAAAGGATGCAAAGAAAATTTCATGGATTTTCATATACAAGTAGCGCTCCAACCATTGTTCCTTAAATACTCGCGGATTTCTATTTTCCTGCACCGCAAACTCGTGAATCTTCTTGTCCAACCACCCTTCAATTTCTTTCTTTGTTGGATTCAATTGGCATGACATCAAACATCCCTTATGTAGATCCCAGTCCTGACAATGGAACCATTTGTTGGCTTGTATGTACCTGACCCAGGTTCAGAGGTGATTTAACCAAACAAATCCCGGTACTACTGGCCCTTTCGACAACATTCCACGGAGCACAGACTGAGGTCTCACCCAAAGTAGTATGGGAGGGTGCTAGAACTAGGTTTCCGCACCCTAGGGATGTCTGATGAGCTTCTGGCGGTCCACGATTTGACCCTACATGCATGTCGCTACACGCATCTATCAATCCCTCGTAACCTCTAAAGCCGCCTTCACACAACCCTACTCGGGGCGCGATCTGTATTATTATCCACATTCCTTACTATTAACCTGTTGTTCTCTGATTACTTAACTTATCTGTGTAAGTCTAGTGATATTTAACAGTATATGCAACCCTCATATAAGTGTGCGCGATAAGAAATACAGTATAGATGCATAGAATGTAAGACAAAAGTAAATACACAGAAATTGGAATCAAATTCTCTTTATTAGTTGTAGGGGTCTGCGCACTTAGCTGTAGGGGTATGTGCACTCAGCCGTAGACTCTACTAGGCCTCTGTGCACTCAGCTGCAGAGCCTCTTCCTACTACTACGACCCAATACACTCAGACTCTTACTCTATGCTCGAACCATTCGTATTCATCTATCTTCTTTTTCCTTAATTAGCTATATTTACAACTTAGAGCCTCACTCTATTTATACAATCCCATGATCCGTGGACCATGGGTAGGCCGAAATGACATTACATTACATTACATTACAATACAATACTTAGGGTGAATTCAATATACATTTCATGCTCCACGCCCGCAATTCACGGAGTCTTACAATACATTTGACCAAAACTTGGGCTTTGAACCCCAAATCATGTTGTGGGGGGATTCCATGCCCAACAGAAGTTGTTAAGGTAGACCCTAGCAAAATTAAAGCCATTAAGGAATGGAAAATTCCCATATCCATAAAGCGTTTGCGAGGATTTCTCGGGTTGACAGGGTATTATCGCGAATTTGTTAAGAATTATTTGAGAATAGCAGCACCTCTAACAACATTACAAAATAAAGATGCATTTTATTGGACTCTAGAAGCAACAAATACCTTTGAACTTCTTAAAGAGGCAATGTTCCAAGCACTAGTCTTAGCTACGCTAGACTTCACAAAAACCTTTAATGTGGAGTGTGATTCCTCACAAAATGGAATTGGTGTTGTTTTAATGCAAGAAGAAAGACTCATTGCTTTCGAAAGTCATCCAATCAAAGGAAAGTATTTACAAAAGGCTATTTATGAGAAAGAAATGTTGGAAATACTACATGCACTTAATAAATGGCGACCTTACCTAATGGGAAGACACTTCAAGGTAAAAACGGATCTTGATAGCCTTAAATATTTTTAGAACAAATATTATCTTTAGAAGAGCAACAAAAATGGGTCACAAAGATGTTGGGTTATGACTTTGAAATAATCTACAAAAAAGGGAAGCAAAATGTTGTTGCAGATGCACTCTCAAGAAAAGATGAGGATGTGGAAGCATTGTTTTGTGTCATTTCTATTATCCAACCAAATTGGATAAATGAAGCAAGGGATGAATAAAAGAATGGTGAATAAGTGTGGGCACTCATTCAAAAGTTGTAGCAAGATCCTAGTACATCTGATACTTTTAGCAGGAAAAATCCTTCGTTATGGTAAAAAGATTGCTTATACCTCTGCAAGAATTCCCAAATCAAACAAAATATTCTTCTGGAATTTCACACCTCTCTCTTAGGAGGGCACTCAAGAATTTTAAAAACTTACCGCAGGGTTAAGAAAGCAGCTTTTTGGGATGACCTTAAATCTGATATTCAAAATTTTGTGGCAAAAATTTTGGTTTTCCAACAAAATAAAGTTGAGACAATTAAGACCCTAGGTCTATTACAACCTTTATCCGTTCCAAGTCAACATTGGGAGGAGGCTTCAATGGATTTTATCATGAGTTTACCCAAGTCTGAAGGAAAGAGTGTCATTATGGTGGTAGTTGATAGACATACCAAGTATGCATAGTTTTGTGCGTTATCTCATCCCTTTAAAGTCGATACAGTTGCTACTACATTTATCGAAACAATTCAAAAGCTACATGGAAACCCAAAGATTATTGTAAGCAACAGAGATCCCATTTTCACTGGAAATTTTCGGACATAATTATTTTCTTTTCTGGGTACTCAGTTACCTCATAGCTCATCTTATCATCCTCAATCTAATGGGAAAACTGAGATGATGAACAAATGTTTGGAAGGATATCTTCGTTGCTTTGTATCTGATAAACAAACACAATGGGTCAAGTGGTTGCCTCTAGCTGAATGGTGGTATGACACTTCCTTCCATACTACAACCAAAATTACCCCATTTATGGCACTTTGTAGATATCATCCACTGTCCACCACATCATCATTCAAAGAAAATTCTAAGGTTCAAGTAGTGGAAGATCACATCGAGCATCAATAACAAGTTCTCAAAATCTTAAAGGATAACCTCGCTTTGGCACACAATAGAATGAAATAAAAAGTAGATCAACATCGCAACGAAATAATTTTTGATGTAGGTGACTAGGTATTTCTACGACTACAACCTTACAAAAAAATGTCCCTCGGGCAAGATAAGAAGGGTAATAAATTATCACCAAAGTATTATGGTACGTACAAGGTGTTACAAAAGATTAATACTATGGCATACAAATTGGAGCTTCCTGCATCTTCCCGAGTGCACCCAATTTTCCATGTTGCATGCTTAAAGAAGGTTATAGGTGAGAAGATCCCAATTCAAATAATATTTCCATAACTTGATGAGGAAGGAAAAATCATATTGTAACCTGAAGCAGTCACAGAAACAAAAAAGTGACAGCTATGAAATCGATCAATTTCATAGTATCTCATCAAGTGGAAGAAATTACCCGCTAAAGATTCCACATGGGAGGATGAGAATTTTATACAGAAGCATCCAGAACTACTCAAATGTTGAGGACAACACTTTTTGAAGGAGAAGGGCATGTTAGGTCCCTATACTACTAGTGTAACCCCTTATTGTTATTATTGAAACCCCCTTATTATATTATTGTTCCCATATAGTCCCCATGTTGTTATTATTGTGTCCCATAGAAGCCCATTATTGCTATTGTTGTGCCCCTACAATATTATTGTTATGTAGGCTCTGATTGTATTGGGACACTTTAGACTCCTATATATATAAAGGAGGTATTTTCATTTGTATCATCCAAGAATTGTTCATTCTTTAACGTAAAAGAGGTTTCCCCCTTTGATTTTGAAGTTGTTGATCTATCTTTTCATCTGTTTTGTGAGTTGGTTGCATAATAGAAAAGATCATATTTAATTCTACATTATTATTTCATAATTCTTCACCTGGTGGAGGAGTTTTAGTGCAACCATTACATACTAAATTTCAAACATAAAATCCTAGGTTCATTAACTTAGACTTCATTTCTTCTTTCCATTCTTGATAATTATGATTACTTAGCATAAACATACCTTTGTTGTCCATTGTTTCTAACTTTCCTTGTTCTTCTGCTTCTAGGGCCATCCTTTTTTAATTTTTTATCTCTTTAAAATGCTTACTTTCACTTCTACCCATGAGATAAAGTTCAGTTGATTCATCATCATCTTCATTATCATCCTTACTACATATAAAAGGAAATGGACCACAATTAGAAAAAAAACCCATACCTGATAATTCTTTGTTACTTTCTTCTTCAATCTTGATCAATAGAAAGCAGGGTGCTCCCAAAGTTGAGTATTTGCTAACGTCTATTGCTATCACAACATCTGATATATCACTGTCACTACCACCATTTTTTGACTCCTTCCTTTGATCTATCTTATTCTTTCCCATCATCCTTGATCCCCTCCAAACGATTAAGCTTCAACTAAAGTGACCTGCTCTGATACCAATTATTGGGAAAAATATTGAGAGTGGGGGGGTGAATTAGTATTTTAACAATCACTTGAACCTTTCAATTTCTTATTCAGATTTTTGTACGCTATTGTCATTCAGTAAAAAAACATATGTACCAACTTTAGTAAAGGAAAACATCGTATATCCAGTTAACTAAATTTTCATGTATTTCATCATATGTTCTACTTTAACTAATGTTTCATTACTTCGGTAGCCTTTAATTAAACATTAATCATGAGCAGTAAGAATAGAATAAACCATCACACATAAGCAACACAACAACACATGAGGACACCAATATTTTTTAGGTGGAAACCCAATGTGGGAGAAAACCACTACTGTCGTTGTCTTTGTCTTCATCTTATATTATAAAGGAAAACATCTCACATTCTTGTATTGCCGCAGACTCATACCAGTACACATGCACCCACCTATAGAAGGCTACAACCTTCTCTTGTTTTCCAACACCCACTGGAAGGGGGCTTCAATCCCTTGATCTCATTTACCAGCACCTACCAGAAGGGAGCTCCAACCCCCTAAACAGATTTACCAACTACCACTGGAAGGAAGCTTCGACTCCCTCACTGAAGACTCCAACCCTTAGCACCTCTATGGACCACGTTTCATAATGTTTCATACTGGATCCACCTGACTCACAAAATCAAACATGTATGCCACCTTTCATCATACTTTCTAAATTTCATCATTTAAGCTCAATAACAAATAAAAATATTGAAACCAAGCACTGTATCAAAACACTTAATCACTGAACTAATCAAATCACCAAATCTCTACCATTTCTTGTAACTGAATCAAACCAATCCATAATAGATATAAACCATATAAAATATACATTCATCAATATACCAATCCAAACACTATTATCCATCACAGGAACCAACTACTACCAATGTAAACCCTGATCAAGCATACATCAGATTGTATACGCTATTGTTCTGAATAATACCCACGTATGTATGCGCTTCTCCTTAAGAGGACCCACATATAAATCTCAATATACTGATAATTGAATTTGCATCTTTGTACCACTAAATTAATCACTCAATCATAGACTGAACCCATCACATATCACTAAACTAAATACAGATCATCACACAGGAGCATCATCCCTAGTCAACATATCATTTCATAACCAATTCAACCCAATCAGTGTTTTCAAATATAGATGATCATAAGAGAGACTTCATCGAAAAACAATAACAAACATAACATAACAGATTAACCATCATCATTAGCTCATACTACAAACCCTAGCATGTATACACAAATATTACAAAGAGCATCTGCATATGTATACGCTTTTCATACTTGACACATGCGTACAAATTCTAAACTTTTCATAGAATGTATGCGCAACTACCCAGAGACAGATCCACGTATGTACATGACTTCTCTTTGGAAAACCAGCGTACATATCCATAATCACTGAGTCATACCTTCGCTGCACAACACAACATCTATCAAGACCAAATCTCGGCATACACAGTTACAAGCACACATCATAATATCATCATCACAGATCTATCATAAACAGATTATTCAATATGTAGTCATTCCATATCTATTAGATCTTATCCATCTCCATGCTCCCTGGTGCACACCTATTTCAGATCAAGTCATTCATAAATAATCCATCACATACACACACTAACACTTGATCTCCATCTCCTTATATAATATAAGCCTTAGCCAATACCTTAGGTCAATTCCTTAGTAATGTCGATGGTATTCTTTGACGGAATCAAATATACATTGTCGTGCTCATTACTATGGGCCAATACCATGGTAAATACCACTTGTATTCCAATTACCATGGTGCGGAATATGTATGCCACTTTGCTTCACCATACTAGCGTATGTACAAAACTTTTCTTCACAGGACCTGCATATACTTTCTCAAACTTTACCTTCATCATTCCTCTGTCTCTGAACTGATATTCCTTTTTCCATTCTCTCTATCACATCTGTACCGACATATATAACCATCATGTTGACATCTTTATCAAGTAGGTTACCATAAAGGACAACACTTTAGTCATAATACCAACACGAGGGAAAGAAGTGAAAGAGATAGAAATCATTATTATATGCATGCTTTCTAGTAAGAACATAAACATCAGAACTACAAACTGTGGTGGTCGAATATGTCCTTAGCACAAAGTTATTCTTTTAAAATAACTAAGTATGGTGTAGGTTAAACATGAAGACACACTATAATTGGAGCTTAGAAAGAAATATATTGTGGGAATGTATTTGATGCTAGGGATGATTTTGGTCATCCATTCCCAATGTGTCTTTATTTCCCTACAAAACTATTTGAGGATGTGGGGATGATAATTTTATTATGGGACCACCAAAGGAAAATCCATTGATACCTCCTCCTGCATGCATCTATGACCCTCATTCATTCCGCATGCACATCAATGGTTGATTCAAGGTGGGGGTCACTTAATCTGTTTTTCATCAAACCCTCACTGATCAGGAGCTCCAAAATTTGTCAAAAATTCAAAGTGTCATTATTTTGATAAGGTTAGCTTCAAATATGAGTGCTAATCATTCTGCATCCAACCGTGCAAATGGGACTCAAATCTGAGCTCGTATGCAGAAGTTAGAGCAAGTCAAAGTTTAGGGTTGACTTAATGACATGGTAGCATTATATGACATGGAAAAGCCCTTCAGTGAATGAGGAGGCACCAAGTGGCAAGTCGCCATTGGCCCCTACATATCGCATATCAGAGAAAAATATAGGTCACCGTTAAAGAATCAACCCCCAGCGCAGAGCTGGTTTCGATGCGATCGCAATCGCATATCGCATAATGTTAAGAATCGACCCTCGACATGGTGAGGGTTGCAATGCGATATATCGCAATCACATATCGCACCCAATACCCACTAATATATATATATATATATATATATATATATATATGTCATCGTCGATAACACTGATTGCAATTTGCCATGGGGGAACTTTCAGACCCGAATACACTGTATTTTATAACCCCGATGGGTCTGTGTTATCACAGAACACAAGTTGGGTTGATACGCCGAAGGTTGAAGCGCCGATTGCGATTGCGATGGGATTCCCGGATGCGATCTGTTATATTTGTATTTAATAATCTCGGCAGGTCTACAAAGTGCCTAATGTAAGGGTCTGTACACCGATGGACTACGCCAATTCTGATATCCATCAAGGCTGCGGAACCATAGCCTTAACCATCGGACCAACCACTTTTCATGTGACCACTTGACCCTTAACCATGAGATAGGCGAGAATGATGGTGGAACTGTTGATTTTGGTGGAACTATTAGTTTTAACTACGGATAATGAATTTAACTGGAAGTACGCCATATTTTGAGGAGAAAGTTGTGGAAAGACTGGCAAAAGTCATAACTAAGACAGTTTTCAACCAAATGGGATGTAAAAAGAGGCTAGATAGCCATTTTTGGGCATTTTGAACTCATTGGAATAGGTTTTAGGATCAAAGGAGCACTTCTAGATAATATTTTTGTAAAGTGAAGCCTATGGGTGACCTGGTCAACTAGAGTGTTGATTCAGTTTATGGAGGAGTATGAAGGTGGAGACGACCTTGCAGGGGTCTTCCAACCTCCATGTAATTTCTGAAGTAGTCATTACAACAGTGTTGTAGCTTTATTTCTTCTTTTCTCTGTATGTGTATGGAGAAAGAGACTTGTTTAAGTACTTCAAGTGGATTTTTGTACTTGTTTATGCTCTTGGTACTTGGAATATAGGGTCTTGATTTGAGAGCCCTTCTCTTGTTGATTGTTTCATGACTAATTGTAGGTTTTCATGTATTTAGAGTGAGAGTTCTTTGTAGAATAATATTTCCTTGAAGGGGAAACTAGTCACTCTTTTTGTCAGCACACTTATGTACTCTTTAACATTGAAGAATTTTGAGCATAATGAGAAGGGGTCATGCATTTAGAGCTGATCCAAGGAGATGTATCCCAGGAGGGGTGAACTCCTTTATCAATGGCTAGTGTATTATTGTTAGATACATGCTTCCATTTAGTGTTTTAGTTTCATGTTTTAAGTTTTCTTCATGAAACTAACTTAAGTAAAAACACATAAAATTCATGCTTTTACTTGTTATTTTGGAGTCGAACCTCCAACACATTTTTATTCTGATGAGGGGAAATAGCACAACATTACTAATCTGCCCCAATTTAGATCAGGTTGGTATCAGAGGATAGGTTTGCTTTGTGCAAGGAGGAATTGATTGTTGTTTGCAAGTGAATGTGTTTTGAAGCTCATTGAGGAGAAGGTTTTGGAAATGAGAGCAAGATTGTTACAATCCCTACCACCAAGTTCTACCTCAAATTGCAATAGAAGCTTCAAGAAAAGTGTGTCCCAAGGAGGAGAGCCTGTAAGAATGTCAGAGGATGTGAAGGCTTTTAGAAAGGCTTTCTTAGACATGGAAGAAATGGTGAAAGTCCTCTATGAAGAGAGGAATACCAAATTGCAAGATGAAATCTCTAGACCTCCATGAGGAGAATGTTCTCCAAGGGAAGAAGGTAATAAGAATGGTGATAAACCACCATCTTCTCCACAGTCTTCATGTTTTTCTACAACTATTATGCAATATGCTAGTGTATAAATTCCTTCCGAGAAGGTACATGGACAAGTTTGTACCCTTTTTCCACATGATGTGGAAGATGAGATTCTATCAACACCCAAATCCGAGGAGCTAAAAGAAGATATCCGAAGAGTCCAAGAGGACACATATCAAATCAAAAGGGAATTCGAAAACATCTTTGTGTGTCAATCGAAAGATGAAGCAAATGGTAAGAATTTACATGCTTCTTCCTTATGTAAAAGTGTTGATGTAAAATCATTTGCAGCCTTTGAAAAACACAGTAAAGGTATTGGACCCAAGCTCTTGACCAAGATGGGTTACAAGGGAGGAGGCCTTCGTATAAACTAGCAAGGCATTAAAAATCCAATTGAGGCCAAGGGGAGGCCTAAATATGAAGGCTTAGGCTATGTCACAAAAGAAGAATGGTATTCTAGCAATATTTCATGGATATCGTGTTCCTTTTTCTATAAGAAAGGACATGAGGAGGAAATATGTTGGGAGTTGCATCCAGAAATGGTTCCTACTTGGTTCCTCAAGCGTAAGGAGGACTTACAGTGTAGAACGTCTCCAAAGAGAGATGTAAAAGCTGAAGAAGAAGGAAAGTCGATTTCTTCTTGCCATGTAAGTTCCTCACGTAGGCAGCATAAGCAAAGGACATCAAACAGAGATATAATTTTTTTGTTAATTCGAATGTTGTTCATGATGGAAAACAACATGCAGATTTGAATAACATGTTGAGGAAAATGTTTCCATGCACCTTTTTCCTTTCATCTAACCATTGTGTAGATAAGTGCAATAAAAGGAAAGCAATCATCAAGAAGATGTTTATGTCTACTGGAATTGAGACTGAAAGGAGAAAATCTCATCCAAGGATAAAGCCAAGTGAGCCGAGAGGAGCTCAAAAGAATTTTTGTACTCACTGCAATATCAGTGGACATTGGGTTGAGAAGTGTTGGAAATTGTTTCCACAACTTCATTTTGGTAAGGGCAAGAAAATCATGCAAGCACCAGAAGAGGAAGCGACAAAAGAAAAAGTGGTGCAAGATGTGACCATCCCTGAAGCAACTTCAGAAGAAGAGAAAGTTCAAATAGAGGGTTCATTTACCTAGTTGGGTAAGAAATGGGCGAACTATTTGTCCAACTGAAGTCTGTAAATTTTGTTTTCCACTAGTTGCATATCCCCATAGTTGGGTAATTTGTAAAGGCGATGTTCATAAATAAATCACTTATATGCAACAATGTTTTCTTTAACCATTACAATGCTAGTTTGGCTTGTTGATAGTCAATTTGAATGGAGAAATTTGGGAGTCAAGTTTATTCCATTTTTTAAAATGCATTTCTACTTATAGTTTGAAAAACCATTTTAAAGTTATTGTATGAGTAGTTGCAGCACATTTAGTATGTTCCAAATCTGTGTAACACTCAAGTTATACAAGTATTCACTATGTGAAACTTGTTTTGGTTCATTTGGTAGAGTCTTTTAGGATCTTATCCTTGATAAGGATTTTGCAGATGAGAAATTCCAAGGTGCTCATCTTCTTGGAATTCTTCATGGGAAGGATGTTGTTGCGGATGGCCATAGTGACATGGGCACACGTCATCTCATCGCTTATGGCTCTGAAGAACAAAGGTGAAGGAGAAGGAAGGATGGCTAGTAGGACACTTGCAGTGCAGACAAAGTACAAAGTAGTTGTAGATTATTTAAACTTTTGGAGACCAAAAGTTTTTTAGTGGGGAAGAGTGAATAGGAGCTCAAAATTTGTCAAAAATTCAAAGTTTCAGAATTTTGATAATATATCAAAGAGCTCGTCATTTTGAATCCAACGATGTGAATAGGACTCAAATCTGAGCTCGTATGTAGAAGTTAGAGCAAGTCAAAGTTCAAGGTTGACTTGATGACATGGCAGGATTGGATGAAATGGAAAAGCCCTTCAGCGAACGAGGAGGCACCAAGTGGCAGGCTACCATTAGCCCTGCATATTGCATATCAGAGCAAAAGCCAGGTTGGCATTAAAGAATCACCCCCCGACACAGAGCAGATTGCTATGCGATGCAATCACAAACGCACATCGCATAATGTTAAGAATTGGCCCCTGGCACAGTCAAGGTTGTGATGCGATATATCACAATCACATACCATACCCGATACCCACCGATATATATATGTCACCATCAATAACGCCGATTGAAATTTACAATGGGGGAACTTTCAGAACTCATATTATTATACGTTGTATTTTATAACCCTAGTGGGTCCGCTACTATCACAGTCTATGGACTTTGATATCCCGAGGGAAAGTTCCGGTTACAACAAGACTGCCGAATGCGATGTTTTATGCATTGAGATTTATAATCCTGGTGGGTCCATATTATCGCAAAACGAGAGTTGGGTTGATCCGACGAAGGTTTAAGCGTCGATTGTGATTGCGATGGGGTTCCCGGATGCGATATGTTATATGTTGTATTTAATAATCTTGGTGGGTCCATAGAGTGCATGATGTAAGGGTCTGTATGCCGATGGACTTCGTCGATTGTGATATACGATAAGGTTGCAGAAACATAACCTTAATCGTCGAACCAACCACTTTGCATGTGACCACTTGGCCCTTAACCGTGAGATAGGCGGGAATGACGGTGGAACCACTGATTTCAGTGGAAATGCCAGTTTTAACTGTGGATAATGAATTTAATTGGAAGTAAGTCAAATTTGGAGGAGAAAAATGTGGAAAGACTGACAAAAGTCATAACTAAGACAATTTTCGACCAAATGGGATGCAAAAAGAGGCTAGATAGCCATTTTTGGGCATTCTGAACTCATTGGAATAGGTTTTAGGATCAAAGGAGCACTTCTGGATAGGCTTTTTGTAAATTGAATCCTATGGGTGCCCTAGTCAACCAGAGTGTTGATTCAGTTTATGGAGGAGTATGAAGGTGGAGATGACCTTGCATGGGTCTTCCAGCCTCCATGTACTTTCTGAAGCAGCCATTACAATAATGTTGTAGCTTTATTTCTTCTTTGCTTTATATGTGTCTGGAGAAGGAGACTTGTTTAAGTAATTCGAGTGAATTGTTGTACTTGTTTATGCTCTCGGTAGTTGGAGTGTGGGGTCTTGATTTGAGGGCCCTTAGCTTGTTGATTGTTTCATGACTAATTGTAGGTTGTAATGTGTTTAGAGTGAGAGTTCTTTGTAGAAGAATGTTTCCTTGAAGGGGAAACTAGCCACTATTTTTGTCAACACACTTATGTACTCTTTACCATTGAAGAATTTTGAGCATAATGAGAAGGGATCATGCCTTTAGAGCTGATCCAAGGAGATGTAGCCCAAGAGGGTGAACTCCTTTATCAATGGATGGTGTATTATTGTTTGATGCATGCTTCCATTCAGTCTTTTAGTTTCATGTTTTAAGTTTTATTCATGAAAGTTACTTAAGTAAAAACAAATAAAATTCATGCTTATACTTGCTATTTTGGAGTCAAAGCTCAAGCACATTTTTATATTCTGGTGAGGGGAATTAGCACAACATTACTAATCTGCCCCAATTCAGATCACTCACTCCCTCATTTGATAGTCAAACTTGTGGAGGTAATGGTGGTTAGAGGATTATTAATTGATAAGAGAAAAAGATAGTAGAAGAGTAAAAGAGTCGTCACAATGGGATATATGAGCAATGACCAAGGAGAAGAGACTACTAAGTGGGGAAATAGTTCTAGTGCAAAGAAGGTTATCTAGAATAGTGAGATAAGAGAACACACTTGTAGTTGATGGAGAAAGGAGTTGTAGAAGAAGGTGGTTCTAGTAGCATATTAGGTAGAAATTCCTCTTGATCATTTGAATACACAGTCTTAGTCTAGTTGTTGGGTAGAGAAACAAGAATGTTTGTTGAAGAAGAAGAACCCATAGCTCTTGAAGAAGGGGGATCATGATTCTTGGACAAGGGTTTCCACCAAGAAAGTTAGCCCAACATTGTGCTCAAGGAAAGAGATGAAGAACCCTTGTCCCTTGTTGAAGAAACCAACAATTAGGAGAGTTACTAGTAGATAAGAATGTTGTACATAGTGAGATTCAACATGTTGTAAGCCTAGTTGAGACTTAGACTAATGGCCATGCAACAAAAAAGGGATTGGTCTTGATATTAGGATTGTAATAGTGAGAACCATTTGAGGTTGCATGTAAGTTTTATTCCAATATCGAATAAAAGAAATCATGTTCCCTATTTCCACTTGTATGCATGCTTGTGTTTGTATTCACTTATTTTGTGAATGTTTTTCCCTCTAAGAGCATGAGTAAGCTAACCTAAGGTCGATGCTCCATTCTACAACACAAAGATTCAAAAACCAAGGAATGTGATGAGGAAATGATAAAATTGGTTTAAAAGCAAGAGAACAACAATATACTAAAACCACACAATCAACAAACACAAGATAAACCTATAAAAAAAACATGTATTCATGACTCATGTATTAAGAAACACAAATTAAACATATCCCATCCTTATGGTATTATTGGATGGATTATAATTATCACTTTAATTGAGCTTATAGCTTTATGTTTTATTTAATTGTAAAAAATTAACTTCATTATTAATTAGTACATTAAACATCACAACATTAAAAAAAACTCACGCATTTAACTTTAAAATAACATCTTAAACATTGCTTAAAATTTTATAAGTTGCAAATTAGCCCAAACTAAATCTTCTTCTAAAATCTATATATACAATGACCATACCTCATAACCCTACCTTTTTCAAATCAAAATATAAAAGCTTTCCTTAATTTTATTTTTCAATATTATATATATTGATAATTCAAATTATACATTAATATAATAAAAATTAAGTAAATTAGAAAAATACTTTCACACTTTAAACTTTCATATTTATATATAGAAGGAAATCAAGTCTCAAGAATCACAACTTGTTTGTGATGAATCTCATATTACTACAATGAACCTTAATTTATCTATTAAACCATGGGAAAGCAAGTGTCCATACACAATCTTAATAGAGTAAATGTACCATGTAAATGCTCCAAGCAAATTTAATTCAATTTAATAGGGTTGTGATCCACCCAAAAATTTGGCAGCAAGAAAGTCATGTTAGGAGTGATGAAAGAAGTTACGCATTGGAATTTACATTTCATGAGCATTCTCTTCCTTCTTCGGTGCTTTTGATAGAGCAAGGTTTGACCATCTAAACAAGAAGCTTATTTTGTCTTTTTTTTTTTATATATATTAAACCAGTTGTTTTTAGTAAGATAGTTTGGAAAAAAAATTATGGTTTTTTATTATTATTTTAATTTCTCTAAAATTTGGCAAGAATTTATTGAATCACAAGTTTGATGGGTAACTTAGCACAATCGAAGTACTCTAGGGGTTTTTGAGGGTGCTGAATCCACATATACAGTCAAAAAACTAATTTAAATAACACAAATTAAGATTTCATCTCAAAATTTTCTCCCAAATCAGACCAGAAAGTCCAAAAATTCACACAAAAAACAACTCCCATATTAAATGATATTGTTAGTTTTGTTTTTTAATTCTACGATATAATTTGAATTTGAATGTAAAAATGAAATTATGAATTTTTATTATTTAAAATATATAAATAAATTTAATATTATAAAAAAATTATTTTAAATAAATAAAAAATTTAAATTTATAATTATTAAAAATATCAACCAAATCTCAAACAAAATTATTAATTTTTTTTTCATTTTGTTAGTATCAATATTTGCATCCTGCCATCAGTGATCAAAAACCCTATTTTCATATCATATTAGAGTCTCACTCATAATATTTTGTCATTTCACTAGGTCATCATTCAAAAATTTACTCGCTGATGGTAGCCCTCGTAAAAAAACATCACTCTCCCTTAAATTTCATTACTTGCTGGCACATTGTCATACCTTGCTGAATGTACGTCAGTGATGAGGTCAAAGTCATCATGTCATCATATCAGTGATGACACCATCAATTATGGTCAGCCAAGGTTACCATTAGGTCCTAGGGTTTTCAAGGTCCAATAAAACACCATTTCCGTTGCATAATGTCAGCAAGTCTCATAGTGATCAAATAACATCTCACTATCCTAGGATGATTTGTAAATAGTTAGATGAGCAATTTGCCATAATGATCAATGAAAACAGAGATCATTGGTTTGAGAGAGTTAACAACCATCTTGAGAAGCTCCTGAATAAATCAAAGAAATACAATGACATACAGAGGAGGATGGCAAAGTATTATTGCCGAAGAAACCAAATAGCAAGGTCAAAACTCAAGAAAGTGAAGTCAAAGCTTGAAACCCTAAATATGCAAGAGGAGAAGAGAAAACTTGATATCCTTGCTGAGGCCTCTTTCCATGCTTGACATACTTCATTAGCAGTTCATGTATCAATTTTGACAAGTTTCTGGGCATTTTTTGAAATTTTTGGGTTTTTGTGCAAACTTTGACAGTTTTTGCACAGTTTGACTGTCCTATGCGCAACACCCTAGGCGTTGCACCTTCTATAGGCCTCCAAATGAAAAACCAAGACCACCATTGGATTCAGAAGGCAGTAAACATGCAATTTTGACTATTGGCACACCAAAATTGGGCAATCTGACAGGGAGAAATGGCCAAAAACACCTCAAAAATCACATTTCTGCCCTCTTTTTTAGCTAGGCGTTGTGCACAGGAGCAATGTTGGGAGATTGAATTTTTGGAGGGTCATATCTTATCATTTTTTGTAACCAAGTACATTTCTACAAATTAGACAGGACAGGCTTTCCAATGAGTTATCCTTAGTTCAATTTGGACATCGGGAACCCCTTCAAAACTCAGTTGGAAGATGGCGCTGTGCACAGACCACTGGCGCTGCGAATAGGACTAGAAACCGATATTTTGCTACTTTTTCACACTTTCTCAGTTACTCAAAGAATTTTATGAAGTTTTATTGATGTAATTGGTCAAAACAAATGTAATTATGTCTTTTAAAGTTACCTAAGGTAAATACATTAGGTGAAAACTCTCTTTGTCATGTAATGAATCAATTTCTAAAAAGTGAGGGATGAGTTAGTTTGACCTCCCTACACTTTAGGTTTCAGTTCAGATTTTGGTGGAATAGCTCCTTAGCTCATGGATTCAACCCTTGAGGATGGGAGAAGTTGTTTGATGGATATATCTATTATTTCTTGACTCATGTCACTGGTTGGATGTGTTGTATTGATGAGAGACACCAATGTAATCAGTGTTTGGCAGAAATTTAATGAATGAGTTGCAACTATTTTGATGGAATACCTGTGGTATGGCATTTTGACATAGTTTCTTCTTATGTTGCATATGTTTGAATGTTTTGTACTCTCATGTTTCATTTCACTTCTATGATATGTTGGTTTTCAAGTTGATGAGCAAAATACATCTTACATGCTTTGTTTTGGGGAGATCTTCATAATTTGTCCATTTTCTTCAGTTTAGAAGGAATACATGCTTCTCTTGCTCTTTCTAGCACCTCACCAGTCTGATCTGTCTCACTCAAGAACCTTAAAGTGTTTGAGTGTCTACCTACCTTGCTCCATCAGATGTCTGCAATCATACCCTTATTGGCCCTGCCTTAGTCTTTTTGACCTAATCCTCATCCAACAACTCAATTTCAAACAATCAAACCCTTCTACACACCATAAGTAGCCTAAAACCCTAATTCATCTAGCCCTCTTGGCTATGATTATGTGGAGAGAGCCCCTCCGGCTTGGTAGGGCTAGATACCAAGTCAAAAAATTGGTCTATGGTTACCTCAGCTGGACTTTTCCTTAGCCTTAGAGATCCAGAAGAGTGATAACACATTTTATCTATTAATTAAAACCTACTTTAATATAATTTACCCAATTAATAAAAAACATAATAATAATAAAAAACAACAACAACAAACTATTTTATCTAATAATTATTAGAACCTACTTTAATATAATTTAGGCAATGCCAACAAAATTTATACGATCAAACAGAAATTGCAATGAATGCCCAACAAAACCAGAGATGCAATGAATGCCCAACAAAACCAGAGATGCAGATTAATAAAACAAGCATTCATGCATCTCTGACAGATTCTATTGTAATTTTATTCCATCAAGCTCGACATAATTATAAAGAAATAATTATCACTTCAGCGAAACCCTTGAAATGCGAAGTGACATAATCAAGAAACTTGCGAAACCCTTGAAATGCGAAGTGACATAATCAAGAAACTTGTACAACCAAAATACAAATTGCAATAATGATAGACAAACCCAGAGATGCATTCATGCATCCTTGACAGATTCTATCATAATTTTATTCCATCAAGCTCAACATACTTATAACAATAAATTCACTTTGCAAAACCCTTGAAAAGCAAAGTGACATACAAGAGCTCGTTCCATGTATCAGGGGCGCCTGGTAAACACCAATGGCTACAGTCTCCAAATTTTTCAGGATGCTTCCTCTCCTCAGCAGTAAAAAGATTACTGTAAACTGAAGGGTGAGCATCCTTGCGAAACTGGGACAGTCCTGTGATATCCATAAGAGTAACTGGAAACCTTGTGCTTTCTATAACTTCCTTAACTATGGGCACCTGAGGAGGCACTGGAGGTCTGTATCCTTCAAATTGCACTGGCTCAGTCTGGTTGTAGCAATGACAGTCGCTCGCTTCATTCCACTCGTTAGGACTGCAGGGAATTTGATAAGGAATATTAGTTAGTATAATGAAAAAATGTCATCTTTAATTTAATGGTAGATTCCAAAATTCTATATACGGTAATGAGATTAATTGTTTGAACTTGAACTTGCTCAAATTCTGAAATATTCCTAAAATTTACCATCAAAATAAGTCAAAAAAATGGAATAATATGTTTGTTCGTATAGTACTTTACTTGTAATGTTTAGGGAAAGTGGTACTATAGAACTTTACTTGTAATGTTTAGGGGAAGTGGTACTAAAAAAGACAAGTGATCTTTTGGGATCTATGTTTGCAGATATCCAGTTGCTCCACGCCATCAATGCCTTCTTGTAAGCCACCATTGGATCCATGTCTGTGTAAGGCTTATTGCCATCCATGATTAAGTCCCATCTGTCCAACCACACTATTACAAAATTTAGTTGGCATTTGTTCACAGGTTCAATTAGAAAGTTACAGAGGTTTGATTGTTCTCACCTTCGATGCTGCCACCAATGGGAGGACTCAAAAACGAGAACATCAATTCCTTGCCAATAAGTCCCATTTTCCTCCATAAAGTCCAGATAGAGAGTTCTTTTGTTCTGACCATTATTTCGCATCTGAACCAGAAATGGAGCCCAGAAAAACTCCACAGAAGCATTATAATCCTGGTCAAAGAAAGAAGACTGTAAGACTTTGATACCCACCAAATAATCAAACGCAGAGTAATCCATTAAAACTACATTTATGAGCTTACCAGGGCCTTGAATATTGTAAGAGAAGATTGATGAATCACAGTTTTCTTATTGGCAGGAATATATGCTTGAAGCATGCAAACCATGGACTCCCACTGGTCTTCAGATATCGAGTCTCCAACAAACATTAACCTTTTTCCCCTCAATCTCTCGAGCAGATCTCTGGCATTGAAACTGAAACACCATATACAGGACAATCCATCTCTATTTTGTGTCAGATACAATATCATCACTATTCTCTGTTGCAGGTTTTCCTCTTTCTTAGTTTTAGAATAAATTTAATGCAAAACAGGGGAAAAATCACTAGGAAGGCTAATGTGTTTGCTCTTTCACCTGGGAATGGAACATCCACTTGGCTGCCATCTCCACTTCTCATAATCAGAATCTGGTCTTCCATTCTGTCTACAGGTTGATTTGCCATCAATGTAAGGGCATTGTGAAGCCAGAAAAAGAGGATAGGAAGCATCTTGGACCCATGTCCCTGAGAACAGATTACATTCCATTGTATCTGTTTTATTTTCTCCAAGATTCAGCATTGAACGACTGAGATTGCTCGACACATTCTCCATAGCCTTTTTTCTCTTGTCCCCTGCAACTATTAGAGACAGTGCGAGATCGCCATCAGTGACATTGCTGGTATGGATTTCAAAATCCTTGTTTTCTTCTGAAATAGAGTTGGCATATCCATGTTCGATTGCAAGTAGGAGGCCTGCAATACTGGTAACTGCAAGTATGAAGCTTAGGGAGGAGGCCATGGCAGCTGATTTTTTCAGCCACCGAGACCCAAATGGTCTCTTAGATCGACAGATATATCGGCGAAGCAAGGCAAGGCTGGGCTGGTCTATTCCAGGATGGATAACCACTAGATTGAATTGACGGGACAAGTTATGCTTTCTCTGTTTCAATAATGGCAGAATTGACATCAACCATTGTCTGCCCTTGACGCATTTATGTATGCCTTCACAAAAGAATGACGCAATAATGACAGAGGCTCACGAGGGCCTGAAAATGAACTTTGTCATTACATTGGCATGGATCACTGGATATGCAGCACGAATCTCACACAACAGAATGCTGTACGAGAGGGATATATTTATGTATACTCTCCTGGTTGATTAATAACACAAACTTTTTAATACTCTATTTAAAATATCCTCATTACAGTTTTTTTTGGGGTTTGGAAAGCAGGCAAAATTTGTATGATCATTTCCTGAATCATTTGATGTCTTGAGAAAGAATCTGTGGAGAAACTCTTG
The DNA here is from genome assembly GCA_031772625.1 of Pinus tabuliformis. Classification (NCBI taxonomy): domain Eukaryota; kingdom Viridiplantae; phylum Streptophyta; class Pinopsida; order Pinales; family Pinaceae; genus Pinus; species Pinus tabuliformis. The sequence goes on from CM062805.1 coordinate 336,772,698, forward strand.
CAAAGTCGTATTCAGTGAAAACAGAACCTCAACACTGCTATATTAACTTTGTATATCGCTAATAACAGAGTAGGTTCCTACCCTGTCAAATAGCTTTGAAACCTGGCATCTAAGAACACAGCAGGCCAAATAGCCTTGATATTGTACTAGTCTAATTGTAGTAGTTCAATTTTTAGATGTCTAGCTTTTAGCCTTGACATTGTACTAGTCTAATGGTAGTAGTTCAATTTTTAGATGTCTAGCCTTGATATTGTACCAGTTTAATTGTAGTAGTTAGATTTTTAATGTCGATGACTTTTTCTAGGTATTTTTTTCCCTCAGATTCCAAGAGGGATATTTTGGAATTTTACTTTTCAATTAAGTGAAATTGAAATTATGCATTCAAAGAATTGTTCAGTGTATTGAATTTATTTAGATATTCAAAATACATTTAAAAAATTTAAAATTCACAGTTAAATTAAAAATTATATTATCAGATTCAGATTTAAAAAAAAAAACAATATTTAATAAGTTTTATGGAGTTTCCAAACATAAACTAATTACGGTAAATCAAAATCACTTCTGTTTTAAATTACAAAAATTGCTTTTATTTATTCATTTGCTGAATGGATGATGATATTAGATGTTGGTGAGTAAATTAAAATCACTTCTGCTTTTTACTTACAAAAGTTGCTTTTATCTATTCATTTGGTGAATGGATGATGATGTTAGATGTTGGTGAGTAAATTAAAATCACTTTTGCTTTTTTACTTACAAAAATTGCTTTATTTATTCATTTGGTGAATGGATGATGATGTTAGATGTTGGTGAATTAATGGTGATGATGATGTTAGATGTTGGTGAATTAATGGTGATGATAGATGTTTTATATAATTCATTTAATGAATGCATGATGATGTTAGATGTTGGTGAATTGATTGTGGTGGTAGATGTTTTATATAATTTTTTAAAAGGTAAAGAGTTTTGTTTAAAATTATTATTTTTATTTAATAAATTTTAAATAACTGTAATTTTCATCGATTCAAAAGTTAAGAAATTTCATATTGTAATGGAAATTTTGAAATTGTTTTTAATGTGATTGTATATAGAATATTTCAATAAAACATATTTTTCATATTCAATATTTTAAAGATGATAAATAATTATGATTGGGCGAGAGGCACATTCTACAATCCAATATGACCCTGATGTGTAAGTATGTCACGTGCTCAAAAAATAATGAAAATAATTTTAGTGTCAATCTTAAATTATATATAACTTTTTAATCTTGACTAAGATTAAATATTAAAATATAACTATGTATTTGAATGCATAGTAAATTATCTCATGCTTTTAATAGTTCCATTATCATATATGTAAATTTGAATGGATCATAAATTTACCTCTAACAAAAAAAATTACCACATTAAAATTCCAAATTAAGTAAAAATTTTAACAATTGTACTCTTTACTAAAGTCAATGTCATTTCTTAAATCAAAGGGAAAAGGTTAATTCAACCCAAATAATTGAAAATCTTTCTCCAAGATCTCACCTAAACATGTAAATGTAAATGTAAACATTTAACATGTAATGTTTAACATTCAACATTTGGCCCTATTTAAAAATCAATCTAATTATTTTTATTATGTATAAACACAATATAAATTTAAAATATAAAGAGGTTTACAAACACTCAAAAAAGAGATATGGTAAATAAATAAAAATATAAATAAACTAGAGGTATGGTAAATAAATAACCATTCTAATACCATGAGCAAAATACCATATTTATAAAAGAGGTATCGTAAATAAAGAGACAGAAGGAGAGAAGGAGAGGAGGGGGAAGAGAAGGAGAGAGGGAGGGATAAAGTAACATAGTTGGAGAGAGAGAGAGTGTGTGTGTGTGTGATGGGGGAAGAGAGAGGATTGGAAGGAAAAGAGAGAGAGAGAGAGAGAGAGAGAGAGAGAGTGATGGGGGAAGAGAGAGGATTGGAGGGCAAAGAGAGAGAGAGAGAGAAAGAGGATTGGAGGGAAAATAGAGAGAGAGAGAGTGATGGGGGAAGAGAGAGGGAGGTAGGAGAGAAAGGGAGAGAGAGGAGGAGTGTGATGGAGAAGAGAGAGGATTGGAGGGCAAAGAGAGAGAGGGGGGGGAGGAAGGGAGAGAGAGAGCGTGATGGGGGAAGGGAGAGAGAGGTGGGAGAGAGGAGGAGAGAGGGAGAGAGGGAGGGATAGAGAGATGGAGTTGGAGGGGGAGAGAGGGAAGGAAGAAGAAAGACATAGAGAGTGATAAGTGGAGAGAGAGAAGGAGTGATAAGGGAGAGATGGAGAGAGAGAGTGTATGTTTGGGGGTGAGATAAAGAGACAAAGAAGGAGAGATGGAGAGAAGAGGCGAGAAAAAGAGAGACAAGGATAGAGGGAGGGATATAGTAAAAGATTTGGAGGGTAAAGAGAGAGAGAGAGAGGGGGGGGGGGAGAGAGAGGGGGGGGGTGGAGGAGAGAGGATTTGAGAGAGTGGAGAGAGGGAGGGAAAGAGAGATGAAGTTGGAGGGGGAGGGGAGAGGGAGGTAATAAGAAATACAAAGAGAGAGAAAGGTGGAGATAGAAAGAGAGAGGGAGTGATAAGGAAGATGGAGAGAGAGTGAGAGAGACAACAAGAGGAAAGAGAGAGAAGCAGGGGAGAGGGAGAGAAGGGGAAGAGAGAGAGAGGGGGAGAGGAGGAGAGAGGGATACATAGATATATTGGAGAAAGAGAGTGTATATTTTGGGGGTGATATAGAGAGACAAAGGGAGATAGAGATATTGATGGAAGGTGAAGAGGGAAGAAGAGAGAGATGGAGAGAGGGAGGGACAAAGAGATTGATAAATATGGAGTGAGAGAGCGTGTGTGTTTGTGGGGGTGAGATAGAGAGACAAAGAAGGAGAGATGGAGGGAGATATAGATATAGATGGAGGGGGGAGAGAGGGAAGAATATTTCAATGCACATTGATTTTAGTGTAGATGACGATTTCTAATCCTATTTGATTGCTTGCACTAGATGCATTGATTTTAGTGTAGATGTTGATTTCTAATGATATTTGATTGCTTGCACTAGATGCATTGATTTCAATGTAGATGATTTCTAATCCTATTTGATTGCTTGCACTAAATGCATAGATTTTAGTGTAGATGGTGATTTCTAATCCTATTTGATTGCTTGCACTAGATGCATTGATTTCAATGTAGATGTTCATTTCTAATTATATTTGATTGCTTGAACTAGATTCATTAATTTTAATGTAAATGATTCCTAATCCTATTTGATTGCTTTCACTAAATGCATTGATTTCATTGTAGATGGTGATTTCTAATCTTATTTCATTGCTTGCACTAAATGCATTGATTTCGGTGTAGATGTTGGTTTCTAATCCTATTTGCTTACTTGCATTAGATGCATTGATTTGAGTGTAGATGTTGATTTCTAATCTTATTTGATTGTTTGCATTAGATGCATTGATTTCAGTGTAGAAGTTGTTTTCTAATCTTATTTGATTGCTTGCATTAGATGCATCAATTTCAGTGTAGATGTTGATTTCTGATTAGATGTAATTGGATGTATGATGGTACATTAGTTTTAAAGTGATTGGATTAACAATGTGCATCGATTTCTATGTAAGCACAAAAAATTATTGGCAATGTACATTGATTTTTGTGTTATAGTAATTCAATTTATTAATATTGGAGAGCAAAAGAGACAAGGTATAATGTTTACTACAACAACTTGAGCTAAAGATTTAAATGGTTTACGATTTCAACTATTCTTTTCATATAATCAATATGAAATGATGACAAAACTAATAAGGGTAACAATAAGAGAGACAAGGTATAATGTTTACTACAATAACTTGAGCTAAAGATTTAAATGGTTTCCGATTTCCACTATCCTTTTCATATAATCGATATGAAAAGATGACAAAACTAATAAGGGTGACAATAAGAATAGTAGAAGAAAATAGTTTGAGATTGATCACAATAAATATTATTTGTAATTGACTACATTCTTATTATTCACATTTTCTATCACTCAACACTATTACATTGTCACTTTGCATTCAAAAATTTTATTTCATCATTAAAGTTATTAACAATATTTATCATCTCAACAAACTAAGGTAACTAAGCAAATTTAAAATTAAAATAATCTCAGACATATTTAGCGTATTTAAAATGATTATATTAATATTAGATGTATTTACATATTATTGATAAAATTAATCACATCTTTGATAGATTTTCCTTGGTCACTCACCATTGAAACCAGCCTAGATCCATCTTAACTCCAAATCTATCAAGTGTCGAGAGGGATCACATCTCTTGAGGTGCAAGGATTTCCTCAAGTTTTGCACTCAAAAAAGAAGTTTGCACCTCAAGATATTTGATCCCTCTTGGCACTTGATAGATCCAGAGTTTAGATGGATCTAGGCTGGTTTAGACAATGGCATTTTAGGAATTGTTCAATACTCTATTTCATTATGGAACACCAAAATGTTTATCCTTATCTAAAGAATGTTATCTTTTACTTTAATTAAGAAGAGATATTTTTGATCTTTTAAATTAGGTTTCATCACCTCCTTATTATATTTTAATTTCTTTATCCTATAATTCTTTATCGTGCCACAATTTCTTTTTAAATTTAGATATGTTTTGTAAAATGACTTATTCCTTTATTCCCTGATGATATAGTCAAAATGTGACATCTATATCCCAATCTTGCTTGAGGGACCTCTTCCATTATTCCCTATTAATTTAGCCTAAGACTTGGCATCTTTATGCCAACCTTACTTAAATACTAGGTGGTTTTAACTAGAGTTCGAAATCATCTTACCAAACTATATATCTTATTCTCATACATTAAGTACTCTGCCGTCCAAATTATTTATCTTATTCTTATATATTAATTACTTAGCCATATCTATATTTTTAATGAGAAAAACTGTCCATTCTTTTTCAAAGATAAAATAGAATGTAATTTTTTAATTAATTTTGAAAATATAAATATAAGATACTTTTAAATTTATATTATCTTTCAGCATTATTCTCAGCATTTTTAATCACTAATTACATATTTTTTTTAAACATTTTTAATTTATATTATATTAACACTACTATATAAAAAAAAGGTTTATATTACCAAACAACATAATATTACATTCATTCCGGGGGTTGCTGTGAAAAAAACAATGCTCCCTCATCAACATTTATAGAATATTATTAACAAAGGCAAATGATGTTAAGAGACTTGTAGGCTTTCTCAAAGCAGACAGCCACAATATGAGTGTTTTAACTTAATTAAAGTTAAAAGAATTTGTTTAAACCAATTTTAGTTGCCCAGCAACTGAATCTACTCTGTTTTTCCCTAGGTTTATAGGTTGAGGGCAGTACAATTTTATTCATTATTGATAGAAAATTGCTCAAATCTATCTGTTGCTTTCCCATATAAGAAATTTGAGGGTCCCAAACGAGGAGAGGGGCAATTTGCTTTCTCAAATAAGAAATTTGAGGGTCGAAACGAGGAGATGGGCAATTTCCAAATGTTAATTTATGAAAGCTCAATCATCAGGCATTGAAAGTCTTTTTTAGTATGTAGTCATATTGCATATTCCACCCAAATTTCTTTATTGTTTTGTCTGGAAGCAGCATGCAGAAGATCCTCCATGTCAAACAATTATCTTCGTTCAAACGAGGAGATGGGTAATTTCTAAATGTTGACTTATGAAAACTCAATCATTACATATTGAAAGTTTTTTAGTATGCAGTCATAGTGCATATTCCACCCAAATTTCTTTATTGTTTTGTCTCGAAGCAGCATGAAGAAGCATCCTCTATGTCAAACAATTAGTGAATGACAACTTGAAATTGAGTCTTCGTAAAGAGTCAAACAATTAGTGAATGACAACTTGAAATTGAGTCTTTGTACAGAGTCAAACAATTAGTGAATGACAACTTGAAATTGAGTCTTCGTACAGAGTCAAACAATTAGTGAATGACAACTTGAAATTGAGTCTTCTTAAATAATTATGAGAGTGCCTGACATATGGAAAAGAGGACAGTGGGATTATAAATATTCAAAACTATAATGCAATGAGTGCTAAGTGAACTATTCAAATTATGAGAAATTAGTCAATTACTACTATTTCTCATGGAAATGGTCATACGTGAATGACTTACTTAACGTAGTTGAATCCCAAAATGATATCTAATATAATGCTTTGCGTAAAACCCCCTATACTTAAATTCAAAAAGAGAGAAGGGATCTCTACTTGAATCGTTCATGAAGCACAATACTTACTAAGGTTTTGCAAATGGGGTAGCAAGCTAAATGGGCTTGATTTTGGGGAAAACTCCACTGTTAAGCGCGCTTGAGCCAGAGGCGATCTGGGATGGGTGACCTCCCGGGAAGTCCTGGTTACCGGGTGCAAGCCCCGAAAGTGATGATTGATGTTATGTGATTCATTTCACTAGTTTCAATCCAACTTCTTCACCCCTGTGAGCATCACCCGATGCAATGAGTGCTAAGTGAACTATTTAAATCATTACGACTACCTCTTATGGGAATGGTCATACGTGAATGACTTACTTATGAGTGCTAAGTGAACTATTTAAATCATGAGAAATTAGTCAGTTACGACTACCTCTTATGGGAATGGTTATGAATGCTAAGTGAACTATTTAAATCATGAGAAATGACTACCTCTTATGGGAATGGTCATACCGATGCAATGAGTGCTAAGTGAACTATTTAAATCATTACGACTACCTCTTATGGGAATGGTCATACGTGAATGACTTACTTATGAGTGCTAAGTGAACTATTTAAATCATGAGAAATTAGTCAGTTACGACTACCTCTTATGGGAATGGTTATGAATGCTAAGTGAACTATTTAAATCATGAGAAATGACTACCTCTTATGGGAATGGTCATACGTGAATGACTTACTTATGAGTGCTAAGTGAACTATTTAAATCATGAAAAATTAGTCAGTTACGACTACCTCTTATGGGAATGGTCATACGTGAATGACTTACTTATGAGTACTAAGTTAACTATTTAAATCATGAGATGGGAATGGTCATACGTGAATGACTTACTTATGAGTGCTAAGTGAACTATTTAAATCATGAGAAGTTACGACTACCTCTTATGGGAATGGTTATGAGTGCAGAATGGTCATACGTGAATGACTTACTTATGAGTGCTAAGTGAACTATTTAAATCATGAGATGGGAATGGTCATACGTGAATGACTTACTTATGAGTGCTAAGTGAACTATTTAAATCATGAGAAATTAGTCAGTTACTACTACCTCTTATGGGAATGGTTATGAGTGCTAAGTGAACTATTTAAATCATGAGAAATTAGTCAGTTACTACTACCTCTTATGGGAATGGTCATACGTGAATGACTTACTTAACGCAGTTGAATTCCAAAATGATATCTAATGCAATGAGTGCTACTTATGAGTGCTAAGTGAACTATTTAAATCATGAGAAATTAGTCAGTTACGACTACCTCTTATGGGAATGGTCATACGTGAATGACTTACTTATGAGTGTTAAGTGAACTATTTAAATCATGAGATGGGAATGGTCATACGTGAATGACTTACTTATGAGTGCTAAGTAAACTATTTAAATCATGAGAAATTAGTCAGTTACGACTACCTCTTATGGGAATGGTTATGAGTGCGGAATGGTCATACGTGAATGACTTACTTATGAGTGCTACGTGAACTATTTAAATCATGAGATGGGATGGGAATGGTCATACGTGAATGACTTACTTATGAGTGCTAAGTGAACTATTTAAATCATGAGAAATTAGTCAGTTACGACTACCTCTTATGGGAATGGTTATGAGTGCTAAGTGAACTATTTAAATCATGAGAAATTAGTCAGTTACGACTACCTCTTATGGGAATGGTCATACGTGAATGACTTACTTAACGCAATTGAATTCCAAAATGATATCTAATGCAATGAGTGCTAAGTGAACTATTCAAATCATGAGAAATTAGTCAGTTGAATTCCAAAATGATATCTAATGCAATGAGTGCTAAGTGAACTATTCAAATCATGAGAAATTAGTCAGTTACGACTACCTCTCATGGGAATGGTCATACGTGAATGACTTAATGCAGTTGAATCCCAAAATGATATCTAATATAATGCGCTGCGTAAAACCCCCTATACTTACAATAAAATCGTCATACACATGAAATTAGCATTTAAGTACATGACGATGACGATATTAATGACTGTTAATTTTTTATTTCCTTTGAAACTATTTAGTTCTAACTATTTTATATTTTGACTTTTTTCATTGAAGTTTGGTAATATATTTTTTTGGTCTAATAAGAATTTATTTGTTGTTTAAAATGTATTTTTGAATGTCTAAATAGATTTTACATAGTGAAAAATTCTGGAGCACTTGGATTATGTAGATTGCACTGCTCAAACTTGTTATTCTCACATATCTATACTAGATTTGGAGTAAAGTTGACCAGGAAAAAGGACTGGAAAAGACCAAAACATAGAACATTTAAACTACAGATTTAGGTATAGCCTAAGCAAAGGATAGTTTAATATTGAATGGAAAACCGATTTACTTATCAATGAGATGCTCTCAGCAGAATTATGTGATACTTAGGTTAGTTTATTTCCCTCACTGTTAGCAGCCAATGTTAGCCCCTTTCCATGTGGCTCTCCATAAAACTTAAACTTAAGACCGGAAAGAGACCAAACCTTCCACAAACTAACTGATTTACACCTCAACGATAAAATCTATTTATTATCCAACTTGGAGGATTATTTTCCATCTCTGCTATTATTGTTGTCATGTATATGTTTGTATTGTGTTACATATATTTGTATTCAACATTCTCAGGGTAGTGCCAGTGGCCATTAATGGAAAATTATGTTTTCGGCTCATGATTTTCAAACTTAAAGAATTGCAGATTCTCGTGTTGCTCTCAATGGAGAGAACAGTTTCTTACGCACTCACGATTATCCATTTGGTTTTCCATGACATGACATATTACAGAGAATTTTGTGCTACTAGTTCAATGCAATGATCATAGTTTTTCTGACTGTTTGAATGTCGTATTTGGAATCCAAATGGTGGTTTCCTTCCACTAATGCAGGGAAATCATTTTGTCATTGAAGTCCCCTCTGGACTCTCAACAATATGTGATTTGAGAGTAGCCATGGGTATATGGTTAGTGAACTTGGATAGAGTGCTATGTGAAAGCACGGAAAAATGAAGCAACTCGAGTCGCTGGAAAGAAGACAGAATGGGAACAGTAGTACGGTGGAGGAAAGCAGAACTATATCATGGTCAACCTCTCCTGCTGGATGCTGTTTCTCAATAGCTTCTAGAATATGGCGTAAATTTCCAGGTTGTTTCTGTTGAAATCCTGGAGGAGGAACTGATATGCAGCAGAGTGGCCTCTATAAAAGACCTACCTAATGGCAAAGCAGAAGAAATAAGACAGGAATGAACTATTGTCTTGAGACGAGCTAAACTACCAAAAAGGAACAGAAGCATGGACGAGGAAAGAGTCTCAAGAGCTTGAGAAAGAACAAGCACATGAAAGTGATCATGGCAGACAAAGGGAAATGCCAGGGTGATAATGAACATTAGAAGAATATAACACAAGCACATGAAAGTGCTCATGGAAGACAAAGGAAAATGCCATGGTCATAATGAAATTAGAAGAATATAACTAAAAAAAGGTTGGAGCATATCACAAATAATGGACATTACAGTAAATGGAAGAGAAATCTACTTAACCAAATAGAGAAAAAGAGAAGGTTAAAACGATTAAATTTCAAAAGAGAAAATGAGAGGAAAAAAAGGAACAAGGTATCATTAAATTAATTAAGGTTTTATAATTGATTATAAGATTTATGTTTTCTAATTAATTGGGATAATTAAATGAGGTTTTAATGTCAAACAAAAAATAACGTCAAAATAATGAAGGGATAAACTATCTAGAGTTAATTTACTTATTTTTTTATTAATCTAATTGTTGAAGATGAAATAATCTAATTACTAGATATAAAGGAAATGTGAAAAAGGAAACTCAACCAAAAAATGTTTATAGGTGTTGAAACTCTTTGGGCTAAAAATGAGAAATGCCACCAGTCCCCAAAACATGGTTTCTCCACTCAAGCAAATTTGCACACACTACCACCCTTTCCTCCAAAACATATTTGGTCAAGATGATCTCCAATAGAAACACCTAGATCTACTATATAAATGATGAGCCAATGAAGTGTTGTAAGGTAAGCAAAATTTGTCTCATAAAAGTGGTACCTCTCTTGTCTTAGTTGTGCTAGAAAACCCCTTGAGGTGGAGTTGAATTTTCCAAGGTGTAGGAGGGGCCTAAGACAATGGAGATGACCTATGACAAAATAGTAGGCCTTCAAAGGAGAAACTAGATCAAAAGAAAGAGAGATCTTGTTGACATGTTGAAAATGACATGAATAGGTTACCCAAGAGTGTGGTGGGAGGGTAGGAGAGATACATTGAAAATTGATGCTAATTTGGTAGCGTACCTACAAAAAAGAGAAGAGTGAAGAAGATTCCAATAATAATAAAAAGGGCACAACAAAAAAGAGGGGAGTGATATAAATATGCAAGGAAACAACCTTAAGGCTTACGTGAACATCTAACTAGCCATTGGGTGAAACATTTCATATTGGAGGAAGCATATCATGGCGTTTGACCATGAACCATGGGTTAATACACTTGTACCATATGAATTTTTCTTATAAAATATGTTCTATTCCATATGTTGTCTCACAAACATGGCACAACCTAAGGAAATCTCAATTCAGTTGGCACCAAGGAATCATGAAGGGCTATGGAAGGCTTGACCTTGTGGAACCCCAATCATGTGTTCCCCAATGGATTTGTTCCATTGAGAACATGAAATGAGGCATCAATTTGGGGCATCTTGAAATGAAGTGTCCTAACTAATTGTGTCATATATCATAATAGAACCCAGTTAATAGAAGAAGTCCCCTAATGAAGTGCCCCAAAAGGCCTGGCAAAGTTAAATTGATGACCAAGGGCCAAAGGGAAGGAAACATGCAATTGGGGAACTCTACCTAAGTACTAAATATCGAAAAGTTGTTGTGCATGTTGACCAAGGAAAGATAACTCAAGGGAGAGTGATCTACCATAGAAGAACCTTTGTAATGAAGGATGAGAGGTAACTAAGTCATCATTGGGTAGGTCATGTATAGACATAGCACAAAGTAGACCACATCATAATACCTCTAAGTGGGTAGGCATACGTGAGTAGTAGAGTGAGAAATACATATGGTGCATATTTCCCCTCTTTCAATAGATGTTATTGACAATATTGAATTATAGCAAGTTTTGAGCATGGAGAACCAACCAATGATGGAATAAAAGATAAAGAGACCATAAAGGTGACAATGGTATTAAAGTAATGATGCATGGGTGAGATGCTTGTTGAGGATTGCAATGTGATCAAATGCCTCATAATCATGAGGTTATTATTCATGGGTATGGTTGTAATGACTAAATCTCATCATGAAGACCTTCACGCCTTACTACATGCCTTAATAATCGATGCAAAACAAGGCTATAAATGTTTAAATCTAAGAATATGATGCCCATAAAATAAAAGAAAAAGAAAAGCAAGAGTGAGAACTAAATTTGCATTTCAAGCAAATATTGTTAGGATGGGAGGAAAACAAGTCTAACCACTATGAAGGTAAAGTAGTGGACATTTAACTATGAAATGAGATGAAGTAAATTTGACTACTTTGAAAGCAAGATAACAACTACACTATGAAAATAAATTTTGAAATGAAGATAAAATGGGGACTAGGCTAAGAGTACAATACCTACACTACCTAAGCACAAGAAATGCAATGTAAGAGTCGTTTTTTAAGTGTGCCATATGAGAAAAAAGAGCCCACATAGGGATGTTAGTGAGCTAGATGTTAGTAGTGTGTATATGAAATACGCAAAATGTGGAAAAGAAAAAAGGGTACGATTAGAAATGCAATGCACATATTTAAGCACAAGTGTCAATGATGTCGGAGCCTTCTATGACATGCAAAATATGTTATCAAGGTAATATTAGTGCCCACACTATCTATTTCATGCAACATACATGTTAGTGGCTTGTCTTGAGTAGGGAAGGGATTGTAACAATAACTCATAGGGAAGGTCAAGAAGTGAGTGAAAGTGGAGAAGGGGGAGATGGTAGTATTAGGATAGAACTAACAAAGGTGCAAGATATGACAAAATTGGTGTAGACCTTGCAAAGGCATGGGATGTGGCAATGATGGGATTAGAGCGAATGAGGGTGTACAAGATGATGATTCTAGAAAAGAATGAGTAAATGAATGAGGTGTAAACTCTAACACAAGGCTATATAGGGTGCAAAGAGTGGTGACACTCAAGAAGTAGTAATGAAAGAAATGGAGGTGTAAACACCAACTTAAAGATGTCAATGGTTTAGGAGTTGGAGATTCTAACAAAGCACTGATGGCAAGGTGGAAATACTAGTGTTGTCTAAGTGAGGGTCAGGTGTGTGAGGAGGTAAATAAAAAGAAAAATAAAGAAGAAGGAAATAGTAGAGGCAACGATGCTAGGGTATAATTTGTAAAGATAAGAGGTGAGGGAAGGAAGGGAACATATGTTGAAGGCAAACATCTCAAATAAGAGATGAACAAGAATAATGACTTGCCTGACCTACGGAGGAGACATCTCAAGTATATTCCTACTTAATATGACATTATAGAGAGAGGCAATCAGTTATGAAGGAACCACAATTGGATGAGAGAAGAGGGTACTATTTATTTTATAAAGAATACCACTGGTAAAAGGGCCATGTTGACTTCACATAAATCTATTTTTGAGATTTTTCTTCAGCCAATTCGGTAAACAATATTAAAATATGGAGCCTTTACGAGGCTAGTATAAACTTGACCTAAAAAAATTATGCTTTCCATATACATCTAGATGAATAAGATGGTAAAAGAAAAAGTGAAATGAAGAGAGATAAGGAAGGGCACAAGAACCCAAGAGGAAGGAGAAGAGAGATTACTTTTGAGTTGTTTAGGGTAAATGAGGAGAGGAGAGAGAGGGATGAAAAAATGAAAAAGGATATATTGAATAGCTAGGGAGTAAGTTGGAACTAATTCAAGAAAGAGGAGGGAAGAAACTTTATCCTAAAGGAAGAAGGAATTAAGGAAGGTGGGGTACTTTCCTCAAGCGAAGGAAAGGGTTAAAAGGAAGGCTTGAATTGAAAGTGAAAAGGGAAGGGAGGTAAAGGAGGATGAGAAAAATGAAGAAGAGGAAGGCTAGGGGAGAATTCCTACAAGGGAAGAGGTTCCAAAGCAAATATGCTCTAAGAAGAGGGTCACTAGGTTTTTTATGGACAAAAGGAGGAGGAGGGTGCCTAGAGGTGATCTTGGCAATCATCCACTCATCATAGTTGAAGTGTGTGTGTGTGAAAAAAAGAAAAGTTTCTATGTATTTGGATATTATATTAATGTAAGCAATAGAGTAGGAGATTGATGGGAGAATTAGGAGGCATGTCACCTCAAGGTTGACTTGGGGGAATTCAGCTAATTGTCACTAATTTTGATTTGGGTTCAAGCTAAGGAGGAATAGTGCTAAATAGAGATCAAATAGTTTGTCTTAGAGAAGTGTTATGTTAAGAGGTAAAAATTTGGATCAAGGTAGTGCATCATGAAATGTTGTCAAGAAAATGAAGAACCCTTCTATTTGAGAATATGAAATTCAACTATAGTGTGAATTATCTTATTATGATACTCTTGCACGACCCATCTAAACTAGGCAAGGGTGATCATCCAAGTGAAAAAAAAAAAAATTGTAAGAGAAATTTTATTATGCAATGAGAACTCATGCATCTCACAATATTTGTAATGAAGCATACAAGTATGAATGGGAGGAGAGGCTTGAGGTGGTTCAACTTGGGTTGCTTATTGAGGAGGGCTTGTTTCCTTAAAATGAAGGTATGTTATAAAAAATTTCTCTAAGGATTCTTTCCTAAGTTGTTGCATGTACAACACGAGCTCACCACATGTCCCACAAGAGGTAGTAGGTTGCATTTTTTCTCAATCAGGGCATAAATTTATAAGATAAAATTGGCTAAGAGAAAGATTTTAAGTCATGTTTGGATGAACTAATGTGAATCCTCCATGCTTAGATTGGTTCACAAAGTAACAATAGCTCATAAGGAAGGTCAAGAAGTGAGTGAAAGTGGAGAAGGGGGAGATGGTAGTATTAGGATAGAACTAGCAAAGGTGCAAGATATGAAAAAAATGGTGTAGACCTTGTAAAGGCATGGGATGTGGCAATGCTAGGATTAGAGCTAATGAGGGTGTACAAGATTATGATGCTAGCAAAGAATGAGTAAAGGAATGAGGTTTAAACTCTAACACAAGGCTATATAGGGTGCAAAGAGTGGTGAAACTCAAGAAGTAGTAATGAAAGAAATGGAGGTGTAAACACCAATTTAAAGATATCAAGGGTTTAGGAGTTGGAGATGCTAACAAAGCACTGATGGAAAGGTGGAAACACTAGTGTTGTCTAAGTGAGGGTCAGGTGTGTGAGGAGGTAAATAAAAGGAAAAATAAAGAAGAAGGAAATAGTAGAGGAAACAATGTTGGGGTATAATTTGTAAAGATAATAGGTGAGGGAAGGAAGGGAACATATGTTGAAGGCAAACATTTCAAATAAGAGATGAACATGAATAATGACTTTCCTGAACTAGGGAGGAGACATCTCAAACATACTCCTAGTTAATATGACATTATAGGGAGAGGAAATCAATCATGAAGGAACTACAATTGGATGAGAGAAGAGGGCACTATTTACTTTATAAAGAATACCACTTGTAAAAGGGCCATGTCGACTTCACATAAATCTAGTTTTGAGATTTTTCTTCAGTCAATTTGGTAAAAAATATTAAAATATGGATCCTTTACAAGGCTAGTATAAACTTGACCTAAAAAAATTTATGCTTTCCACATATATCTAGATGAATAAGGTGGTAAAAAAAAAAACTGAAATGAAGAGAGATAAGTAAGGGCACAAGAACCCAAGAGGAAGGAGAAGAAATATTTCTTTTGAGTTGTTTAGGGCAAGTGACAAGAGGAGAGAGAGGGATGAAAAAAATGTAAAAGGAGACATTGAATATCTAGGGAGTAAGTTGAAGCTAATTCAAGAAAGAGGAGGGAAGAAACTTTATCCTAAAGGAAGAAGGAATTAAGGAAGGTGGGGTATTTTCCTCAAGCGAAGGAGAGGGTTAAAAGGAAGGCTTGTATTGAAAATGAAAAGGTAAAGGAGGTAAAGGACGATGAGAAAAATGAAGAAGAGGAAGGCTAGGGGAAATTTCATACAAGGGAAGAGTTTCCAAATAAAATATGCTCTAAGGAAGAGGGTCACTAGGTTTTTGATGAACAAAAGGAGGAGGAGGGTGCCTAGAGTTGATCTTGGCAATCATCCACTCATCATAGTTAAAGTGCGTGTGTGAAAAAATGAAAAGTTTCTATGTATTTGGAGATTATGTTAATGTAAGCAACAAAGTAGGAGATTGATGGGAGAATTAGTAAACATGTCACCTCAAGGTTGAATTGGGGGAATTTAACTAAATGTCACTAATTTTGAATTGGGTTCAGGCTAAGGAGGAATGGTGTGCCCAAATAGAGATCAAATAGTTTGCCTTAGAGAAGTGCTATGTTAAGAGGTTAAAAGTTGGATCAAGGTAGTGGATCATGAAATGTTGTTAAGAAAATGAAGAACCCTTCTATTTGAGAATATGAAATTCAACTATAGTGTGAATTGTATTATTATGATACTCTTTCCCAACCCATTTAAAGTAGTCAAAGGTGATCATCCAAGTCAACAAGTTTTTTGTAAGAGAAAATTTCTTATGCAATGAGAACTCGTGCATCTTACAATATTTGTAATGAATCTTACAAGTATGATGGGAGGAGAGGTTTGTGTTAGAAAATTTTATATTACGGAGCAATGGAACACATAAAATATTGCAGAGATATAAACGCAGAAAATGAATAAAACAAGAGAGACACAGATATACGTGGTTCACCTAGTTTGGGCTACGTCCACCCCGAACAGCTAGTCCTCCCTTTCTATTATCCAGAAAAATGAAGAGACACAACCTACAGTAGATCCGCTGTAATATCCTCTGTTTTCTCTCACAGTCTCGCCTCTCTACTTCTCACTCGAAGAATTACACATATATTACACAGACTCAATACAAATGCGCTCATACAAAGAGAGGGGTTGCCTTCTAGGGAAAAAACCCTAAACTAAACATAAGTTCTACCGTCAGATCATTTGCCTAATTAACGACCCAGATTGACTAGAAATTACTATACTTTTACAAGGCAATTTTACATCTATTTTTAGCTTCGGGGGTGCTGCCCCCGAAACCCCCTGCCAGGGGGGGCTCCCCAAAGGTCGCAGCTGCCCCCCATGGACCCCCCCTGCAACAAATATTTTATGAGTGGTAACTGGGGTCCAATGTGGCGATACCTTTGAATACAGAAGATAATCAGGCTCCACAACCAACAATCTCCCACTTGGAGACTGATTATAGCAACTCCACCGCTGCTTCATTTGCTGGACAATGACTCCTGTTTGGACCTGGCTGTTTCTCATCTTCATCGTCATCCTTGAAGACCAATTGAAACTAAGCATATTCTCAGTTTCTCCCTGGTTACAACTTTTGTTAGCATATCTGCAGGATGCTGGCTAGTGTGTATCTTTTCCAACTTCAACTCTCCATCTTCCAACACTGATCATATGAAATGGTACTTGAGCTATATGTGTTTAGTCTTGGAATGAAATGCTGTGTTCTTTGCAAGATGAATGGCACTTTGGCTATCACTGTATAATGTGCCCATATCATGCTTCTTACCCAGTTCACCCATAAACCTTTGTAACCAAATCATTTCTTTACTAGCCTCTGTAGCAGCAACATACTCTGCTTCTATTGTTGAAAGTGCAACAACACTTTGGATTTTTGAAACCCAACTGACAGTTGTTCCACCAACAGTAAATACATATCCTGTAGTGCTCCTCCTGTTATCTCTATCACCTGCCATATCTGCATCAACATATCCCTGTAGAGAAATGTTTGAACCACCAAAGCATAATGCTTGATTTGTGGTACCTTTCAAATATCTGAGAATCCATTTCACTGCCATCCAATGTTCCTTTCTTGGATTGTTCATGTACCTGCTTACAACTCCCACTGCATGTGCAATATCAAGCCTTGTGCAGACCATTGCATACATTAAGCTTCCAACTGTTGATGCATATGGAACTTTAGACATATAATCCATGTCTTCTTGGGTCTTTGGGCACATTTCTTTACTAAGTTTGAAATGGCTAGCAAAAGGTGTACTAACTGGTTTTGCATTGTGCATATTAAATCTTTTCAACACCTTTTGTATGTACTCATTCTGAGACAATTTTAATTTACGATTTTTCCCGTCTCTAGTTATTCTCATACCAAGGATTTGTTTTGCAGCTCCTAAATCCTTCATTGCAAATGAAGTTGCCAATTTTCTTTTGAGCACATTTATTTCCTGCATGTTAGACCCTACAACAAGCATGTCATCTACATACAATAACAATATAATATAGCTACCATCATTTTTCTTTTTCAGATAAACAAAATGATTAGAGTGACATCTAGTATAGCCTTGTTCAGACATAAACTTGTCAAATTTTAGATACCATTGCCTTGGAGCCTGTTTTAAGCCATACAAGCTCTTCTTCACCCTTCACACTAGTTTCTCCTTCCCTTTCACTTCATATCCTTGTGGCTGCTACATATATATCTCTTCCTCCAAATCCTTATGGAGAAAGGCTGTCTTTACATCTAATTGCTCAAGATGAAAATGTTCAACTGCTACTAGACTTAAAATAGTTCTGATTGAAGTCATTTTAACATCAGGAGAAAATATTTCATCAAAATCAATACCTTTCTTCTGTGCAAACCCCTTCACCACAAGTCTAGCTTTGTACCTCTGTTTTCTTCCATCTTCTTCCTTCAGCCTGTAAACCCATTTATTCTTCAATGTAGTTTTTCCTGTAGGCAACCTGACTAAGTCCCAAGTCTGGTTATGCTTTAAGGAGTCCATTTCTTCTTCCATGGCTACCTCCCACTTCTTCCTGCTTTCAACCTGCATTGCTTCTTCATAACATTCAGGTTCACCAGAATCAGTCAACAATAAATAATATAATGAAGGAGAGTATCGTTCAAGGGGTCTACTTATCCTGGTAGATCTTCTAACACCACTTTCAGGTGTTTGGGGTGCCTGTTGTTGTTGTTGTGGTTGTTGATTATTATTATTTTTAGGCACCTTTACTTTTTCAGTGATTTCATCAAGAACTGCATATTCCTTGTTTTCTTTTTCCTGTTTCTTTTCCTGCAACTGATTCTTATACAAGACCTTTTCATTGAATATTACATCTATGCTCCTAATGATTTTGTGATTTTCGTAATCATATAAGTGATAACCAAAATCATTAACACCATATCCAATAAAGGTACATTTCTTTGACTTTGCCTCAAGCTTTGTTCTATTTTCTTTATCAATATGGACAAAGGCCTCACAACCAAAAGGCTTTAAAAAAGAGTAGTTTACCTTGTTACCTGTCCATGCTTCCTCTAGAACACCACCATCCAAGGAACTTGAAGGCCCTCTGTTTATTAGATAAACAGAATTATCTATAGCATCTGCCCAAAATTGTAAAGGCAATCTTGCATGTAATCTCATGCAGCTTGCACGCTCCATGATTGTTCTGTTCATCCTTTCTGACACACCATTTTTTTGTGTTGTTCTTGGAACTGTCTTCTCTCTGTGAATTCCATGCTCTGAACAGTACCTATCAAACTCTTTGCTGCAATATTCACCTCCATTATCTGATCTAAGACACTTTAATTTCTTTCCTGTCTCAATCTCAACCAAAGCTTTCCATTTCTTGAAAGTATCAAATACATCAGATTTATTCTTAATACAATAAATCCAAGTTTTTCTAGTTGCATCATCAATAAGAGTAACATAATAACGAGAGCCACTGAGAGATGATACATGAGCAGGTCCCCATACATATGTATGCAAAAGCTCTAATTTTTCACTCTTCTTTTCTTTCCCAACTCTAAGAAATCTGACTTTCTTCTGTTTTCCATAAATGCAATTATAATAGAAGTTCAAATCAACATTCTTCAAACCCGGCAACAAATTCCTTGAGTGAAGAATCTTCATCCCCTTTTCACTCATGCATTCGAGCCTATGATGCCATAATGCTGCATCTGCTCCTTTGGAAGTTAAAGCATTAACAGAGTTAGAAATACCATTGCATAAATACAATGTACCAACCTTTTCGCCTTTTTCTATTACTAGGGCTCCTTTGGTAACCTTCCAAGCTTTATCTGTGAAAGTTGTCACACAACCTTCACCGCCTAACTACCCTATTGAAATCAAATTTTTCTTTAGATCTGGAACATGCGTTACCTCCTTTAGTAGCCATTGGTTTCCATTCTGCTATTTTACAAGAACCTTACCCATTCCAACAATTTTACAGGGTTTATCATCACCCAAACGAACTTGCCCAAAATCTCCTTGAACATAGTCATGAAAGTATTTCTTATAAGGTGTGGCATGGAATGAGGCCCCTAAATCTACCACCCAGGAATCAGTAATATTTTTGAAAGAAAGAATCAAAGCATCTTGTAACACCTCACTTGTCACATTTACTTCATGATTATTTTCTTATTGTGCATATCCTTCTTTTCCCTTCCGAGATCTACAGTCTTTCTTTAAGTGTCCTTTCTTTCCGCATTTATAGCACACTATCCCTGATCTAGACTTGGATCTACCTTTCCTTGATTTACTGCGATATCCTGAACTCTTTCCTCTTTCCATTTTTCTTCCCCTAGACTCTACACTCAAAGCATTACCCGATGTCTCACCAGAGCTTTTCCGTCGCATTTCCTAGCTAAGGATAGCACCGATAACATCATCAAACTTTAAAGTACTAGATCCAGAAACAAAGTTACTAATGGCCATTACTAAACCATTCCAACTTTATGGTAATGAGCACAAGAATAACAAATCTCTAACTTCATCATCAAAGTTTACCCCTACAGAACATAACTGACTTGTAACAATATTAAAATCATTTAAATGGTCTGCAACAGATACGCCTTCCAACATCTTTGTATTAAATAACCGTTTCATAAGAAATACCTTGTTTGAGGCTGAGGGTTTTTCATATAGTTTCTCCAACGCCTTAATCAAACCCTCTGTCATTGTTTCCTTCGAAATGTTGAAGGCGACTAACGCTGCAAGGCACAGCCGTACTATTTCGAGTGCCTTTCTATCAAGAAGGTTCCATTCTTCATCTGTCATTCTCGTCGGCATCTTTGTTTTTCTGCCCAATGGTAGATACAGAACTTTCTGATATAGATAATCTTCCATTTGCATCTTCCACAATGAGAAGTTTTGGCCATTAAATTTCTTGACCCTAAACTTACCATCTTCCGCCATTGCTCCCACTCGAACGAGGAACCTGTCTTTCCTGCGAGTTTATTAGCCAAATATAACTTGGCTCTGATACTAGTTGTTAGAAAATTATATCTTATGGAGCAATGGAACACATAAAATATTGCAGAGATATAAACTCAGAAAACGCATAAAACAAGAGAGACACAGATATACGTGGTTCACCCAGTTTGGGCTATGTCTACCCTGAACAGCCAGTCCTTCCTTTCTATTATCTAGCAAAATGAAGAGACACAACCTACAGCAGATCTGCTATAATATCCTCTGTTTTCTCTCACAGTCTCGCCTCTCTACTTCTCGCTTGGAGAATTACACATATATTACATAGACTCAATACAAATGCCCTCATACAAAGAGAGGGGTTTCCTTATAGGGAAAAAAACCCTAAACTAAACATAAGTTCTATCGTCAGATCATCTGCCTAATTAACGGCCCAGATTGAGTAGAAATTACTATACTTTTACAAGGCAATTTTACATCTGTTTTTAGCTTTGGGGGCGTTGCCCCTGAAACCCCCCGCTAGGGGGGGGGGGGGGCTCCCCAAAGGTCGCATCCGGCCCCCCCTGTACCCCCCCTGCAGCGAATATTTTATGGGTGGCGTTGCCACCCCATTTCGAACTGGGGTCCAATGTGGCGATACCTTTGAATACGGAAAATAATCAGGCTTGACACCCAATAGTTTGAGGTGGTTCAACTTGGGGATCCTTATTGAGGAGGGGTTGTTTCCTTAAAATGAAGGTAAGTTATAAAAAAATTCTCGAAGGATTCTTTCTTAAGTTGTTTCATGTACAACATGAGCTCACCACATGTCCCACACGAGGTAGTAGGTTGCATTTTTTCTCAACTAGGGAATACATTTATAAGATAAAATTTGCTAAGAGGAAGAGTTTAAGTCATGTTTGGATGAACCAATGTGAATCCTCCATGCTTAGATTGGTTCACAAAGTAGGAGGGAGGAAGGTTTTGTTGGAATCTTGACAATACTGAGAGGGGGGTGAGTCAATATTGTAGTGCTGGATCATTGATTACCAATTTAATTGAATCACCGATATACCATCATCAACTATATATATAAACATTAATTAATTGATGCATAAAAACATCAATGAGTATCCTATAAAACACATCAACACATGCACACATGAAGACACAAGATGTTAGTTGGAAACCCTTCTGGGAGAAAAACAACCATCTAGTTATGCTTTTCTTTGTCTTCTTTTAATTAATAAAAATATTCTTTACATCTTCATATCGCTAGCCACCACCAGTGTGCAAGCCACAACTTGCCAACATGCAAGAAACCACTTTCTCTAGGACCACTATCTAACGAGAGCCACCACTTCCTGAACTTTGCAAGCCACTATTGGAAATTGTAACTAGTTTTTGTCTTCATAATCGTTATTGTACTCATAACATTATGTATATCTTATGTAACAAGAAAAAGAAGAAAGAACATATTATTTTCAAGCATGGGTTTCATGCTCAAGTTGATTTTTCACTAGGTCAAGCATGTACTTCATGCATCTAGGGTTTCTCAAGTCAAAATGTGTATTTTCTGTAAGTCTTCAAGTCAAGTCCCATTTAGACTTGTTTTCGTTGTGACAACGTCCCTCCAAAATTTTTTCCTTATTCAATTTTGGAGCCTATATGAAATGTTGTTTCAAGTTATCTTGTGCCATACTGTTATATTTTCATGTTTTCCTAAGTGTCAAATATCCTTTCATATTCCTCCGTGTCACTTTTCCTTCTAGGTCAAATTTGTCTAAGTGTTGTATTCTTATCTTTGGAAGCACTTGTGTCATCTTTCTAAAGATAGAAAAAACACTAACTTTCTTTGACTTGGTGTTGGCCTTTCTTCACTTGACATGCAAATCACACAAAAGCAAGAAATCACATTATTTTGTCCTAGAGAAAGCACACTTTCCAAACTTAGCAGTCACAAAAGTACTAATGGAGGAAATTAAACCCTCTTAGGCATGAGCGCACTTCAAAATTTTAGTGGAGCGTACTTCCTTCACTCAAATGAGTGCACTCTCAGTCCATAAGGAGAGCACACTCCTTGTTATTAGTGATTGCACCCTTTTGGTCCTTAACTCCAGTGCACTCTTTGACATCAGTGATTGTGCCCTTTTGGTCCTTAACTCCAGTGCACTCTTTGACATCAGTGATTGCGCCCTCTTATTTCCCTTGCATGTGTCGTTCTTGTTTGCATGTTGAGTGCACTCTTAGAAAACATGAGACCTCTCCACTTATTGTAACTAAATCACTTATCAATCGACGAGTGGCAATCATGCATGAACTTGTTTTGTATATATTTCCTTTATAAACAAGTCCATCTCATCACTTATTCTCGAAATCAATGGTCATTCTGGTCTTAGCGCATTTCCTTATCATAAGGTTTTGCTTCAATATTGATCTCAACTGAGACAATTATTGGTAAGTTTTGCAAAAATGTCATTTTTTATATCTTTTATTGTTTTAGTGGCGCTTTTGTTTTCCTTAGTGGCGTTTCAATATTTTTTCACTTATTAAGTGGCATTTTCATTCTGATACTTCCTCTTACAAGTATCGTCTTGCTGTCACAAGTGGAATTTCTAGAGACTCTTCGCATTCCATGATCTTTCACCTTCTGATGATGATTGTGATGGAACTTATAAACAATTGTATCCATTTTCCTTCATTTTTAATGTGTTCTTGACTTGATTGCTAACCTTTACTTATCTATTTTGAGCCCATATTTCAGCAAAGTGCACTTCCTGAAAAAAGGACCCTCTGTCTACCATAACTGTGCCCAAAAGCAAGCAATTCCTCTCTTGAATGCACAACGCATCGACAAGAAATAGTCAGCATCCTTGTCCACTGTTATTATGCCCTATGCCCTCACTAGTTCTTCCAGAGCAATTAATGCACTCTTAATGATTAGTGCACCTGCTCCTTGTTCCTTGTGACCTGCGCCCAAGCAGTCTCTCCCTCTCTCTTTGAGTGCATAACACACTCTCAAGCCTTAGTGAGGCATTATCTGACCATTATCGTCTCGACATGCACGCTCTTATTTTCCATGGTGTATTTCACACTTCCAGTAGCTAGTTTACTCACCCTAACTTACTTTTGATAGGCTTGTGTTCCCAAATTTCCTAAATATTCCTTTGTCACTATCTTTTTAATAATTTGCATGTGATAGGTAAGGATTTTCTTGAAACTAATCATTGTTTTCCATGAATGAATTTCCACTTGCAAGTGCTCCAGATACAACATAAATCACTCTTTCATCATCTACTAAGACAATGTATCCTACCACCCATTAAGCTACATCAAAAGAGGCTTCAGAAGCTAGCACTGAGGAGGTAGTGTAAATCACTAAGCCAACTATCCCTATTATTTCATAGACATAACGATTCATAGATAAATCTTTAAAAGTCTCATGGAAGGACATCAAACATGTTTTCATGCGAAATCAATCCGCAAAAGACTTGGAAGACAGGGAATTTTACATAAACATCGAGAGGTCCAAGATACATAGGGTTGTATGCATATTCCCAGTGATGCCTTGTGCAGAAGCCATCAAATGGATATTGTAACACATGGATAGAAGGAATTTGGTTCTTAACAATGAAAGAGAGAATGATATTTCCATTTACCATTCACATGAGATTAATTCTTATTACAAGATGGTAATACCAAGGGAGTATGCAAACACACAGTTTTACACAACTTAGGAAAGTGTCAATACTAAGGAATTTATCAAACCCTGGTGCCAAGAGCTTGTCGAATTCTGCCAGAGACCAAGTGCAATCTATCAGACTAAATATTTGAGAAAGGTCTACTAGTATCTCATAGAAGTGTGTTGCAGACTGTATGGATGGAAGAATGTAGAGTGCTTTGAGGAGAATTGATTTTCCTACTCAACTTGGTTGTCTCAAGAGGTAAAATTTTTAATTAGGTAGATATCCTCTCCTATGAGTTGTAGCATAATATACAACATGCCAAGACAACACTACAAGCTAAATAAGCACTAGAATTATACATGTACACTTATTTGTTGGATGGTATCTGCACCTATTATGAGTTCATCAAGATGAAATGGAACTTGACCCCATAAGTTACCTATCTACTTTCATTGCATACTATTATCAGAAGTTAGTTTTCAAGGAGTTTATGACAAACTAGTTGAGCACTTCTTTGCAGTATTGTACATGATGATCTTTGAGACAAAACCTCCTTACATAATAGATCAGGTGAAGGAGGAACTCTATGATATTTTTGATTGGTTTTTTTCACCGTAGGGAACATACATCAGATGTTTTGACTGTCAGACAAACCCTCACCTTATGTAAAGGTATGTAACCAATAAGGTGGTGTTGTAGCGGCTGCAACACCCTCTCAAATTTTGGCCTGCATCCAAATTTCAGAGCCTTCCTTGGTTTTCCCCTTGATGGTTGCTAACACTTAGGCTCATCCCATGAGCTCTTGTCGAGTATTCACACCATTTTTTCTTGATCGACCACCGGTCATCTTTTGACATGTTGATCGCTATGTCATGCTTGTGAGTTTTTTCTGGAAATTTGAAGGTTTGTATTTGTGTGTATGAGTTTTTTTTGATCTATCAACATTGGTTGCACTCACACACAAAGATGTAAACACTCTCATGTAAGTGTCGTCACGGTCATTCGAAGATATATTTCAACTGTTGCAATTTTCACTCTTAACCTTTGAGTCAGTCTCACTGAGCACATGTTGTCTTTTTGGTTTGAGACGTCTTGTTGTCGAGTCATGATAAGTGTGTGAACACATTGTCATGTACGCACAAGTACACTTTCTTTCACACTTAGTCAATTTTCCCGAAAATCTGTCGACTAGACAACCCTCCGTCAACTAGACTCGATCTCAGTGACCTTGCACTGATGCCTAAAATGGTGCAGATATTGAGGCTATCCTCTAGGAAACCTTCACTGCACAATTATGGAAATGAGCCAATTGACTGTCTCTGAGAACTGCACAAAAGTTGTCCCAGAACCCGATCCAAAACTGCACAGAAGTTGTCCCAGAACCTGATCCAGTCTTAGACTGATCCTAGGAGTACACAATCTTCCCTCTTCATAGAGGAAGCAAAAGACTACATCCATAGGAGTGGTAATCTCATATGTTGAAGAAGTAATCCTCGCCACTCTTGAAGAGCTGGTAGAAGCTGTTGAGAATGAAGAGGAACCTTTTATTTTCCTATAAGGAGAATAAGTTAATAACACACTCTTGGGCTCAGGTTTCGGCAGAGGCAGCAGAGGGCAAGGCAGTGGAGGAGGCGGAGGTGGAGACGAACCAAAATATTCAAAGGTTGAACCATCTAATTCAGAAGAAGAGGAGGAGTATGAAGAAGAAGACAATATGGTTGATCAAAATTTGGAATGGATGACACAAGGCCCATTGGCACTCCACAGTGCCTTGTACAAGATGTCAAGGCACACAGAGAAGTTGTTAAGGAACTATGACCTTGACATAGTAGTGAAGGTAGAATATCATCTAGACATGTTCTACCTACATCTGCAGACACTCGAGGTACGTTATGACAATGTTGCATGTAGACTATTTCCATGTACCTTGGATGGTAGAGTAACTATATGGTACCACAACCTTCCTGTCAACTCCATTCAGAATTGGGGGATGTTCAAGAGAAGTTTCCTTGAAAAAATTGTAGATGACAAAAGCCCTACCATGTTGTTGAAAGAATTGGGTAGTCTTAAGATGGAGCTGAAAGAGAAAGTGAAAGACTTTAACCAGAGGTTTAATCATATCTTGTACAAGTTCAGTACAAACACTGAACCTCATGACTCCATCATAGTCGAATATTACACATCTGCACTGCTGACCAACGTTGTGTTGTTCGTTAAGCGAGCTTCGAAACCAACTCTTTCCGAAAATTTCCAAGAAGCAATTGATGTGGAGAAATACCTGCACGCAATAAGAGTCATTTTAGATGATGAACCAATGAAGGACTCTAAAGACATGGGTAGGAGGTCCCATGCTGCTGTGAGTAAGGTAAAGGAAAAATAAACAAGTGAAATTGAGACCCTTACTTGTCTCCTCAAGTCCTTGACAACTGAAGTAGCAGAACTCAAGCAACGGAAAACCGAGACAACAGTGAGAAGTAGACCTTCTGGTTTTGTGCACAGAAATAATGTGATATTAGGTAGAAGCAGTAGTCACTCAGCTAAATCTGTGTAAATTTCAAATTTTGTGTTCCAAACAAACCTAATTTTGAAGGACAACTTCTGTGAGTTCCACCAAGCGTGACACTTAGAGAAGACCTATGCAGATTGGAACCGAGTTATGTGCTCCGTGGCTTCAAGGATGAATGATCATTTTAACGTCAATGAGTAGGTTCATCCGAAAGATGAAGATGATGTTGCATCTAATGAAGCTCCAAGTTATGGAAACGTGGTTAACATGTATCAGTGTCTAAACGCTGCCCAAAAGAAAACAACCACCAAGAAGGAGCCCCCAAAACAGAATGGTCGATACAACTTGAGAAGTCAAGGGGATCCTACTGTGATTGAGATATCGAAAGAGAAGTTCAAGCAAATGATCAAAAAAGTTGTTCCACCGGCATCCTCAACACATAAAACACAAAGAAATTATGGGAATACAACTCCAACGAAAGATACATCCATGAGAAGCTCACTTCAAAACACTTCACCAGATAATACAAACAAAAGTCTTTCCCCAGACAACTCGATGAGTCTTCCCGCTTTGGATTAGAATATTGTTGAAGACATGAAGAAGACCCTTGTGAACATCTCTCTGTACAAACTCACCAAACTCATGGGTCAACAAGATATTATTTTGCTCTCACTGGGGCAAACCTCCACATACAATGTTGCCTCTTCCAACAAGGGACCAAGTAAGTCTCCCAGATCACTCGCATCTGTACTCAACACGATTCACATGGAAGAATTAAACTCACACTGGCCACCATTTTTGTTATCATTTGAAATATTCAACTTCAATGTCCACAACTGTTTGGTTGACTCTGGTGCATTAGTCAATGTCATGTCACTCTCCATTGCTAAACAGATCAATGCACAATGGAGCAGTACAACTGTGCAGATCATCCAACTCGACCGAACATGTGTACCAGCCATTGGTGAACTCCAATATGTGATCATATGTTTATCATCCGATGAACGAGTTCACCAGTGCATCAACATTGTGATTTTGGGCATCTCGGAAGCATATGGATTACTTCTCATCAGAGATTGGTCCAACAAGTTGCAAGGATATTTTTCTGCAGACTAGTCACACTTATGGCTTCCGTATTGGGGCAGAAAAAACCAGATTCGAGTGTTGTCTGAGAGGTATATGAAACACAACGTTACTTCCTTGGATAGTCAGAATGAGTCGTTTCTTTTCACAAAACTTTTGTTCGGCAATTTCTTTCTGGGAACACAGCTAGGGTGCTATCTTGCACAACCAAGCCACACCCACCATATATACAGTTGGGTCTCCTTCCTTGTCCAACTGGTGAAAATGAAACTTTTACAATACTTTGTAATATTAGTAGTAGTAGTAGTAGTATTCACAGTACTATCACGACAAGAGGTCCCTGTATAGACGACTTGTGGACCTTGTATTTTGATGGATCCAAAACAAAGGATTGCTCTAGGGCCATGTATTTTTTGAAAGACCCAAGGAAAATAAAACATTTAGTCTCAAGCCACGTGGAGTTTGAGTGCACAAACAACACTGTTGAATATGAAGCATGCATCTTAGGTTTGCATAAAGCCCTCAACCTCAATGTTGCTATGCTAAAAGTGGTAGGTGATTTAGAGATTGTGGTATGACATGTACGTAACACCATACACTATATCTCACCTCATCGTAAGGTTTACCAACAAGAGGTATGGCAAATTATTTCTAATTTCCAAGATTTTAATATCATATCTGTACCAGGAATACACAATGCAGCTTTAGATTCTCTGGAAAATGCAACTGCTAGGATGGCACCACTTAGGGATAGATTTATTGTTGAAATTTTGTATAAGCCATCTATCTCTGACAACATTACTAATTTTCATGTTTTTTGATGATGATGAACAAATAATGCATTTTATGGCCAACACTGACATCTTCAAAGATGCAATAATAGATGAATACATGCACGAGCAGTCTCTGCAAGACACAACTGATGATAGTAAAGGAAACCCCATCCACAAGGGAGTGGTTTCACTTGAGAAATTCTATGACTTGCAGAACCGCTTCAAAATGCTTAGGAACACCAAAACCCACAGTTCCACACTGATGCATGAACAGATCAACCTGGGAACAGAAAGATATATGAATTTTGTAAATATCGATGCGTGTTTCACACCATAGGAGAGGCAAGACATTGTCTGCCTGTTCAAAAAATACCATGATGTATTCACGTGGACATATGATGACTTGAAAACATATGACACGCAAATAATCCAACACACCATTCCAATAAAATAAGGGGTCAAGCCATTTCAACAGAAACTCAGAAAAGTCCATTCGTCACTGGAACCTCTCATACAAAAGGAATTGACTAAGTTGTTGGATGCTCAGATCATTTACAAGGTTCCTCATTCTACTTGGGTTTCAAACTTAGTTCCTGTAAGGAAGAAGTTTGGGGAGATCCACCTGTGCGTAGATTTCCAAAATCTTAATAGGGCCTCAAATAAAGACAACTACCCTGTGCGGTCTATGGAGCACATTTTGGAAATAGTATATGGAGATGAAATTTTCTCTCCCCTTGATGGATTTTTCGGATATAACCAAGTTTTGGTAGCAGAACCTGATAGAATTAAAACTGCTTTTCGTACCAAGTGGGGTATGTTCTCTTACAGAAGAATGCCATTTGGGTTGGTAAACACAGGCATAACTTTTAAACGCGCTAGGGACATCGACTTCCGTGGGCTCATCAGACAGAGCATGGTGGTCTACCTTGAAGACGCAAAAATATTTTCAAGAAAGTAGTTAGACCACCTATGCCATCTCAAGATGACCTTTGAGCGATGTCAAAAGTACAAGATATCCTTGAATCCAAAGAAGAGCGTATTTGCAGTATCTGAGGGGAACCTCCTTGGGCATATCATCACCAAGAATGGGATCAAGGTTGATCTAGACCAAGTTTATACTATCACGCATATTCCTCACCCATTCAACAAGAAATCTATGTAGTCCTTCTTGGGGAAGATCAACTTCCTCTGGAAGTTCATCTCAGATTATGCACATATTGTCACACCTATCTAAGATATGATCAAGAAGGATGCAATATACAACCGAGGGAAGAAGGAAAAGGATGCTTTCACCCATATCAAGCAGGCGATAGTAGATGCACCTACGCTATACAACCCAAATTTTAGCAAATATTTCTTGCTTTATACATTCTCTTCTAACAACTCAATCGCTGCAGTGCTAACATAGAAGGATGAGCTGAACAACAAATGTGCCATCTCCTTCATGAGTAAGAGCATTCAGGGACTTGCGCTCAACTATCTCACTGTGGATAAGCAAACATATGTTGTATACAAGGTGGTGAAAAATTTCAGACCCTACTTACTGAAAAATCATTGCATAGTCTTTGTGCCACACCCAACAGTTAGAGTGTTTCTCGTTCAACAAGAGCTAGGTGAAAGACGTGAAAAATGGATGATAGGAATGCAAGAGTATGATCTTGATATCAAGCCATTTCACACTGTCAAGGGTCACAATCTATGCAGGCTTGCAGCAGAAGCAGTACACGCACAAGAGGAAGAAAAAGAGCTCTCTGGTTGGGAACAAGAAATTGATATGTACAATACAGTGCGAGTACCAACCACTTCACATGAAAAATTTTGGTACGAAGAAGAGTGCTAGTACCCTTAGCACGACACCATTCCCTCTCATTTTTGCATGTGACAGAAGAGGGCACTTCACCTCAAAGCCTTATCTTACCAGTTGGTGCATAGAGTGCTTTACAGAAAGCACAACAATGGAATTTTTCTCAGGTGCCTGGAGGCACAAGATTCAGAGAGAGTGTTACGTGACATGCATGACAGACCAGCCAGAGGTCACTTCACGGGTAACACAACTGCACATAAAGTCATGAGAGCCAGTTTTTAATGGCGATTCCTAACACTATCCAATCGACACCTACTATTACAGTGAGTAAACTTTTAGAAATATAAGGCCATTCACCTCAAAATAGACAGTTTCAACCGTGGTTTCATTGATTAATTCAGCCAAGCATTCTAGTGCCTTTTGCTTATGCATGGATAATAAATGCTTCTCATGGACACTATTTCATGATATTTCCTTTCATGGTTATTTTTTTCCAAAGGAGTGTCTTCGTTACTTTCTATAAAGCATGAGTGGTGTCATTTTGTTTCTAGATTGGTGTTACATTTTTTTTAATAAAGTCACAATCCAAAAACATACAAAATACGAATCTATATTTAGATGAAGTCAAAAGACTACCTTTACATACAATTTTCCTTACTAAAACTGAAAATGGAAATGTCCCAGGCAACTAGTCTGACCATTCATTATTGTCTTTCCTATAAAGTATTTGCCCTTCTAAATTTTATCAATTTTCAATTAAATTTTATCATTTTCTTTTTAAGGATTTTGATTGTTTCTTGGTTTCTCCCCAAGCCATATTTGTTGACGCTGTTTACTCGATAAAGCATCATTCTATTGGAAGAATGTATTTTTGCAAATGGTTATCTCAAGTAGATCTTGATTCCTCTTTAATAGTAGAGAAAATTGCATATATACTCTTTATTTTAACATTGAATTGGTAGAAACTAAATTGAATGTATTAGGCTCATTAACACATAGTTCAATACTAGATAAGATTATAAGATCAAATAAGGTGGTTTTATTTATTTTCAATAAATGCTCACAAGAGTATCTCAATGGGACTGAACAATACATCCAACAAACAAAAAGACAATGTGGGAGTGTGAAAGACATTTCCTAGAACAAAAGTAGAAAGAAATGTAAGTACATGAAGGAATCTAAGTGCTAAAGTATTTGTTAAAGTGATAGACACTAAGATCAATGCAATGCAGTTGTAGATAAGATAAGAGAAACTCCATGGTGTTAGTGACAGGGTGTTTTGTTAATAAACTCCATGGTGTAAAGGTCACTCGTTCAAAATTACATGGGAAAAAATCCAGTCATGATAAGGGCTGGTGTGGCCTATGCTAGGTTCCATCCATTGCTCATGATAACCTCACATTGTTAAAATTATTAAAAATCATAAAAAATAACTAAATTATAACTTTGTTTGTCGGTGGTAGCATAATTGGTTAAAAACATGTTGGAAAACCCTTTTGTTTCCAAGTGATTTGAAGTTCAATCCTCCACACATGTCTCACCAACCAACCTAAAAAAAAGACCCTAAGTTATAACTTATTATATATATATATATATATATATATATATATATATATATATATACTAAAAAAAACATATAACAAATTTTTTAATTATAAAAATTCACTATTACAAGAACAATTTTATTTTTTTTAGATTTTACAACATTAATTATACATATTATAAATACTTTCTCAAATTTCAATTATATAATTAGCAAATATAACAATATTTTTAATTATATATTTTTTAAATATAATACTAATTTTATATTCAATACATTTATATTGATGGTAAAAAATAACATTTTTGTTATTTATATTATTAACCAAACTCAAAATTTAACCCCATCGGTGTTCTCTTTCCCCATTTCAGGGATATGCTAGGATATAATAGTTTTATGCATAGTTTATAATAGTTTTATGCAGTCTGCCATAGCACCATGCGAGCTTCAAGTGGCTGCTTTGTGTGGTGAGGTTGTTCTGCTGATTTGACTACTACTACACAAGATTTTGACCTTGGTAGCCCACTATCTTGCTTTATGCAGTAAATGTAAGATCACTCATGGGTTTATAATGGCCAGGGAAAATTTTAAGGATGGAAATTTATCTTAAAGTTTAGAAACCTTGGTGAATCCCACTAGTCCATACTATGAAATCTATAAAATGTTTGGAGATATTTTTGGAAAAATATTCAAATTTATAATATTTTTATATAGTCTGTAAAATTTGGGTGAATCATTTTTACAAAAAAAATGAAAATTAGCGAATCTTTCTTTTGGAAAAAGTATAGAAAATTAGCCCATGGGCAAATATTAGCCTCTAAATTTTTCCATGAATGATACCCAAGGGAGCGTGACCGAAAGGAGCGTAGGCTTTGTGTGTCTACTAGTTTTACTCCTCGTTAGTGGTACACGAGTATCTAAGTAGACTGAAGGAGAAGAAGGGGGTCCCAGGTCCCCGGCATCCAGGCTATTCTCCATCTCTCCTCGATAAATGTGACCCACCAACCCCTTGGATTCTGGCTCATAGCATCCTCGTATGCATGCCATACTCGAAAGTTGAAATGAAGTAGTTTGCATGGAAAATGTTTGACAAAATGTTTCAACGGACATTGGAGGTTCAGAGAGGGAGGTGAAGTAGAGAGAGATATATGCGGGTTGGTGCTTCCTCCCACATCCAAGAATGGTAGGGAATGGTGCTTCTTTCCCAAGCGGTCAACTTGCACAAGCTTCTCTGGTAAAAGAGGCAGTGAATGGTAAGATGCAACTCTTAATCGTTAAACTTGGCAACGATCAGTTCCAATTTTTGTTAACAAATTTTGGAATTGAATACAACAAAGGAGGTGGTTGATATTAGTATATAAATCCTTGTTGTGCATATATTCCATTATAGCATTCAATTGTTTTGGAAAATCTGTTGAATCTCGGTTGCTTTGTTTGTCATAAAGTGATATTTTGTTTCAACATATAATAGCCATCATTCCACTGCTATGGTTGTCCTCAAGCTATATGGTCTTACCATATAATTGAATCTCTTGTGGTCTGTTGTCTAACTTTTTTCTCTTCTCAACAGGAGAGCTCTGCATCTGATTGCGTGAACAATGGGAAACCTACATGTGTATATGCTTTTCACTTACAAATTACAACTTCAGTGTAGATTCCCACTGCTAATACGTTCTATTAAATCTTAAAAGTGGTTAATAGTGCACCTTGTTGAAGGAAGTGGAGTAAAATGAGTGAAAACTTCCCTTACTTCTTGATCTGATAGTATTTGTGGCGAAAAGCATTTTGAGGATGTTGGATCATTTGTTCCTTGCAAGTAGCAGGTGATGTTCTCTTGATAAGCTTTTGAATAGGTTTATATAATTTTCATGTCATGGTTAAATACTTTTTATGGTGATCAAATACAATATGAATACTACAATGAGGTGATTAACAAACCAGGGGTGGGTTTGGGGAAGATATGAAGAGATGTGATTTTAACAGTTCAGTATCGAAACCCAATAGCATCCCTAGTTGTAGCACTCCCAGCAATTCAAGATCTAGTTGCAAAGTAGAGGGATGATAGCAAGGATTCAAAGCATCAAATTGAACGATGTGACTGAACTGAAGCTCCCATTTATGATCTTGGCCTCTTTCAAATCTTAGACTTTAGATCTTAGGTTATTTATTCTTTCTGTCACTTTTTTCTATATGGCAACGGTTATTTACGCTCCCACAGTGTATTTATACAATTTGACTTAGAAATACCATTGGCCTTTTGTTGTCATATGTTGGAGATTAATATTGATTGGATTGATCGATGATGCCTACATGATAAGAGGGGGTGCACAATTACAGTTGCGCGAGTGCACTTACACTGTACAGACTGAGCTAAGACTTTTAGGTAGTAAGTTTAGAGGGCTAAAAGACTAACTGATTGGACAGTTCGGCCCATCAACTTGGCCTGTGGGGGCCTTAATCTTCGTCAGACTGTGAAATGTGATACTGAAATTTTTGAAATCAGACCAAATTGAATAGGGTTCGAGGGCAGCTATTGGAGATGATGTAGGCACTGAAGACGGAGATGTGGATTCAACTACGGATGGAGATGAAGGATCTGAGGGATCATCGGGAAAGGTTGGCTCGTAAGCTTATTAACTCCCATTCAATGGGGGAATTAGAAGCAATTTTAATGCGCATTCATTATGGGTAGTGGGTGAGGAAGGAAGTGATCCTGAATAGAATAACATTAAGTTGGTTGTTTGTCTGCCAGAATGCTCACTTGCATTTGGAGGAAACAAGATATCCCACCACTTTGTAGGTCAAACGAAGACTTCCTTACTCACTCTGGATCGACGAATACACGCTTTTTATTGTTTGAATCTGTCCATTCATGATATATAATAATAAATATCTTGACTTTACATTCTAAGAAACTAACTTATAGACGTAATAAAGCATAGAATCTTCACTTTGGTTAAGGAAAGTAGAAATCTCTAGAGGACCCCGAAGCTTGGTTCGATAGGCAGAACCTATATTACCCTTCCTATTTATTATATAGGAAATCCCAATAGAATTTGGATCTCAAATTATCCATTACAATTTTAGTCCCCCAGCAAGAAAAAACCCTTGATAGACTGATTAGCTTACATATTATTTTCTAACGGACAATTAAGCATAGAATCTTCGCTTTGGTTAAGGAAATACGAAATCTCTAGAGGACCCCGAAGCTTGGTTCGATAGGCAGAACTTGTATTACCCTTCCTATTTATTATATAAGAAATCCAAATCAAATTTGGATCTCAAATTATCCATTACAATTTTAGTCCCCCTAGTAGGGAAAAACCCTTGACAGACTGAATAGCTTACATATTATTTTTCAACAAACAATTCAACAAGTTCTAGAGCCACTAGGGAGATATTGGTTTCTATGTAGTATTTATATGTAAGGTAAAGGAACATATTTTATGAAACAAGGTCAGAGGCTCATCGATGCCTTGGATTATGCGATTCACGTTTCATTATAACTACACTTTACTATAACTACAATAGTATGTTTCTTCTGATGTCACTCCTTTTTTAAGGTTCTTACTTCTAAGTACTAAGTTTGTGAATGGAGTCATTTACGTGATGAGTCTGTACATTTCATTGTCCTGACTCATGTTGTCTAGAATGGCCAAAATGACCTTAAATACATGTTCTAGTTTGTTCGCAGAAATCACACATTTTATTTTGTGTTTTACCTCTTCTATGTCTAGTTTTTGAAACACTATTTGTGAATCCCACCCATGCCTTGGTTCAATGTTGAGGCAGTCAGGGCCTTAAGCTATCTACCGGGGATTGCATTCTTGATTTGATCTACCCTACCCAAGTGTTATGTCTTAGAAAGGGAGGAGGCTTGGAGCAATCTAATTGATTTCGTTGAAATAGTTATTGATCAATCCTGGCACCTATGTTGAAGGAAGTTCATGTTTTGTGGTTTAGCTTCTGGCCTAGGTGCATGTTTCTAAAAGCAACTTCCAAAAAAAGACACCATCCTTAATTCAATGTAAAAGCTTAGGAGCTATCAAAGAGATTTTTGGTCTTGGAATGGAGATGCACAGGACTCCCGCTATTTTTGCAAGTGCTGGTGTACTTTAAAGTCAATCATAGTAGTGGTCTTCATTTCACGGAGGCATGTTAACAGTATTTGAACTCTACAACTTCCTCGCACTATACATTGAGTTTTTTGAGGTTATCTGAGTTGTATTTACATTTGATAAAAGCTGCATTTCTGCAATTTGATTGGGCAATGTTCTCTTCTGTACATTGCTTGTGAAAATTCTTACAACTTAGGTAGTCATTCAATTATTTTTCAGTCTCATATAATGTAGCCAGATTAATGGCAATTTAAATTATATTTTGTTGTTGGGTTCATATGCTACAACCTTTTTCTCGGAAAGAGTTGTTGTAAGCTGGGCAAAAGTTATTTTATTTAGCTATTTAAAGGATTTCTATTTCTTCATGAACGAAATGTAGAACAAAGATGTCAGAAAAAGGTCGCTCTAACCTCAAAAACATGGAGAACTACTTGACAAAAGGCTTTAGTAATTGCAAGGACTACTTGGGTTACACACACACCTCTCTTGTTTAAATCTTGGTTGGAAGACCTTCAAAGACCATATTTCATGGTGTAGTGATCACTAAAATGCAATTATAGGGAAAATTTATACAAAGGCCTGCATGCCTAAGCAATCACATTTTGCAACAATTGGCCATATTTGTTGAACTTCATTATACAACACACTAGAAAATGATGTAAGGAGGGTCGAAACACCTTGGTAGCTAGCCCTCATTTTTATTCTTGTTTGTGGAGATACGAAGAGTTTATTTCTATGAAAAAAACTTAATGTGCAATGGGTTTTGTCATTTTTAAGGGTCAATTTTTTTC
The DNA here is from genome assembly GCA_031772625.1 of Pinus tabuliformis. Classification (NCBI taxonomy): domain Eukaryota; kingdom Viridiplantae; phylum Streptophyta; class Pinopsida; order Pinales; family Pinaceae; genus Pinus; species Pinus tabuliformis. Next base: position 336,809,617 of record CM062805.1, read on the forward strand.
TTAGCTTTGGTGCTTACAATTTTCTACTCATTTTTGAGTGTATTGACTAAATTTTCATTGTAGCTATGTTGTATTTTGTGATTATTTGAATCCATTTAAAAGCATTGTTATGCAGTTCCTTCATATGTTAGTGGCATAAGTCAATAATTATTATATGAATGAAAATATAGTGTTATTGATTGTAGGAGTTGACAAATGAGGGCAATGTAGCCTCATTTGATTCTTTTGATTAGTGGCCTTCCATTCCTATTGTTTATTCAATGTCCACATTCTACTTGACATAGATGATGAGATGAGTTGGGATATTGGGAATCTTCATGTCTTCTAGGTATTAAAGTTGTGCATATTGGAGTCTGCACTACTTGAACAATATAAAAGATACATGAGTGGCCCTTGATTTGACTTCGGAGTCTCACATTTAATTATTGTTTGTCTGTACCATGTAGTGGTAGAAGCTTTCCTCATTGAACAAGGCCTAAATGTTTTTTTTCCATTTGTAATGGATGGTAGTTCAGATTGAATTGTCTCTGTTGTAAGTCCCAGGGAGGCCCAATTGGTTTACTTCTGGATGATGAAAAGTAGAATTTGAGGGTTTTCAAAGAATATTTTCTTTAACATTATTTGCATGTTTTTTTATTTTTTGTTGGCAAGGTTAGTTTGGAAAATTCAATGCAAAATCTAAATTCCTATCCCGTTAAGTACCATATATCACATTTGTTAAAATTCCTCCTATGGGTGTTGTACAAAATATGCATGGTAAATTATCTACATCCCTACTTTTATACTCAGATAATGATTATGGTGGTGGTCAGATATAAAGTTGGCCATTTGGTTAGAGGGTACAATATTTTCCATTATGGAAAAACTCTACTGCTTATTGATAATTTGATACACTATTAGTGTTGTCATTTAGTTTCTTCATTATACAATGGATCCATTTTATTTGGTGGCTTCTTACCTTAGACAAAGTTAAAGGAATTTGTTTTTCTATGGCATCCTATGGAGGTTCTGAAGAACACACAATTACTTACCTAATCTAATCAAGGGTAAGATGGAAGACTATGTTATTATCAAACGTTTCTTTTCTTGTTGGTTCCATAGAATTTAATTTTATTTCCACTACCTTCATGTGCCACAATTGGTGAATTTGTCAACTGTGGCTCAGGGATGTTCATTGTGCCATGATAGATTTGTTAACTGGCAACTCACTTTGATGGAGTCTGTGTAGAGTATAAATTTATGTCAAGTATCATTTGGAAGTATTCTAGAATCTAAATAGAATGAGGTTGCATGATATGAATATTTAGTGCCAATTCAAATCACATCATTGTTGTGTGAGTACTCAATATGCAGTTATAAACCAGATACAATTTAGATCAGAAGTATCAAACTATGACTTTGGAATGCTTGCAAAGGCTAAAAGTTGTATTTAAAATTCATAAAAAGGAAAGTGTCTACAGAGTGGAAGTTTCACGATTGCAAGAAAAGTGACTTCCCAAGTTAATTGACAAGATATATAATAGTTTTACAAAATTCTTCTTATGCCCGCCATTTGTCTTGATGGGGAGAGCCAAATGAATGACTTCATTCACACATTGATGCTTTATGGTGGCTACAATGAGATGTATAATATCTTGGTGAACTTGACCTCCTTAGTGTCTAATATGGCCAAGCTCATTTCAGAGGGTTACCGCATCACAAGAACTTGACCTCCTTAGCGTTTAATATGGCCAAGCTCATTTCAAAGGGTTATTGCATCACTATCTTGGTGCCCAATGATGAGACAATGGGGAGACTAACAATAGATCAGTTGAGCAAACTGGGTGCTCTGGGGAAGATTGTGTATTATCACATTATCCCAAAGAATCAGAGTGAGGAGAGTTTGTATACTACTGTGAGGAGGTTCGGTAAGGTCAAGTATGATACTCATAGGGTCCGTCGTAAGATAGTCACTCAGGAAGTAGATGGGACTGTTATGTTTGTGCATGGACAAATTAGTGCCCACCTGTATGATCATGATATTTATGTTGATGGAAGAATCTTTTTTCAGGGAATTGATAAGGTCGTATTCTCACCAGAAGAAGCAGCAAGCCACCATGTTAAGGGCAGTAGGTTGGAAGAAGAGTAGAAGGAGGTTGAGGAAACAAAGAATCCAAGTAACAATAAGCCATTCCCAACATTGAATTGTAAATTGTTGTAGTAAGAAATATATTGGGAATTCCAAATTACCCCCAAAAATGGAGGGGGTGGCTTCCTAATTGAATTTTTTTTCCCATGACCTCATCTATAAATCCCAACATATGTGGTGTCCCCTACTAATATAATGGTTAATCAGTTGTGGTTTGAGTATGATTTTTTGGTTGGCCTTCTCCCTCCTCCATGGGATATGTTGTGTGGGTGTGCGTGAAATAATCAAATAATCTTATCTTGTGGCATCTTGGAGTAGCTTCTATGACTGCAAAATATGCTTGATACCCCTTTTTGGCAACCAATCCCACAACACAATTTTGTTTTTTTTGGGTGTGTGTGTCCATTTCTAAGGAATCTAGTCTTAATGGATTTCCAGGTTAAAAAGACTCTTGTTTTCGCCTCAATTTTTTTCTTAATCAAGGTTAACTCCTCCATTTGTAAGGAATCCATTCTTCATCGATGTCCAGGTTAAAAATACTCTTGTACTCTGTTCTATTTTGGAATAAATTTGTTTCTTTTTAGGGTTTACTCCTATCTATGTTTATAGTTCCTACTGCGGTTAATTTCTTATGCATGCACTTTTTTGTTGCTCCCTCAGAGCATCGAATCACTCCATCTATGGTTGGGATGCTTTCATTTTAAGATGTGTTTGTATGTGTTAAGCATTAGTATACAACGTACATTCTTCAAGAACTACCAGATTAAGAAGGCTTACTACTCTATTCTATTTTGGCCCTAGTTTGTTGCTTGCTCAGGGCATCTTCTTAACAAAAATTTCTAGTACCTTATCTAGGATACTTTTCGATGCACACTGCTTTCTTTGTTTCTCCCTTATAACATCTATTCGTTCATCTATGGCTGGGAAGCCTACATTTTGTTTTTTTTGTGAGGATGTATGTGCTAGGGATTACTATGCATTCTTCATGGACTACCAGGCTAAGAAGACCCCTCCACTCTCTTTTGATTTAGTCACAATTTATTTATCAATCATGGTTTAATATTATGGTATTTTTCTGTACCTATGCATGCTAATTTGTGATACACATTGTTTATTACTTTCTCAATCATGGTTTAATATTATGGTATTTTTTCAGTACCTATGCATGCTACTTTCTGATACACATTGTTTATTACTTTCTCCCTTATAGCATCAACTCTTTTCATCTATGGCTGGGAAGCACACATTTGGATTTAAACAAATGTGGATAATTTTTGCTTTAGTATTTGAATGTTTTGTTATTAATATAACTCATGATTATCATTTTTGTTTGTACCTTCACTGTGTCTATAGTCACGAGTAAAGATTCTAAAAAACTTGCTTTTCATTGCAATTGGAATAAAATAGAAGGAGAATGTAGATCAAATTATTTAGAAGGTATTTTCTCAGTGAGTTTAGTTAATAATTGGTGTGTTGTAATGCATTAATTAGGTGGTTATCTACATGTTACATTTTCTTTTTGGACTAACTAATGGTTGTGTTACATGGAATTTTTTTTCCAGTTTCCTTTAGAGAACTTCACGGTGATGTTGTTCCATTATGATGGTGTCACAGATAAATGGAGTGATTTGGAGTGGAGCAATAAACTATTCATATAGTGGCAATCAATCAAACCAAGTGGTAATGATACTGTTAAATATATTTGTCTTCTTTATGGATACATACTGCAAAATCTTTCATGTTATTCAATAGATTACTTCTCATGTAGGTGGTTTTCAAATCATTTCCTGCATCTAGATGTAGTTGCTGACTACAAATACATTTTCCTTTGGGATGAGGATCTTGGAGTTGAAAATTTCCACGTAGACCGGTATGTAGGACACATTTTATCTAAATCGTTGTTTTTATATTTTTGTAGTCCTGAGAAAATGAAGTTTGGATTTATATATGCATATTATTGAGCATGTTACAAGATCTAGATGAATGAAAATAAAATGAATTTGTAGTGGGTTTTGTCTACCTTTTGTCCAACTTGTGCCTTTATTCCTACCACAACTAGTATATTTGTGAACAATGCTACCCTAGTTCATTTGCATGCAGGAAAAAACTACATAACTTTCTGAATTCACTATTAGATTTCTGATGTATCCATAAAGTTACTAGACTTGGAATTGGGAAAAACTTGGTGATGCAAAAGAGTCGAGTTTGACTCAGTTTGGTAAAAAATCAAGAAAAACTAGGAAAGTGAAAAAATAAAGATATACAAATATTTTAACAAAAATAAAATGTCTTGAGAATATTTTGATCTTGGTCTTTTTTTTTGGTTTGTTGAATTTTCACAATATAAAATTTCCCAACAGAGATAAAAATGACCAAATAGTGACCAAATTTCGAGTAATGAAGGGTCTATGTAGGTTGTCAAGCAAGTTTAACTTGGTTAAGTGGAGTTTGACTCAGTCAACCAAGTCATACTCTTACTTGCTAGTAAAACTCATGTTGATTGAGTTAAACTATCAATGGGCATGTTTGTCTCACATGAGTAGGAAAAACTTGTTGACTTGGCAATTTGTTTCAAACTTGAATTGTCATGGGTTTGAGTCACAATTTTGGTAGTACTTGTTGCACTGAGAGGTGCTTTACCACCCAGTACAAGGGGATATGTTGTTACATAATGTATGACTATGTACATGACAAAAAAAAATGAAAAATAATCACTAAAATAAATTACATGTTGGTTGCATTACACTTGGAAAAAAGAAATGCACATACACACCAACCTATATCAATACCATGTATCTATGTTGGTATTTATTAATCAACATATAGGCCTTTCCACACTTATCCCATTCCTTTTCTTTTTGCATTCAACATGGAGATTTGCTTGCTTTATATATTTGATGAAGTTAAATGAATTGTACCAATCCTTACCCTAAGTTGAAGGGTAATATATTGTCTTAAGATGTTTGAAAAGAGGGGAAATGACTAGGTTTTGTTAACCTCCAGATTAGCCTGTGCAATTAGAGGGTTAAGATCCATTTCATTTTCATCAGGTGGGTTTTTAGTGATAGGTGCATCAGGTTCATGGTGGTCAGAGTTCATTTCAGAGGCATGTTCACCAAATTTTGAGGAAAATTCTATTACTAGTAATTTACCTGTTTTCTAGGAGCCACAATTCCAAGGCCTGCTTGTGACAGTTGACCATGTATCATTGGTCTTTGTGAGCTCATGTTGTGAATGAGATTTTTCTAGGACATGCCAAAATTTTCATGACATTTCTATTTTTAGGCTTTTAGCAGTTCTAGTTTTAGGGCTTGCATGTTGATCTTGAGCATATATTTGGGTTTGTTGCAGTGAGTCTGATGAGGCTATTTTTATCAACATCCAAGATGATGCTATTTCTAGGTATGCTCTAGTTGGCAGCAGTCTCATAGCATGGTAGGAGTTACCTTCATTTTCCATCTTTCCTATCTTTTAGGATTCATGATGCTATTTTTGACATGGTTATATTTAGCATTTCTCATTGTGGTAGGTATGGGTTCTAGTCTCATGGTTCTAGTGTGTAGTAATTGCACAAGTGGAGGTGTTCTTTGTGTGACATATGTTAACAATTGAGAGGGTTGTCACTTGAGGCGTGCTAAGAATCTCAACCTCCAAACCCTAATTTGACCTCCTTTGGTATATTTGGTAGTTTGGTATGTTTTTCCAACTTAATCTATATCCTCTTCTCATGGTTTGAGTTCTACATTTACTAGTAGATGATCCTTTACCGATTTTGGCCAACTAAAACTATAAATTGACTTGCTATATTTGGCTAACTAAAACCCAAGTTTGACTTGTACTATCTTTAAAAAACTTAGGTCGGCCTTATTTATATTTAAAATTTTGGTTGAAAGTTTGCATGAGGCACAATCATTCAAGGGACGTCAATGGTTTGTTTTATTCTTGGCAGCATGAATTCAAAGAGTGAAACTAGAATTTGAAATATGCATGCATATTTTCTAACCTCAAACAATCAACTTGGTTTATTGGCATCTTCTAGATGTGAGTTCCGTGGAGTCCAATCAACAACTAAGTGTAGGGATGTTAGAGCATGTTATTGCATATACTTGGGTGTATTCCTAAACTGGTGAGAGGAGAAGTGTTGTAATGGATTTTAATTAGCAGCTTATGTACATAATTATCAGTGAGAAACAAAAAGAGTTTAGTGATCAAGTGTTGTAGTAGCTTATTTTCATCCTATATAGCAGGTGTACCATCTAAACAACAATCTTTGAGTTAAGGAACTAATAATAAGAATTTTTTCCACTAGATTGAGGTCAAAATAGTGAGATGACAATAGTATTTATAACTCTTTGAGTCTCATGGTTGAATAGTTGTGTCTTGTTACAGTGCTCTGGGTGCCCATAATTGTTATTCATCCTTTTCTAACCATTTTCATTGCTGCCCTCACTACATGCACTGTTAGTTATGCAACCAATGTTGTATTCATCACTATGATGCAAACAATATTTTGATTAATATACAAATAAGGTTTGATTATGCCATGTCTTTATAGCTCTTTCAGTCTTGTTGTTGAATAATTGTGTTTTTTTTACAGTGTTATGGGTGCCCATAATGCCTTATTTTGATTCTACATTCATTTAAGGTGCATTTTGGTTTCCTTTTCATCATTCATAGTTGTAGTTCACTAATGAAATTGAATCTCCCTCATATTATTTGACTGAGTTTTCCTATGCCCTTGGTTCCTTACATGCATCTCGATGAAAAATATTTCATGTGCTGATCACTTTGTGTTTTTACACATTTTTCTTAAGTTGTTGACAACATACCATCACTAAGGACAACCCCTTGTGACTGTAAAGGCACCAGTTCAAAGGGAAGAGTAATTAGCAAGTGATCTTAGGCTAATTTCTTGTAGTTATTTTGTAGAGATAACAAGTCTTAAAAAAATTCCTCTCATTTTGTCTTTGAAATAGTGTATTGAAGAATAAATTAAATTTACCCAGTTACTACTATCTGAAAACCTTTATTAGGTGGCACTATGGAAACTGTTTGAGGTAAATTTAATCATCAGATTAGCCATCCAAGACCTTACATTGATGATAGTTTTTGGAAAAGAAAAGCAACTCATTTTTCATAGTAGTGGATTGTGACTACTATGTCATAATGAATTTGCATATGACTAAGGTGTTTGTTTTGTGCTTCATAACCCATTGATAGTCTACTCTTAGCTCACTAAATATGTAAGCATGTCCTCAATTGTGGGAGGCATTGTATGAACATGATGTAAAAACATAAAAATATCCTCGAGAAATTTGGAGATTGGCATTGATAGGTATAACATCAATAAGATCACATTTCAAAATGGATTTTTCATTATTATGTTAGACACACAAAGTAGCTACTCTCGACCTTCTACATGGTTTTTTCTTTATATATCATATCGTATGATGGTTATTGGAATGGCCCTCACTCGAACGACTTCTTAACATTGTATGAATTGTTCCTAAAACTAAAATTAGTATTAATTGAATGTGAATTTACTTACCCATCAATGGAATGTACAGAATAGTGTTTTTTCATGTTTGGAAAAGTTAAAGTAATATGTTCCTAACTACAATAAGAATCGTTTTTTACTTGGTAACTAAGAATCAGAAATGAATTCTCAAGCATTAAGGTATTCTTTTATCAATGGCTATTTCTTAGCATATAAATATATCTTTGCCTCTCTCCTACATAAAAGAACTATTGGAAGATCTAATAATACCTTAAATTTTGTAAAATCACCAAGGTCTAATATTACATGTTCATCCTTGCCTAGGTCTAACAGACTTTGTAGGATGGTTGGAATTTATAATGTTGTTGCTTTGGGGTTTTATTTTTGTCATTTCAGAGGAATATAAACAATAAAATTTGAATAGAACTATTATGTCTGACTTAAAATTGTTGTTTAAGAGTTGTGTGGATTGCATGAACCAATATGGTAAATTTTGTATTGAAGCCTTAGATTTCATATTTGCTTCATAAGGTCTAACATTGACTCCAAGACTAGAATAGATAGGTATTGATCAAGCACCATTTGGAGAAGTTGTGGTATTTGTAAAGCTTTTGAAGTTGGGGATATGTAGTGGTGTTGGATATGAAGGTCCAATGGAGGCCCTGAATCCTAGTGGAAAAATGTTATGAACACTTTCATGCAAAAATATGTGCAAGTCTAGCAAGTCTCATTCAAGTATCCATGTTGATTTCCACTAAAGTAGTCTTGGTTTCTAGGATAAAGAAAGAAAGAGATTGGTTTATATTGAGAGTGTGGCATGTAGAAATTTGAAAGTCTAGCTTTTGACTCTGCAGACCCAAGGAAACCATGGGTTGGTTCATGATAGGTTTTTTTGCTATAGGAAATTTAATGTTTATTGTACTTGCTTGCAGGAACTCTTTGGAGATGGTGGTCGAGCTGCAATTCAGACACAAGGTTCAACGGACTAATCCTTTTGGCTCAACACATGTGGATGTGTATCAAAATATAACTTTTGAGGTGAGGTTATAATATTAGATATCTACAATTTTACAACCTTTACATTTATTTTTTTAATGTCATGAAAATGTGGCCATGAATTGTGGGTCTATTATTAATTTATATTATGAATATAATTCATAACAAGTCAATAAATAAAATAAATGTAAATATTAAATAATAAAAAATTAATTATGTTAATTAGTCATTAAGTTAAGTGAAAAGGCATGTCTAAAAGGCATGCCTAATGATGAAAGGTCACCTACTTAGGTATAAAAGCAGGGCCTCATTGTAACATTCAAATCATTTATATATATATATATATATATATATTATTAAATACCTTTTGTGTATTTTTACATTCAAGTCTACAAGATGTCGGTTTTTATGCTTTAGTGGTATCAGAGCCATGGCGCACAATATAATGATGCAAGTTTTTGAAAGTTGTTCACTGCACAATGTGCCATTATGTTCACGTCCTGATTGTGTTGAGCAGTTTAGTAAAGTTCAAGAAGCATTTCAGTGATTAGAAAAATCATGTGTCGAAGTTACAACATGTCCAAAGAAAAGTTATGCAGAGGAAGACGATAGCGATGGTGATGAAATGGAACAAGGTGAAGCATTACATGATTATAATGTTGAAAATGAAGAGGTTGCAGAAAATGATCAAGATGACATTCCAAACTTAGGAGAAACTGTTAAAGAATATGTTGCAGACACTTCAATGGAGGTTGATATGCATGACAAAATCCAAGACATGCTAGATCCATTGCAGAGTATAGAAAACAAGAAGCATGATGGAAATGTATCTTGCAAGAACATTGTGTTAGATGAGCACAAGAAATAGTTAGAGATACTTAACGAGAAGGATCCTAAATTTTCGAAATTCTTAAAATAATATGAAAAGTAACTTCTTAAATTCAATCATGAATATAACACTAACATTGAAGAAGACAAAGAGAATTTAAAGGAAGGTGTTCTGAAGCTTGGTAAACCTCTTGCAAACTTAATTCCTTCCAAAGTGCCTCTTGGGGAGGCCTTTAATGATTGTATTCCTCTGGGAAGAAGATATTATTTTAAGCAAGTGTGGCACCAACAATGGGTTTTGATGAGAGAACTGGGTTTGATAATTGATCTGACAAATACCTTACGAAACACAAGTTCAAACAAGATTGAGACGACTGCCTGTTTTGAGACAGTGCTATCCAGTGAGGAGCACATGACAACTAATGAAATGCATACTATTGGTAAAGCCTCATTCGAGGCATCCAACTTAGAAAGAGATTTAGTAGATGGACTAAGTGATGCTATTGTTATGGCGGAAGTCCTTCCTCGATTATCTCGGAATTTGCCATGGGATAAGCGACCGACCTTGAACTTGTTGAGTCTATCGTGGGATAAAGCTATGACAGGTAATTACCCATTACGGTATGACCATCTTTACAACCCAGAGGCTATACTCTCCTCTGGAGGATTCATTGTATTCCGCGGTTTATTCCAAAAACACGAAATTCTTCGTGATAAAGATATTGGTCTGTGGGTGTGGAATCCGTTTCTTGGTCTCAAGAGTATGCTTCCCCCATCTCCATTCACTTTCACATCATGGGATAAACAGATGTTTGTTTGCAACGGTGACTATGTATATGTGCTCATTGCTAGCACTGAGACAGAAGAACAAAGTTTGGATTCAAATTTGTGAGAAGCAATTTTCAATCGTTGGTTAATGGTGGTAGTGGGATGGTTTTTATGCTTCAAAAACATGTTTTTGTTACCAACATGCCTTCAACTATCACTTGCAAAACAACCACGCAAGTGCCAGTGACTTTTGTGTTGCCTTAGGTCAACAGGCAGGCCTCAGCCTCGACATCGGACAAAACCGCCAGCTGCTTTTGTGTTGCTATAGGTCAACAGACAGGCCTTGGCCCACTCTCCATTTCCTGTTCGATCGGCCAAACAACCCCGTCAGTTTATTTTGTTCCCACATCAGCACAACATTTCCGTTGATTTTTCTCTCGTAAATTCTTTGCCAGTGGAGAGTGTCATTTCGGTTAGCGGATGTGTCATTTCAGTCAGTGGATGTGTCATTTCAGTCAGCAGAGTATGTCATTTCAGTCAATGGATGTGTCATTTCGATCAACGGAGTGTGTCATTTTGTGGCTCATAAAATATTGATACAGTAATACAAACAAATTTAATTAATTAAATTATATATATATATATATATATTATTAATTAAAAAAAAATCTTAAAAAAAAATAGAGTTAAAAAAAAATAAAATCCAAGTGAATATTACAGATGAGCTATAAGACGAGAGGATGGCCAAAATATACACATCGAGACGACTGACACTAAGTGTAGAAAATCCACAGCATTAAAGCTTTGAGGACAAAGCTTCCGAAGGAAGGGGCTATGTTATGAATATAATTCATAACAAGTCAATAAATAAAATAAATGTAAATATTAAATAATAAAAAATTGATAATGTTAATTAGTCATTAAGTTAAGTGAAAAGCCATGTCTAAAAGGCATGCCCAATCATGAAAGGTCACCTGCTTAGGTATAAAAGCAAGGCCTCATGGTAACATTCAAATCACTTATATATATATATATATATATATATATATATATATATATATATATATATATATATATATATATATAAAATCATTATTATTAAATACCTTTTGTGTATTTTTACATTCAAGTTTACAAGCTATCAATTTTTATGCTTCAATTTCTTATAACATATCGATCATGATAATTTATATTAGGTTTGAAACACATTCTTGATTCCAAAAAAATATAGAATTTGTGTTTTTTCAACTATTGTGAAGTTAAGAATGGAATAATCTTATCTAAACATTTGTAGGTCATGAAAAATGATCACATAGACACTGTAACCCTCTTCTGGTCATGATTTTAATAGAGGTAGTGCCTTAAACTTTCACCTCATCTAATTTAATTTCTTTATCTAATTTACTTTCTTTCTCATGCCATATTGGGAGTTTAATGGATTCATTAATTGTGAAGTTTGGAGTTTAACACTTTGTTTCTTTTGTTGTATAAATCCTTTATAGCCTACTTTAGTTGATATTCTAGTGTTCATCGTCTTTCATGTCTTACACTCTACATTGCATCTTTTGTTTTCAGAAATGGAACTCAATATTGATGGTAAGAAGCAAGAATTGAAGAAAAAAGAGAACATTAACACTAAAGCGACAAATGAAAAAAGAGAGAGATAATAGAATATGTCTAGTGATACCCTTAGAACCCATATCTCATATGAGACACACACATAGAGATTGATGGTCAAGTATTTAGAGTTGGTGAATTCACCTGCAATGCATTGAAAACACAATGATAATATTTTGAAGTGATGAAATAATATTTCATGTGTAAATTGTAGTCCAACCAATATTGAGTTGGAAACTCATATTGTAATACTTGACATTTCATATAATATAAAATTATTTATAGTTGCACTTGATATTATTTAGTATTATAATTAACATATCTAACTTTGTGTTTTCATATTAGATGAACATGCACATTGTTTTCATTTAGTGGAAAAATCATACTAATTAATTTATGCTGGTGAATAACGAACACATAAAATCAATCTAAAATTACTAAATTAGTAGTTTATATTGATTGATGATGAACATAAATAAATTGAATATACGATTAAATTAGTCTTTTATAATGATTATTAATGAAAGTAAATGAAATGAATATAAACTACTAAATTAGTCGTTTATATAATGAATATGAAACTACCATAAAAGAATAAATGACTACTGCAAATGATAAATTTGTGATTACAAATGATGACCAATTTTTACATATATACGACTAGTAGTAGCTAATTTACAATATCTTATAACATGACCAAAATTTAGTCATATTTCTTTGGTCATTAATTGGTTTCAAACAATGACTAAAATTTGCATATATGTGACTATTAGTAGCTAATTTACAGTATCTTATAACACGACCAACATTTTGGTCATTAATTAGTTTTCTTGGGTGATCATATATTAATATATTTTGTTGTATATTTGGTCATTAATTGTGGCAATTAATGACTAAACCAATGACTAAATTAATGACCAATTTATGACTAAATATATCACTAGACGATAAAATTGAGACAACCAATTAATGACTAATCTAAAAATGACTAAAAATTAGTCGTGTTATAAGATACTGTAAATTAGCTACTACTAGTCACCGATTGAAAAATGGTCGTTTATATGCAAATTTAGTCTTTTTTTAGTAACTAATTAGTCATTTTGTACTAGTGACCTTGAGGAATTTTCCCATCTCCAGCCTCAGGCTTTACTGTGTATCCTGCCATTACTGGTCAAGGGATTCCCAGGCCTTTGGGAATTTTCCTAAGACCACCTCACTCAAATCCAAAATCATCAAGAAATCCAAAGCTCAAACCAAGAAAAGTACCATCACACCATGGCTATTCAAAAATGGGAAGGCTAGGCTCAAATCCATTGTCAAAACCTGGAAACATTCATGCTAATGACAACAAAAGAACCAAATACCAACATGCAAATACCATGTATGTCAAGACTAGCTAGGAAATCATACATGCAACCTCTTACCTGCAAGTATTCATGCCGAAGTTGCTTACTCCAGCCTTTTCTTGCTTGATCCTTACTTTCATTTACTTCCCTTGTCCTTCCTTGGTTTTCCTTTTACTTCCTTTTCTATCCTTCTCCTCTTGGTGCTCTTCTCCTTTCTGAAGAATAATTCAAAAAATGATTTGAAAAAAGGCTACGAACTAATGCTCTAGTGTATTTTTATTATTCATGCCTCTAATTTCTCCAATTTTCCATTATTTTCCTTCATTTTCCTCCTCACATGCAACCTGTGACCTTTCACCTCCCTTTTCTCCTAATTTCCTTTATTTTCATAAATAAAATACCAATAATGCCTTTTTTCCTTTACAAATCCTTTTTCATTTCCTTTGCCAATTTCCCTTCAACCATAAACACATCAAGTGATGCCCACTAGGATATTTTGCCCAACATTTAGATTGGAATAAGTGTCCATGGACTGCGATCTTATTTTCCCTTTATTAACTTTTATTACATGAAATTTTAACCCAGGTTTGTTACAAACCCCTCCCCCTTAGGGAACACTATCCTCAGTGCTTGGTGACACCTACAACCAGAAAAACCGCTGAAAAGAAAAACATGCTATCCATTGAAAACTAGCTCGTTCCAGTGTTTACAATAACAACCTACTCAAAAGAAAAACCATCATGACAAACATGACAACATGACAACCATACTGCTTATTGGAGCTTTATAACACAACTAATGGCAGTATTTACAATAGAAACCATACATAAATATGTACAATACCAAAAAATCATTTTCCTCGACTGCCAAACAATGAAGGATACATAGCCCACATCTGATCATCCATCTCCCATGTAGCTTCATCGGGCCGAAAGTGATTCCACTACACTTTAACTTGCTCAATTGCTTATTTATGGAGCATGAGATGTTTCTTCTACAATATACACTGAGGTTCCAGATGCAATTCTCCTTGTTTCTCCACCTACAATATAGACCAATTAATAACATGATCAACATCCTTTACATATCTTTTATTGAAAAAAATCACAGACTTTCACTGTCGGAGGCAGTGCAAGTCTGTAGGCCACTGGTCCAATTGTATCAAGGATATCAAAAGGCCCGCAATACGGTGGTTCCAACTTGGCACATGATCCAATCCTTAAGGATGTCTTATTTGGATTGATGTAAAAATACACATGCTCCCCAACCTGAAACTCCTTAAATGCCCTGTGTTGGTTTGCATAAATCTTTTGCCTGTCCTGTTTTGCCTTTATATTCTTCTTTATAACCTGCATGTCCTATTCCATGTCTTCCAACCTGTCTAGTCTAATAAGTACCCTATTCACTAGATCACTCCAACTCATGGGAGTGTTACAACTTCGCCCACACAGTGTCAAACAAACTCATCCTCAGTGACTCCTAATAACCATTTTTATAAGAAAAATCAACCAATGGAAGGTACTCCTCCCATATCCTCTACTGGTGCATCACATACATCCTCAAAATATCCTCTAGTATCTTGTTGACCCTCTCTTTCGGTCCATTTGTCTATGGTTGATAAGCTATACTGAAGGCCAACTGTGTCCCAAAACCTACAAACAACTCCTTCCAAACTTGGAAGTGAACTTGGCATCCATGTATGAAATAATCTTCTTCAGAACACCATGTAATCTCACAATCTCCCTAATGAATACCTGTGCTACCTCACTAGTTGAGTATGTAGTCTTTACTGGAATGAAGTGAGCTACCTTGCTCAACCTGTTTATCACAACCATGATATCATCATGCTACCTTGATGTCCTCAGAAGACTTGTAATGAAATCCATGGAAATGACCTCCCATTTCCATTCTGGAATCAGAATAGGCTAAAGCAACCCACCAGGATGCTTACACTCCACTTTCACCTGTTGTTAGTCCAAACATATAGCCACAAATTTTGCCACTTCCTTCTTCATATATAGCCAATAGTAGAACAAATTCACTGCTATTAACGTCTTTTGATATCTTGGGTGACCTAAATATGGATTTACATGAACTCCCTCAAGATAAGCTTATTGAGTTCATTATCATTTGACACATAAATCCTGTCCCTGAATCTCACCAAGCCATCTTCCGTGAGATGGTAGTCTACATCCTGATCAACTATACCCTCTATAGCATATGCATAAGCTCCATGTACCTGTCATCTTGTTGTCCTAACTATGAGATCCGATCTTGTAAATCTGTCCCATATGAGCTCACTATTGCAACATGGTTCAACTGCAATTTCCTACTTAGAGCCTCTGCAACCCTATTCTCCTTACCCTTTATGTATCTGATCTCGAAGTAAAACTCACTGATGGTGGCCAACCATCTAGCTTGCTTGGCATTTAGATTTGGTTGGTCAAACAAATATTTCAACCTGCTGTGATGGCTCATCAACACAAACCTCTTGCCAAGCAGATAATGTCTCCACATCTTCAAGGCATGAATAATAGCACCAACTCAAGTTCATGATTCCAATAATTATTCTCGTGCTCATTTAGTTTCCTACACTCATAAAATATCCTTGTCCCTCTTGCATAAGGACTCCACCAAGACCTCTCTTGCAAGCATCTGCACACACTACGAACTCCTTATCCGAATCTCCAATCTTTAACACTGGAGCATTTGTTAGCAATTGATTTAATTGTTCAGAACTGGCTACACACTCTTTTGCCCAGTCAACTTCTTACCTTTCCTCTGCAATTATGTAATAGGGTAGGAAATGTGTGATAAGTTCTTGATGAACCTCCTATAGTAACTTGTTAACCCCATGAATGATATGACTTCATCCACATTGCTAAGAGTTGCCCACTCCATGATAGCTCTTACCTTTTCTAGATCTACTACTATGCCTTCCTTGGAGATAACATGTCCTAAGTACTGCACCTCTATTTGAAAGAAATTGCACTTGCTAAGGTTGGCATACAACTAATTTTCTGTTAGCAACATCACCACTTCTTCTTAATGCTCGACATGCTCTTCCTCATTCTTAGAATATATCAGGATGTCATCAATGAATACAATAACAAACTTGTCTAGATAAGGACACAACACACTATTCAAAAAACACATTAAATTAGCTGGATCATTAGTCAAACCAAATAGAACTACAACAAACTCATTATGCCCATACCTGGTCTTGAAGGCAATCTTGTAGATATCCTCTTCTTTGATGCATACCTGATGGTATCCTGATTTCAAGTCAATCTTTGAGAGCATTGTTTCTCCCTTCAATTGATCAAACAAGTCATCAATCCTTGAAAACATATACATGTTCTTGATGTTCACCTTGTTTAGTTTCTAGTAATCGATGCACAACCTTAGAGTACAATCCTTCTTCTTCACGAACAATACTAGTGCACCCCAAGGTGATACACTTGGCCTAATGTATCCCTTACCAACCATTTCCTTCAAATGAAACTTCAAGTCCACCAACTTTGGTGTGCTCATCCTGTAAGGTGATTTTGATGTTTGTACTGCCCCTAGTACCAACTCAATAGAAAAATCCACTTCCTTGTGGGGATGCAACTCTGGAATATCTGTTGGAAATACATCCAGAAATTGATGTAGTAAAGGGTACCTCTTAAACATTTTTTCATCCTCGACATACTTACCCTTTTCCCTGGAAATATGAATTTCCAACATTACACACCCTTTCGCTTAGCCTGCATAGTTATGACCATACTCAATGATGCAGGCTTCTTATTTCCCTACAAGATTCTCCTTTCCCCATTATCATACAGGAACTCAATAGCCTTGTCATAACAATCCACTTTGGTCTTGTGAAGATACAACCAATCCATACCTAAAAGCGTACTATATGAACCCAATGGCAGTACATTCAAATGTGTTGCTGTAGGCATACCATTCAACTCGAATGCACAAGATCTTACCCAATGGTGAACTATCTTCTTAGTACCTGTAGCCAAATGCACCAACCAAGACTCTGCACGCACTTCTTTTCTCAAGCCACACTTATCCACTAGGCCAGGATTAACATAACTATAATTAGATCCAAGATCAATCAAAATAGAAATAACTCGACCACAGAGCTTACCTTCCTTCTGAATAATTGATGCCTGGTGATCTACCTGCACGTTTTGCACAATTGCAAAACTCTTAGGAATAATATGACCAACATCCCCAACTATTTACACCTCCTAAGCACTACATATCTGAGGCCTACCTCCTTGGAACAATGGAAAATCCTTCTTACAATGATCTTTACCACATATCCAACACTGCAACGATCCTCTACCATCACTTCTAGTCTGTTTCTCTCCGGGCTACGACCCATACCCCTTCTCAAATGTATTGAAATTCTTGTAAGGAACCACATTTTCTTTCTCACTTGCATCTTGAGGTATTCCCCACTTCAGTGTCTACTTCCCTTTAACTTTCTAATTTCCCTTCAAGTCACATTTTGGCTCAACTTTGCACTTTGACAACTCATAACAATGCTTCAATTTACAGATGGATTCCACTAGTGATCTAGGCTCATTAAACTCAATCTGGTCTCTATATGTTGTTGGAAACCCACTAATGAACCTCTGAATCTTAGCCTTCTCATCCTTGAGATAAGGCACATATGTCAACAACTCCATGAACCTACTAGTGTTCTCATCATCTGTCATAGAACCCATCTACAACTCATAAAACTCCTTAGCTCTGTTATAATAGTACCTCTCAGACAAATACTTCTTCTAGAAGAGTCTCTCAAACTCCTCCCAAATCAACTTGTCAGGATACTGAATTCCCTTGAAATTCTTCACAAATTTCCACCAAATATGTACTTTCCATTTTAGACTAAAGGTGGCTATCTTGGCTTTCATGTTCTCTGAGTAGCTATGCAATCTAAAAAATTTCTTCATTCTAAGAAACCATGCGTATGCATCTTCTGCCTTCTTCATCTCTCCATCAAATGTAGGATGCTTGACTTTCTTGAACTCCTCAAGTAAATACTCACCCCTCCTATAAGTATGATTATGTTGATGACTATGATGATGTCTCCTGGATGAGGAACTGGAATGATGCACATACACACCAATACTCTTGTTAGGTGTACCCAATGATCTACCACCTCTAAATGTGTCCCCTCTATCCAACCTGAATCCGGATCGAGACCTGCTACCATATGCTCCATTATTTTTTTCTTCCTGCTCTTAATTGATCCTCAACTGTCCCTAACTCTGTAACTCTAACAAGCTATAAAGGATTGCTACATTAACCTCTACCTACTTCTCCTAAGCCCTTACAAGCCTTTCTTAAGCCTCAACCAACCTGTCATTGTCTTCTTTGAAACTTTTGATCTCTGCCCTCAAGCTCATCAATGTATCTGCTATACCAAGAGAATACTCTTTTCCTTGCTACCCAACATGGAAAATTTTAGGGGCCAATATTAACAGGTGGGCTAATTTTCCATGATTTTTCCAAAAAAAAGATTCGCCAATTTCCATCTTTTATTAAATTGGTTCACCCAAATTTTAAAATATAAAATTATTTTACCTTAAAAATCACCAACATTATATAGAGAGTATATATAAAATCATTATAAATTTGAATAATTTTACAAATACATCAATAAACATTTTATAGTTTGCATATTAGGGACTAGTGAGATTCGTCTATGTTTTTAAACTTCATGCTAAGTTTCCATCCTTAAAATTTTCCCTATTGCCCAACTAATTTGTAGAGAGAGTCATGGGAACTGTAGTCTACCATTTTTCTTGTCATCTTTGATTCTCTTCTTCCTGCAAGTGTACCATGTCAGATAAACTAAATAGATACCAAAATCAAATCCATACCTTAGTGATGTTCAGGGGAGGCTTATCTCATCTGCAAGATCAGTCCACATTAGCATGTGCATGTATAATCATAAGCATATCCATATAATCATATCAACACATCAAAATAACAACATAACAACAATATGCATGACCATGCCAACTGTATATCTATTGTAGCAGCTGCAACACACTCCAAACTTTTGGCTTGCATCCAATTTTAGAGCATTATTTGGTTTTTCCTTGATGATTGAAAACACTCAGGCTCATCCCATGAGCTCTTGTCGATTCTTTACACCCTCTTTGCTTGACCAATCACCGGTCATATTCTAGCATGTTGGTTGCAATGTCATGTTTGCAGTCTTGTTCTGGCTATGTTAAAGGTCTTTCTTTGTGTGTATGATTTGTGTTCACTATGTAAATGTCTATCACACTCACACACGAAGTTGTAAACAATGTCGCAAAAGTGTTGTCACGGTCGTTCAATTATCTATCTCAAGTGTCACACTTGTCACTCACACCCTTTAGTCAGCATATGTTGTCTTGTGGTTTGAGGTGTCTTGTTGTCGAGTCATGTTGAGTGTGTGTTCACAAGGTCATATATATAGGATTTCACTCACTCACACACTTCACCATTTTTCTGAAGATTTGTTGATGGAGCCACCCTCCATCTATCAGACCTCCACTAAGCTACATTGTATAGTCTCAGCCCTCAATGATGAAGCACTATTGCCCAGAAATATGTAGAGCTTGAGGCTTCCCTCCAGGCAGTTTTCATTGCCCAATTCTGGAATCAACCCAGCTGACTGTCATCGAGAACAACGCAAAAGTTTCCTAAGAAGCCATCTCCATCTCATCTTCCAACAAGCCTATCCATCAAGCCTCCCTCTAGTCAACCGAAGAATTTTATTTGAGAAGTGACCAGGGCTGCACTCATCTCCAAAACTACGTAGTAGTTGTCTAGCCTACCTGTTTGCACTGCTTGAAGAAATTGCGCATACATGAAGGACAAGAACCTGTTTCCTGTCACTGCACTATCCCGAGAAATCGCACAATTTTTCCAAGCAGTAACCCTGCTGGCCTGATATCCACTCCTCCTGAAAACTGCACAATCATGTCCTTCTTGACTGCCTCCTAGAACTGCGTAGTTCTCACCAGTAGGCTCGCCTAGCTTGATCCCATCCTCCTCAGGAAAAAGATGTAGTTTTCATTGTTAGTGCCTCCTATTGCCCACACTACCTTCCCTAGAAAAACTACGGAATTCTTCTTCCCAGCTAGCCATATCCCGTAGATGTCACTATTTTCCTAGACTACTCAACCCAGCCTCTTAGTGACCTATGCTCAGTTTTTCCCAAAAGTGCTTCGGAGCCTCGTATCCTAGCGTGAAATGTGCTCTACATAGTTTGAGATACTTGTCCTCTCTCCCGGTCTCCTGCACCTGGAAATGAAAGATTATGCATCGTGGTAAAATAGGGGGTTTTCGGATTTGATGTCATCCCTTCATGAGGGATTGCAGAAAAAGGTACATGAATGAGACATGGTGCGACTCTAAATGGGATGGACAAGGAACACATGCTAATAGACTTTTTCACAAACGAATGAATACATGAAGCATACCAAGTACCTAGTGAAGGGTACACATGCACATGAAACATCAAGCAAACACCAAGACAATTGAATTCTCTGCACACCTTTTCATGTGGAGGTGAAGCTATGATACACCAAGAGCACACTCATTACTCTACAACACAACAACTCGACATGGACACCACCATCAACATGAAAATACCAATAGTGTCATGTTGAGTCATGTCATGAGTCATCTCGGTCACATCATTACGTTGGCTTATGGGGACCTGACCCAGGTTCAAAGTTATTTAACCAAACAAATCCCTACAGTACTGGCCCTTTCGGCATTAGCGCATGGAGCATGAACTGAAGTGTCACCCGAAGCAGTATGGGGGGATGCTAGAACCAAGTTTCCGCAGCCTTGAGATGGATGTGAGGTTAGTTTATTCCAACTAGACCTGCCTTCATGCAGGTCACTTCACACCCTGTTCTAAACTTTAGTACCTTCATAAATTGTTACAATCGGCCTTCCATAGCCCTAACTAGGGGCCAGGATGCTTTCGCGCTGCTAAGGCAGCGAACCACACTATTTCCCGAACTAGACTAAATATCTTACTTATCTTATTAACAGATATTAATTATCTTCACGTAAATAGATATTATAACTTGCGGTCACTTAACCAATACAGTTGTACACCATCACGCATCATATAAGCATTAGAAGTGATATTCATGCCCAATATAATGAATGCACAAATAGGAAATAAATACACAGAAATGATATAAACTTCTCTTTATTAATACTTCCAGAAGATCACAAACTCGGCTCACCCTACACATTCAACTGCAGGGGTCCACACACTTTGTTGTGGACTACTATGCCCCTATGCACTCAGCTGCAGAGCCTCTTCCTACGCTACGATCCAAAGCTTGACTTTACACTTTAGAGCTATCTTGAATACATCTTCATTCCATCTCTTTCTTAGATGTTGATTGTTTTAACTACTTAGAGCTTCGCTCTATTTATACAATCCCATGGTCTGTGGAACATGGGTAGATCTTCTACAATTGACATTACATTATCAAAATAAGGGCGGAGAACCCTATGACTCTTTAATAACTTCCCACTCTTTGCCCACAAAATGCGGAGTCTTTACATTGGAATTACAAAGTTGGACCAAAATCTGGGCTCTTAGCCCCAAAAATGCCCTTGGGGGAACCTGCAGCCAACAAGCCCTCAACACAAACATCGTGACTCACCCTCGACTCACTCTGTAGGTGCGGAGATCTTATCATGAAGACCTTCCAACTCTATTTGGATTGCTACAAGTTCGGCAACACACTAAGTGGCTGCCTGTTGAACTTACTCTACGCGTTGTTCGGTGATCGCTGCTATTGAACTAATGCCTTGAATTCTCTCCTGAGTTGCTTGTAGTTGCGTGAGCTTTGCTTCAAGGGATGCTCACCTCATCGATCCACGGTTGTAGGTGTGCTTTCAAAACTACCTCTTTATGCCGAGCGACATCCACCTGCTCCTTGAGCGCCTTTTCCGGTTGCATCCTTGCAAGCCTCTACGTAAGGGCAATCGTCTATCCGGTTCCTTTTACCTCATCGTATCTCTATTGCAGCTCGCGTGCCTCTATCTCTAGGCGTTCTATGTTTGGGTCCTCTTGTAGGGTGGTGAGGACCTCGAATGACTACTTGAACAACTTCATGCAGTCTGTCACTGCACTATCAACCGTTGCCATTGCTATTGTGACCGTGGTGGTATGTTGTTCTCTAACCTTCGGTGGGGTTGAAGGTTGAGCCTTCAACTACAGTTCTTCTATCTGCAGGTTTAGCTCCAGCTGAACCCTGGCCATTTCTACTCTTGCGTCACACACCCCTATGGCTAACTTTTGGACACACGCCTCCACCGGTTCCTCTGCTTAGATGGCCAACTCCGGGGCCATCTGGCAGGCTTCCTCCATAACCTGCACTATCTGTTTGTTCTGTTCCACTGCCTCATTGTGCTGTAGGCTCAACTGCTCAATGTTGATGTGTTGCTCGCTCACTACCGATAGAGCGCGACTCTCCCTGGCCCGATGTTCTGTGGTGACTCCATCCTACAAAAGATAGAGCGTCTCCCGAGGGAGTGAAACCATGTTTAACCCGACCCCTTTCAAACTGATAACCATAGGAATGTCAGCCTCATTCTCTACGATGAGTGCTCCATCTAGTAGCACTATTGTGTTGGTAATCTTAGTGTGCAACATTTCCTCGACAGCTAAAGTGTTGAATGCGAGGTTGGTGGACACTATGCCATCCTGTGGAGTGTGCACCTGCAAGTACTATATTTGTGTCCAGAGAGCCCCCAATACCAATTGTTGTTGTTCCTCAAACTATTGGAGGGCCACCACGGTGACATCCCTCACCGTTTTGTCGATATCATGCAAGTCCCCTTCAGTAAGGGTGATAGGGTCAAAATATGTCTTTGAGGCCTTCGTTTTATTTCGCGGCCCTACCTGCTCTCATGGTCATGGATGTTTTAGCTGGGTGGACGTTGTCTGTGGGTCCGCGCCACCTTGTTATATATCGATCTCTGGTTTGGGTGAAGGTGACTTCTATCCTTCGTGCTCTTCTTCTAATCTACCAACTTCGTAGTGTTGTGCGCTGCCTGGGCCTTAGCCGTTGCTTCCTCTTTCCTGTGCTTTTCCGCTAGATGTGCCATCCGTAGTTTTGTCTCTTCCTTCTTCCGCTACGTGGTAGACTTTTCTGCTTCCATCGTGGAGTCAGCTAGAGCATGCCACTTTGTCGGCCAAGACTCAAGGATAGTGAAAATTGCATCATTGGTCGCTAAGTATGGTAACCCATGCCACATCTTCATAGGGTCCTTCCGTGCCCTGATGAATACATGGTGGAAGTTGGCTTTGAACTCCGAAAATCTCTACAAACTATTGTAGACTGTGGGAAATAACCACAGCTTGCGATTGACCCCCATCCTGATGTTCATATCCATGAGCACCCAAAATATCTTGCTCTCCCTTATCCTCTGCATGTCCTTGGTCGCCCACAGCGAAGTGTACTTCACTGCCTCTGGAAGGTCCTACGCAATCGAGAGGAACTGGCTATCTTCAGGGAACTCCCATGTCACCAGTAATATCGACAACAGGAGCCATGTGTAATTAAATGTTTTTCCCTGCTCTTGTGCCTCGTGGCATTTCGTAAGGAACTCAACGCATAAATTATTTTTCCCAATTGAACTAGACCCCTTCTGTGCATTACGCTACTAGTGCAACCATTGGCGCGGGCACCTCATCTATGAGACACTTCCACATCACCTTCCCTGCCAATATCTATGTCATGACCTTGACTATAGGGTTTTTGATGCTGGAGATGGAATGCCCTCGCTTCTTCTTCTCCAACTTAAATTTCTTTTTCATGGCCTTCGCGATGGCCAAGTCATCACTTTTTCCCTCTGAAATGTTTTTTGTGTCCTCCCCTGCGCAAGGGAGCCATGTAATCTAGTGAATCAGATGGTCTGTGATGGGGATGGGCTCCTATAGCCATAAGCACCCATCATGCACCAAGCAGAGCAGTTGTCTGATGACAAAAATGGTCATTGGGGCACTGTGGTAATGCGACAACCAGAGCAGGTTTAACAACGTTGTTTTCTCAACACCTCCGAGTCATTTTCATGGCTCCAACTTTATCATTCCAGTCGGTGCATCTATCTTTTGGCACATTAGCTTCACAATTGCTAAATTTAGGAACTTCTCGTGGTCCATGAGGTCCCAATATTCAAATTTCAGCATGGGAACCCATCACAAGTGTGCTCCTTCAAACACAATATTGTCTGGGAGTAGGGAAGTTTGTACAGAACTCTTGCTCTCATCTATATCCTTTGGAACCTTAGCTTTACCCTTTCACGGAGGAAGATATTCCAGCAGCCTGGTGATAGGGTCTGTGCCCTGGGTTTTGACTTCCATCTCTACATCCTCCCCCTCCACCAGGATTTCTTCAAACTCTTCCTCCTAATCGGCCTCCAGATTAATGGCCTCCCCATTTTACTCCATTGTGAGCTTGGTCCTCAGTGGCTTTCTAGACAAGACACACACCAGTATCATGGCCTGCTTGTCCTTCTTAGGTCTCAGTGTGCGCTGTGATTTAGGGACCTCAATGATTATTCCGACGCTGTTTGGGGCTTCTACTTCTGCAATCTCCTACACAGCTTCTGTGGGTGTCGACATCAATCTAGTTAGAAGGTCTTGCATCTCCTTTGGAAAGGTTTCAAACACTGAACTTGCTCTCAAAGCCTCAAAGTTCAACAGGTCCATAAACACTTGATAGCGCAACAAGTCAGTTCTCAAAATGCCAAGTGTTGTTTGCTAGACAACCACTTGTAATTTATAGCGCCTTTCGAATTTGAATTCAATTATTGCACCCACATTTGGTCCATTAATGCTAGATTGGTGGCAGATTTTCAAGAATCTAGCCCATAAAGTTCACCTTAAATTCCTGCCATGTGCTCCATTTGGCGTCAAACCAAGCATCACATCACGAATAGTCACTGTAATGGTTGCTTTTCGGAAGACCTGCGTGCCAGCACAACTGTCTTTGCACTGTCATGCACCCTATGACACTTCGCTACTACGCATAGTCCTCACATCACGCAGTTCTCAGGCATAGTAGTTTATAGTCCCACACCTCCTTTCAGCTGCTTGGATTGCTAAGACTGTGCTTCGATTAGCTAGTCAGGTGGTCGAGCCACTTGTGTATGGCTTCAAACAATTGCCATTCACTTTTCCTGGGAAGGGATTGCCATTCAACTTTACCAATTGTATCGCGCCACCATCTATAATCTCCTTAATAATATACGACCCTAACCAGTGCATTTTGAACTTCCCTAGAAATTTATCAAACTTACTATCATAAAATAAAACCAGATCGTTTACCTTGAAGGTGCGCAGCTTAATGTGTCGGTCATGCCATGCCTTTTCGCGCTGCTTCTGTACTTGCTAGTGAAATCCAGCCAAAAATCTCTCTTCTTTGAGCTCATCTAGTTTCGTGAGCCTTTCCTCCAGGGCTCTGCAATCCGTCATACCTGTGACCGCTGCTATGTGCAGACTAGGCACGATGTATTACATAGGCATTACAACTTTCACTACATAGACAAGCCTAAAATGTGTCTGTCTCGTCAGTTTCTTACATGTCGTCTGATAGGCCCATAACACTGCAGGTATGCAATTGTCCCAATCACTTCATTGCGCATTGCATACCTTGGTCAACATGGTTTCTAGTACTTTTTTGAACACTTCTACTATCCCATTAGCCTGTGGGTGATACGGTGTGCTCTTTTGATGGCACACTTGAAACTCTTCCATCAGTGCACTGATTGTCTTGTTCAGGAAGTGTGTACCGTGATCACTCATCAAGATCTTCGGACATCCAAGTCACATTAGTACATGTTCAAATAAAAACTTCATGATAGTTGCGCCCGTGCAATCCTTCACCAGATGCGCTTCTACCCAATGAGTCAGATACTTTGTCGCAGTGCTAATGTACCTCACGCCTATCTTTCCTTAAGGTTTGATGGGTCATACAAAATCTATTACCAATTTTTTGAAAGGTTGCAATGTCGTTTGTGGATTCAAAGGCATATCATCCCTCCACGATGGCCTACTTGTTCTTTGACATACGTCGAATGCCTTGTAATATGCTTTTGAATCCTGATGAAGGGTTGGCCACCACAACCCTGCGCGTAGAATCTTCTACGCAATTTCTCTTCCTGCATAATGTCCTCCCACAGTGCCCCCATGAGCGTCCACGAGGATACTGGTTTTTCAAATTCAGGTACATACCTTCGTAGTATTTCATCATTCCCCATCTTGTATAAATGCCCAGCAATGACAGAGAAATCTGTCGCATGCACTACTAGTTCCTTCTTTTGCTAGACAGAGTATCCTTCTGCCGCAGTTCCATTTGTTAGAAAGTGAAGTATATCTTTAAAATTTCCTTCCACTATGCGCACAACAAAGAGCTATGCACCGAGTAATCCTTCCTCCAAATTAGTAAGTTCCTCCCAGTCTCAATGTGCGATAGGTGATCTGGTCCTGCGTTCAATTGTCCAGACTTCACAACAACTTCAATATCATATTCTTGGAATAATAAAAGCCATCTGCAGATGCACCCCCCCAACATAGGCTTATTGACCAGTTATTTTAGTGCAGAGTGATCTGTATACATCTTAAAGTGACTTCCTAGCAAGTAGTGTCGATAATTCTGGAGCGCATAAACCATAGCTAGCCCTTCGCGCTCAGTGGTGGAATAATTCTTCTCTTCTTTGGATAATCTGCAACTTGTGAATGAGATATGGTGATCCAAGACTTCTCCACCATCTTGTGTTAATACTTCCCCCAGTGTTATACACGATGCATTAACATGGACATGAAATTCTTTCTTCTAGTTCGGGAAGACAAGAATCGACGCAGTAACCATATTTTCCTTCAATATATCTAGGCTTTTCTTATAGTCATCATTCCAGTAGAACATGACATCCTTCCTCAACAATTTTTCCATGGGCACGGTGATTTGGGAATATCCTTTGATAAACTTTCTATAATATCCGATATGTCCCAGAGTGGGGCACAACTGTTTCACACTTCTTGGCGCTTCCAAGTTCAGAATCACCGCGATCTTCGTGGGGTCTACCATCATCCCTTGTCTACAAACCACGTGCCCCAATAGGTTCCCAAAAGGAATGAGAAACACACACTTCTTGAGGTTGAGCGTGATTTGGTATCTTCGGCAGATATCCAACATCAAGTGCAAGCTTGCTACATGGTGCTTAACCAGCCCAAATATAGTCCAGTCATCAAAATATTCCTCGAAGAACTTATGAATATATTCCTTAAATGCCGCAACAACCACGTGTGAAAAGATAGCAGGGGCATTCTTCAATTCGAATGGCATGATATTATATTGAAAGAAACCCCACTCAGTCATGAAGGTTGTCTTACTCTTATCCTCCGGTGTGATTTTGATCTGGTGGTACCCCGAGAACCCATCAATGAAAGAATATGCTTCCTGACCTCCTACATTGTCAAACACATCATCCGTGAATGGAGTTGGGAATGGATCACACACACAAGCGTCATTCAATTTTTTGAGATCCACGCATATCCTTATCTTGTCCTTCTACTTCTTCTCTTGTACCACCATTGGGCGTACCCAATCGGATTCTTCCACAGGCTCAATGATGCTTGCTATGAGAATTTTGTCTAGTTCTACGCGGAGTCCCTTCTCCTTGTATTTTGGATTTACGTAGTATGGCCTCTGCTTAACTGACTTCACGTCGAGATTTAACATGATCTTCATCACTCATAGATCTCTGATTATTCCTTTCAAATCCATAAACTTGGTCGGGAATAAGTCCCGATATTCATGGAGTAATTCAACGACGTTATCCATTGTCGCATCATCCCAGTAGTCACTGATACTCTTGATTTTGGGTTCTGCCTTCGTACCAATGTTTACCTGCTTAGTTTTCACCAACGCAGTTATATTAGGGTTCTCAATCTGTGGTTCGTGAACCTTGTGGTGGCCTTCTGTTTCTGGAATGTTAATATTTCCCTGATCCTCATCCTCCTCTTCAGTAGTTACATTATAAAATTCCAACGTGTGACTCAGCTGAGTAGTCCTTTCAGGCTAAATCAAGTCTACTGGCTCCTATGGTATCCTAAAGATGGCTGCTTTTACCTCTTGTAGCACTTCATCAATACTGCTCCACCCATCCTCAAAACTGAAGGTCATCATGAATCCTTCGCGCAAGATATCCCATTCCCCTGTCCCATGGTGGAGCTTTGTTTCTATATACCAGTTCATTGGTATAATATCTAGGGTATGAGAAAACAGGTGCACCCACCCAGGTTGTGGCTTTTCTTCATAGGCTTGCGTCCACTTGGCCATATGTGTGCGTAGATCATCTTATCCATTATACTTTTTTTTCAGTCACACCTTAGGCTTCCAAAATCATACTTGCATCATTCTTCTACATTCGTGCCAATCATCAAAGCTTCCTTTGTGCATACCCCACCATCTCGTGGGTGTAGCACACAGTACCTAGTCCAAGGCCTAAAGGCGTTGTTTTCCCGGCACCTCCCTTTCAAATTCATCCAAGAAGGTATATACCTCATTTAGACCATCATAAGTGCATAGATCTCTTAATTCTGTCGATACGCAGTGCAACGACCTTGTCATCATATTGCAGTTCAATGTAGTTACTTAATGTAACTGATTCTTCTAGCGTTCTATTTATTCATTAGAATCCAAAGTGCAGGAGCTCTCGCACTCCCATGTAATCCACCCATCCATGGTGGGATTCACCCAGTCTTGGTCTCGCGCTGTTATCTTATAGATGTAGTCCAAATCATCATCACTCTCATAGTCGCAGACCGGTTCTATATAGCATGATCCTTCAGGAGGGTCTAGGGGTATAATTACACATAGTGACTTCTTCTCAATGATCATTTTGCGCTTCTTTAGATTAATTACCCTGTTCATATCACTGGCCCAATGAATTCCTAAGAGCGTGGAGTAGGGATTGCTATCATCAACAATCTATATTACTTCAAAATCCTCCAGCGCGCTTACTCCCTCAATATCCACAGTTATTCCTTGCAATCGCCCCATGGGTATTATTTTTTGCTGATTCGCCATTCTCACCCAAATTGGAGACCATTGCAGTGCGGGTCTCCCCATTCATTCCCATGTCTATTTCGGTAGAACATTCGCATTTGATCCCAAATATAGGATGAATTGATCCATCTCATATTCTCTGATCTGTGCGGTGAGTCTCGTTTCACGGCCTATCCTTGTCTTATGCTTTCCGATCTTCCGAACTACGCACGGTTCTCCTGGTGTGGTCCTAATGCATTTTTTGATGAGCTCGTGTAACCCTTTCACAACTTTACTGTTGCACAGTAACTTCATACAAGTTTCCAGGAAAGTTGTGGGGATGGATGGGTCCATTTCCGGCTCCGGTTTATTTTTGATTCCTAAAGTGGAGGCATCAGTGAAGCTCTTCTTAGCTTCCATGAAGGTTTCCCGAGTGTGCTCCAAATCAAACTTGACATCTTTTGTTGGGGCTTTACGAACCCATGTACTATCTTCTAGTTGTTTCCCTTTGTCATCTCCCATCGCTATTCCACTTCGGAGCACAATGTTTATATTCGGATCTTCCTCGCGTCGCTCAGACCTCATCATTTGTAGGTTTCGAGTCGAGGGAGGTGGTAGCGCTCCTTTGTCACATATCCTAGCTATCAGCGTTGGAAAATCTTCCATCTCATGATAAAAAAACGTGCAATATATACACAACGGGCATGTTGGATTCATGCAATCGCAGGCATAGTGTCTTGGCCCTCCACAATTGTAACAAATCAATTGTCCATGACCTCTACCAGGTCCTCCTCTACCTCGGCCTCATCCGTGCCCCTGAAATCTTGCCCGTGCCATTCTTGCATTTTTGTCAAGAGGCCACGTTTCGGCCTAAACCCGATAGGTGGGAGTTCTATCCATCATGAACCCATATCTTCTGCAAGTACGCTCGTCATGTCCCACTTACCTATAGAGGTTGCATAACAACTATTGCGAAGTTTGCATATACTTCTGTAACAAGTGACAATTGTCTGTGGCATATTTTCCGGCTATTTGGTAGATCACGCACTACAAAGTAGGCACTGCGCTAGGTCCTGCTTGAGCTTCCGGCCTTAAAGGCATCGGTCCTCCTCCTACAAGGTAATTCATAAAAACTGAGCAGTGGTCTTTGTCATGACCCTGACTCTTGCATTTTACGCACCACACTTCTTCGCGCACTTCTGGTTGAACCATCCTGTCCTGTTTCAGACTCTGCATCTCAAGGCACAAATTCTTTAGCTGCACGTGGATCTTCTGAACTCCTAGGTTAGGATCTTGCATCAGGGTCTCATGTAGCCTCATAGAAATCTCTAAGGCCTCTGCCTGAGTTGTTATCTTTTGCTGCGATAGCGCACTCCTTAAATGTGGTAGTAGCGAAGCTACAAACCACTCATAATGTTGTCCATCTGTCAGATTCATATTGGCTTCTAAAATCATACATTTCAGCCTCTGATTTAGTTCCCAAGGAGTCTTGCATGGTAGCATCGTGATCTCTTTAAATCCCATGATCGACTATGCTTCAGATTTAGGCCTGCTAAATTCTCTATTTAGCGTTGTTTGAATATCTGCGACTCCCGCATTCGGGTTATCGCTGGAATACTTAATACACCAAGTCAGTGTGCGGTCCTGTAGGGCACTAACTAGTGTCACTTTATTTATATGGTCATCTATAACACCTTTCGCTTCCCATACAATCCTTACAACAAACTAGAATTGGTCTGGATCCTCATTTCCCAGACATATGAACACATGCAACTTCACTGTGTTTGCCATACTGAATCATAGTGGTGGTGGAGTTGGTATGGGTGAAGATGGAGGTGATGGTGGTGAAGCCAGTGGTGGTGTGGGTGGAGGTGGTAGTTTTGGAATTCTTTCTCTTATTAGCTGAATAGCATTTCACAGAGAGACCTTTGCGAGCTCTTCCTCATCCCCGCGTGGAGGTGAAATCAAGGGGATATTTTTTGGACCCTTATTTCCTTCGTTCCTATAAACCTTTCCACTTCCCGTAGCACCAAACATCAAGGTAACTGCATAACTCGCTTTTCACACAACAACATTTTAATCCAAGTATTCAAAGACTTTACATTCTTACCTCACGGTCCTTTGAGAAATCGTTGCTCTGCCTCGTTATATCTAATTGAGGTGTCAATCGCAAACTTAGTAACGAATCCTCCTATAATCTGATCAAGCCAATGATTGATAGCGCACGCGATCTTATCCTTCGATGCTTCCAACCTTCACACTAGCTTTGGGGTCCACACAATAGGACCGTCATGATTCCACCTTCCTTGGCTATTTGCTAGCTTCACGATCCACTCATATAGCTCAGTAGGGAAGTACGCGAAAATTATTTCATGGATATCTGTATATAGGTAACTATCTAGCCACTCTTCTTTTGAAAGTCGTGGGTTTCTGTTCTCCTGTGCCGCGAACTCGTGAATTCTTCTATCCAACTAGCCTCCAATTTCGTTCTTAGTTGGATTCTAGTGATACGACATCACACATCTCTCATGAAGATTCTAGTCCCAGTAACAGAACCATTTGTTGGCTTATGGGGGCATGGCCCAGGTTCAGAGTTATTTAGCCAAACAAATCCCTACAATACTGTCCCTTTCGGCATCAGCTTGTAGAGCACAGACTGAAGTCTCACCAGAAGCAGTATGGGGGGATGCTGGAACCATGTTTTCGCACCCTTGAGATGGATGTGATGTTGGTTTATTCCAACTACACCTGCCTTCGCTCAGGTCGCTTCGTGCCCTGTTCTAACCTTTAGTACCTTCGCGAAGCATTACAATCAGCCTTCGCGCATCCCTAACCAGGGGCCGAGATGCTTTTGCGTTGCTAAGGCAGCAAACCACGCTATTTCCTGAACTAGACTTAAGATCTTACTTATCTTATTAAAAAAACTTAATATCTTCATGTAAATAGATTTTCTAACTTGCGTTCACTTAACCAATAGATTTATACACCTTCATGCATCATATAAGCATTAGAAGTGAAATTCATACCCAATATAATGAATGCACAAACAAGAGATAAATACACAAAAATGATCGAAACTTATCTTTATTAATACTTCTAGAAGATTACAGACTCGACTTGCCCTGCACACTCAGCTGCAGGGGTCCATGCACTCAGCTACGGACTACTAGGCCTCTGCACACTCAGCTGCAGAGCCTCTTCCTACGCTATGACCAAAAACTAGACTTTACACTTCAGAGATATCTCGCATACATATTCATTTCATCTCTTTCTTAGATGTTGATTTTCTTAACTACTTAGAGATTCGCTCTATTTATACAATCCCACGGTCCGTGGACCATGGGTAGATCTTCTATAGTGGACATTACATTATCAAAATAAGGGCGGAGAACCCTATGACTCTTTAATAACTTCGCGCTCCGCGCCCACAAAATGCGGAGTCTTTACATTGGAATTACAAATTTGGACCAAAATCTGGGCTCTTAGCCCCAAAACTGCCCTTGGGGGATCCCGCGCCCAACACACTACTATGGTCCATATGCGTTGTAATCAATGTAATGTAATGTGGAAGTCAAATAGACCCACATATGAAGTTGAAGAGTCATGTAAGTCAAATAGTCATGAGGGAAGTCAAAGAGTCATAAAGGTCAAGTTCACCCTTGGCTATATATACCCCTCATTTGTACATGCAAAGGAATTTTCACCTTGGCTCCTCCCACATAGCCTTGATAGTCTGTAGTATTTTCTTTGAGGAGTGAGCAGTGGATCCAATGCCCCACTACTGGGGTTAGTGATGTATGGTGTACGAATGTGTCTTGGGACTTTCTCTTAATTCAAAAGCTTGTTAACATGCCATCACGTTTTCACACATGTACTGTATTCGTTTGTAAGACTATTCTTTGGATGCTTGTAATGCATGTTGCTTTAACCTGTACTAAGATAGTTGAACTATTTTAGTTGTTTTAGTGCATACATTGTTGGAAATGTGTTGTATCAGTTGTTATCATTGTCTCGCCCATGTGGCTACTTCGTTAGACACTAGACATACTCATTCTTGTAAACTTGTTATAACTTCTGTCACACTCGTGTGGACTACTCCGCTGGGTGTTGTATGTGCTATCTATTCACTTTGTGTTTGTGACTGCCGCATTCATATGGACTACTCCACCGAAAGCTATGAAGATCCTGCTATGTTGTGTGTCTCTACCTAAGTTGGGACTATTCCCTCTCGAATTGAGACTCACTCTCACCCTCTCCCTCTGCAGTGAAAGCACCTAAACAAAAGTTACACTAAGCACTCACCAGGCACATGAACCTCACTTTTTGAAGTCTAGGTGAACCAGTCTCATGTGCTAATAAGCAAGAGCTAAGGCATATATTTAAGATAATGGAAACTGGGCCATCATATCGGATGGGACTCCTACACCAAATGGTGTGAGGTCTAATTGGGACTTCATACAGGGGATATCCCCTAAATGTTGGCGGGTCCAACACCGTCAACATTTCTGGCGCTAGAGGGAGGGCTGCCAGTAGTTTATGGTTGAATATCCTCTCAACCCCACTCATCAATCAATTGTTCTATTAGTGTCAGTCATTTCTTCCTATCACTAGTGATCAAATATGATTTTGCCAAGTTTTTTTATGGGTCTCAAGGTCAAATTTTATCATGACACTAGGTTTTCATAATAAATTTGGTCACTAGTTAGTTTGTCTAGGATTATCTGTATTCTCTCAAGAATTCCACATGTCGATCGCTTACATCACTCAGATGAGTGTATAATCATAAATAGAATATCATCATCATGTCAGTCATCACCATCATGATTTCATTCAGTCTAATGTCTCCATTAGGTCATTAGGTTTTCAACGTCACCAACACTTTCATTTCATACATAAAAATCCGGCATAGGATGAGTTGTGATAAGCATCTATTTTCAATAAATTTTGATATAATTTAATAAGTACTTCATAGATATAGTTTCAAGGTTCCAAAATAAAGAAGTTTCACTGTTCAAAAAAGATAAAAAGAAGTCCAGGTTACAAATGTCCAAGGTTATCAAGTTAACAAAGAATGAAAATCATGTTTCAGAAAGGTATGTGGGGCCCATTTTCACTCAAAGGAGAATCATGCCATGCCTATAAAAGCCAAAAAAGTCTCATACACACTTCATTTGCATCCCTATATCATTTTTTTATCGAGATCATTCCTCCTTAGGTGAAAAAACACAGGTTTTCAGCCCAAATTGGCAAAATTTGCTTGGCACTGCGCTTCTGTGAACTGCGTTGTGTTTCTGGGAGAGACACTATGCTTAGAAGCATTGCATTGCACTTCTATGAACTACGCTGTGCATGGGACAGAGTCTCCTGAAACTCACAAAAAATCACCCAAATAAGAGATTTAAGCTTGCATTCCAGTTTCTTATTTCTCTAAGCCATCTAGCAAGTAAGTACACTAATTTCACTCCCTCTTTTCCTTTGACAAAACAAATTAATGATGGTGAGTTTAGTCATCTAGGTTTCGTATGAATTTCATGTTTTAAAGATTTAAAAATAATTAACTGGAACATTCAAACCCTAGAAATTGCTATCCCTATACCTTTGTTTACATATAAATCACCATCCCATCCACCAAACAAATCATTTCCCTCCAGTTTACTTCACCTTCTTACAAACCCTAGCTCTTACCTATCAAATTGAGCAGTTTCCCTAGCTAGGTCTATTTTTAAATTTTCTTGCTCATTTCCCTCCATTTAACTTCCTAAAGGTTTCTAAAACCCCTATCCATCTCCAAAAATTTCCCTATTACCGTTTCCCTTCCCCAACTCTGTGATTTCACCACTTCACTCGTTTCTCATTGTTTTTTTGTTTTCCTATCATCTAGGGCTTTGAAAATGGAAGGAGATTCTTCACCATTAGAAAAGAGAAAACATCATAAAGGGGGGAGGATTCTGAGGTATGAGCAAAAAAAAATTGTTAAGTCATGGTATGTTCTATGCTTATAACATTTTTCTTCTTTTTCTTATTATATTCCATAGATTAGCAATCACATGTACATAAAGTAAAGTGCAGATAGAACATTAAACGATCGACAGAAAACAAGCCAAGACAAGAGACACAAGATGTGGCAGCTAGCCAGGGACAAACCCAACAATGTGTGGGGAAACCCTTTGATCAAATCTTCTTTTATCTTCAATAATTCAGTAGAGAGAACAAGTACAATAAATCTGATTCATATCAACAATAGCAAACCCTAGATCAACAAGATCAATATTAGCGGCTTCATTATCAAACTAGGGCAGACGATATCTCACAAATCGACCGTCAGATTGACTTCATTCCACCACCAAAAGTTGTAGCTTCCAGAGGAGGTTCAGATGAACCTACAGTGCAGTTCAGATGAGGATATCTTCTAGGTCACATAGGTCAATCTTTAATTCTGCAGTTGCAACTTCAGTTTCAGCAGTTTCTGGCTTCAAACTAGGGCAGTCGACATCTTGCAAACTGTTTGTCTGATTGACTTCATTCCACCACCAAAAGTTGCAGCTTTCAGAGGAGGTTCAAATGAACCTATAGTGTAGTTCCAAAGAGGAGATCTTCTAGGCCACACAAGTCAATCTTTACTTCTGCAGTTGCAGCTTCAGGTTCAATAGCTTCCGGCTTCACATGTGTGAGAGAGTGACCCATTTTTGCGCAGTAGAGAAGAGACTCATTTCTGCGCAGTAGAGAGAGAGAAATGTGATGAGATGAGTGAGTGCAAATGAGGAAAATTCCTCTTATATTTATACACAACTTTGGTGTTTGAATAGATGCGACTGTTGGGCTTCTGAGCCTACATGAGTTGTAGGTTAGCTTGATAATAATTCCATAATCAAAATAAATTCATATCTTCATGAATACTTATCAAAATCAGATGATATTTATATCAATCCTACACCTATCGATGAGAGGAATCTAATAAAAATATTATCAGCCATGAATAAGATGACCCACATGAAGTTTTTCCCTAGTTTCCAATTTTAACACTCCCTCTCAACGAGGGAGAACTTCATCTACAATTTGTCTATCGGTCGTTACTATTCATCCATCAAATGCACTGCCCTGTACATCCTGACCCTTGCCGTGCTCTGCTCTATTCTGCCTATTCTGCTTTGTCTTGTTCTGCCCTGTACTGATCGGTACTGTTTTGCTCTGTTCTGCTCTGCTTTTGTCTGAATTATGAAGAAGAAGAAATGATCGAGGATGTATCATACTGACTCAATGTTAGTCTTAGAGTATGTACCACTGGTCCCAGACCAGTCTCAACCAACCCGAAGTCAGTGTCATAGTGAGTACAACTCCCCTGGTCCTAGACCAATATCATCCTCCATTGACTCAAAGTCAGTCTCAGAGTGCGTACCACTGGTCCCAGACTAGTCTCAGCCAACCTGAAGTCAGCTTCATAGTAAGTACCACTCCTACCACTGGTCCCAGACCAGTATCGTAGTCTCAGAGAGTGTACCACTGGTCCCAGACCAGTCTCAACCGACCCGAAGTCAGTGTCATAGTATGTACCACTCTCACTGGTCCCAGACTAGTACTTCATTGACACGAAGTCAGTCTCGGAGTATGTACCACTGGTCCCAGACTAGTCTCAACCCACCTGAAGTCAGCGTCATAGTATGGTACAACTCCTACCACTGGTCCTAGACCAGTATCGCAGTCTCAGAGTGTGTATCTATGGTCCCAGACCAGTCTCAACCGACCCGAAGTTA
This sequence comes from Pinus tabuliformis, assembly GCA_031772625.1. NCBI lineage: Eukaryota > Viridiplantae > Streptophyta > Pinopsida > Pinales > Pinaceae > Pinus > Pinus tabuliformis. The sequence continues at coordinate 336,846,639 of CM062805.1, forward strand.
GCGTCATAGTATGTACCACTCTCATTGGTCCCAGACCAGTGCTGCACTGACACGAAGTCAGTCTTGGAGTATGTACCACTGATCCTAGACCAGTCTCAACTGACCCAAAGTCAGTGTCATAGTATGGTACAACTCCTACCATTGGTCCCAGACTAGTATCATTGATCCTAGATCAATGGAGGTCATCCTAGCGTAGGGCGTATGATAGATACAATGATGCATCCATCGGTACTACTATGGTCCCTAACTTCATTTCCCTGCTCATTGATCAGATGAGAGGTACTTCCTATGAGTCCCAGACTGCATGGGTAGGATGCCTCGACTGGAGAACTAGTCAATCTTGTCCTCATAGGAGAACATATCAATCCTACTACAATCACTATGGAGAACACATCAATCCAGGCCTCACAGGAGAACTAATCATCCTGCTACACAGGGGAGCGAATCATCCTGTTCCACAAGAGAGCGAATCATCTTGTCCACAAGAGAGCGAATCATCTTGTTCCAGTGCGCACCACCAGGGGAGGGTGAGTCACCCTATGGTCGTATGTTGCTCCAATAATAACAGCAAGCCCTCAGAGCTCCCAGAGCTCAATGTATGCAACATGCAGGACCCTTGTATAAGGGTTTCTTGACGACTCCAAGTTGTTTGGGAAAATCACAGATTAGATCTTTCCTCGGGGCTTTGACAAGGTGTATCGACCTATACATCATCTTAATGTGATGGAGCATCCTTGCTCATCGACTTACCATATCCCAAATGATGTTTATTTGCTGGAGCAATCGAAAAATATGGGATTCCTCAATAATTGAATCCCACCTCTGGTTGTTACAGAGAATCACAGTGGTATCCAATGTAAATCCAAACAGCTCACTGAAGAGCTTTCGCAACCAGACTACCTCACACGAGGTCATGCTAGCAGCAATATATTCTGCTTCAGCGGTGCTCAAAGCCACCGACTTCTACTTCCTACTCATCCAGAATATCGAAGTAGATCCCAAGGTGAAACAACACCTGAAAGTGCTCTTACGGTCCACCACACTGCATGCCCAGTCAGCATCAGTATATGCAAGTAGTCTCACATCTTCAACAGTGTATCTTAACCCATTGTGCCATGAAGATATCTTAGAAGATTCTTGGCATCAATCTAGTGAGGCTCAACCAAATATGAGCTCACAATGCTAACTGCAAAACATATGTTAGAATGGAGGTTCACCAAGAACATCAATGCGAATCTGATCCGTCATCACTACCATATAACTTCTAAAAGTTAAGATCCTTGGGGTAGTCACAGGCTTACAGTCCATCATACCGAGTCTTTCCAATATCATTACCACATATTTTCCCTGAGATAGGAAAATTGCCCCCGGCTTCTTCCACACTTTAAGTCCTTGGTCCTTCATTTCAAATTCAAAAGCCAACTCCCTCTTCCATTTTTGAATGAGAGGGTTTGCACCTATTAGAAAGAGGTCATCCATATACAACACCAGTATGAGAGGCTTGTCATCTTCAATATTAAAGTAAAGGTTAGGATTGGCTTCACTCCTAGTGAATCCCAGCTTCATCAAGTAGCTATCGATCCTCTCATACCATGCTCAGGGTGCTTGCTTTAGCCCATAGAGAGCCTTCTTCAACCTGCATACATGATATTTTCAATAAGATCCTTCGGGTTGCTCCCGGTAAACCTCTTCTTTGATTGAGCCATGTAAGAACGTAGTCTTGACATCCATCTGATGTAGGTTCCATCCTTGTGAAGCGATAAGGGCTATGATCGAGCAGATGGTCGTATATCTGGCAACAGGTGCAAATATCACATCATAGTCTACACCTTCCTTTTGGGAGAAACCATGAGAAACAAAATGATCCTTATACTTTTCCGTACTTCCATCTGCTGCATGCTTTATCTTGTAAAGCCATTTGGAAGTAACAACTGTCTTGTCCTGGGGTCTGGGAACTACTTCCCAGACATCATTCTTCATGATAGACTCATATTCTTTGGTCATAGCATCCTTCCATACTTAATGCTTGATGACATCTGAGAATGATGAAGGCTCATTTTCTATGATCATGCTCATGATGGTCAGGTATCCCTGATACCTGTTAGGTTTCTTACTTTGACGGAAGGTTCCTCAGGGTGCAGCATGTCCTTCAGCATCATCAAGTATCCCCCTAAGCCATGAAGGCCTCTTCCTAGAAGAGGAAGGCTCATGTCGATGAGGATCAATAAGATCCATGGGTTCTTCTACATCAGGCATTGATTAATCATCTTTTTCTTTCGATTCCCTGGTGTTGGCTTCTTGAGAGCTCCTCAAAGTCAGAAGATTGTTCACCTTGCTAAGAGCCATATCTTCGTCAAAGGTGACATCATGACTAATTACAACTTCCCTTTGACCGGCTACATAGATTAGATAGCCTTTAGTATTTTCACCATAGCCCATGAAAATTCCCTTCTTTATAGATGAACCCAATTTATTTCTTTTCTCTTTCGGCACATGAAAATATACAGGGCTTCCAAAAATTCTAAAATGAGAAACATCAGGTTTCTTACTGGTGAACTTTTCTTCAGGAGTCTTAGAACCCAATGCTTGATGAGGGCATCGAATTTTGTACATATACGACAGTGTTTGTAGTTTCAGCCCATAGAAACTTCGGAAGTCTTTGATCATGTAGCATGGCCCAGACAACTTCCACAATCGTGCGGTTCTTCCTTCCCACCACACCATTCTGCTCAGGAGTATGTGGTGTAGTAGTCTCCCTCTTAATTCCAGCCTCAGATATGCCTAAGTGAACTAACTGTAATATATCGGAGGTCTTGATTTGGCTTGAGGGGAACAGTCCGCTTTTGAGCTTTCCTTCGGCACATCTCGAACATATACCTTCTTTCTCTACTTGGAATTCGGGCATGCCTGTTACCATCTATCTTACATCGGGTAGATCTTTGTAATGAAGGTGGGCAAACCTCTGAGGAGTTGTGTCACAAGACATGACACCTAGCGGACTTCCATCGACCTGATATAACACTAAACCCAAGAGTAAAGGCATCTTTAACATTATTTTTCCATATATATACCTTGCCATTGCTGAAGGTTACCTTGTAGCCTTTGTCTTCCACTGCCGAGATGGACACTAGGTTCTTTTTGAGGTCAGGTGCATTTAATACATCCTGGACTTTCTAGCCTTCTTGAATGGTTGTCCTCTTCCTTGATTCCCAGCTCTCCTCTTACTTTTGCTGGTTAATTTGTCATTCCTTTGGTTTCCATCAGAGGGATTTTGATCATCGTCCCAGTGTGAGTCCTTTCTATCAGGGCACTCCCTTGCATAGTGACCTGCTTCATCGCAGATGAAACATCGTCCTTTTCTTCCACCCTTAGATCCAGCCTTTCCTTTTGATTTAGACCCAGAATTATTTCTTCTCTTAGCATGAGAAGAAAAAGCAGCAGGAGGACCTTTAGGCATGGGCATTTCTTGCTCTTCTTCCCTTGTTTCTTCTTGAATGCATCTAGCCATTAATTCCTCGAAACCAGGAATTACATTATAGTTCAGAAGAGTAGTCCTGAACATGTACCATTCAGATGGTAATCCTCCAAGAGTCGTGAGTGCCATTTCCTAGTCTATCATAGATTTCCTTGGAGGTGTCCAGTTCAGAGATGTAGGCCACCAAGTGCTTGTCGATAGAGTCCTGGATGATCTTCTATTTTGACTTCTTTGGTTTTCCATTTGTTCCATGTAGCAACAGATGCATTTGATGGAGGCTCAAAAATATTGCGTCTTACATAGTCCAGCACTCCTGGGTCTTCTAGGGTTAGATCGATAGACATCTTCCATGCATGATAGTCATCTTTCTCACAGAGATTGTCTTCAGCAAGAAAGAGTGTTGAGGACCCCATAGTTCTTTTAGGATAGCCTTGCCAATCTTCTCTTCGGTGATTGCTCTTGCTCTTGTTCGGGCTTTGTCTTCACCTCAGCTCTGATGCCATGTTAAGTTATGGTATGTTCTATTCTTATAACAATTTACTTTTTTTTCTTATTATATTCCACAGATTAGCAATCACATGTACATAAAGTATAGTGCAGATAGAACAATAAACGATCGACAGAAAACAAGCCAAGACAAGAGACACAAGATGTGGCGGCTAGCTAGGGACAAAACCCACAATGTGTGGGGAAACCCTTTGATCAAATCTTCTTTTATCTTCAATAATTCAGCAAAGAGAACAAGTACAATAAATCTGATTCATATCAGCAGTAGCAAACCCTAGATCAACAACATCAATATTAGCGGCTTTATTATCAAACTAGGGCAGATGATATCTTACAAACCGACCGTCGGATTGACTTCATTCCACCACCAAAAGTTGCAGCTTGCAAAGGAGGTTCAAATGAACCTACAACATAGTTCAGATGAGGAGAAATTCTAGGCCACGTAGGTCAATCTTTACTTCTTTAGTTGCAGCTTTAGTTTCAACAATTTCCAGCTTCAAACTAGGGCAGTCGATATCTTGCAAACCGTTTGTCGGATTGACTTCATTCCACCACCAAAAGTTGTAGCTTTCAGAGGAGGTTCAGATGAACCTACAAAATAGTTCCAAATAGGAGATCTTCTGGGCCACGCAAGTCAATATTTACTTCTGTAGTTGCAGCTTTAGGTTCAACAGCTTACGGCTTCACATGTGTGAGAGAGAGACCCATTTTTGTGCAGTAGAGAAGAGACTCATTTCTGCGTAGTAGAGAGAGAGATGTGATGAGATGAGTGAGTGCAAATGAGGAAAATTCCTCTTATATTTATACACAACGTTGAAGTTTGAATAGATGCAACGTTTGGGCTTCTGAGCCTACATGAGTTGTAGGTCGGCTCGATAATAATTCCATAATCAAAATAAATTCATATCACCATGAATACTTATTGGAATCGGATGATCTTTATATCAATCCTACACCTCTCGATGAGAGGAATCTGATAAAAATATTATCAGCCATGAATAAGATGACCCACATGAAGTTTTTTACTATTTGCCAATTTTAACAAAATGCAATGAGATCAACTCTTCATCATTCATTAGACAATGCTTTGAAGATGTTAGCTGCCTAGGGTTTTATTAAAGAGTGGGTGAAGTTGGTTTTCATGAGAAGCTCAATGATTAGGTTGTCACCAATCTGAAGGGAGAAAAGGGCGCCATAGCAGGTATTGATTTCACATTCCCAGTTGTTTCCATCTCTCTTGCCACAGGGATACCAAATCATGGGGAGAATTGGTTCAAAGGAATGAGCCTAGACCTTGAGCAATACAAACCTTTCTTGAAATCACCTTACAAAGAGGCTTATTCACACATCATTCCATTCAGATACCTATTGGAAAAGTGTGCACCATTGATGAAGGTTATAATGAAGTTTTTCACTTGTGAGGGAAGATTTTCCAGTTTGTATCAATACCACATTAGGTTGCTAATGCACTTCACAGCGATGAAACCCCTTAACATGTGTAACTACTTATGTAGAAGCCTCATCAAAATGTCTGAAAAGGTGCAAATGAAAAAAATAGAGCATTACCCTAGCCCTTTTCATCATAGTTTGATAAAGGTTGTAATCCTCCATCAGTTGGTAGAAAAGAACATAGCATGGGATACCTTCATTAAAACAACCTTGTAGAGGTAGGAAACTACTTCACCAAGCCATCACCAAGACACATCAACACAGAATATGGAGGTAAGGTTATCAAGAAAGTTAGAGGAGTTTCCCAAAGCACCTAGACCTTAGGTGACCAAAATATACCAAAGAGGAAAAAGACTTGTGTTTACTTCTCAAGTTGAGAAAAGGGCCAAGCCTTCTACATCAACAGAACATGGATCACATTTATTGGATGAGGAGCTAATTGAGAATGATTTTGACCTAGTTGACTTAGAGACAGAAGATGAGAATTCAACCTTGCAACAAGCTATCAACGAGAAGGATTCCCAAATCATAGAGCTCATGGACAATTTGGCAAGGGCTAGATTTATCATTTCTTTCCTTGAACAAGAAAATAGTCAAGTCAAGGCCAAACAACTAATCATGGAAAAAGAGAAATCCAAGATGTTGAAGCAAGAGGTAAAAGGTAAAGTAGTGTTAGAGCATTATGAGCATGATGAACAAGAAAAGCAGGTTGGAAAGAAGAGGCCTAGGACAAAGGGTCTCAAAAGAGCATTGCAAATTATTGAAGCTCCAAAGCTCTTTTGAGACCATTTGTCCTAGGAGATTAATGAAGACAGAGAATATTGGCTAGGCAATTTCAATGGCCATCTAGATAAGCTTATTAACAAGGATAATAGGGATAACGAGATGTTGAGGCACATGGCCCACCAGTACCAAACCATAAACAAGATTTACAACATCAAGGTCAAGCAAATGCAAAACAAGATGAAGGAAACCATGAAAGGAAAAGATGAGAGGGACAAATTGGAGATGCTTGCTGAATCATCCATGAGAGCATAATATACCTCATTTGGAACTTCTGGACCAATTTTGGGAGTTTTTTGAGGATTTTTTTTTTGGGGTGAATTTTGGTGCAAAATTCAAAAGATACACTAGTACAGAAACACAACGCCTTGGCGCTGCGCTTTTTCCTCAGAGCTATAGATGACAAGTGGCTTAGATTTATATAAATCTAATGGCCTCCTCTAAAAACCCATTTCTTTAAATTTTCAAGAAAGGGCTTAGATTTTGAGAAAAATGAGAAAATGGGTCCAAAATCAACATTCTGCCTCTCTTTTTGACAGGCATTGCACTTTTGGAAACACCTTGGAAGAATCAGTTTTTGAAGGCCTTCCCATGGGTCATTTAAAAAAATACAAGATGTTCTAGAAACTAGACAGGCAAGGCTAGTTGACCATTATTTCAGATTTCAAATTTTATTTCAGAAAGGGACATAAAAGTGGCCTAAAATTTGGCATTGCGCTTCTGTAATTTTATGAGATTTTAATTAAAAATTCCACTCTGTAATTTCTCAGATTTCTAGTTTGACTTGGTCAAAGGTAACTTGATGATATAACTTTAGTAGTTCAAAGTATAGATGATGTAATAATGAATAAATTAGCATGATAGGTTTTTTTATGGTTAATTAGGCCTCATAAATGAAGGAAAACTCAAATCAAAGTTTAAGAGAAGAGTTTGTTTTTGACCTTCTCACTCTCACTTGGTGGTTGAGAGATTCTTGGAAACTGTTCTACCACTTAGCAATTTGACCCCTGAAGGTGGGGAAATTGTTTGTTTTAGTATATATGTATCATTTCTCATTCAGAGATAAGGGATGGACTTCAGAGGAGAGAATTTGTATCTTATGCTTTCACTCAGTTAATCAAAGGAGCAGTTGCACCTATTTTTAAGGAATACATATGCAGTGAGTTTGAGATGTTGTTTTCTTTCTATGTTAGTTTCTTATGAATGAATCCATATTTCTTAACATTTTTTTCTTTCCTCAATGATTTTTCTTACAGTTATATAGGCATAATTCTTTATATTCAAAGCTCTGTTTATGTGGAAAATCATTTTTATGTATTTCTTCCTTTAGATTAATGAATTCATGGCATACATGCTCATTATGACCTTCTAAGCTTCTCAGACCCTACACTACATTGACCAAACTCTCAGATTCATCATAAGACACTGGTATCTTTCTCCTCGTTATGCCTGCCAATGTAACCCTTTGAGGCCTTTACCTAGCTTCTTTTTCTCATCCCTAATCTAGCAACCCAAAAACCCTAAATTTCCAAAAATTCATCTAAGACTATTATATCTAGCCTAAAATCTACATTTCTTCCAGTCATTGACTATGAAATCCTTAGAGAGACCCATCTCTAGTTTAGCAGGGCTAACTGCTGAACTATAAGTGGTTTGAGGTTACCTCTTTCGATTTCCTCTTCAGCCTGGGATATTGTGGGGGACAACATTTTGGCACCATTACCGAGGAAACAATTGATATATCATTCATGGGATTCATTCTATTAGAGCATTCAAGCCTGGTTCTATAGGTGACAACTTACAGTATCTAAATATAGGCTGATTTAAGAAATTATATCAAGTTTAAGGTGTAAAAATTATGGCTCCTAAAAGACATACTAGGTCAAATCGTGACCCAAATCCACATTCTATTATTGATGATCCAAAAGAATTACTTAAGAAACTCAAGTGACCTATTTCGAAAAGTACAACTCAAAAATTAGAAAGGACTACTTCTTTGCTTGAAAATTTATTCATTGTTGGGCATCTTTCTTTTGATATTCAATTTGAGTTATCTCTTTTGAAGTCAAAATATGAGCCTTGCCTCTCTGAAGTGGTACTTGATCCTTTTCAATTTGATTCTCACCTCCTTTCTTCTAAATCCCTCTTTTCTAAAGTTGATCATGAACTGTGGTTAAACTTTGATAAACTCCAGAGTCTAGCTGACCAACTTCAAATCACCACTGAAAAAGCTTACATCCAATATCAGCTTGAAAACCTAACTGCTGCTTCATCCTCTACTGCACCTCCAAATACATCAGCTACTTCATCTCTTTTTACACCACCTCCATTAGTGTCATCATCTTTATCTACTCATCCCATTCTAGTACCTCTACTACATCTCCTAGCATTCATGGCACGGTTTTCCCCTCCAATTTTACCTGCTCAACTCGCTACTCTACCTCAAAACTATGGCCAAAGACTCCCTCTGTTTGATGGAAGTTCAGAAATCACAACCCAACAACATGTTGATAAATTGGTAGATTTTATCGATCTTGAAGAGATTGATGAAGAAGATGTTAAGATGAGAATCATAGCTCAGAGTTTTTCCGGAGATGTGAAGAAATGGTTTCACAGTTTGGTTGCTAATTTTATCAATAGCTCTCAATAGTTGATAGAGTTTTTTTTAGCACGATGGCAAGAAAAGAAAAATCCACTGCAGATTTTGGTTGAGTACAATTCCATGAAAAGAAACCCAAATGAGACAATGCAGGAATTCACAACAAGGTTCAATATGGTGTATAATTCCATTCCTGATGATATGAAACCTCCACCTGGTTTAGCACTTCTCCACTATCCTGAGGCCTTTGACCTAGACATGGCATATCGGCTTAGGGAGAGAGACCCTGCAACTCTAGAAGAAATGCAATAAGTTTCGAAGCTAATCTGATCATAGAGAAATCTAAAACAAAACTTGAGAAACCTGAGAAGGGAGTTTCCTTTAAAGAAGATTCTTCTTCATCTTTAGATGTAAAAATTGACACTCTGATAAAAACTAAGAACTCCATTTCAGCAAAATTACACTGAAGGGCAGGAGGAAGATGAAGAGGAAATTGTAGAAGAAAATCATTTCTTTGAGGAAGATGAGTTACCTACTTTTCTGACTGAGGAAGATCAGTTTTCTTAGGAGTCTTTTATACTAAGTGATTTGTTAACACCCAGGTTGTTCCCTATGACTCCCAAGGGAATACGGCTCGGGTAACCACTAACCAATCTTTGGATTACAGTTCCTAGCCAAACTGTAATCAGAGAGGGCTCTCTCTTTATAATTTGTCTCTGTTTTGAGGGTATTTTAGGCTAGTTATTATGCTCAGGTTTTTTGATTATGTTTTTGGTTGAAGAATCTCTGTAAATGCCTAAGATGTAATATTCAGACAGTTGTATTTCATTGGGCAATGGAGTCTAGAGCTGTGAAATGCTTGAAATGCTGGAATGATGATGTTCAGACTGCAGGGCCTATTGGGTATCTCAACAAACAAGATTTAAACTTAGGTTGTGATGTATGGTTAGCCAATGGAAAGCTATTAAGAATTTTCCATTAAACTGGTGATGTGAAAGTGAAACATATTCCTTAGGAGCAAACTTGAATTCCTGAAACTTAGTTCACTGTGAAAGATATATTCTAATAGTGCAGCAATTAAGAATTACACATATTAAGATTATACCTGAAGAAAACATTCCTTAACGACATAGATTGAGCTCAGGGTGTTGCATGAATAAATCCTGAAGGCTATTCTTTTTCTTTGTTGTTGAATACTTAGAAATTTGGAACGTAAATGGATTATAAAAGATTTGAAACACAAAACAGAGAGAGTTACAGGAAACTTATTGTATTGTGAGATACACAGGAATCATGCAGCTTAACAAATACCAGAACGCATTCAACACTTCAGAACGTTGAGAAATTCCATCATCTTCTGTATTAAACTTCTTGAGAAATATTACAGCACAAGGAACTCTTCAGAGAGGAAAACAACAACCCTGCAAGCTTCTGCGAGGGGCAAATATATAGAAATGTTTATACAAAATATCTCAGGCATTGAGTCATCTAAGAGAGAAATATCTTCATTACTTCGTACAGAAAAGTAGAAAAGAAGTTATTACATCTTTGAATACAACATAACTACTCTTTAATTCTGTCAGAGGATATTTTGACCTTTGGAGGTCACTGAGTCGGTTGGAACGCTTTGCTTAAATGCTGGAAAATGTGCCTTTATGTTTGCTGCGCTGTATTTTCTTGGCTCTGCCACCTGTGGTTTCCTACTTTTGCTTCGTTGGCCGAAATTGCTGCTGAGTTGGCCCAATTTTAATCTTTAATGCACGCTGATTTTGTTAAACTGTGCTTTGCATAACAATTCATATTTTCAAAACAAAATTTGGTGAATGGCTCACTGTCTATAAAATTTTCTGTATTGCATTTGTCCACCAGTCTTGTGTAGGGAGTTGATGCCTGAGAATTGCATCCATAGTCTCCTCTGCCTCTGTATACTTGTAAAAATTGGGAGCCACTTCAAACAGGTGATTGATCTCATTCATTATAAAAAATAGATTTTCTACCTTGTTGTAGATAGTCTGTCCTGTAGCTGGCCCTGTTTCTTCTGAGCTGCTGGGCTTCTCATTGATTTCGATTGTGGCAAATGTATTCACTCTTTTGGCATACTGCTCATGAATGAGAAGTCTCCCTGCGCTGTTCAGTAAGCTAGGGAGTCCTCTGTTTTGCAGCACCATGAATTTATCCATAAACCTTTTTACCTCGTTCTGCATGTCCTGGGTTCTTCTCTCCAATGTCTGCACCAAATTTCTCAATGTGAGAACCCTTTTGATCAACTAAATGGTATTAGTTATATTGGGAATTCCCATGTTTTCCAGCTGAGTACTTGTTCTATTATTCATCACATTGATCATCATGGTGGCAACTTCAGGCATGTTGCCTAGAGCAGCCCTTGACTTGTGAATTTCAGCTTGTGCTTTTGGGATGAGCTCTAGCTGCTCATGGATTGTCTCTATATACTTCCATTGGTCAGTAATAGACTGGCCAATGTTGGCCCATAGCATTGCCTTAAGCCCAGCTATAACTTTATCTAATTTGAGCTCAATTTCTAGCTCTTTTATCCCGTCTTTTATCAGTCTGTTGAGGGGGAGGAACAGTAGTTGGGGCAGATTCCTCAAGGTTTATGATTTGAGGAGGAAGCTGAGAGGTCTTCCCTTCTTCTCTCTGTTTCAGAGATGCTTGCAATGCTGCCTGTGCAGCCTGTGATTCACCCAGCTGTTCTTGTGTTTGGATGAGCTGCTTGTAGAGAGATATGAGCATATCTTTGGCATCTTTATCATGCCTTTGTTGGGCCACTTCATCTGTCTGAGGGTGAATTGTGGTTGGGAGCTTAATCTTTCTCCTTAGAGCTGCCATATCTGCATCCCTCAGCTTCAATATCTCTTGTATGCCCTTGATATCTTTAAGATCATGCCCAATCTCTATGATTATATCTTCTAGGGCCCTGATTCTGTTGTCCTTTGCTTGAGAGGAAGCCCTCTCCAACTCAAGCTGAGAAGCTATATTATTTAGGCTATTCTCTAGCCTGTAGTTGTCCAAGGTCTTATCTGCCAATGAAGCATAGACCATCTCACCTGTTTGTTTGTGTAGTTCAATCTTATCCATTGGGTGGATGTCCTTGGCCATGATTTCAAGATTAGTCCTCAAGTAATCTGAAGAGGACTGTGGCTACAGAGTGGTTGGTGTGAAGTGGCTCATGATCATCTTGCCTTCACTTACATCAAAGGCAGACATTAGACGCTGCTGGTTGGAGGGGGCCATTTTCAATAAATGGTTGTACAGTTGTATCTTAATGGGGTCACTTCTCCTCTTTATGTCTATGAACTGCTGCTTAATGCTCAGTTCACCCTCTCTCTGCTGGCCGGAGGAGCTGACTTCCCCTCCCATTGTTCTCTCTTGTTCCTGCTGGAAGGAACTTGCAGATGCCTCCATACTGGGCATGCCCATACCTAAAGATTGCCCTCTGGGCATTTCTTCCTTAGAGAATGGATTTATTCTCTGTCTCTTCTCCCCATGACTTGCTGATGTGGTCAAGGGAGTCTCTCTCTGCCTTTTTCTGTTCACATCCTCCCTTTGTGGAGTTTGGAGGACTGAGGTTTCATTGGCAGTTTCTTGCCTAGGGGGCACTCTGCTTTGAGCCTGCTGGTCACTGAGATTTTGGGCCTCAACTGCCCCTTCTTGCTATGTGGGCTGCTCCTTTTCCTGCTGCCCTTCTCTTTGCTATGTGTCCTGTTGCTGTTGTTGTTGTGCCTGCTGCTGTTGTTGTACCTCCTCCTGAGGTGGCTGTTCTGATTGCATTTCTTTCTCCTTTCCTTTGGCAGAGGCTTTCTCAGTAGCTCTGGCCACTTGCTGATTTGCTGTGGAGGAAGATGCAGCTGTTCCCACTTGGATGTTTGGAAGAGTGAACACCTGTGCAGAAAGCTCCAACTCAGCCATCTTTAGAAGATTTCTACGTGCTCTTTCATTCAGCTCTTCTTGTGTAATAGCTTCTTCTAGGGTGCCTCTCCTCCATTTAATTTGGTTTGCATGTTGTTCAATGTGAGGAATCTTGAGATGATCATAGCGAGAAAGCTTATATTTAAGCCTCCTCAAAGAGATGAAGTGGTTGGGGTCATAAGGTTTCCAGAGGAAACTGGTCTTCAAACCAAGGTCTTGTAACATTCTATCTACCTCTATCCAGCCTTCCTCCCTTATATTATAGACCAGGTGGCCAAGTTGGTTCCTGACTTTCAACTGTGCCTTCTTGCCCTTTCCTGAAAAGTGAAGCACATCAACATTGCCAAACTGCCTGAAGTATTCTAGGGAAAAGAGCCTCATGGGCACATATCTGGGCAGTCTGTATGGGGGTAACTCACAACCATAAATTCTAATGACTGTGTGATGCTGGTAAAAATACCAATCCCCGATGCTGTATGCTTTTGGCAAGTGAAGGAGTCTTTGCATCTCATCGGTCAATCTTGGAGGAGGTGAGCCCAGCAGCAGAGTCATGGCTGGATGGATGAAGAGATCTATGAACTCACAGTAGGTGTATGGAGAATAGAAACTGCAGTGGAAAGCAGAGGTCCAATACACTATTGATCTGAGGTTGTCCTGTGCATCCTCTCTTTTCATCGGAAAAGAGAATTTCTCATGTTGATAGTATAAGATTAAGTGGTAAATGTAGGAGGTGTATTTGAACACCCTTTCCCTTGACAGGTTCATCAACTGCTCATGCATTTTCTCTGAAATGTAAGTGGCATAGTCATAGCAGACTGAATTTTTGCTAGGAGAGAACATGAGCATCATCAGCAGCACAGTTTCATCTATATACTCAATTGAGTCATACCCCAGAATGGGACTGATCATATCCACAAGGTCCCTGCCCAATTGGTTGAGATAAACATGACTAATGGGAGGGTTTATCATAGTATCAGAATTAAAAAACAGCTGATTGAGTTTGGTAATTTGGGCATATGTCATTCTGGCTCCCTGCCTTATCAAATCAACCAGGGATAGAGGAACCAATTTCTTGTTTGTTTTGAATTGCAACATCTCTTTGATGGCCTCAGGGGTAATATAGAACAGAACTGTGCCTGAAGGGTCAAGCACAGCCCTCTGGGTGGCATCATACTTATCAGCACATAAGTGAATCAGGTCAGGAAATTGATTCACCTGAGGGAGCTTGAAAATTGGGAGGAAGGAATCCCAAATGCCCAAGATGTCTGTTCCAGTCTCATGTTTGATTTTTAATTCATTTAACAGATGAATATGTAACTTGCTATGGCTTAGCATTTCTTCTAAGATTTTATAATCTAAGTCTGCTAATGCCTGCCACTCTAATTGTCTGTGGGGAGCATTCAAAGGGGCAACATTAAGGGCTATGGGAGCCACTGGTGGGTCCATGATTTCTTGTAGGATTTATGGATGGAGTTGCTATGCAGAGCAACCCAAAAAGTTTTCTTTGAGAAAGGAATGTGAATTGTATAGCACAGAGTGAGTGAGAGAGTTGCAGCAATTGAAATACTGCTTGAATTACGAATAAGACCAATGTCTGGTCTCACTCTGTCTTTTGTGGCAGGTTTTTAATGGATTGACCAACTGTCTCACGATTGCGCGAGCAGTTTACAGTTTTTGATAAGAACTCGGGAAATCAAGGCTCAGCTGGTGGTTTTCGAGCTTGCAGTTGGAAATAGAGGCTTTGCAGAGGGAATTTGCCGGTAAAATGATGAGTTTTAGTGTCCTTCGAGCCTTCTGAGTAATTTACAGACAATTTAGGCGTATGGAGGATAAATGATGAGAAATACCTGGCAAACAGTGAGCAGTGGTCGTAAATGTGGGCAGAATTGGTGCTCTGTAGGTCTCCAGGTCGATTCCAGCGGGGTGGCGCAATTTTGGACGTAAAAGACCATGCAGCGGAAACAATAGCGAATGAGCAAAAGTATGAAAAAACGCAAAAATTGGCCTAAATATGGACTTTTGGCATTTTGGCGCGTTTTTTGGATGACGTCAGCATGATGTCATCAGGTGGGGTCAAGGTGGGATGACGTCAGCATGACGTCATCGTGTGAGGTGGCGAGCTGCAACTGGTCCACGGGGATGATGCGGTGGTAGACAGATCAGCATGGGGGCAGACGCAGGAGCTGACGCGAAGGCGGAGTGGCAGTGATGCGGGGATGACGTTGGATGAGTGGATTGAGCGAAACCGGAAGCGGTTTTATATCGCACCGCTATAGTTACGGAGGCAGAATCTGTCAGGCGTACCTCCGATGCATTGTGGGGGAGGCGCGTGGCGGGCGCCTGACGTCACCTTCTGACAGATATCGGAAGGTATCTATCGGACGTCGGGGCCCGTCCGATATGGATAAGGACCGTTGGATTTTAATTGCTTGATCGGACGGCGATCGGGTTGATGAGATGATCGGTGGATACGGATGCGAGCGGAGGCATAAATAAATATTTCTTTTGGGACACGTGGTCGGCGAAAAACCTTAGGATAGGGTATTTTCCGATGTTTTTCAATATATTTCGAAAAATCAAATATCTGTGCCAACTTTGGTTAAGCGGCAAAAGTGGGTTTTTTGGGTTTTTCATAATTTCAAAGGGGTTATGGGTAGGAAGGGGTTTTCTTTGCAAATGAAGGTTTAATGAGTGGAATGACTTGAAATAAGGGAGAGAGGTGAGGTATAGGTTCATCAAAGTGAGCAGATGTCATTTTGATTCCTTTTTAGAAAACATATGGCTATAATGCCAAGGGGAGGGATATTTATACAATGTTTGGGGGTTTAGACACCATGGTGTTAATAATAGTAGGGGAAGGGTAACATAGGGGAATTACATAATAAAGTTAGAGTTAATATGGATGAAAGAGTGAATGAGGGGGAAAACACTAAGTTTATTTGAAACTTTCTTAGTTTAGGGAGTAGATCAAAATGAAAAGAACTTTAGACAAGAAATGTGGCTTCTTAAGAGATTAAGAACCACCATAAAACCTTAGAAGTTTCTCATCCATGAATCTCAGCTGATGAGGGAGTGTTAGTAATAAAATGGAAAAGGGGAAGAAGGGAGGTTAGACATGCTTCTTGCTTGCTGCAACTTGATGAAGAATGACACCTTCTCAATTCATTGATTTTGCTTTGGTGAACAGAGTTAGCACACATGCAACTTATAAGAAATGACCTTTCTGCAACCCCAACTGCCTACTCATCTATTTTCCTAGCATTTTTTGTTTCTTCTTGGAGGGTGCACTTGGACTTGCAAACCCTTACTTGTCTTTTCTTTTCTTTGGCTTTTTCTTTTGTTTTTCTATCTACTTCTACCCTTATTTCTTCCAAGGTCCCAGATTAAGCTGTTGGGAGCCTTTTTTCTCTACCTAAACTACTTGTCTGCCAAGATTAAACAGTTTGGACAGACTCCTTTCTCTATTCTACAACTGAAAATTTAAAACATGACATGGTCCAGATTAGACTGTTGGACCATCCATCAAAATTTGAGTCCATACCAAGTTATAAACACAGATTGGATTCTCTTGGAAATATGTGATCTTTGAATCATCAAAGCTGAGCATATTTGGACCTTTTCATAGCCAATCATGAAATATGAAACCTATTGGTATAGGTAGCTAACAGTGGCTCCACATGGGGATGGTGTTTCATTTGAAAGACCAAGGACAGCAGGTCATATTTCCTTACTCCTTGACTGCTCTTGCCAATCTTGAAGTTTGCTGCTTTGAAATGCCAAAATTGTGTGCTTCTCTTCTTGGTAGACCTCTGATTCTATTTACCTTTTGCTGGCAGTTTTAAGAAAACTTTGAGAAATTTCATATTTACATGTTGACAGAAAATAATATATACATTTGGGTATGTACAATGGAAGCTCAGGCTGTACTTATGGGTGGTAGTCAAAATAGTGCTTCAGCATCCTACCATTCACAGGACCTTCATCCAAGTCAGTTTCAGTTGGACTTTTAAGGAAATAAGTGTTGTTTCCTTGTACTGCTTGGACAGCAAATGGTCCTCTCCAAAGGGAATCAAATTTTCCATGTTTTCCCTTATCCTCTCTTCTTGAATCCCACTTGAGTACTTTGTCACCAATGTTGAAGTCTTCTGCCTTGGTCCTTCTGTCAAAGGCCTTCTTTAGTTTCTCTTGTAAAACTTGGACTCTACTGAAAACTTGGTCCCTAGTTTGCTGTAAACAAATTATTTGATTGATCCTTCTTTGCATATCATTCGGTTCTGCTTGGCTTTCTTGAAGAAGTTTCATAACAGGCACTCCTAGTGATGAGGGAAATTTGGCCTCTAATCCATAAACCAACTCATATGGGCTGGTCCCAATTGATCTTTTGGTTGTTAGTCTATTTGCCCATAGGGCATTCACAAGCTTCTTATGCCAATTCTTTTTGTTCTCTTCTAGTACTTTCTTTATGATATTTACCAGACTTTTATTTGATGACTCAGCAAGGCCATTACCTTGGGGACAGTATGCAGTAGAATGGCCCAAGGTGATGTGAAATTTATGGCAGAAGTTCACCATTTTCTTGGATCTGAAAGCAGCAGCATTGTCTGTTATTATTTTGTCAGGACAACCAAATCTAGCCAATATGTTGTTCTCCAAGAACTGAATGATAGCGGAATCATTTGCTTGTCTGCATGGAACAACTTCAATCCACTTGGTTAAGTAGTCTGTGGCTGTTAAGATCCATCTATGTTGGCCTGAAGATGAGGGATGAATTTCCCCAATGAAATCCAGGCCCCATTGTTGAAAAGGTCTTTCTGTTGCAATAGGCCTCAAGGGAAGTGGCAGCAGCTGTCTCTTTCCCTCAAACACTTGACATTTATGACATGAGGTGGTGAATTTCTTGACATCAGAGAACATGGTGGGCCAGTAGTACCCAACCCTTAGTATTTTATCCACAGTGGACTTCCAGTACAAGTGTCCATCGCAGTCACCTGCATGAAATTCCTTTATGATATTGTCAGTTTCATTCTCAATTAGGCAGTTTAGCAATATTCCTTCATGGTTTTTCCACAATAAATTTCCATCCATAACACAAAATTTAGAAGCTTTCATTTTTAAAAACCTACATTTAGTTCTGGACAATCCTGGGGGAGCACACAGGTTTTGCAATACATAACATATATAAGAGTACCAAGGGGATTGTTCAAAGGCTACATTGATCTTTGGAGTCGCCAGCTCCGGTTCACTGTCCAGCTGGTTAATGTCTAAGGCTTGGAAATTTGCTTCTGTCATTAATTTGGCCAAGCCTTGCCCTTTTATTAGTTTTGTAGGTTTTATCTCAAGGTCAAATTCCAAGATGTTGGCAATCCACTTTCCTCTTCTGCCCTCCAAATTTTCTTGGGTGAGAATGTCTTTGACAATAGGACTTGGCACATATGCTATAACATGGGAATAAAGGATATAAATCCTAAAGTCTTTAATGGCTTTAACCAAAGCATAAGCTTGTTTTTCCATGATTTGATACTTTAAAGGTGCATCTCTAAGAGCTTTGCTAAAGAAAGCAATTGGCTTCTCATTTCCTTGGTCATCTTTTTGCAATAAAACAACAACAATAGTATGCTGGGAGGCAAAAGAGAAAATGATGAAGTCCTTGTCAAATTGAGGATTGGTCAAGACTGGGGTTTGGGTAAGGGCCAGTTTTATACCTTCAAAGGCTTGATTGGCTTCAACAGTCCACTTGACTTTTGAATCTTTCTTCAGCATGTTATTTAATAATCTGATTAGTTCTGCTATGTTTGGGATAAACCTTCTTAAGAAATTGATTTTTCCCAAGAATCCTTGCAACTCTTTGACATTTCTTGGGTGGGGCATTTGTAGGATAGCCTGTATCCTATCTGGGTCAATTCTAATGCCATCTTTAGAAATGATGTGGCCCAACAGCTTACCTTCCTCTAAACCAAACAGGGATTTCTTGGGATTCAGGGAAATTCCATATTTTCTGCATTTTAGGAAGATCTGTCTCAAATGTTTTATATGTTCTTGGTCCGATTTTGAGAAAGGTGTAAGGTCATCTAGGTAAATGACTAAAAAGTCATGAATCTCCTGGGCAAAAGCAATATCCATGGCTCTTTGAAAAGTTGCCCCTGCATTTTTTAACCCAAAAGACATCTTTACATATTTAAAGGTTCCCCACGGGGTAGTGAATCTTGTTTTATCTTGATCATCAGGGTGAACCAGGATTTGATTGAAGCCTGAAAATCCATCCAGTAATGAGATCCTTGAGGCCCCTACCACCCTTTGGAGAATGTGATCCATCTTGGGTAAGGGATAGTTGTCTTTGAGGGATACTTGGTTCAGATTCCTTAGGTCCACACACAGCCTAATTTCACCAGTCTTCTTTCTTGTAGGGACTAAGTTGGAGATCCATTCAGAGAATCTGATTGGTGCTATGATGCCAGCCTTGAACATTTTCTGCACCTCTTGTTCCATTGCTGGGAGAAGCATAGGATTGATTCTCCTCAATTTTTGTTTAAAGGGCTTTTGATCAGGTTTGAGAGGGATTGTATGCTGGATAACAGAGGTGTCATAGGACTTTAGGTCCTCATAACTCCACGCAAAGACATCCTGGAACTCTTTAAAGAGGTCAATGTATTTAGGCTTTTGGTCAGGAGGTAGGGAAGCAGACAATTTGATTATTTTGGGTTTGTCAATTGTACCTATGTTACATTCTTCAATGGCTGCATTTAAGGGCTGCATTTTTGGTTTTCTGGGGATATCATTTGAATCAAAGATGTCTTCTAGTGGAGTTAGGCCTGTTGGTAGAAAATTGTCTTTCAGCTCTATGATTTCAGTTTCAGCATTGGCCACTTCCTCACAATTGATTGATTGAATTTGTTGAATGTTTTCCTTGTTGAAAATAGTTGGATTCCGCATTTGTTTCGCTGTTCTAGGTGATATTGGGTGAGTAATCTGTTGAAACTGTATTTGTGATGGACTTGCTCCATCAAGTATTTGTGATTGACTTGCTGTATCAAGTATTTGTGATTGACTTTCTGTATCAATGTCAATATTTAATCCTGCAAATTCTTGTTGTAGAGTTAGAAAATGATTTATTTGCCTGTCATCTTCAAATACTTGCCAATCATTAACATTGTTTGGAATGGAGGGTCTGTGTTTTACCTCAGCTGTAAAATGGTGATGGGGCTCAAAAGGCAGCTTGCAGGTACTTGCAAAGGTGGCTAAACTATGAGCATGTAGATTGTGGGTTCTAGGAATTTTAGTGATTTGGAATTCAGAGAAAAAGTTTAGTACCTCAGCAACAGCAGACCTGTAAGTCCTTAGTCTTTTGTCATTGGTGACAAAATTTCCCTTCACTTGTTGAATAACTAAATCTGAATCACCCATGATTGAAACCCTGGTAGCTTGTAAGAACTTTACTAACTTGAGGCCTAGTAAAAGAGCTTCATATTCTGCCATGTTATTAGTACATATGAAGTTTAATCTATAGGCTCTTCCTTCTGCATGAATATTTTCATTATTGTGTACCCAAAATCCAGCTCCTGCCCCTAATTTGTTGACTGAGCCATCAAATTCGAGGAACCATAGAATATCCTGTTGGGAAGGAGATTTAATGATCTGTTCATGGGCTGGCAATGTGAGTAGAAGTTGTGGTTTTTCCTTTAGCTTGTCTTCTAGGACAGTTTCATCATTTGATTGGGCATACTTGATATTTTGAACAGCAGCAGTATCTAGTGTTTGATTGACTGTTGTCTCATGGGTGATAATTCTTTCATTTGAGTCTTCCTCTTGTATGAGTATCTTGGTGTCAACCTCACCTTTTAAGGGAGTTGTGATGTTATTGAAGAGAATATATGAGTCTATGTCTGAATGGACAGCATATATGGGAAAGTTTTGAGGCTTTTCTTCACTGTTGACCATGTATTTCATGAGTGTTTCTCTGTACAGTCTTTTTGGTTGCCCGAAAACAGAGATGGTGGCATATGACATGTCTAATTGCAGGGAACCTTGGAGTTTGGCTCCCCATGATCTTGATAACAACATCCCATACTTAGGTGGGATATCAGCAACTACCACATCCATTAGGATTGTTTTGTTTGGGTATTGAACTAGAGACACACATAAATCTTTTATGAGACCTAGACACTTTACTTGGCTGGAGTCAAAGGAAAACAGGTCCTTGTGTGGTCTTGTTATGTCTAGATTCAATCTTTCCATGACTGCTTTTGGCATGAGATTGTGAGAGGCACCTAAGTCAAACATTGCATTATGTAATATTTTATCATGAATATGTAAGCTGACATAGAAAGGTAATACCCCTGTTACTACCGTTTTTCCATCCACTTCTGGGCCAAACAGGAGTTCTGGGGTGTCATCCAGCACATTGACATCATCTTTGTTGCTAGTGAGTTGAAGGGACTTCTTGATCTGTAGTTTATAGATGTCATGCTTGGCTAGTTCTGAAAGCGGGATTGCTACTTTTAGTTTTCCAATTTCAGTTTCTAGATCAAAAGGTTTTTCAGATTGGGTCTTGGGGTTATGGATAACAGTCCTTTCTTTGTTTATTGAATCTTCTTCTTGATTTTTATCTTGACTTTGGGACTTATCCTTTTTACTCATCTCTTGAGGAGTAATAGTTGAATAAGGATGAGAAGGTGAAGTGGCCACAGGCTGCTGTTTTAAGGACAGTGGTTCAGTGATCTCTTCAACAATCACTTCTTCTGTAGGTGAATTTATTTTGTCATTAGGTTCTGTGACTATGACTCTTTCAGGCTGCTGATTATCCTTTATCTTTTCAGGCTGGTTTACGTTCACAGTTCTGCTCCTCAGCTTGTATTGTTTATGGACTTCATAAAGAGTAGTGTCATAGCCTTGTTTGAAGTCAAAGGATTCCCCTGATTTAGTTTGGAACAGTTTGATTTCATCATCCTAATGATCTTCTTGTGTTAAGAAAACTTGACTTTCACCATCTAGACCCATTAAATTAATCTCAGGATCTTCATTGGGCTCTATTGATGTGGAAGTTTCTGCATAATTTTCTTGGAAAGGGGGTCTTATGTCTTGTTCAGCACTGGTCTTGCCGACATTTGGGTTTTGAGTTCTCCTAAAATTTGGATTCCTAGGAGGGTTGTTTTGTGGTGCTTCCCATGATGACTTTCTTTCAATCGATTCCACTCTATCACCCAATCTTTTCATTCCACTGAGAATTGCATCTAGCTTTTGATCAAAGGCAGAGGGTTCCTCTTTGAAAGCAGTCCTCTTTTCCAACCTTGCCCTGTTCCTTTTGGCAATTAGGTTGGCTTCCACTGTAACAACAACCCTTTGGGCCTCTGCAAGGGATTGAGGATCTCTTTCCTTCAACTGATAGGCCATGTCAGGGTCAAAACCATCAGGGAATTTGTACAAGGCTAAATCAGGAGGAGGTCTTAAATTTTGTGGAATCGCGTTATATACATTGTTAAATCTTGCACAATACTCCAAAACAGTCTCTTGGGGACCTCTTTTGATAGTGTCATATTCCCCAAGTATGTGCAGAGGATCTTTCTTCTTTTCCCATCTACTAGTAAAGGCTTGATACAGTTCATCAGGAGTTGTGATGGAGTTTGCATTCATGGATCTAAACCAAGTTCTTACATCCCCAGTTAGGCTTTGAACAAACATCCTCATTCTGATACTGTCATCATCTATTTCATAGGTCTCAAAATGGTCTTGCATCCTCTTAGCATGATGGACAGCTGTCAGAGGACCATTGGAGTCAAAATATGAGATTTTGGTTTGGTAATCTTGGGGTAGAGCTGCAGCATTAGCTGGTATCTACAAAGGTGCATATCTGTTAGCCATATTTACAGGGTTTAGAGGATTAACAGGGGCAGCTGGGATAATAGGAACAGTGGGTACCACAGGGGTGACAAGTAGGGGTGAACCTTGAGTGTTGGTCAAGGGGATATGTGCAGTGGATGAAGATGTGAGAGGAGGAATTTGAGATGTGGATGGTGAACTAGGGGAATTAGGGGTAGACCGGAAAAGGACCTTGCATGGGGTAGAGATAAGGCTAGGATGATCTGAATCTGAGGTTAAATCAGCAAGCTGCTCCTGCTTTTGCTGCCTCCTAATGTTTCTTGGGATGGTATTTGGGTTATCAACAATGATGGGTGGATTAGGGTTAGGATTTGCCCTAGTGTACCGTGGATTTTTCTTAGGAGCTAGTTTCTAACTGTTTTTTAGGATTTTACAGGAAGTTTTTATATCTGCAAGGACTGGATGAAGATTTTGGAATGGTTATACATATTTCAAAACTAAGATGAAGATTCCCTAAAAAGCTCCTCCCTAAAGCTGTCAATGTGATACAGAAACAGGCTAAAGGCCTCTTGACTGATTTCAGGCTTGATAGTAGCTATGTAAGATAGATAGTAATTGAAAAATCTCAAGCACTCCCCAGTGGAGTCGCCAATTATGTTAACACCCAGGCTGTTCCCTATGACTCCCAAGGGAATACGACTGGGGTAACCACTAACCAATCTTTGGATTACAGTTCCTAGCCAAACTATAATCAGAGAGGGCTCTCTCTTTATAATTTGTCTCTGTTTTGAGGGTGTTTTAGGCTAGTTATTATGCTCAGGTTTTTTGATTATGTTTTTGGTTGAAGAATCTCTGTAAATGCCTAAGATGTAATATTCAGACAGTTGTATTTCATTGGGCAATGGAGTCTAGAGCTGTGAAATGCTTGAAATGCTGGAATGATGATGTTCAGACTGCAGGGCCTATTGGGTATCTCAACAAACAAGATTTAAACTTAGGTTGTGATGTATGGTTAGCCAATGGAAAGCTATTAAGAATTTTCCATTAAACTGGTGATGTGAAAGTGAAACATATTCCTCAGGAGCAAACTTGAATTCCTGAAACTTAGTTCACTGTGAAAGACATATTCTAATAGTGCAGCAATTAAGAATTACACATATTAAGATTATACCTGAAGAAAACATTCCTTAACGACATAGATTGAGCTCAGGGTATTGCATGAATAAATCCTGAAGGCTATTCTTTTTCTTTGTTGTTAAATACTTAGAAATTTGGAACGTAAATGGATTGTAAAAGATTTGAAACACAAAACAGAGAGAGTTACAGGAAACTTATTGTATTGTGAGACACACAAGAATCATGCAGCTTAACAAACACCAGAACGCATTCAACACTTCAGAACATTGAGAAATTCCATCATCTTCTGTATTAAACTTCTTGAGAAATATTACAGCACAAGGAACTCTTCAGAGAGGAAAACAACAACCCTGCAAGCTTCTGCGAGGGGCAAATATATAGAAATGTTTATACAAAATATCTCAGGCATTGAGTCATCTGAGAGAGAAATATCTTCATACTTCGTACAGAAAAGTAGAAAAGAAGTTATTACAGCTTTGAATACAACATAACTACTCTTTAATTCTGTCAGAGGATATTTTGACCTTTGGAGGTCACTGAGTCGGTTGGAACGCTTTGCTTAAATGCTGGAAAATGTGCCTTTATGTTTTTTGCGCTGTATTTTCTCGGCTCTGCCACCTGTGGTTTCCTACTTTTGCTTCGTTGGCCGAAATTTCTGCTGAGTTGGCTCAGTTTTAATATTTAATGCACGGTGATTTTGTTAAACTGTGCTTTGCATAACAATTCATATTTTCAAAATAAAATTTGGTGAATGGCTCACTGTCTATAAAATTTTCTGTATTGCATTTGTCCACCAGTCTTGTGTAGGGAGTTGATGCCTGAGAATTGCATCCATAGTCTCCTCTGCCTCTGTATACTTGTAAAAATTGGGAGCCACTTCAAACAGGTGATTGATCTCATTCATTATAAAAAATAGATTTTCTACCTTGTTGTAGATAGTCTATCCTGTAGCTGGCCCTGTTTCTTCTGAGCTGTTGGGCTTCTCATTGATTTCGCTTGTGGAAAATGTATTCACTCTTTTGGCATACTGCTCATGAATGAGTAGTCTCCCTGCGCTGTTCAGTAACCTAGGGAGTCCTCTGTTTTGCAGCACCAAGAATTTATCCATAAACCTTTTTACCTCGGTCTGCATGTCCTGGGTTCTTCTCTCCAATGTCTGCACCAAATTTCTCAATGTGAGAACCCTTTTGATCAACTGAATGGTCTCAGTTCTATTGGGAATTCCCATGTTTGCCAGCTGAGTACTTGTTCTATTATTTAGCACATTGATCATCCTGGTGGCAACTTCAGGCATGTTGCCTAGAGCAGCCCTTGACTTGTGAATTTCAGCTTGTGCTTTTGGGATGAGCTCTAGCTGCTCATGGATTGTCTCTATATACTGCCATTGGTCAGTAATAGACTGGCCAATGTTGGCCCATAGCATTTCCTTAAGCCCAGCTATAACTTTATCTAATTTGAGCTCAATTTCTAGCTCTTTTATCCTGTCTTTGAGGGCTTTCACCTCCCTGCCCTTCTCTGCCACAGCTTGCTTGGACTTATCATATCTGTCATTCACCTTGGCCAATTTATCCCTGGTCTCATTCAGCTCTGCCATTTGAGCTTCCAGGGCTTGAATCTCATTCTTTAGCTTTTGCATGTCCAAGCTAGGGGCCTGCTCTGTTGGTGGAGGTGCTGAAGTAGATGGTGCAACTTGATCAGTCTGTTGAGGGGGAGGAACAGTAGTTGGGGCAGATTCCTCAAGGTTTATGATTTGAGGAGGAAGCTGAGAGGTCTGCCCTTCTTCTCTCTGTTTCAGAGATGCTTGCAATGCTGCCTGTGATTCACCCAGCTGTTCTTGTGTTTGGATGAGCTGCTTGTAGAGAGATATGATCAAATCTGTGGCATCTTTATCATGCCTTTGTTGGGCCACTTCATCTGTCTGAGGGTGAATTGTGGCTGGGAGCTTAATCTTTCTCCTTAGAGCTGCCATATCGGCATCCCTCAGCTTCAATATCTCTTGTATGCCCTTGATATCTTTGGGATCATGCCCAATCTCTATGATTATATCTTCTAGGGCCCTGATCCTGTTGTCCTTTGCTTGAGAGGAAGCCCTCTCCAACTCAAGCTGAGAAGCTGTATTATTTAGGCTATTCTCTAGCCTGTAGTTGTCCAAGGTCTTATCTGCCAATGAAGCATAGAAAATCTCACCTGTTTGTTTATGTAGTTCAATCTTATCCATTGGGTGGATGTCCTTGGCCATGATTTCAAGATTAGTCCTCAAGTAATCTGAAGAGGACTGTGGCTGCAGAGTGGTTGGCGTGAAGTGGCTCATGATCATCTTGCCTTCACTTACATCAAAGGCAGACATTAGACGCTGTTGGTTGGAGGGGGCCATTTTCAATAAATGGTTGTACAGTTGTATCTTAATGGGGTCACTTCTCCTCTTTATGTCTATGAACTGCTGCTTAATGCTCAGTTCACCCTCTCTCTGCTGGCCGGAGGAGCTGACTTCCCCTCCCATTGTTCTCTCTTGTTCCTGCTGGAAGGAACTTGCAGATGCCTCCATATTGGGCATGCCCATACCTAAAGATTGCCCTCTGGGCATTTCTTCCTCAGAGAATGGATTTATTCTCTGTCTCTTCTCCCCATGACTTGCTGATGTGGTCAAGGGAGTCTCTCTATCCCTTTTTCTGTTCACATCCTCCCTTTGTGGAGTTTGGAGGACTGAGGTTTCATTGGCAGTTTCTTGCCTAGGGGGCACTCTGCTTTGAGCCTGCTGGTCACTGAGATTTTGGGCCTCAACTGCCCCTTCTTGCTGTGTGGGCTGCTCCTTTTCCTGCTGCCCTTCTCTTTGCTGTGTGTCCTGTTGCTGTTGTTGTTGTACCTGCTGCTGTTGTTGTTGTGCCTGCTGCTGTTGCTGTACCTCCTCCTTAGGTGGCTGTTCTGATTGCATTTCTTTCTCCTTTCCTTTGGCAGAGGCTTGCTCAGTAGCTCTGGCCACTTGCTGATTTGCTGTGGAGGAAGATGCAGCTGTTCCCACTTGGATGTTTGGAAGAGTGAACACCTGTGCAGAAAGCTCCAACTCAGCCATCTTTAGAAGATTTCTACGTGCTCTTTCATTCAGCTCTTCTTGTGTAATAACTTCTTCTAGGGTGCCTCTCCTCCATTTAATTTGGTTTGCATGTTGTTCAATGTGAGGAATCTTGAGATGATCATAGCGAGATAGCTTATATTTAAGCCTCCTCAAAGAGATGAAGTGGTTGGGGTCATAAGGTTTCCAGAGGAAACTGGTCTTCAAACAAAGGTCTTGTAACATTCTATCTGCCTCTATCCATCCTTTCTCCCTTATATTATAGACCAGGTGGCCAAGTTGGTTCCTGACTTTCAACTGTGCCTTCTTGCCCTTTCCTGAAAAGTGAAGCACATCAACATTGCCAAATTGCTTGAAGTATTCTAGGGCAAAGAGCCTCATGGGCACATATCTGGGCAGTCTGTATGGGGGTAACTCATAGCCATAAATTCTAATGACTGTGTGATGCTGGTAAAAATACCAATCCCCGATGTTGTATGCTTTTGACAAGTGAAGGAGTCTTTGCATCTCATCGGTCAATCTTGGAGGAGGTGAGCCCAGCAGCAGAGTCATGGCTGGATGGATGAAGAGATCTATGAACTCACAATAGGTGTATGGAGAATAGAAACTACAGTGGAAAGCAGAGGTCCAATACACTATTGATCTGAGGTTGCCCTGTGCATCCTCTCTTTTCATGGGAAAAGAGAATTTCTCATGTTGATAGTATAAGATTAAGTGGTAAATGTAGGAGGTGTATTTGAACACCCTTTCCCTTGATAGGTTCATCAACTGCTCATGCATTTTCTCTGAAATGTAAGTGGCATAGTCATAGCAGACTGGATTTTTGCCAGGAGAGAACATGAGCATCATCAGCAACACAGTTTCATCTATATACTTAATTGAGTCATACCCCAGAATGGGACTGATCATATCCACAAGGTCCCTGCCCAATTGGTTGAGATAAACATGACTAATGGGAGGGTTTATCACAGTATCAGAATTAACAAACAACTGATTGAGTTTGGTAATTTGGGCATCTGTCATTCTGGCTCCCTGCCTTATCAAATCAACCAGGGATAGAGGAACCAATTTCTTGTTTGTTTTGAATTGCAACATCTCTTTGATGGCCTCAGGGGTAATATAGAACAGAACTGTGCCTGAAGGGTCAAGCACAGCACTCTGGGTGGCATCATACTTAACAGCACATAAGTGAATCAGGTCATGAAATTGATTCACCTGAGGGAGCTTGAAAATTGGGAGGAAGGAATCCCAAATGCCCAAGATGTCTGTTCCAGTCTCATGTTTGATTTTTAATTCATTTAACAGATGAATATGGAACTTTCTCTGGCTTAGCATTTCTTCTGAGATTTTATAATATATGTCTGCTAATGCCTGCCACTCTAATTGTCTGTGGGGAGCGTTCAAAGGGGCAACATTAAGGGATATGGGAGCCACTAGTGGGTCCATGATTTCTTATAGGATTTATGGATGGAGTTGCTATGCAGAGCAACCCAAAAAGTTTTCTTTGAGAAAGGAATGTGAATTGTATAGCACAGAGTGAGTGAGAGAGTTGCAGCAATTGAAATACTGCTTGAATTACGAATAAGACCAATGTCTAGTCTCACTCTGTCTTTTGTGGCAGGTTTTTAATGGATTGACCAACTGTCTCACGATTGCGCGAGCAGTTTACAATTTTTGATAAGAACTCGGGAAATCAAGGCTCAGCTGGTGGTTTTTGAGCTTGCAGTTGGAAATATAGGCTTTGCAGAGGGAATTTTCCGGTAAAATGATGAGTTGTAGTGTCCTTCGAGCCTTCTGAGTAATTTACAGACAATTTAGGCGTATGGAGGATAAATGATGAGAAATACTTGGCAAACAGCGAGCAGTGGTCGTAAATGTGGGCAGAATTGGTGCTCTGGAGGTCTCCAGGTCGATTCCAACGGGGTGGCGTAGTTTTGGATGTAAAAGACCATGTAGCGGAAACAATAGCGAATGAGCAAAAGTATGAAAAAAACGCAAGAATTGGCCTAAATATGGACTTTTGGCATTTTGGCGCGTTTTTTGGGTGACGTCAGCATGACATCATCGGGTGGGGTCAAGGTGGGACGACGTCAGCATGACGTCATCGAGTGAGGTGGCGAGCTGCAACTGGTCCATGGGGATGATGCGGTGACAGACAGATCAGCATGGGGGCGGACGCAGGAGCTGACGCGAAGGCGGAGTGGCAGTGACGCGGGGATGACGTTGGATGAGTGGATTGAGCGAAACCGGAAGCGGTTTTATATCGCACCGCTATAGTTACGGAGGCAGAATCTGTCAGGCGTACCTCCGATGCATTGTGGGGGAGGCGCGTGGCGGGCGCCTGACGTCACCTTCTGACAGATATCGGAAGGTATCTGTCGGACGTCGGGGCCCGTCCGATATGGATAAGGACCGTTGGATTTTAATCGCTTGATCGGACGGCGATCGGGTTGATGAGATGATCGGTGGATACGGACGCGGGCGGAGGAATAAATAAATATTTCTTTTGGGACACGTGCTCGGCGGAAAACCTTAGGATAGGGTATTTTCCGATGTTTTTCAATATATTTCGAAAAATCAAATATCTGTGCCAACTTTGGTTAAGCGGCAAAAGTGGGTTTTTTGGGTTTTTCATAATTTCAAAGGGGTTATGGGTAGGAAGGGGTTTTTATAGGGTTTTTCTTTGCAAATGAAGGTTTAATGAGTGGAATGACTTGAAATAAGGGAGAGAGGTGAGGTATAGGTTCATCAAAGTGAGCAGATGTCATTTTGATTCCTTTTTAGAAAACATATGGCTATAATGCCAAGGGGAGGGATATTTATACAATGTTTGGGGGTTTAGACACCATGGTGTTAATAATAGTAGGGGAAGGGTAACATAGGGGAATTACATAATAGAGTTAGAGTTAATATGGATGAAAGAGTGAATGAGGGGGAAAACACTAAGTTTATTTGAAACTTTCTTAGTTTAGGGAGTAGATCAAAATGAAAAGAACTTTAGACAAGAAATGTGGCTTCTTAAGAGATTAAGAACCACCATAAAACCTTAGAAGTTTCTCATCCATGAATCTCAGCTGATGAGGGAGTGTTAGTAATAAAATGGAAAAGGGGAAGAAGGGAGGTTAGACATGCTTCTTACTTGCTGCAACTTGATGAAGAATGACACCTTCTCAATTCATTGATTTTGCTTTGGTGAACATAGTTAGCACACATGCAACT
Source organism: Pinus tabuliformis (assembly GCA_031772625.1). Classification (NCBI taxonomy): domain Eukaryota; kingdom Viridiplantae; phylum Streptophyta; class Pinopsida; order Pinales; family Pinaceae; genus Pinus; species Pinus tabuliformis. The sequence continues at coordinate 336,876,618 of CM062805.1, forward strand.
TATAAGAAATGACCTTTCTGCAACCCCAACTGCATACTCATCTATTTGCCTAGCATTTTTTGTTTCTTCTTGGAGGGTGCACTTGGACTTGCAGACCCTTACTTGCCTTTTCTTTTCTTTGGCTTTTTCTTTTGTTTTTCTATCTACTTCTACCCTTATTTCTTCCAAGGTCCCAGATTAAGCTGTTGGGAGCCTTTTTTCTCTACCTAAACTACTTGTCTGCCAAGATTAAACAGTTTGGACAGACTCCTTTCTCTATTCTACAACTGAAAATTTAAAACATGACATGGTCCAGATTAGACTGTTGGACCATCCATCAAAATTTGAGTCCATACCAAGTTATAAACACAGATTGGATTCTCTTGGAAATATGTGATCTTTGAATCATCAAAGCTGAGCATATTTGGACCTTTTCATAGCCAATCATGAAATATGAAACCTATTGGTATAGGTAGCTAACATGATCAACAACTTGTACTTGCAAGTGATGATCTAAAAACCAAAGAATACCAAAGAGGATATTAGAATGTGCTCATCCATTTGCAGAAGCGATAAAATTTAAGAAACATAAATGTACCTGTCACATTGAATCTGAAAAGGTAGAATGCATAGAAAGATACACAAAGAAAAGAAATAGCCCCTATAGATCAAAATAAATAAAAGGAGATTTTCATATTGAGTTGGGATAAAACCAATGAAGCATCTACTAGCAATTTGAGGAAGGATAATGATGTTCAAAGCGAAAGTCATAAGAAGGAGTCTCAAGCTAAAGGGCGCATTGAAAAGAAGGACATCACTACAAAAGAGGTAGATAAGCAGTCTAATCTATTTAGTTTAGAGAATGAAATTTCCAAATTGAAAGTTTCAATTCCTCTAACTGAATTAGTAAAGAATGATAAGTACAAGTTTCAGATTGCTAAAATGTTGAAGGTAGACCAGATGTTAGACACAGTTAATGTTTCCAATGATGAGCCTACAATTCTGTTTGGTCCAACCTTAGAGGGAAGCCCTGAAGATAGTGAATTCCACCTTTCTATCTTAGTCTGAAACTTCATGATTTCATCCTCCATAATGCCATGCTAGATTTTGGTGCCTCACATAACCTTATGCCAAAATTTATTATGGACAAACTAGGATTGAGTATCACCCGACCTTATCATGACCTCTACTCATTTGATTTGAGAAGAGTGAAATGTCTTGGCCTTATCAAAGACTTAGTAGTGTCCCTGGACCAAATTCTAGCCAAGAATGTGTTGATGGACATAGTAGTCACTGATATCCCTCCTCGGTTTGGTATGTTACTCTCACGGTCTTGGGGGACAAAGCTGAAAGGAACCTTACAACTTGATTTTTCATACGCTACTATACCATTATTTGGGCAAATTAGAAAACTCTATCGGGAGAAGAAGATGAAATTCATGATTAGTGGAAAAGAAAAACCAATTAGTCACCCCATCCATGATGTACATACCAATCTAGACTCTTTCATTTTGTATAGTGATATGAATTTAGTAGATGATGATAGTTAGCTTGTAGAAATTTCAGAAGTTTCGGATGTTATAAGTAGTGTACAGGAAGTTTGAAAATTCTCTTGAAAATATTTCTGAGTCAGTGCAGAAAATAGATCTTATTGAGATAGTGAGTCATCCTCCAAAAAATCAAATAGTTCAACCTTCCAAAGTTTAGTTTCTAGAAGAAGAAAATGGTCTTTGGACCATGGAGTTTGATGGTGCATTGGGAAAAGAAGGAGCTGGGATTTGTGTGTGGATTCATGGTCCATTGCATCATTCATGTAAAATTCCATGCAATGTAAGAATGAGTTCTTATAAGTTGGCCTTTGATTGCTCAAACAATGAGGCGGAAGACGAAGCACTAATTGCTGGCCTTAAAATTATGAAAAATTTGGGAGCAAAGAAAAATTTAGTTTATGTCGACTCCGATTTCATAATTAAATGAGTGAAATGGGAATACTAGGCCAAGCATCCAAGAATGAGAGCTTATCACAATGTTGTCCTTGACATTCTTAAAACTTTTTCAGAATATTCTGTCTTTGATTCCTAGAACTCACAATATTATATCCGATTCTCTTGCTACTACAGCTAATATGGTGAAGATTCCCATTCACTACAATGAGAAGTATTAAATTCATGTTAAACACCACCCAACTCTCCTTGATAATATGCGGTATTGGCAGGTGTTTTGGGATGACATACAGATAAATAAATTTCTACATATGGAAGATGAATTTCTGAATTCCCATACTGATGAGAATGATCCAGGAATTGAAGCAACAAAGATTGAAATATTGCAGCTGAAAGACAATAACATTCCAAGAGGTCTCATACCTTTGGAAGTTTATTTGATCATGATGATGTTGCTAGAAATCCCACCATGGTTCCCACAGAGAAAGGTGTTGAATATGTGAACATTGGTACAAGAGACAAACCTAAGATGGTCAAACTGTCAAAGTCTCTATCTCCCGAGATGAAAAGTAAGTACATTACTTTGATGGCATAATTTTCTGATGTATTTGCTTGGGACTGTTTAGTTTTAAAGGTGTATGATAAGAACATAATTCAACACCCTATACCAGTTAAGCCTGATCAAAATCCATTTCGCTAGAAACTAAGGAGGATAAATCCTAATTTATCACCATCCATTGAAGAAGAGGCAAATAGGCTTTACAAATATGGTATTATAGCTCCTATTCAATTTTCTAAATGGATGTCAAATATTGTGCCGGTGAGAAAGAAGACCGAGGAGATTCGTCTTTCCATTGATTTCAGAAATTCAAACAAACTATCCTTGAAGGACAATTTTCCCCTGCCGAAGATGGATCATATTCTACAGAGGGTAGTTGGGTCTTCCAGAATGTCATTAATTGATTGATATTTCAGGTACAATCAGATTTTGGTGCATAAGGATGATCAGTTGAAAACAACCTTCACAACACCATGGGGTATATTCATGTACGCCAAGATGCCATTTGGATTAAATAATGGAGGAGCGACGTTTCAACGGGTTATGGACATAGCTTTCGCCAATGAAAAATATGTATTTCTGGTTATTTATTTAGATGATCTCATAGTTTTTTCTAAATCTAATGAGGACCATTTACATCATTTGAGAATTGTCTTTCAGAAATGCAGAAAATTTGGTATATCACTAAATCCAAAAAAGAGCTTATTTGCCATGGAATAAGGTAAGTTGTTGGGGCATATTATCTCCAAGGATGGCATTCACATTGACCCTGCAAGAGTTGAAGCCATTCAACAATTAGATTTCCCAAGGAACAAAAAAGAAATTCAATCATTTAATGGGAAAATCAATTTTTTGAGGAGATTCATCCCCAACCTTGCTGAACATTTGAGAGAAATGACAGACATGCTTAAAAAGGACAACGAGGTAAGATGGTCTCTAGATGCCAAGAATTCTTTCAATGCAGTTAAATTTTCATTATCTACTGCTCCTAATTTGATCAGTCCTGATTATACTTCAGATTTCATCATATTTTCATTCACCTCAGAGCATACCTTAGCAGTTGTCCTAATGCAAAAGAAAGATCAGAAAAATGAGTAGCCTATAGCGTTTTTCAGTTGAACAATAAGGGATGTAGCGCTGAAATACAATATAATTGAGAAGTAGTCTTTGGATTTGGTTAAAGCTCTCAAATATTTCCGAGTTTACATTCTGCATTCTCACACCATTGATTATGTTCTGACAACAACAATATAAGAAGTTCTTATGAAGACAGATCCAGAAGAAAGATGGGGAAAATGGATTGCAACAATGTTAGAATATGATTTGGATATAAATCCCACAAATCACATCAAGGGAAAAGGTTTTTCCAAGCTCATCGCTGAATCTAATTTTCATGCATTAGATATCAATCTGATTGATGCCCTTTATGAAGAAGAAGAATAAGATTCACAATTACAGGTGTATGACATGTTCACTTCATCTCCATGGTACTCCAACATTGTTTATGTATTGCAGCATTTAAATCCTCCACCGGAAGTGCCCAAAGGTAAAATTAGATCCTTAAAGTTAAAAGCTTCAAAATATTGTATTCTTGATGGTGTTTTGTTTTGGAAGGATCTGGGTGGTGTGTTGCTGAACTGTTTGGTTGAAAATAAAGCAAAGGATGTAATGAGAGATTTACACAAAGGAGATTGTGGTGGCCACCTTTTATGGAAAACTACAACAAACAAAATTTTAAGACCTGGTTTTTATTGGCCTACTCTTTTTTCTGATGTATATAAAACAATGATGAGCTGTCATGAAATGTCATATTTTCCAGGAAAAAGAAAATTTTTACCATTACCCTTGTAGCCTATTTCAGTCACAACTCCTTTCCAAAAATTGGGTCTTGATTTTATTGGGGAAATCCATCCTTCATCATCTGCACAACACAAATGGATCCTAACAGCCACAAATTATTTTACAAAATGGATTGAGGCAATCCCAACCAGGAAAGCTACTGATTATGTTATCATTCAGTTTATTGAATCTAATATCTTGTCTAGATTTGGCTACCCATAGAAGATAATCACCGATAATGTTGCTGCTTTCAAGTCTAAGAATATGGTGGAGTTTTATGCAAAGTATCATATTGTATTGGGACATTCTACTTCTTATCACCCACAAGGGAATGGTTTGGCTGAATCTTCCAACAAATCTTTGATCAACATCATCAAGAAAGTTTTAGAAGTCAATAAGAAGAATTGGCACAAAAAGCTCATTAATGCCTTATGGGTAGACATAGTCAGTACTAAGAAATCCATAGGTATGTCTCCTTTTCAGTTGGTGTATGGGATTGATACTATTTTTCCTTCATCCCTTGTTTCCTAGTCATGAAAATTCTGCAGGAAATGGACAACGAAACAAATGATATGAAGCGAAGGATAAGTTAGATGATCCATTTGCAACAAACTAGGGAGGAAGTTTCAAAATACTTCTAAACTTTAGGAAATAATAAAAAAGATCTATTATCACAAGACAAAAGAAGACAATTTCAACCTAGGTGATGTGGTTCTTCATTGGGATGCGAGAAATGAAGAAAAAGGCAAACATGGAAAGTTTGAAAATTTATGGAAAGGACCATACAAAATCTCAGCTTTCAGAGGGAAAAATGCTTTTCTATTGGAGGAAATGAATGGGGAAGATTATTCAGGAAGAAGGATCAATGGTAGGCTTCTCAAGCACTACTATTCCTGAAGAAATTTATGCAAATTTTCATTACCATTGTATATACTAGTTTACTTTTCATGTCCAAGTGTGAAGTGGCTATCATAGGAGTTTAAAGCCTAAGGAGAAGGCCATTAGGCTTCTTTTATTAGCTACTGTTTTCTTTTAGGGTCATGTCATATCAAATAGTTAGTCAATTTTAAATTGAAGTCTGGTCTTTTTGCATATATAGTGTCTCTCCATACCTGCATTATAACGTTGGTTAGCTAGTGTTTAACATGCGTTACCCTATAGAATAACGCACCCGAAAATGTTCTCGCTTGTGTTACAACTTATTGGGTCATCTAAGCCTTGTATTGTGTAATAATTAAGGCTTGACAATGATTTTCTGAATGATCAAATAGTACAAAGAAAATTCTTCCTAACTGGAGACTCAGTTGAAATTGAAGGGGTGAGATACAAATAGTCTTAGAATACCATGAGACGACTTCTCATTTCTAATTTTTCATAGAATTCAAACTATCAAAGAGATATGTTTATAAAACATGCATTGTTGAATGAGAAATAAGTTTTGTGAATTGATAATTTGTATGAGAGAATTATTGAAAAATCTTGGTAAGAGAAAAGAGGAAGAGAAAGAGAGTAGTAGAATTGGAGTAGAGAAGCAGAGAGGATAAGTAGCAGAAATGAGGACAAAAATTAAGACCATGAAACTAGTAAATTTTATTTGTAATCTGATTAGGGGATTATAGTCTCCTTTCAAGTTGTATCTTGATAAAGAATAAGTCATAGCCTGTTGATGTAGGAGCCTCTTGTGGGTTGTATTCTACAAAACATATTTTGGAGTATGAGCTTCATTGAAATTTGAATCTTGCAGAAGACTTGAGGTAGTAGCTTCCTGTATGTTGGAGCCTATAGAAAATTTGATGTAATAAGGGAGTAGGAGCTTGACTTCACATCATTTTCAACCAAACATTTGTGGCTTTCTTCATTTATGAGTTTCCACTTATATTTGGTGTCATCATTTTTTGCTTGCTAAATGTCTCACTTGTCTGAATGTTTTTCAATTTTGAATATGTATACATGAAAATGTATCTCTCTAGTAGCTGTAAGAAAAACAATCAATAGTTGAACATATACATAATTCATTAGCTACAAAAGAATATGTTTGAAAAATGAAATTAAGTTAGATTGATAAATGAAAAGACACAATTGTTTATTCTCCTCCCCCCTTCTCAGTAATTTCCAATTATTTATCACAATCTTATATTTTATGACACAAGGTGGGAACCTATGCTTGTCGAACTACCCTTGAACATTCTCAAGTTCAATTGAAAGCTAGGAGAGAATCTTATGACACGCATCACCTCTTTCCTTGTATGGTGTTTATTTAACTCTATATTAAATGATAGTATTCATTTGCATCTCTCCCAATGTGACCTAACCCGTGAGGCCATGAAATGGTATATTGAACTTGATTTAGTTTCCTATCATTACTACACCACCTTGGAAAAACATTGTTGAAACATTTTCAGTTATCCTCATAATAAGAAATTATAATTAATCTCATATATAATTTAGGAAAAAAACCTATACCCACAATTATGTTCCTATTCATGAGTGAAGGAAACACAAATGGTTGAGTACAACCAATATTAATCACTACTTGTTGAAATATCAGGTCCTAAGGATGTTGCAATGTTTGGGGCATCTACAAAGGATAAGTCTATTCTATGTGCCCAACATTTTCACTCGATTTATTCATAGTTTGGAACCATATTTTATATCATTCATAACTCTCCTATACCATCAAATAATCCTCCTAGCCCTTAATTAGGACCACATGTTGATAGTGTGGTTGGTTCCATACCCATTGACATTGTAATATAGCTAGATATATGATTGGACCACATGGTTGTTTCATTTCAATCCCTAGCTACTATAACTTTCTCTCAAGTAGCTTCAGCCCCTAAGCATAATCTTTAGGTGCATTTGATGCAATCAACATGATCAAAAAATCATCAGCAACCTAGTATTAAAAATAAGAAAAAAAGAGAAAATTATAGTTTTGAAAATTACTCAAGAGATGCACAAACCTAAAACACCACAAATAGGGGCACTAGTAAAAATAAATGGAAGAATAACTTTGAAATATTTTTAGGGAGATCATATTACCCTTGAGTGCCCAGGAATGGATGAGATATATTGTTATTTTCTATGGTAGTCAAATGGTCAACAACCTATTGTATTTATGAATCCATTTCTTTCCAAACAACAACAAAAAAAATGGTTGTTAATTATGCTTCTCCTCTTCTTAGGGGCATGCCTAGGCATACCCAACAAGGAATCCCATCATATGTGAGAATTATGATGTGTGATGAGGTAGTTAACATGGATTTGTGAATAAAAAACTATGAGACTCCTGAAAGTGGTTCTTCTTTGAAGGACCCAATGATCACCAATTTATCTAATCGACCTCTCTCAATAGACAATCATCTGGAACTATGATATGAACTCCAAAGAATGTTCAATTTCGGTTAACTCATAACTTCAATGCATGGGTGTTACACAACATTTTGTCACTGTCCCTGTACTCCCCGTTCCTTGATCCTATAGGACCTCTACAGTGAACCCTGCATGCTTTGCCTTCATGAAGAAACTCCCATTATGTCCCTCTTCGTGGGTAGATCATTTCCCTTTTAAACCATTTCCCCTGAAACTTTTGTTTGCCCAGTTTACAAGACTGACACTAATGGCCTTTGTCTCCCCCGTGCCAATGTGCAGAGATTAGCACTACTCTACGTGCCAACTAGAGTGACTAAGATGTTTTTCAATTGTGCCAGTCTTGTTATGGATTTTTTTAAAAATTAGAGTCGAAGCTTCCAGCTCTAGAAGCTCCATAACGGAAATTTGGTAAATGGTTTGGCCGGATGGGGTCGAGGATGAAAGTTTGGGCTCCTTTCCACTATAATGATGGAACTACCTCAAGGGATAAGTCCTTCTCCCATGAGAAGAGGATCCATATCCCATCCATATTTCGTATATAAACCTCCCTTCTTCCCAAGCACAAACTAGTGTGAATGTTATAGTCGTAGTTGATAGTTTTTGGCTGAGTGTGAATGTTATGGTCATAGTTGATAGTTTTGGCTGAGTGCAAGTGTTATAGTTGCAAAGTGTTGATGCTATTTTGGAGTAGACAAGCAAGCTATTACTATTTGTAGCTATCTAGTTGTGTGGGGGAGAAGTGTGTTTTGGTTTGGAGTGAAGCCTAAAGGGAAGAGCTTTAAAACTATTATTGTTTGAAGCCATCATGGAATGCTATCAGAAGTGTGTGGGAACCTGGTCTTGTCAGAGGAATACTGCAACGTCAAGACGAATGGTTGTAATCTTTCTTTGATATTAATATATGCAACGATCGATTGATTTCCTACATGTTTTGTAATATTACATATCCATGTCTTAATGTTTCTTGACTTGTTAAGTAGGTTGAATTTCAATTTGTCTATTATTATGTTTGTATGGTATTGTTGTTTACTTGTTACAGGATCTTGAAGAAGGAAGCAAGAGATTGCTGGAGCGAGAAGCGAGGACATCACCAATTAGGATAAGCAACGAAGAGGTAGGCCCTGTTGATTGATTCTAACCTAAGGAAATCTTCCATAGAATGTATTTGTTGTGGCTAGACCCATTATCGGGCTAGAGGAATTCGTTCATGTCCGCACTTATAATTTTACTTCACCACAAATTGGTGACCATACTAGGGAGATCCCATCTTTTTTTTGTTTGTTTTGGATTTCATGATTTCATGAGAACTTTTCTAGTTTCACATTTTCCCTTTGGTTATGTTTCTTTTCTCCTTCTTTCTAGCATAAGTCCAAAATTCATAGTAGCAGATCTGGTCCCTGTTTTGATTTTTTTTTTTCCTTAGTTACCTCGGCCAGCGTGCTTAATCCACTGACAGTTGCACCGACCAATGTGTTACAAATCCATTTGGCATATCAACCCCAACTTACAGGTTGGTGTTATTAGAATTCATCAACCCCTAATACAGTTGTTACATGGCCTAAAGAAGTTGGTCATCAGAATGCCTTACTCCCAAAGAAGTTCCATCACAGAAAACATCCAAAAAGTACCCCTAAGGAGATCAGCGCAGGAAGCCTTCTATCAGGCTATAATGCATTGTAGGACCTACATTGACTGAGTGCTATACATCGCACTTAGTCCCTCTTTAGCCTCCGATGAGCGAACTTGGGCAAATTTCTGTGAGGGTTTGAAGATTCCTTATCCATTGGAAGCCTCTAGAAGTTTCTCAAGTGCCACATGCTCCTTTGAGTTCTCCTTTGGATGACAAAGGGAATTAGGAAACATCAATTCCCTATCCCTCCTTCCATGGAACTGATTTCTAAATTTAGAAAGGCATTCATTACCTCCATTGATACAATAACCTCCTTCACTCACCTATAAATAGATCACTCATCTAAGAGATCTAGGCTGAAAATACAGAGTTGCAAGGAGATGCTGGTGGTATGAGATTAGGATTGAGTGCAAGTATTGTGATATTGTTGGAATGTCATGCTTTTCATGAGGTGAAGAAGGATTGAATTGGAAGGATGATGCTGGATTGAACTCGCATTGGTTGTAATATTTCCTCTTATCAATAAAATTTTTGAGATTTTTCCATTATGTTTGTGCTTATGTTAAATGCATTCATATGTATATCATTCTTTCGATTCTGTGCTATTTATGAACAATAGATCATTATGCTTTGACGAGTTTTTGTTTCTGTAAGTTGTGCAGGTACTTCTCAAGCGATTTAAGTATAGGAAGGAGTAGCGAAATCGTTCAAGGGAGATAAGGAACAAGCGGAAGTTACAAGTAGGTCTTTTTTCCTTTATCTTATCTGTTGCTTATAGGAAAAATTAAGATTGCTTTGACTGTTGTTTCTAGATCAACTACTACATCTAGAGGGTAAGGCGTTCGTAGAAACACTAAATATTCCCAAAACAAATTGGCAACTCCATTGGGAAGCGTTTTCCCTTTTTAGTAGCTAAGTAGCCTCTTATAACATTCCAATACACTATACTTATTGTTGTTTATTGAATTCAAGTCTAAATTCACTGAAAATTGAATCAAATTTCAGCCAAAAACACCTTCAGAATCACTCACTACAATCAATGCATTGTAGAATCTAACTAATGCTTGCTATGCATTGCACTTTCCGCATGGATACAATGCTATGCACCACACTATCTATCACCATAGCCTGCATTGATCTCGTGAAGATTAGTTTTCCCATCTAGGAGCTGAAAGTTTTGTCAATTTTCATGAGTTTGAATTGCGTGTTGAATGTAAATGATGTCTTATCTCTGAAAATAGTCTTTTCATCTCCTTAATCCAACCCTACTTTGATTGGATTTATTAATGTTTCTTTAATGTTTTCTTTGTCATTATCAGTCTATAGTCAAAGTAAGTTTTTGATTGATTATTTTTGTCGATAGAAAAGTGTTGTAAAGTCGTCATTTTCTTCGAATAATGAAGTGTCGTAAAGTCTTCCTTCATAAATAATCGATTGATTTATTTGTGCATTTGATTTGTATTTTCATTTAAAGTGTCGAAAATCTTCATTTCTTTAAAATCAAAAGTGTTGTACAGTCTTCCTTTCCCTTTAAAATAATTTGTCACAAATCGTCATTTTTTATGAAAAGAGTTCTGAATCGTTTGTGCATTATTTTTTCTTATTACATCATTCACATTAAGAGAAACTAAAAAGAAAAACATGCATTGTGCATATTAAAGTTTGTGAATTCTTGAAAGGAATGGTTTAGGGAATTGCATTCGTTTGTGCTCTTTGTTTCTTATTCAAAAAGTACTTGTATGCTCTATCCCTCATAGTTAGGATTTTTATTGTTGAAATCAAATGAAAAGAGTGCTTATCATTCTAGTTGCATTCTTAGGAATTTCAGAACATATTTCACGGTGAACCTTCAAAGGCAAATTTCTAAGCAAGATCAACTTAAAATAAACATCAATTAATCTAACAACGCTTTGGAACTTAATGAAAAACATCTAGAGGTCTAGGCTAGAGACGTGTTCCGACATCTTTAAACCTAGTGGCTGTCATTTTCACTGAGGTTGGGTGATTCCTCTTCTATGATTCGATAAGTACTAGTACATACTTGTGCTCCCTATACCGTCGAGTATATGGTGGGAGACCCCAATAGGTTGCAATCATTTATCCCTAGGAAGTCAAGTCTACCACCTTACCGATCGCAACGCACCGAACACAAAATTCGGGAAGATTGACTACTGTACGTAAAATCCTTGGTAATTTCTCCTTCATTTATCACCAAGGTGTATATTGCAGTTTTGCGGTTTGTTTGGTAAACCCTCTTCTCTAGAATCTCTAGAGTAGTCACTTATGTTCTTTTTCGACTCTTTAAAAGAAAAGGATCATCTGAGCACTTGTCCCTTCAGGCTCATTAAACATCGAAGGTGACTAGAGTCATCTTTTGCTTTTTCTCGACTCTTTAAAAATGAAAAAGTGAAGTTGTGTTCCAGTGTCGTAAAAAATTAATTGACCGCAGATAAAATCCTCTTCACTCGCTCCTTAGTTGATCTTAGGTTGAAACATATGGCGACAGATCCAGAGTCCACCGATCAAGGAATTCCTTTTGATGGGAATCCTAGTCCTTTTCCTCCTTTCAGAAATATTGGTACTCCTTATATGGCTACATTCTCCCTTCTGGGATTTACCATTGGCTTGCCCGTATGACTGTTTCCAACCTCCTTGGTTCAAAATGTCATGATTTCTCTGCAATCGAGTACACCTCCAACTGGAAAAAATCAACCTCCAGTTGATCCTAAAGTTGACCCTTTGCCTTCTTCCTAAGTTGTTTCTTCCTCCCCTTCTTCCTCTTCACCTGGTGAAATTATTGGTACTCGTAACCATGTGGCTAAGAAGAAGAAGAAAGGGAAGAAGAAGGAGAAGAAGAAGAAGAAGAATAAAATTCCATAGAGGGGCAACCAAGAAACCATTGCTTTGAATGCAACATCTGATGAGAAACCATTCGTCAAGCCTCACAAAGTTCGATATCCATGCAAACTTTGTGCGGGAAACCATATTCTTCGAAATTGTCTCGATATTCCTCAGATCTTAGAAGAATGGTCTTCCCGTTCACATCATCCTGTGTCATCAACTTCTAGAGATCATGTTAGTGACACACCATCCACTAGTGACAGTAAAGATCATGGAAAGAAGGGAAAAGTTAAGTTTCCCTGTAGGTTATGTGAAGGGAATCATCCCATTCACCTTTGTCCCTATCTTGATGAAGCCAAAATAGTGTTGGATAACCATCCTGCTTCACCGCAGCGACTTCCATCTGGTTACAGGAAACTATCCCTTAATCGTTCACTAGTTGATGAATTGACTGACTAAAATCAACGGTCGATTGAAACCACTCTCTTTGAAAGTGAATCCTATGAGTCTATACCCGACCTAAATCAATAGGTTGAGGTAACAGTTGACCTGATTCCACCTTCAGCTAATCGTACCTTTCCCAAAGAGAGTGAAAATAATACCACTTAGGTTCTTTTCATTTCTTCAGATTCTAATGAGCTTGGGGGTAGTCCTCTTGTTCCATCAAGACAAGAGGAAAACACTCTCGTTCTCATAACTCAAGGGGTTAGTTCTCTCATTTCTACAGTTACCCCTCCAAGTAGTCTAGTCACTTACTTTGATTGGAATCGACTGGCAAGATTTTTCCTTCCTTCTTATGTGCCTTTCACTATTATAGATGAAGGTGCATCAGTGAGTATCCTTTCCTCAACTGCTTGGCAAGCGATTGATTTGCCACCGCTTGTGCTTGTTACACAGAATCTGTTGGGTTTTAATAGAGGAACCAGTAAACCGTTAGGGATCCTTCCACAGTTACCTATCACTTTGGGAGGAAAAATCGTTTATCTAAATGTGATGGTAGTCCCAGGCCCTCTAGATTACAATTGACTTCTTGGGCGTGACTATGTTTATGACATGGGAGCTATTGATTCAACACTCTTTTGAGTGATTTGTTTCCCGCATGAAGGCAGAATTGTCACCGTTGACCAGCTTTCATTTCCCGGTCAAAATGTAGCTCCTAGTCAACCATCATCCCTAAATGGTCCATTTATACCAATGGTATCATCCTTGCCATGGGTTAATTATGTGGAAACCTGTTCCATACCTACATCAATTGACGATCAATTCAATGATGTCGTACATCATGTACTGGGGGCATTGGAACCAAATCTCTCTTTCATGACCTCTTATGAGTTGTGATTGACTCCGAGGATAGTTCATTGTCTTGTGTCAACCTCATTAAAAAATGAAACAAGGGGTTCGAGGATAGTTCGTTGTCTTGTGTCAACCTCGTTAAAAAATGAAACAAGTGGCATGAGGATAGTTCCTTATCTTGTGTCAACCTCGTTAAAAAATGAAACCAAGGATATGAGGATAGTTCTTTTACTGTGTCAACCTCGTTAAAAAATGAAACAGGTCCATGAGGATAGTTCCTGGTCTTGTGTCAACCTCGTTAAAAAATGAAACAAGGAATCTGAGCAGAGTTCCTTGTCTTGTGTCAAACTCATTAAAAAATGAAATAAGGTCCCCTGGAGCAAAGTTCCAAGTCGAGTCTTTGAGTAGATCTTGTAAAATCCCAGTCGAGTCTTTCACTTGATCTCGTAAAAGAAACTTCATTCCATCCACTTGATAGCCATGAATAGTCAACTTAGGTGAATGTAATGAAGCTTGGGGAGCATGTGCCTAATGGTAAAGTTAAGTTTCCATGTGGGTTATGTGAAGGGAATCACCCCATTCACCTTTGTCTATCTGGACGAAACCAAAAGATGTTGGATAACCATCCTGCTTCACTGCAATGACTTCCATCTGGTTACAGAACACTCTCCCTTTCATCATGCCGGGGGCATGTAAACCAATCTCAAGCATAGTTTTTCATTTCGATCTTGTATAAAAATGAAACTAAATCCAAGCATAGTTTTTTGTTTCAAGCTTGTATAAACATGAAACTAAATCCAAGCATAGTTCCATATGGTTCAAGCTTGTGTAAAAATGAACCCATTTCCATTTTAACCCCTATGATTTCCATTCTATCAGCCTTTTGAGCCTTGGTTGTTTTATTCCATCACCACCATCTCTTTGGCCAATCATACGCTTTCACTTGGTTGTTTTACCCTTTTGAGGAACAGTTGCAATGAGTGGTCTTATTAGCCAGCCTCTTCACATAAGTCAACATTTTTTGAGAAGTTTCAACATCACCGGAACCAGTTGCTAACCTAGACACCACTCGTTCCTCAAAGTAGAGTCCTCTTTAAACTCTTTTCAGACTCTCTAAATAAGAAAAGATTATTGAGCGCTTGTCTATTCCAGCTCGTTAAAGGATTGGAAATGACATCTCTCTTGTATTATTTTATGCTTTTTCGGACTTGAGGGATTATTTTACGAAAAAAAACTTATAGAGTTTTCTTTTTGTCCCTTTTCAAAATCTCTAAACATGAAAAGGACCGAGTTATCTTTGTCGTTAAACTCGTTAAAATATCAAATAGCGACAAACTTGTCCATCTAGACAAGGCTGAGTTTCACCGTCACTAGACTTGGTTAAACATCAAATAGCGATGGGTTTGCCCGAAGGGCGAATTATAGAACAAGCATATCTTATCCTCCTCAAGATTGATAAAAATAAAGAGGTACTGGTCAGCAATGACTGGGGAAAATGGGAAAAATCGAGAAAATTTTATGGTAGTGAGTCACTCTTGAACATGACACTTCCACTTCATCTCCGTGACTAGTTGGGTTGGGTTATTCACTTTGATGGTTATCACACCATTGGTCTATCACACCATCCATCACTTTTGTTTTGGGTCATTGCTACCAATTTAAAACTTCATCCGTTGCAATACTGTAAACCTTCATTTTCATGACCGCCATTCCTGAACCTTCTGTCGTCATACGATTCTCATCCCCAAAAAATCATTTACCTCGTTTCATGTCATAGATGTGGGATACATCAAGGCCCTCCTATGACGAGTCACTTCTTGTTGACATCAGCTCATCATCCAAGGAATTGACTTAGAAACACCCATTCAGTGCCTTGGAGCTTGCATACATCAATGGCAGGTTTCTCGCTTCCGACGATAGGTTAACGTCAATGACCTTCGACCGAAAGACTTTGTATGGTGTTCCACATCAAATCATATATTCACACCATGCGAAATGTACTGTAGTACCTTGAGGGTCATCATTATTATTGGTGATCCCTCTCGCATCTGTTAACAGCTTACATCATTGGCTGGTAATCAGATGATGTCTCTCCATGTTCGACCTCAGAACATCTATTCACATGGTTAGAATTGTACATTGAGTGAAGATTGAACGAGATTGAAGACCCCAGATCTAGTTTCATCCATCTGGGTTGTGATATATTTAGGAGTACCAAATCAAATGTACAAAGGCCTTACACAGATAGTCATCTTAATCATGGATCACGCATCTATATCTGTAGATGACTATCTGATTTATGTACATGTAATGAAAGTTTATAAGCTGAGCATGGGAATGCCTCCCTCAGCTAGTTCATGAGAAAAAATCAAATTATCATGATGTGTTGTATTGTAATTGATGCAGGTCGCCTTCTGTTTCGAAACTTCCTATCCTCATGATAAAGCATTTCACCCGACATAGATATTTACGACCTCATGCTTTAGGGGGCAACTGTTATAGATCCATTTGGGCATATCAACCCCAACTTACAGGTTGGTGTTATTAGAATTCATCAACCCCTAATACAGTTGTTACATGCCCTAAAGAAGTTGGTCATCATAATGCCTTACTCCTAAAGAAGTTCCATCATAGGAAACATCCAAAAAGTACCCCTAAGGAGATCAGCGCAGGAAGCCTTCTATCAGGCTGCAATGCTTTGCAAGAGCTACACTAACTAAGTGCTATGCATCACACTTAGTCTCTCTTTAGCCTACGATGAGCGAACTTGGGCAAATTTCTGTGAGGGTTTGAAGATTCCTTATCCATTGGAAGCCTCTAGAAGTTTCTCAAGTTCCACATGCTCCTTTGAGTTCGCCTTTGGATGAAAAAGAGAATTAGGAAACATCAATTCCCTATCCCTCCTTCGATGGAATTGATTTTTAAATTTAGAAAGGCATTCATTACCTCCATTGATAGCATAAACTCATTCACTCACCTATGAATAGATCACTCATCTAAGAGATTTAGGCTGAAAATACTGAGTTGCAAGGAGATGCTGGTGGTATGAGATTAGGATTGAGTGCAAGTATTGTGATATTGTTGGAATGTCATGCTTTTCATGAGGTGAAGAAGGATTGAATTGGAAGAATGACGCTGGATCGAACTCGCATTGGTTGTAATCTTTCCTCTTATCAATAAAGCTTTTGAGATTTTTCCCTTATGTTTGTGCTTATGTTAAATTCATTCATGTGTATATCATGCTTTCAATTTTGCGCTATTTATGAACAATAGATCATTATGCTTTAACGGGTTTTTGTTTCTGTAAGTTGTGCAAGTGCTTTTCAAGCGATTTAAGTACGAGAAGGAGCAGCGAAATCAGTCAAGGGAGATAAGGAACAAGTGGAAGTTACAAGTAGGTTCTATGTCCTTTATATTATCTGTTTCTTATAGGAAAATTTAAGATTGCTTTAACTGTTGTTTCTAGATCAACTACTAGATCTAGAGGGTTAGGAATTTGTAGAAACACTAAATATTCCTGAAACACAGTGCGAATTGCTGAGGAACACTCATGCTGGCTAGCCTCTAGTGCTTGTTGTCAGTTAGGCAGTCGCGCTGATGCCTGTAAGTGAAGATTAGGGCTTAACCCCAATCTTGGCTAGTGTGTTCTGCTCTTGTATTTTTGACCCCATAAGCATTTTTAACGGTTTTCTCCTTGATTAGAAAGCTACTTTTCATTTGGTTTTGATTGCTTGTTGGCTTGTCATCTTTCTATTTGATTGATTGAGTCATTGAGTGGCCTGCGACACTATAGCATCTAGTTGGTTGCCCATTCAGCAGCTTGTGGACTCACTAAGTCCAGTTGTGGGTGTGTTTACTCCTTGCATTTGTTTTTTGGTCCTTTTACGACTTTGACCTCTTTTCGCACAAGTTTGAAAAAGCTTCATTTACTAGCTTGAACATCTCTTTCCAGCATAGATTACATTGTTAGCCTTGTGTTTGGTAAAGTCCATGTTTCATTGATCTGAATGAATTTCTCTTTCATGTTTTCGTTTTCTTGAAAATCTCATTGTTTTGAAAACGTTTTCATTGAAAGATTGTATGTGAAAAGTTTGTTTCATTGTTTCATGACAAAGTATGAAATTCTAGCTTGTTGCATCATTATTGAATTGAGATTTCTGTGATCCATATTAAATTTTTGAAGATTCTTCGGCGAAAATCACATAGAGAAACTTTTGTGACGCGTTTCGAACCAACCAGTGTGGTTCATCGTCAGGACAAGTTGAATGAGCAGATCTCACTTTGCACATTAAATAGATAGGGTAGAATATCCAATGACCCAATTTTCTAGATAAGGTAACGGCTAAAAAGACAACAGCTAGATTTGACCGGAGAATGACAAGTTTGACTATGTTAAGGGGTACAAATTATATTTATTTAAATAAGTTAATTTGGTTATTAATATTCATATTAAAATGTATGTGGACCATTTTATAAATATGTAATAGAATAAGTAAATTAATATATTAATATAAATATATATTAAAATTAATTAATTTAAAATTGTTAGATATAAATAATAGTTAGTTATAAAATCTAAAAATAGAGTAATAGTTAATTATATTTATTAATTGAAATATAAGATGAAGGAACATATATTTATAAATTAATTTTATATTCATTGTCAAAGAGTTTTTTGAAAATATAAAAATTAGAGAATTTAAGTGTTAGAAAAATATTACAATATTAAAAATTAATTAATAGTCTATTTAAGGGTAAAAAATAGTATAATAGTTTTAAATTAATTAATTATAAAATAGACTAATTTTAATTTTTTTTTTTTGTAAATTAAGTTTAAATTAATAGACCAAGAGTTTACACATATATAAATATTAAAAAAATAAAATAAAAAATAAAATAAATAAATAAATAAATAAATAAATTACCATATTAAAAAATAATTAATAGTTTAAATTAATTAATTATAAAATAGATTAATTTTTGTAAATTAATTATGAAATAAATTAAGTTTAAATTAATAGTCAAAGAGTTTTCACATATGTAAATATTTAAAAAAAAATATTACCATATTAAAAATTAATTAATCGATTATTTAAGGGAGGGGAAGAAAGAAAACGACTAGGAGGAGAGGGTTGGGACCCAACAACTACTGATCTTCTAGCCATCCTCTCTATTGAGATTGTTCGGTCTTTTTTCAATTTCAACGGCTTCCCTAAATTTCCAGTGATGGAATTGCGACACTCTAGCAATCACACTAGCTTCCTCGATGCAGACATGATGATTGGTTTTCTCCACATGCTTTGCTAAAGCGGAAGACTTAGTTCTCATATGCTTGAGGTCAGCTGCATGCTCACTAATCCTTTGATTAATGGAGCGACCAGTCTCACCAATATAGGGGGTCCCACATGAACAAGGAATAATATAAACCCCTTTCAGGTCCTTGGGGTCAATAGGATCCCTCATAGATCTGAGGGACTTACGAATGGTGTTAAGAGGTCTAAAAGATGTGGGGATATTATGCTTCTTAAGAATCCTCGCAATATTATCCATGGTCCCTTGAAAAAACGGAATATGGACACCATGAATCCGCTCTTTGGGTCCTCTTCAGGTTAATGAATTCTTAACTGCTTTGAGGAACACCTTTTGTCCCAAGTGTCTACTATAACCGTTCTCAACAAAGACATTAAGGAGATGGGATTTCTCCTCCTTGAAGCTCTTTTCATCAGAGATCCTTAAGGCACGAGTTTCAAGGGTGTTGAGAACCCCCAACTTATGGGCCAGGAAATGGTGGGACCTAGCATGAAGATATTGCTTCGTATGGGTGTTCTTGTGAAACACTTGGTGGGAGAGGGAGCCATCTTTATTCTTAGAGATAATAATATCAAGGAAAGGGAGGAAACCATTGAGTTCCTGTTCCTTAGTGAACTTAATGGTCGAGGATTGACTATTGAGATGATCAAAGAAGAGATCTAACTCCTCTTGGCCGTGAGACCAGATGACATTAGTTTCATCTACATACCTTTTCCAAAGGTTGTACAGGAGACGGGCTGAGTTTAGAGCCTTATATTCAAAATCTTCCATAAAAAGACTAGCAACCACAGGGGATAGGGGTGAGCCCATGGCAACCCCATAGGTTTTCTCAAAGAACTCACCTTCAAAACTAAAAATGGTCAAGGTGAGGCAAATCTCAACTAACCGAGTGATATAAGGATCAATTAGACGGTTGATCACATGCATGGCCTCCTTTATAGGGATGAAAGTGTAGAGGGAAACAACATCAAAACTGACTAGAATGTCTCCAGAGTCCAGCTTGATGTCCTTGATCTCCTCAATAAAGGAAGCCGAGTCTTTAATGAAGGACCTTGTGTGACCAACTAAGGTTTTAAGCTTCAAGGCAAGAAACTTTGCAAGAAGATAGGTAGGACCTCCAATGGTGTTGACGATGGGCCTAAGGGGAGCTCCTTCCTTATGAATTTTAGGGAGCCCATATAGTCTAGGCATGATAGGATTTCTCTCAATGAGTTTATGGTGCAGGGGACTCACGAAGTCACTGGATTTAATGGCAAGGGCCACAATCCTGGAGATCCTCTTTAACAGGTTTTTGGGAAGCCTCTTATAACTACCACTATTATGAAGATGATCTAACATTTTATTGCGGTAGTCTTCCTTGTTAAGAATGATAGTAGCCCCACCCTTGTCAGCTTTCAGAACAATAATATCTTTGTTCTGATTTAAGGATTTTAGGGCTTCAAATTCATCCCTGCTAAGGTTGCTCTTGGGAGGCTTAGCCTTCCTTAGGATAATAGCACAATCCTACCTAATAGTTTTCTTAATACTATCATTATGTTACAATAATTTGCATCTTTTTATATACTAGAATTGCATCAATATTTGAAAAAGGAAGAGAATTTTTCATTTTCAAAGGACTAATAGATAAGTGCTTGTCAAGAAATTAGGAATTGGAATGATTTTTTTATTAGTTTATTTTTTTAAAAAGTAAGGTAGCGAAAGATCATTTCATTTTTAGTTGCTTGATTGTTTTCATATGATTGAGTAGTTTCTACCCTCTCTAGTGTAGGCATTTCATCGAATTGAAAGGGTCTTGTCCCATTTAGTTGCATTTTAGGTTTTTTGAGTAGCATCGCTAAGACCTGAAAATTGAAACTTAACTCAAGATCAACTCTAAAATGAGTTCAATTGACCTAAGGCGCATTTGACATTAACGATCATATCTAAAAGGTCTAGGCTAGAGACGTGTTTCGACGTCTTTAAACATAGCAATTGTCGTTAGCTTTGGCATTAGACAGTGCTAGCACGGATTTGTGCTCCTTGTACCATTGAGTATATAATGGGAGACCCCACTAGGTTGCAATACTTTATCCTTAGGAATCCGAGTCACCCGCCTTGTAAACGTGATACACCAAGCACAACATTCGGGGAGATTTCTTGCTCGTACTTCTTGGTTCGCTAGGAGGTATTCTGAAGTTCACTGTTGCCTGGTAATAATGTTTATCTACATCATCCAGAGCAGTCATTTGATCTTTTTGACTCATTAAATTTAAAATATCATTCGAGCACTTGTCCTTTCAAGCTCGTTTCTAATCGAAAGTGATAGAGTCATCTTTGTTTCTTTCTCGACTCTTAAAAAATGAAAGAACATAAGTCTTTTATGCATCTTAATAATTGATTGCCCACTATCCAAAACATCCTGTTATTATTTTTGACCAAATCGTGAGTTCCCTTGAAAGGAAATTTTTAAAGCATTGAAGTTATTTGTTCTATTAACTAAGACAAGGTCATCATGGCTGAACCATTTGGTTCACCCAGTTCCTCTTCCTCTTCTCCATCCAAAAGATTGTCTGAGGAGTTGTTTCCTGAGTTATCAGAGTCACTTGAGGACCAAAATGTTGAACTCGCAATTATTTTGAGTGTTTAACCATTGTCATCTCATCCTCTGCCTACTTTCGATTCAAGGTCATTTGCTGATCTTGGCCTGGAATCTCTAGACAATCCCGTTCAAACTCCAGAGAACTTGTCGACCATTGATGATCAGATTGGACTGGTTATCTATCCTCGAAACCCTCTGTTTGACGTTGTGGAGATATCACCATAGCATCCTTACAATACATATGACCAGCTGGGTGTTCCTTTGGAACTATCGCCCAGTACACATTCGACCATTCGTTGTCGTTTGTTTTCAAACATGGAACCCGAAGGCGATGCTCAAGTCATATATCCGGATGAGTCCGAATTTTCTACTCCACACACTGTTGAGGGGGAAAAATTGCAATTGCAGTTCCCTCCCAAGGGTTTCCCTTATTAGGAAGGTATTTCTGCCAGTTTTCCACCCAATTATGTGTCTTTGGCGAACATGGTTTCAGGCACACCTAGTGCCTCATCACTCTACCGTAATCCTGTATGGGCATTAGGCGTCAGGCCTACGTTAGGTCTGTTTGTCATGAACATGACTTCCCAACAAGCTGTCACTCAGTCCCGGTGTAGCCCGCCATTTCAAATACCCTTATATCATCGATCCCAGTTACACGCTAGTCACAACCAGCAGTTTCAAATATTTTCTATGTCAGTTCTTTTATCCCATTAGTTAGTGGCCGGATTATGCCACTGCCTGGGGGACAAGACCTAAATGTCTCTATGATGTTAGGTGCCACTAATGTGAGTGGATCACAAGATCACATGCTTGGTATAAACCAACCCTCTTCTGTTATTATTTATAACCCTGCTAACCCTACTAGATCAAGCAATGTCCAGTACCAATAGGTTCAGAATCCCATTGGTCCATCTGGATCAAGCAATGTTCAGTATCAGCAGCCCTATGGGGCTCAGGTCCAATACCAAAATCCTTACATTCCATATGGTTCTCAGGGATTGGTTAATCAACCTTACACCCTCCAATCTGGGTAGTACATCCAGCCTGGCTACGGGCAGATTCAATTCGGTAATTTCCCGAGCACTATTCAAGTACCCTTGCAATAGCAAGGACAACCTTTACAACAACCAGGGCAGCCTTTGTTACCACAAGGGCAACCTTTGTTGCAACAAGGGCTCTCCGTGCAACACCAAGGGAAAATTATCCCACAACAAGGTCTCCTACAACAACCGCAAGGCCAATCCTTATAGCAATTGCAGCAAGCCACGCAGAAGCCTCTCAACCCATACCCTCACAGGGCCATCCTCTACAAACCTAGGGATAAATTTGGCAACTGCAAGGTTAGCCCTTGCAACAACAAAACCAACCAGGGTAGCAACAACCCTTGTATACATACTAACAAGGTCAACCCTTGCAGGGGCAGGGTCAAGGTCAAGTCCTACAATAGTAGGCCCAAAATCCTCTTGTCTTGGGTCAACGGGTTTAGAATCCCGTCGGCCAAGGGAACCAGGTACAAAATCCATACATCCAAGGGAAACAAGCGTATCAACCTTATGCCCAAGGACTATAGGTCAAGAACCCTCTTGTTTAGGGATAAGAGGCTCATCGCCCTATGTTCGAGGACAACAGGTCCCATATCCATATGTCCAAGGTCAATAGGCTCAACAACCTTTTAACCCATACGTTGCCTATCAGCAACCCATGCCTGAATAATTTCAAGGTGTTCAAGGTTAGAATCCTCCCTATGGTCAAGGTAATTCACAATGGGGGCAACCACAGATGCCATATGGCCAAAATCCCCCACTGTGGGGCCAAAATCCTTACCAGCAGGGATGGGCTTCTCCTACGCGTATCAACCTCCCATGCCTTTTGACACTCAATTACCTTTCTTGGCTACACTCGAGTTGCCAAACGTATCACACCTTATGAATGATCTGATCCTTCAGTCACCATACTGGCCTCCAATGCCATCCAAGATACTAAGTGATTTCCCAAAGTTTGATGGAAAATCTAAAGAAGATCCTCAGGCCCATGTGATGACATATCACCTTTAGTGCTCGTAGAACTCGTATGTGGATGATTCTATTCATCTTTGTATTTTCCAATGAATCCTCATGGGTGCCACAGCGAAATGGTACATTGAGTTACCTCAGAGTACTTTCCATGACTTTAATTCGTTAGCTATGGCTTTCCTCACGCATTTTTAGTTGCTGGTTCATTATGAAACTGGCACCTATTTGCTTACAGTTCTTGAGCAAGACACTACGACGCACATCTCTGATCATATCCATGAATGGATATGTAGATGTCGCCTGATCAAATTTGAGGTAGTTGATCAGTTGCTCACTAAACGATTTACCAAATCATTCATATCCCCAATTGCTTGCGATATAGCTATGGGTGGATGCGTCATTGAAGAGCAAGCCATCACTCGTGCCCGATACTTGGATCTAATTTACTCTCAGTTTGGCACTTTATACGAGTCGTTACCCAATGCTCTGCGGTCATCATCTGATCCTGTAGCATCAAATTCACCAGTTGTTCCTCCCATCGAAGGAGTTATTGGTTAAGTATCCCAGACCCCTTCTAAAACATCTTCCAAATAGAAGTTAGTCTCGAATGTTGCTCCTAATAGTTCATCTCAGAATCTGCCTAGCCTTGGTAAAACCTCAGAGGTCCATGTTGTCCAGTCTACTGCAGCAGAAAAATCCTCGAAAGGAAAGAAGAAAGGCAAAGGCAAAGCTAAAGTCGATGCCCTGAAATAGGGTCCTCACAAATCTTCTGCTGGCGAATCTTTGCAACGGAAACCAAAGTATCCCTGCCTCATTTGTGAGGAGGATCACTACACTAAGGATTCTCCTCAATGATCCGAAGTTAGTCGCCTACTCAGAGGGACTCCTGCCATCCTTAAAGAGCCATTTCCATCTCAGCAGACCCAAATGGTAGACCAACCTCGATACACTTCCTCTGAATCTCAATTGTTCATGATGAAAATGCCCATTAATGTGGCTACCCGATTGAAATATTATCAAACTCTAGCTCCGGAAACTAGGAAAGAAAAAGAAGTTGTACCTTCTTCTTCTACCTCGAGTTCTGGCCCTCTGAAAATTGAGTGCCCTAACCCTGATTCCACTATGCGGCCACCCTCTCAAGGTGTGCTATGAAAATCCTCCTATAATCCCAATGCCCGAGCCACTCAACACTACAATATTGTCGAGGATTTGGCTCAGGCACCATTAGCCATGCCAACTCTCGAGGTACTCCAAAGCTGCCCATCGCAGTGGAAATCTTTTCTGTCAGCTATCGGGGGCATCGATCCCATCGATTTTAAATTGATATGTTTCGATCTAGAGAACCACATTCAACAACTCCCTCATCAGATTGCCTTTCTTATTCAGGTAATAATTAGTGAGAAGACCATCCATCACACTGTCATTGATGAAGGTGCTTCCACCTACATCATGTCAACTGCATGTTGGAAGGCTATTGGTTCCCCTACACTGAACTAGTATTCAAACACTTTGGAAGCTTTTGATGGGTGCAATCCGCGACCCTTCAGTGTCTTACCTAACCTTGCCATCACCCTGGAAGGAAAGACAGTGCAAGTCTAAGTAGAGATTATTGATGCCAATCTCAATTATAATATTCTACTCAGCTGAAGTTGGACTCATGCCATTCATGCCATGGCCTCCTCTTTGTTTCGCGTGATCTGTTTTCCCCATCAAGGGAAATTTGTCACCATTGATCAGTTGTATTTCTTTGCCTCTTCCTCCTTGGATGGCAATGTTTCGTACGTCAAGTACTTTGGTGCTCCCTATGAGAGTGTGGGGGTGGGTCTCTTCAAAGATTCTACCTTAATGGGAACTTTTCCACTTCCACCTCCTCATGTTACCTTTGTTAACATGATCTCGGTAAAATCTAATCCTTGGGTCATACATGCACCAAATCTTGTTGATACTTGGGGCGAGGTTATGCTGCTTAGTCCCGCCTAAGTCAATTATGTGGAAATTGTTTCGGCTTCGAACTCTGCATCCTCTAATTCCCATATGTCAAAGACCTCCCTTGATATGTATTCTCAATCCCCCTGGCTTGGCACTTTGGAATCATCTGATCCCTTAGCCGAGACCTTCCTCGCTAATGAAGGTATCATGGAAATCATGTCTCTCAAGGAACCACCTTGGATCGATACTCATCATCACTCCTCATTCCTACCTTGTCCCGTAGTCATGTCTACCAGTTTCGAAGAGTTATCTTCTCCGTTGTCTATTGATATGTTAGTTTATCCTGAAATGAACAAGATCTTTCAACTAAGGGCACCTCTATCCCTTCATGGATTCAGGATTTTTCTCCCTCCCTGATTTTTTACCCATTTCCCATTATTTCAATGGGGTTGTCATCTGACTCGTAACCCTCCCTCACCCACGGGGCATGGGGGCAAAGCCTTATATGAATTCTACTTAATTATTTGGCCGAGTCGAGGCTTACTCGTCATGTCCATGGTAAACCTCTGGTGTTTATCTATGTTGATTGATTACCTGAGTCCCAGCATGGACTCCCTCAAAAAGTACTATGCTTAGGTCATCTTGCATGGTTACTTATGTACATTAGTGTGTGATTCATTTTTTTACAACGTGGTTTTGTGTGATAGTTTTCAAATAGATTTCCTATTTACTATGATTTTCCTTCTTTGCCGATGTGTGCGACTCCTCACATTGGTTTCACCAATGGTGCTTTCCGTAGTACCCAGAACCTATCATCCACAGCATGGGATATCTATGACCCTAGCGGTGAGTTGATTGACCTTCAAGGTATCTGCCTAGGTCGTAAAACCAACAACATCACTAAATACATTGCGGTCATCAAACTGTTGTCAGAAGCCATTGCTCTGGGCATCAGAGAATTGGTTGTCAACCTAGATTCATAGCTTGTCGTCCTTCAACTCAACGAGAATTATTCCGTCAGGAACCCTCAAATATTATGAATGTATCTCTGTATCCGTCTATCGGAAAGACATTTTGACTATATTACATATCATCATATTCCTAGATGCATGAATACATTGACATATGCATTAGCCAATTACGTGTTGGATATACATTTACGAAACATGTAAAAGATAAGACAAACCATTTGTACCATAATAGATATGAAAATACAACATCTATATATATATATATATATCTATATATATATATATATATATATATATATATATATATATATATATATATATATATATATATATATATATAGATATATATATATATAGATGATGAGAATGTTTGATACATTAGAGCCCCAAAAAATAATATATGTGTCTGAAATAGCATCAGCGGCTCGCAGGCCTCATACATCTATGGTACGCAGGCTATATCTATATATATATATATATATATATATATATATATATGGTGATAATGTTTGATACATTAGAGCCCCAAAAAATAATATATGTGTCTGAAATAGCATCAGCGGCTTGCAGGCCTCATACATCTATGGTACGCAGGCCTCAAAAAATATGTAAATGCAGGACCTAGGAACTACTCAGCATGGTGGTCATGCTAGCACGAGACAGGTCATGCAACACAACTTAGCAATCGGTGGATCTGATCTGAAACTCCCACTGTGTGTCTCTGGTACCAACGAGGCATGTCTCCTATCCAAGCATACTCCAGGATACCATGAGTTAACCCCTCTAGGTTCCTCACGATCTCCTCCTTGTTTTCGTTCCCTTCCTGATAAGGGGCGACATCATCGATAGGGTGAGGTACACGCCTGGCTATCGAGGACATCCCTACTGGCTGCTCTGGTCCAATGTCTGCATAAACAAGAGAAATGTTATAAGAACGCATATACAAAAAAAATTAAAAAATTAGAAAATATGAAAATTAAAAATTTGATTTTTTAACTTCATCATCGAAGTCCTCTCCATTTGGTAAGGGCATATCTGGGTCTCCACAGAAACTAGTACCACTATACAGCTAGTCCTCCATGACGATATTCTGTCATCATAGCCATGAGAAGAATGCAGGGCGCTATGATATATGCTGACCCCTAGTGATCCTGGGCATCAAACGACTCCATCGGGCCATCTGTGGATCACGTGGCGCAGGAGGATCAACCTCAATCAACTAATACTAGAACAGTTGCACTCGTTCCAGGAAAAAGGTTACAAGTACTGATCCGAAGCCAAATTGCTTCAGATTCCCTGCCTTGGCCTTGGAAAACTGGTGCTTGATCATTTTTATTCATTTTTTCATGAAAATATCAAGTTTTGTAAATTTTTTTGACCTATTTTACCTCAAGGACTCGATAATACACTTTTCCTTACTTGTGCAGCAACAACTGATGGATGTTCGATGATGACGATGAGTCACATTTAAGCTCTTTTCTTGACTTGTTAAACTCATATGAAAAGATTGCTAAGTATTTTTTCAGTTTTTGACTTGTTAAAGAGAATAAAAATGGGGGGTCTACTTTCAGCTCTTTTCCGACCCCTTAAAAGTGAAAATATGGTCGAGCCCTTGTTGTTTTAAACTCGTTAACGGATATGAAACATCATGCGCCCAGTATAAGTTCACCCCTTTTTTGGGCTAGGATGCACTATTTATGAAAAAGGTACTCCTTGACTGAAATGGTCAAGCGGTTCTCTCAAGTATTGTTTTCTACCTTTTCAGGCTTGAGAGCCCCAAATGTATGAAAAGGGACCATGTGTTGTTTCTTTTATGTGTCTTTTTCAAACTCTCTAAACATGAAAAAGATACCGAGTTACACCTTTTTCGAACTCGTTAAACTATTAAACGACATCGGATTTATCACCATGACGAACACGAGCTTCTCCTTCCTAGGATTCGTTAAACATTCTAGGTCAGATTCGTCAGAAGGATGAACTTACAGTGCAAGCATATGCTATCCCCTTCAAGCTTGCAATTAAAAAATAATTGGGGTACTCGCCAAAAATGGTGGGGAAAAATTTGGAAATCTATCAGTCATATCGCCAGCTCACTCTTGAACATGACACTCTTTGCTTTGTGTTGGGTTGGGACATCCTCCTTTGTATCATTGACCTTCCTGGGTTTGGGCCGTTAATTTTTTTCCTTCCAATTGATCTTTGCGATGTCATCATGACCACTGATCCCATGGATCCAAAAGCTGCCAAACTCCTAGTTGTGTTGCCGATATGTTAAAGAGTTGTCCCTCTACAGTTACACTTACCTTTGATTCTCTGTATCATCCAAAATCATTTTACATCCTCTCGTCTTGCATCGATGATGTGGGATTCATTATGGCCCTCCTTCGACACAGTTTCTTTCCGTCGACTTCAAATCATTATCCGGGAAGTTGACCGAGAGACTCCCTTCCAGTACCTTAGAGCTTGCATGCCTTAATGGAAAGTTCTTTGCACCCAAAAAAAAGTTCACATCATTGGCTTTTGATCGAGTGATTTCATGGCTGTTCGACTTTAGTCCCTGTATTCACATTTCGTGAATTGTGTTGATATTACCTTGAGTACCATTGTCATTATTGGTGGTTTCTCTCATGTTTGTTAAAAATTTACATCATTGGCTGGTAATCAAGTGACTTTTTAACATGTTTGACGTCAACACATCTATTCACATACTAGGATCTGTACTTTGATTGGGTCATGTTGGAGCGCAAGACCCTAGACTTAGATCACACACATCGAGGTTGCAAAGTGGTGTGACATGGTTTATGATGATATACAGATCTCTTTCAGATGGCTGGCTACAACTAGACCATGAGTTATCATATGTGATCCTTCTCATTATTGGATGGTTGCGACCATACCTTGGTTTCATTATGATCATCTTTGATGGATGGTTGTGCCCATACCTAGATCCATTTACATGATAATTCTATGGATGGTTGCGTCCATGCCATGATTCATGTGTCATTTGACAAAGATCTCAGTTTATGTATATGTATCTCTACTTTCTTGCAAGTTTTCCGACGGCAGACCAGTTCCCCGCATTGATTTATAAAGCATTTCATCCCTCACCCCAGCTTGGCCTTCACGCTTTAGGGGGCATTTGTTACACAACATTTTGTCACTGTCCCTTTACCCCCCATTCCTTGATCCTGGAGGACCTCGACAGTGAACTCCACATGCTTTGCCTTCATGAAGAAACTCCCATTATGTCCCTCTTCATGAGCAGATCGTTTCCCTTTTGAACCATTTCCCCTGAAACTTCTGTTTTGCCCAGTTTACAAGACCAACGCTAATGGCCTTTGTCTCCCCCATGCCGATGTGCAGAGATTAGCACTACTCCACGCGCCAACTAGAGTGACTGAGTTGTGTTTCAATCGTGTCAGTCCTATTATGGAAAGTTTTTTAAATTAGAGTTGAAGCTTCCAGCTCTAGAAGCTTTGTAACAGAAGTTTGGTAAATGGCTTGGCCGGATGGGGTCGAGGATGACAGTTTGGGCTCCTTTCCCCTATAGTGATGGACCTACTGCAAGGGATAAGTCCTTCTCCCATGAGAAGAGGATCCATCTCCCATCAATATTTCATATATAAACCTCCCTTCTTCCCAAGCACAAACTAGTGTGAATGTTATAGTCATAGTTGATAGTTTTTGGCTGAGTGTGAATGTTATAGTCATAGTTGATAGTTTTGGCTAAGTGTAAGTGTTATAGTTGCAAAGTGTTGATGTTATTTTGGAGTAGATAAGCAAGCTATTACTAGTTGTATCTATCTACTTGTGTGGAGGAGAAATGTGTTTTGGTTTGGAGTCAAGCCTAAAGGGAAAAGATTTAAAACTATTGTTGTTTGAAGCCATCATAGAATGCTATCTTAAGTGTGTGGGAACCTGTTCTTGTCAGAGGAAGACTACAACATCAAGATGAATGGTTGTAATCTTTCTTTGATATTAATATATGCAACTATCGATTGATTTCCTACATGTTTTGTAATATTACATATCCATGTCTTAATGTTTCTTGACTTGTTAAGTAGGTTGAATTGCAATTTGTCTATTATTATGTTTGTATGTTGTTGTTGTTTACTTGTTATAGGAGCTTGAAGAAGGAAGGGAGTTATTGCTGGAGCGAGCAAGAGAGGACATCATCAAGCAGGATAAGTGACCAAGAGGTAGGCCCTGTTGATTGATTCTAACCTAAGGAAATATTCCATAGAATGTATCTATTGTGGCTAGACCCATTATCGGGCTAGAGGAATTCGTTCGTGTCCGTAGTTATAATTTTACTTCACCATAATGGGTTTCCCAAAGCTATAGTATTTTACAAAGCTACCCCATGCAATGTACATTATATATCTTTACTGATTGTAATTAGAAGTGTTGATCCCTCAGAGTGCAATATTATAACTTTTTATGTATACATAATTTGGTATTAGTTATCTAACCAAATTTCTTTCCAGATCCAATTTTGAGTACTTGGGAAGTGTTGTAGTAGCTATAACCACCCTCCAAAATTTTTCCTTAGCCTTTTTTGGATCCTCCCTACCAACCTTTCACAGTGCTTTTTCTTGATTCGTCAAGTACTCAAGCTTCAGTGTTCCCTCACATAAAAGCAACATGTCGATCATAGTTAATCCATTACCCTCACAAGCTGTTCACTTGGACTTGGTCCAACTGTAGTTTGAGTAGATTCCCCTTGAAAATTGTGCATTTTTGGAGGGAAACCAACCTTCTCTCTAGAAATTGCGCAATCCTGCCAGCCAACACTCCTAACAAGATTTGAGCAAATTTCCCCTGCAGCCCAGGATTTGAAAAAGTCTTGGCAGCGTTCAGCTGCTCTGCCCAGAAATTGCGTAATCCTCCTAAGCAGTTAGCCCAACTCCTTGCTAGAAATGTGCATTTTTCCCAAGTAGTTGAGAAGCTGCATGCATAAATACTCTGGTTGACCAGTTCCACCTGGGACCGAGGAAACTGGACTTGCATGCATGCATGACTTTATCTTCTAAGAATAGCAAGAGGAAACATGTAAAAGGCATCCCATGATTTAGGGAGCTATTTTTAGCTATCGAGGGTTACATGCAAAGTTGTTTTATAAGTATCCCTCCAAGTGTCGCTTTTTCCTAGATTTTTGGCATGCGCGTCATGTGACCAAACTTATTTATTTGATGCATTAGAGCTCATTCATTCACATCGATCTTGGAGATCTGACATCCCATAACACATCTAGGACTCCTCAACACATCCGGCTCAACTACTCATGGGTAAGTGGCCTCAACTTGTTTTTTCAGCATTTCTATCACTTTTTGTATATTTGCTTGTGTGAGTGTTGTTTTCTTGATTTCTTTGAATGCTTGCTATCATTTACATGTATACTAGATTTTCCTAGCTCTGTTTCAATTTTCATTGCTATCTCACTGTTTTGCATGGACGTTTGCCCAACCAATGAAATGCATAACCCACGTGTATGCTGATATGTTTGCTAAATATTTCATTCATGTTTTGCATGCACTGTCAATCACTTATGTTTTCACTTAGTGTCGCCATGCATTTACTGTCTTATTTTATTTTAGTTGTCCCTAGACTCTGCCTTCACCAAGGCTGCATTACGCAATCTGGGGAGGGAAGGCTCACCTTCCTCTCTAGAAATGAACATTCCTACCTTGCACTAGCCTCCATGACTGTTTTGTGAATTTTTGGAGGACAATGGTTGCTTGGCCCAAGAAATTGCATAAATCTGTCATGGGTCAGCAGTCCTTCCCAACAGGAATTGCACATTGCGCAATCAGCTGCCTGGTTGGATTGTGCATTTCGTAGTTCCAGTAGCCAATCTTGCCTCCCAGATAGCCCAAACTGCGTTTTTTTGCAGTTCTGGCAACCAGTCACCCAGCCTCCCAGTAAAATTTGCGTAATCTTGCTCATCAGTTTCACAGGTATGTGCTATATCTTTCCCCTGATTCGATTTGTTTTCACTAACATATCTCTTGCCATGCATGTTGCTTGTCTCAATATCTTTCAGGTGTTCATCTATCTCAATGGCTTCTAAGTGTTGAGATTGCAACAAGATGATGGAGCTTACTAAAAAGAGTCGCCTTCACTAAGTGGGCCCGCAGGCTATTTTTGGCGCAAGTCTATTTTTAGACATATGGATCATGTCTATGGATTGCAGGTTGCTGTTTATGGATGATTGATCAAGTTGGGAAAAAATAGATGGACTTCTATTTTTGATGAAAGTGTGAGTGATCACAGTGTGAGTGATCAAAGTCAAAAATAGAAACGTCAAATATTATTATCTCACAATAATATTTGGACTATAAACTTAATCTTATTCTCTTGGAGCACTTCAGTTTGAGCTACAGAGGTGGCACATGCAGCTGTCAGAAGGAAATACGATTTTCTTATGAGTCAATTGATTTGTTGCATGCACGACTTCAGTTAGAACTCAATCAGTTGAGTTTGGTGGAGTTGATTGTGGAGTTGATGGAGTTGTGTTCAGTTTAGCTTTGTTAAACTGGTTGTATTTAGTCTAACTGGCAAATAGACTAGAGATGAGTTGGTTGAATTAGTTATTAATTAATTCACAAGTTATTAACTCATAATACAACTAATGAATACATCAGTTAACTCAGTTGCATGTCAGTGCATGTTCAGCTCAACAGGGACAGGTGGTAGAGAATTAGATTGCTATCAGTTGTGACTATAGTTGTGCACCAGATCTTGCACAATCAAGGGATTGAGTATGCCAATGAGTTTTCCCACGTATTTGTCCACATTATAGCTTGTGATCACGTCCAAAAAAGTGTGAGTGACTATTTTGCAGGTGAAAAATGAGTTTGGTAAGCCATTGTCATCAGTTCTTGAGCAGGTATTGAGTAGTGGAGGCAGGCAAGCAGTGGAAGAGATTTGGAGATCAGATTTGAGCTGTATTGTGTGTAACAGAGGTGGAGATACTTGTGAGAAGTATTATGCTGTGTAATGTTACATGAATCAATCATTAATATACAGATAGTTGGGGTTTTTAGCGAGATGCTTTCCTCGGGATACATACTGTGTTAATGTGTGAATGCTCTTGATGTTTTATTGTTATTGATGCTGCTACATTGATGATCAACGTAGAGGAGCTTATGTATTGTGTATGTTTTCCGCAATAGTACATGATCAAGATAATCTCCATTGAATATGTGTTAAATTATTCAAAATTTCTACATGGTATCGGAGCTGCTTGATTTGTAGAAGAGATTTTTACAGGATATCAAGCGAGGATTGATCATCAGATCTACTATTCAGGAAGTGTTTACATTCTATTTCTTCAGGCAAAGTCTGTAATCAGGCCAGGTAGCCTCTGGATTCATCATTCTTTTGGAAGGTGAAATATCCGGTGAATGCCCATACAGTCGATCTCTGTACGAGAAATATTGTGTTCTCACGAATCTTAGATTGGAAGCGGTTGAGTTGGAGCTAGTGGAATTCGAATTTTGCAACAGTGTTGTTGAAAATGTCTTTCAACGGATTGCAAATGTTATTCCAAAGCAAGAGAGACCTGGCGCTCAAGGATAAAATCAGAAACAATAAAGGTGAGAATGGATCTTCATCAAAGGTATCTGATGAAGAGAATTGTGCTTTGGCTGCCAAAGCAAAGAAAGGGAAGAGCAAGAAAGCTTCTCAGTCTGGTGCGAAAGGCAAGAAGCAGGATATGTCCAAGGTGAAGTGTTTTCACTGTCACCAGCACGAACACTATGCCACAAATTGTCCGCAGAAGAAGAAGAACAAGCAAGCTGCTGGATCTGTAGGGGGAGAGGCCTTAGCTTCTTAGTCTGAGCTTGATTTTTCATTGATCGCATGCTTGGTTTCAAGTGTGATGGGATCAGTGTGGTTCTTGGACAGTGGTGCATCTTTTCACATGACGGGAGATAGAGATTTGTTCTCTGATATGGAGGACAAAGATCTTGGAGTGCACATCGAGATGGGCGATGATGGTAGATACAGTGCGACCGGTATCAGTACCATTTTCTTTGAGAGGGAGTCTGGTAAACCCTTTGTATTGAAGGAAGTCATGCATGTTCTAGGATTGAAGAAGAATCTCATCTCAATGGCGATGTTAGAAGACAAGGGGTATGATGTTGTTTTTAGCGAGGGAAAGGCCTTCCTGCGCAGCAAGACAACTGGTGAGACCCGGAAGATAGGGGTTCGAGTGAGGAACCTTTATCAGTTGCATGTAGATGGATGCGCAGCAATGGCAGGCAAGGCAGAAGGATTGGTGAGCCGGGATGATGGCGAGTTGTGGCACAGGAGATTGGGTCACCTTCACCATGGAGCCTTGAAGATACTACAACAGATCACTACAGGGCTTCCTAAAGGCACACTTGCGCAGTCAGATCAGTGCAAGGGGTGTACTTTGGGGAAGTTTGTGAAAGCCACCTTTCACGAGAAGGATAGTCGCGCCACGACGATCCTTGAGAGAATTCACACAGACGTCTGTGGACCTTTCTCAGTTGCTTCGACAACAAAACACAGGTATTATGTGATTTTTGTTGATGATTTATCTCGTAAGTGCTGGATCTTCTTCATGCAGAAGAAGAGCGAGACATATTCAAAGTTCTGTGAATTCAAAGCACTGGTCGAGAAGGAGTTGGGGAAGAAGGTGAAGGCTCTTAGGAGCGATAATGGTGGTGAATACATCTCGGACGAGTTCAAGGATTTCTGCAAGACAGAAGGGATTCGTAGAGAGATCATAGCTCCCCATAACCCACAGCAGAACGGGGTAGCTGAGCGGAAGAACATAACGATTATGGGTGCTACACGGGCAATGTTGCATGATCAGGGCCTACCCCTTCACTTGTGGGTGGAAGCATGCAATACAACAGTTTATGTGTAGAACCGTTGTCCTCATAGGATACTTGGCATGAGTACACCTGAGGAGACTTATTCTGGTAAGAAGGCTGATCTTTCTCATTTGAGGATTTTTGGTGCTAACGTTTACATGCATGTGATGAAGGATGCCAGGAAGAAGTTGGAGCTGACCGTAGAGGTTGGGATATTTGTGGGGTACACTGATACACCCCACAACTATCGTGTATATTTGCCAGACAGTGGTAAAACTGTTGTGCGACGGGATATAAAATTTTAGGAGGAGAAAGCCATGAAGTGTTTGCTTGAGAGGGAGCTACACTTGCATATAGATGAGGAGCTATTAGTTCCTAAGGATGAGCTTCAGGACGTGGATTAGCCATAGGACGAGGTTCATGGAGTGGAAGAGACCACTCATGCAGCGCCAACCATCAGAGGGCGAAAGCGCTTGACAGAAGCTGAGCGACTGGCTAAAGATGTAGAGAAAGTTGTAGGACCACCTACAGCCCAACGCAGGTAGAGACAGTCACCTGATCGGTACACTGGATACATGGCTCTTTTGAGAAAGTGTGTTGTGACTGAGCCATCCTCTTTCGAGGAAGCTGTGGAGGATCCTGCATGGGTAGACGCCATGGTGGAAGAGTATGATTCTATTGTCAGAAACAGTGCATGGGAGATTGTTCCTAGACCAGAAGGGAAATCAGTGGTGGGTTTGAGATGGATCTACAAAGTTAAGAAGGCAGTTGACGGGAGTGTGGAGAAGTATAAGGCAAGATTTGTTGCCCGAGGCTTTTCACAGATTGAGGGGATCGATTATGAGGAGACCTTTGCACCTGTCGCAAGGTATTCTTCCATATGGACGATTCTTGCTCTCTCAGCATAGATGGGATGGCACATTCATCAGATGGATGTGAAGACTGCGTTCCTCAACGGAGTCATTGAGGAGGAGGTGTACATTGAGAAACCCAAAGGCTTTGAAGTCTTCAGCAGCGAGTCGCATGTGTGCAGGCTCAAGAGAGCACTGTATGGGTTGAAGCAAGCACCACGTGCTTGGTACACACGGATAGACAACTATTTCACAGGACTTGGATTCTCCAAGAGCAAAGCGGATTCGAACCTATACCATATTGTGGTGGAGGGTAACTTGCTTACCATTGTACTGTATGTTGATGATTTGATTCTAACGGGTGATGAGCTGTTGATACTGTCATGTAAGAAGGATCTTGCTACAGAGTTTGAGATGAAGGATTTGGGCCTCCTTCACTATTTCCTGGGATTGGAAATATGGCAGCGTAGTGGTGGACTGTTTGTTTCTCAGGGCAAGTATGCTCGGGAGATACTGGAGAAGTTCAACATGCATGGCTGCAAGCCTGTTGATACTCCTCTTCCTGGAGGTTGGAGGAAGGAGGATGCCACTTCGGGAGAGGAAGTGGATGCCACTGTTTATCGACAGTTGGTGGGGTCGCTGATGTATTTGGTCAATACACGACCTGATATATGCTATGCAATTAACCAGCTTTCACAAGCTATGGTTAAGCCTACCAAGCTATTCTGGAAGGTGGGCAAGCATGTATTGCGCTACTTGAGAGGCACATCAGGATACGGTTTGTGGTACAGACAGGAGGATGAGGTGAAGCTATGTGGCTTCACGGATGCAGATTGGGCAGGGAGCCCAACAGACAGAAAGAGCACATTAGGAGGGGTCTTCAGTATTGGATCAACAACAGTTTCTTGGTACAGCAGAAAACAAAGATCCGTGGCACTCAGTTCAGCGGAGGCCGAGTATATGGCAGCAAGTTTGGCTGCATGCGAGGCTATATGGATGAGGAAGATCCTAGTTGGTTTGTTCGATTCTCATTTGGATCCTACTATGATTTACTGTGATAACCAGAGTTGCATAAACTCTCAGCTAATCCTGTATTTCATGATAGATCTAAACATATTGACATCAAGTACCATCATATCAGAGATTGTGTGCAGCGTAGGATCATGTTACTTTTGTACATTCCAACGGAGGATCAGGATGTTGATATTCTGACGAAGGCTCTCACTAGGAGCAAATTCGAGTACCACCGAGGCAGGATAGGGGTTGCTGATAATCCATATCTTGTTGAGAGGGAGTGCTGAGATTGCAACAAGATGATGGAGCTTAGTGAAAAGAGTCACCTTCACTAAGTGGGCCCGCAGGCTATTTTTGGCGCAAGTCTATTTTTATACTATGTCTATTTTTAGACATATGGATCATGTCTATGGATTGCAGGTTGCTGTTTATGGATGATTGATCAAGTTGGGAAAAAATAGATGGACTTCTATTT
The DNA here is from genome assembly GCA_031772625.1 of Pinus tabuliformis. Classification (NCBI taxonomy): domain Eukaryota; kingdom Viridiplantae; phylum Streptophyta; class Pinopsida; order Pinales; family Pinaceae; genus Pinus; species Pinus tabuliformis. The sequence goes on from CM062805.1 coordinate 336,914,060, forward strand.
TTGATGAAAGTGTGAGTGATCACAGTGTGAGTGATCAAAGTCAATAATAGAAAAGTCAAATATTATTATCTCACAATAATATTTGGACTATAAACTTAATCTTATTCTCTTGGAGCACTTCAGTTTGAGCTACAGAGGTGGCACATGCAGCTGTCAGAAGGAAATACACTTTTCTTATGAGTCGGTTGATTTGTTGCATGCATGACTTTAGTTAGAACTCAATCAGTTGAGTTTGGTGGAGTTGATTGTGGAGTTGATGGAGTTGTGTTCAGTTTAGCTTTGTTAAACTGGTTGTATTTAGTCTAACTGGCAAATAGACTAGAGATGAGTTGGGTGAATTAGTTATTAATTAATTCACAAGTTATTAACTCATAATACAACTAATGAATACATCAGTTAACTCAGTTGCATGTCAGTGCATGTTCAGTTCAACAGGGACAGGTGGTAGAGAATCAGATTGCTATCAGTTGTGACTATAGTTGTGCACCAGATCTTGCACAATCAAGGGATTGAGTATGCCAATGAGTTTGTCCACGTATTTTCCCACATTATAGCTTGTGCTCATGTCGAACAAAGTGTGAGTGACTATTTTGCAGGTGAAAAATGAGTTTGGTAAGCCATTGTCATCAGTTCTTGAGCAGGTATTGAGCAGTGGAGGCAGGCAAGCAGTGGAAGAGATTTGGAGATCAGATCTGAGCTGTATTGTGTGTAACAGAGGTGGAGATACTTGTGAGAAGTATTATGCTGTGTAATGTTACATGACTCAATCATTAATATACAGATAGTTGGGGTTTTTAGCGAGATGCTTTCCCCGGGATACATACTGTGTTAATGTGTGAATGCTCTTGATGTTTTATTGTTATTGATGCTGCTATATTGATGATCAACGTAGAGGAGCTTATGTATTGTGTATGTTTTCCGCAATAGTACATGATCAGGATAATCTCCATTGAATATGTGTTAAATTATTCAAAATTTCTACACTAAGAGAATAGGATCATAGGACATTGATGGAGTTGCAGTTGGAGCAGCAGTTGAGAAGGTGTCCTCTAGTTTGTTGATTTATGAAGATATGAAGTTGTATTTAGACAAGGACATCAAAATGAAGTGGCAAGAGGTTAATGAAACATTTGTAGGAACTTTTGGGGAAGACCTTGAAGACTGTCAGGTGTACATGAACATTCACAAGTCAAGCTTGTACTAGATAGCATGTAGATACCCCACGTTCCCATGTGTGGACATGATTCATTGGATTGTCTCACACACTGATCCTGAGATGTGACCTTGAGTAGTGTCAGTGGGATGAAGCTTGCAACCTTCTGGGCACAATATTATGATGAGATGTATTAGATGTGAGAGGCTGTGACTATCATGAGTCCTCCATTCAGCTTGCCCAATAGCAGAGCTAACTCTAGAGACATTCTGAAGGATTGGGTAAAGGAGCCAGCTTGTTTTAGGATGACACCCAATTAGATCTACAAGAGAAAGATATTGAGAAAGGCATACCAATACTTGGTCATATTCGCATGTTGATTGTGTGGCCAAGAAAGCACTGAAACCTTTCCTCAGCGTTGGGTGATCGCACTAGAACAACTGGCTAGAGAAGGAAGACCATGCAATTGGTCTGGCGTACTGGCTCATCAACTAAAGGAACAAGTCACGTAGGCTTGACAATCACCTGAAGGTATATATGTAGGGATTTACATGTCTGTATACATTCTAGATGAAGTTTGTTCCCGACATGAGTTCTCGGGCTTGGAGTGGGCATGGTCACTGATGGAGAGTGTTGTGAACACATATTTCAAGTTATTGTCTGAATGCAGCTTTAGGGGAGTAATCATAGGGCTGTCCAACCATTTTTTCACCCTAGTATATAGGATGATATTCAAACAGGAGCCACCCTGCATGTCAAAGGAAGCAATGGAGGAATTGTTAGGCATTGCAAATTGGTATGCCCCATCGTCCGACACTTTCATTCGAATGTTCAGTGCGGAGAAGCCTCCACACATTATGCCAAAGTTTGCCATGGATGTACTTGTCATGTAGGAAGTAGCATATCACATCTCGGCATGATTGATCGCTAGAATGCAGTGGAAGAAGAAGGCACCTTGGCCCACTCTTCCATTGTGGATTGGGTTATATGAGATTCAGAGTATCAAGCAAGCGAATGTCAAAGCTGAATAGATGAAGAAGTACCCGTTTGACCTCTTGATCCAGGTGGATGTTGGTGTCCACCCACCTATCCCACTTGGACCCCCACGACTATCTCTTTCAGTTTTTCAGTTTCCATAATTGTAGCACAATTTATTATTTTTAGCAGTTTTTCGAGTCCTAAACTTTCGGAGCCATTTTGAAGCCCTAAACGATGTTTTTTTGGAAATTTGGGAGAAAAATGGGTCCATGGACTGATATTTCTCTTCCAAAAGTTGTAGTGCTCGGATAGATCTTTCTAATGAGCTATTAACGCGTCAAACAAAGATTGGGTGCCAAAGTTACGACCCTGGGAAGTTGATGTACCAACTTACTCAAAATGGGGCCCCCAATTTGGTGTTTCAGCTTTTAGGGTTAGGTTTTGGGATGTTAAGGGTTTTCCATTGTTCTAAACAATAAATAGGCCTTCAAGCCTCATTGTAACACAGTTTAGAGGCATGTAGCCGCCACATCTCTTCTCAGAGATAAGCTACCATCGCACTAGCTAGTTTATTTCCATTTATGTTTGTAAGCATATTTCAGTATTTTACAGTAATGAAATGAAGTATTATTTCCACTGAATCTCTGTATTTATGGTTATCTCATCTCTATGTTTATGGTTATCTCTGTAATTTGTTGCATTCTTGTTAAAATCCAGATCAGTGGTATCTGAGCGATCTGCTTTTTCTTTGTTTTTCTTTGTATGTCCCCAATGAGGTTGAGATATAAGGAGTTAGGGCTTGAACTGGTCGAACCTTTGCAAGACTAGCCCCGCAAACCCTGATGACCTCCCATGGTGGATGAGAAGAAAGATGTGGGGGCAAGAGATCCTATCAAAATATTTCTTGAAGAATCCCTCGAGTGACAAAGGAATGTGATGATGGACAACTTTGCGCAGATCCTTCAGCGGCTACCTAGAGGCGACGCATCGACTTCCAACAGCTACTCTAGAAATGCCACTCCCTTTAAGGTACAAGTTAATTTTGAAATCCCCAACTTCGAGGGTTAGATAGACACAAATGCCGTAGATAAATGGTTAAATCTACTAGAAGGGTATTTTTTTGTTCATGAATTTTCAAGTTGAGAAAAGATTGTTTTCACTCTTCTCAAAGCAGCGCCCCACGTCAAGGACTAGTGGGAAACCTACTTCAAGCAGAAGAATGAAAGTATGGGCTCACTATTTTCAGCCGCATCCACTTGGGATTCATTCCGGGACACTGTCAAGGAGCAGTACTACCCTGTCAAAAGCTATGAGGACAAATACATCAAATGGACCACACTGCTGCAGGGAAGGGACCAAGATGTGTTGGAGTTCACAAACATTTTTCATACCCTCCACACATAGTTGGGTATCAAAGATTTTGAGCTGCATTTGGTACTCAAATATCGCGGCTACCTACACAGGTACATCCAGGAAGCGATGGAGTTCCTGAACATCTCCTCACTTAGCAAGGTGTACCAGTATGCTGTCAAAATTGAGTAGAAGTTCAAACAGAAGAAGCGACAATTTGGATCTACAAATCCAAAGACCAAAGGACAAAACCAAGGCGAGATGACCTAAGACAACCCTGAAGCCACAAGAAAATAACAACACAACGAAGTTGAAGAAGGACATAGGAAAGTGGTGTGAGTTCCATAAGAGCCCCACTCACAACACAAGTGAGTGTCAGACCAAGTAGTCACTGGTGGCAGAGTTGAAGGCTTCAAAATCAGATGCATGTTCCGACCCTGAGTCAGAACCTGACAAGGGGAATGGCAAAGGGAAGCAGATCATTGATGCGGAGCCTAGTGCCACTGTTGCCACCACCAAGATCTAGAAGAATGAGCCCGAAGATCCAGAGGAAGGGGAGCGTCTTTTCCACTCACAAATGTGGGTGAATGGTTCGCCACTACAATTCATTATCGACAATGGCAGTCAAAGGAACCTCATTTCAGTAGAGGTCGTGAAGTGGTTAGGCCTACTGACTACACAACACCCACAACCATACAGTATCAAGTGGCTTCATGAAGGATGAGATCTCTGAGTCTACCAGCAATTCTGCCTTCCCTACAGCATCAATCCCTTCACAGGTGAGGTATTGTGTGATGTTACACCTCTGGATGTTTGTGATGCTTTATTAGGCCAACCATACTTGTGGAGGTAAAATGTTGTGTATGAGTCAAGGCCTCGTGCTATTATTATTTCTTTGGGTAAATTCATTATACCGGATACCGGAGGTAGCCCCACCTACCTCCACCTCTTTCATCACTACTGAGAAAGGAAACAAGCTCATCTCACAGATTAGGAAATTTATTTTATGTCTAGTTCACTCCCAAAGTAAGGGGAAGATCGTTGCCACATCCATGACCCCCGCGAAGGGTTCCTCCATGCATGAGCAGTAGCAAAGGGATACAGTCATGACAGAACATAGGAACAACTTCTCCCCACCCACAGGGGTACCACACAAGTTTCAAGTGGGTGACAAAGTTTAGTTACATATGCAAAAAGAATGCCTACAAGAGTCCATCAGAAGCTCAGACCACTCCGACATGGTCCTTGCAACATTAACAAGGTGGTGGGAAACAATGCTTTGGAGCACAACATTCCTCCATTAATTCACCTGCACCAAGTGTTCAATGTGTATCACCCTCGACCATGCTGCCCACCATTACTAGACACATCCGAGATTGTAGAACAGCTCACGAAGGACCAAGTTCAGCAGATGGAGGAATTCAATGCCATGGGGACCATTGATTCCTAAGGGGGGAGGAATGATCCAGGTGGATGTTGGTGGCCACCCACCTATCCCACTTTGACCCCCACGTCTATCTCTTTCAGTTTTTCAGTTTCCGTAATTGTAGCACAATTTACTATTTTAGCAGTTTTTTGGGCCTTGAACTTCCGGAGCCATTTTGAGGCCCTAAACGATGTCTTTTGGGAAATCCCAAAGTTTCTCTTCCCAAATTTGTAGTTCTTGGATAGATATTTCTAACGAGCTATTGTACGTGTCAACGAAGATCAGGTGCCAAAGTTACAACCCCAGGAAGTTGATGTACCAACTTACCCAAAACGGGGCCCACAATTTGGCATTTCATCTTCTAGGGTTAGGTTTTGGGATTTTAAGGGTTTTCCATTGTTTCTCAACAATAAATAGGCCTTCGAGCCTCATTGTAACACAATTTAGAGGCATGTAGCCACCACATCTCTTCTCAGAGATAAGCTACCATCGCCCTAGCTGGTTTATTTCCATTTCTATTTGTAAGCATATTTTAGTATTTTACAGTAATGAAATGAAGTATTATTTCCACTGCATCTCTATATTTATGGTTATCTCATCTCTATGTTTATAGTTATCTCTGTAATTTGTTGCGTTCCTGTTTAAATCTGGATCACCTCCGAAGCTTCAACCCATATGACCCACATTGCATTGTGAATGATCACTGCATGAGAGTTCAATTCAACTGGATCCATGGGGCATTTCATTGGGCCGAGGAAGACTCATGGAGGTATTGCTACAATTCCTCCAGACCCAATGAAAAGGTCAAATTCGCTATAGAGTGGTTAGCAAAGCAGCATGAAGTAGCATCACAAAGAGTACCAGCAGTAGCAGAAACATCAGAGGTAGTAGAGCCAAGCATACTTGTGTGTGACAAAGGGAAGAAGAAGATTGTCGACCACATGGAGGAGGAGCAAAGATGCAAGTTTCGAGTAGATCCACTTATAGAACAAGCAACTATTGCTATTCAGGCAAAGAGGCAGCAACGCGACAAGTGCATTGTGTGAAGGCAGAGGGATAAGAAGAGACTGGAAGGAGCAGAGAAAGAGTTACATGAGATGAGAGAGCAAATTCGGAAAGAACGAGAGCTTCGCTAACATGAGAAGGAAGCGTAGCAGCAGTAGATATAGAAGGGGGCACATCATGTGCAGACATATGAAGTAGTGCTCATACATGTAGTTGATTCATTTGAACAACTGGCATCAGCCAAACAGGGTGAACCATTGCAGGGGAAAGACTTTGCTCATGAGATAGAACAGGCGCTTGAATAGTTGGATGTAGACATGGAGCAGCAGGAGTTGGAATAGGACACTGACCTCATGCCTCACCACAAAGTGGTTGACTCACCCACTTCAATGCATCCAGATGATGAGCAAGTCTCAAATGACTAAGGAGGCACTGAGATCCTTGGTGGTCAGCCAGAAACAAATGTGCACAACATCTCCTTTGATGAATCTCATCATAGAGTTGTGAAATCTCACATAGTACCGACTCTAGAGGACCAAACATCCCCTGCACAAGTTGAATAACAAGTGATCATGACTAATGTGCACAAGCATCTAGCTGCTTTGGCCGATGCAACTAGAGTGTATGCTAAAGCCACTAGCTCAAGTGTTTGTTTCCTCATAGCTGAGAATGAGAGAATGGTGAAGGAAATACAAGTGGCCAAGCAAGGAGGAGACTTGGTGACAATGTGTGCCCAAGCTCAACTGAAGAAGGAAATACTAGATGAAGTATTGTCCGTTGACACAGTTATGTGAACATTGTACTCCAAGTTTGGTACCATACACCAAGCAGTCGTCCATCTCCACGGATAGCAATAGAAATGTGCAAGAAGAGCATGCATCTTGAAGAACATACATGCTGTTGTTGATAACATGAAAGCTTGGACGATGAAATACAAGGGAGCCCTGCTTCACTTGCCAAAGATGATGAGGGCCAATGCTATCGAGCTGCAAGCATGTATATGGAGTTAGATCTAGAACTATGAGGACCTACCGAAACTCATCACTAGCATACAAGCTTCCTATGCATGAGTATTCAAGAGAATGGATGTTGTGGTGCACACATATGTGATCCCATCACTTGGGACTCTCACCCACGTGAAGACAAAGACGTAGGTCCTGTTATCACCCCAAGAAACTCTCCTAGGTTGTAGCTCGGAGATGCTCAGGAACATTACAAACTCAACTTAATGTTGGAAATGGATGAATGGAAGGAATGATGCATATTCAAGCCAGATAACCACTCCTACTTTGCTTGACTCCAGACATGCATGCGTGAACACCCCTAGACTACAAGGCTTTAGACCACTAATTACTCACAGTTTAAGGATTGGGTAAATATGGAGAATACTGACCACACCTATAGATGCACAGGACCCTGTGATGGTCGGCTGCAACCAGTAAAAAGGTAAGCAAATCTAATTCCCTAGTGCACAGACAGGATGACAGCTCTCTGTCACTAAGTGAAAAGAAACCTGATCAATACATTCACTAATACATACAAGATTATAACACAGAGGTAGGATGATAGCTCCTCTAATGCTACACATCAAGAGTTCAGGAAAAATGCATATCAAGCACAGCCTAGAACAGAAAAGAGATGGAAAGTGAGAAATTAACAACAAAAGAAGCTTGTATTAGCTGAAAATGAAGACGAGACACTACAAGTATCAAAGTAGTTACAGTCTCCAGAAGTTGAACCTTACATCAAAACAACAACCATCAACCCTGATTACATCTATTTTTTGGGTATATATAGAGTTTGATTACAAAAATGTTCTGCTATTCTAGGCGTGGAGGGGTCATAATTGACCACCAACCGCTTTAACTGCCTAGCAGAACTTCTGAGTGTAATTTCTTGCCATAACGAACAAAATTGATCTTCTTTGGATGCTCTACTATCATTCTCGAGCAGGTGGAGTGTCGTATGGATAAAATTCCTTAACTGTTGAATGCATTTTAATTGCTCAAGGCATGTCCTTTTCTTCTTGGCCATCCTCCCTATTAAATGCGGTTGTTGAGGATCTATTACGCCGAGTACTGGATGCTAGCCACGTTTGTCCTTTGGATGCATGGGACAGGCTATGGAGAAGAAGGCTGCATGGCAGACGCATGAGCATGACGGGAACAGATCTCAGCCATTGGATCAAACGGATGGATGGCGGAGGTCGCTCGGTAGGAGGTATTGGGCGGAAGCGGGGATGGACAATCGTGAGCCATTGGATCTGGACGCAGCAGATTCGATGGTCATCGGGTGGAGGAGATGTGCAGAGTTTAATGAGCGGGGAGGAAGGTTTTGGCGGTGAGCGGTATTTATCGCACTGCCTTTGGGGGGAAGTGGTAATCATACAACGGGGTGCGATCCCACTCAGAAAGTGATGCGTGGCGGCGGGGAACGGGTGAAAACCACTTTTATCGCGAGTTAAAGCGTGGGTAGCTCACGGGTGCGGGAGGAGCGAATGTTGTTGGATCGTGCAGTAGGTGATCGGATGGCGGGGTTTAATTGCACATGTTTTCGTCGGATGTGACGGGGAAAGGGCTTGTGAAAGTGCACGGTCATGTGGTTATGGTCATATGATAGTTTAAACTCCACGCCTGGGGACCTGAGGGAAAACGAATTTATACAGGATTTTAGAGGCAATACGGGGGTAGCAGGGGTTATGAGAGTGTAGTGGAGTGAAGGAGAATGGGGAGGATGACTGATGCAAGCCCTCTTTAAGCATAGACAACACGTCTAGACTTGCGTTTGACCTTCAAAGTGTCCCAATATGTAGCAGAGATAAAATTTGATCCTTCTGGGGATGAGATCCTCCTTGTGAGGTCTCAAGAACTACAGACCACTACCTTCTGCATCATAACAAGATTAAAAATATTGCCTAGTATTCCATTGGGCATGGAGTCTATCTGATCTTACACTAAAACTGATAAAACAACATATTTACAATTTTAAGGCCAAAGACCTTAAATAACATAATTTTTTAGAAAACGCCCTTTAACTGGGCCATCAAAAACTGTTTCTCCTCCCATACTTTTCAGCATGAAGGTATTGTTCCCTTCGATCTGAGAAATAATAAAAGGCCCTGTCCAGAAGGCATCAAACTTCCCATGGTTGCCTTTCTTTTCTTTCAACGCATCCCACTTCAGAACTAGATCTCCAACCTGAAAATTATCTGATTTTGTCTTTCTGTCAAAAGCTTCCTTGATCTTCTTCTGATGTGCTGCAGACCTTTCAACCAACTGTTCTCTGATCTGATGTACCTCTGCTAAATCAGTGATTCTTTTTGCCATGTCTTCTTCCTCATTTTGTGCTTCTTGTAAGAACTTTGCCACAGAGAGTGTTAACTGAATTGGGAATACAGCTTTAGTGCCATATACCAGTCTAAATGGAGAATTCCCTGTGGATTTCTTGATGGTCACTCTGTCAGCCCACAATGCATATTTGAGCTTAGAATCCAAATTCTTTTTGTTGTCTTCCAACAGCTTTTTAATTATCCTTACCAGGCTTTTGTTGGGAGATTCTGCTAAACCATTGCCTTGAGGGTAGTATGAGGTGGAATGAACTAGATTAATGCCCATTGAGTCACACATGTCCACCAATTCTTTTGCCTTGAAGGCTACTGCGTTGTCTGCGACCAATTTATGTGGACAACCAAATCTAGTAAAGATATTCTTTGTCAAGAAACTCATGACCACCTTATGGTCAGCCTTTCTGGTAGGAATTGCTTCAATCCACTTGGTGAAATAATCAGTGGCTACTAAGATCCATCTGTGTTGGCCACTGGAATGTGGATTGATTTCTCCAATGAAATCCAAGCCCCACTGCTGAAAATGACCATTAACATGTATTGGTTTCAAGGGTAGGGACTTCAATTGTTGTTTTCCTTCAAATATTTGGCACCTGTCACATGATATAACAAATGAAAAGACATTAGAAAACAAGGTGGGCCAATAGTACCCAGCTTTGAGAATTTTGTGGGATGTAGTTTTCCAATAATGATGCCCTCCACACATGCTGGAATGAAATTGCTGCATGACTTCAATGGATTGTTCTTTGTCCAGGAACCTCAAAAGAATTCCAGAGGGGTCCCTCCAGTAGAGCATATTTTCATTAATGCAATATTTTGCTACCCTGAGTTTAACAATTATGGCTTGATTTTGAGTAAGGCCTGAACAGATTTCTAGCTTCAACAAGAATTTAACTATGGAAGAGTACCAATCACAAGAAGCTAGATTTTCTACTAATGACTATTCTTTCCCTGGTTCAACTACTTCCTCTTCTTTTGTTTGACCATTTTCTGCAGCTGTGCCTATGAGATTTATGTCCAATGTTCTGTAATTTTCTTCAACCAATAGTTTGGAAAGGCCCTAACCTCTAACTAGCTTGGTGGGCTTCAATTCTATATTAAACTCAATGAGCTTTGCAATCCATTTATCCCTTCTTCCATTAGCATCAGGCTATGTTAAGACATATTTTATTGAAGCAGAGGGTACATATGCAATTATCTTGGAATGCAGAAAGTAAATTCTGAAAGCTTTCAAGGACTTGATAAGAGAATATGCTTGTTTTTCCATAATATCATACCTCAGCTCAGCATCCCTTAATGTTTTGCTGAAGAATGATACTGGATGCTCTGAACCTTCTTCATCTACTTGTAATAAAATCACTGCAAGGGTGTCTTCAGAGGCAAATGAGAATATGTGGAACTCCTTGCTGTAATCTAGACTTTTTAAAGTGGGATCTTCCATAATAGATTTCTTAATGGAATCAAAGGATTTTCTTGCTGAATCAGTCCACTTAACCTCTGACCCTTTTTCCAACATGGAGGTAATGTTCTTCACAAGTTCTGCAAAATTTAGGATAAACCTCCTCACAAAATTTATTTTTCCCAGAAAGGACTGGATGTCTTTCTTTGATCTTGGGACAGATAAAGTTTGTATTGCTTTTACTCTTTCTGGGTCAATTCGGACACCTGTAGCAGAAACAATATATCCTAACAACTTGCCCTCCTCTAAAGCAAACTATGATTTTTTAGGATTTACTGAAATCCCAAACCTTCTGCACCTCAGGAACACTTTCTTTAAATGCTACAAATGGTCATGATGGCTGCTGGAGTATATTGTTATATCATCAAGGTAAATAAGGAAAAATTTGTCCTTCTCCCCCACAAATGTTATATCCATAGCTCTTTGAAAGATGGCTCCAGCATTCATCAGTCCAAAAGGCATCTTAGAATACATAAAAGTGCCCCAAGGAGTGGTGAATGCAGTCTTCTCTTGGTCATCTGGATGTACAACAACTTGGTTATAGCCTCAAAATCCATCTAGGAAAGACATCACTTTGGCTCCTGAGACCTTCTGCAATAGATGCTCCATCTTGGGTAGTGGGTAATTCTCTTTTTTAGAGCATTTGTTCAAGTTCTTGAAATCAACACAGAGTCTGATTTCTCCACTCTTCTTCCTCACCACCACCAAATTGGCTACCCATTTGGAATATCTGAGAGGGACTATGATTTTGGCAGCTAGTAACTTCTTTATTTATTTTTAAATCAGAGGAAGGAGCAAAGGGTTTATTGGTCTCATCTTCTACTTAAAAGGGATGGTTCCTTTCTCTCAAGGGATTTTAATATTTTTATCATAGTTTTCAGGTCACTATATTCATCATCAAAGACATCAGCAAATTTCCACATTAAATTGCAATTTTCAGCACTTTGGGCCGCAGATAGATGAGTGGAAAGGTTTATGTATCTGGGCTGATCTGAACTCCCTTTATCATGCTTATAGACTGTAGATTGATCTTCTTTTTGGGAAGCCTTATAAGGCACATCATTTTGGTCAAACAACTTTTCTAATGGAACCATGCCCTTAGGTATATGATTGTTGGGAAGTTGGACAATGCTATCTTTACAAATTCTATTTCTAAGCTGGGATTGGGAACTTTCTTCCAAGGCTTCATTCTCTTGGTCAATTTGCATTTCAAAAAATTCGTCAATGACTTGTAAGAATCTATTCACTTCAGCATCATCCTCAAAAATTTTCCAATGTTGGACATTATCAGGCAAGGATGGCCTATATTTTATTTGAACTTCATAAACTAGCCTGGGAGGCATGGGAGGGATAAACAGGCTAGTAGACACAGTAAGGGAATCAACAAGCTAATTTTTGGCTCTAGGGACATATGAGATACAAAAAATATCAAAGGAATCTTTGAGTCTCCATACCTCATCTCTGTATGCTTTCAGCCTTGGGTGCTTTGCTTGAAATGTTTTATTCACTTGTTGAATGATGAGATGAACATCTCCAAACACCTTTATGTTCCTGATTCCTCTGTCTTTAGCTACATTGAGACCCAATATTAGAGCCTCATATTCTGCTATATTTTTGGTGACTTGAAAAGCCAACTTAAAAGACATATGTGTGCTTTCTTGTTTTAGAGATATCAGCACCACCCTTGCTCCTGTAGTTTCCCTGGAACAAGCTCCATCAAAGAACATCTCCTAAACCTGACTTCCTTGCTCTACCTCGGCCTGATTGACTGGTTTCTTGATCTGCATTGAGGCCTTCTGGGATTCTTCTATTTGGAGGATACAAGTTCCAAAGTCGGTGTCTACAACATATATGGGATGATTAGTAGGGTTATTCTCATCACCGATGTTGTATGCTAGCTGTGCTTCTCTGTACAGTCTCCTGCTTTCTCCTCTAAAAACTGGGACATTGGCATAAGATAAGTCATTCTGTAATGTCCCACCTAACCTCTTAATCCATCCTATAAACAACAACATGCCAAACTTGGGAGGGACATCTGCTACCACAATATACATCATCATACTCTTCATGGGCAGCTGAGTTAGGGTAATGGCTAGATCTTTAATCAACCCCAGACATTTCACCTTTCTTGAATCAAATGAGAATAAATCATGATATGGTCTGGTGATATCAAGGTCTAACTCTTCCATGATAGCTTTAGGCATCAGATTGTGGCTGGCCCTTGTGTCTAGCAGGCAATTATGGAGGATTTTGTCATGAATGGTCAAGGAGACATAAAATTATGGAGAATTATTATCAGCAGGTTCGATCATAGGGCTGAGCACAACAACAGGCTTTTCATATTGCAAATTGACATAGTCAGTGGGGGTTTGTATGGCTTTCAGCTCAAGAGCCTCAAGGATAGGCTTTCTAAACACTTCACTCCTTACAAGTTCTATTAGAGGCACAGATATTTTTAATTTCTGGATTTTTGATTCAAAACTGAAAGGGGAAGGGGACTTATTAGGACATCTTACCTCTTGAGCTAGTGCTTTGAGGATGACTGAATCAACTGCTGGTCTTTTCTATCTGATATTTTGTGACTCTGTCTGGACAACAGCTCTTTGGGCGGGGTTCTCCTTGAAATTGTTTGCTTTTGACCTCAGATTATATCTTTGCTATTCACCAGTCTACAGAACAACCTCTCTGTCCCACTCTTCACTGGTTTGGTCCTGTAGTAATGATTCTTCATATGTAGCCAATGTCAAAAAGGTAGCACTACCTTTATCTTCCATGCAACGGATTTCATCCTCCTCTTCAAACTGCTCTTCCTCCATGACTACATTTTGGAAAGGAGCCTTAACTCTTTGTTCTTCATTTATTTCTTTACCCCTTTGAATGATTTGCAACTGCTCATTTGCTCTTTTGAAAGGATTTGGATTTTTTGGAGCAAATGTGTTTTGAAACCTTGTTTTACCAGAACTCTTCTCAACTTTCAGCTTAGATATCTCAGTAGCCAATGACTCTATCATTTTAGTCATTTTGTCTAGTTTAGGTTCTGAAGATGAAGCAGAGGAAGAAGAAGCCTCATGTCTCTGCCTTCTTCTATCAGCATGACTTTTAAGCTTTTCTGTAGCCATAATATTTGATTCCACCTCCAGTGCTGCATCTTGCATATCAGCTAGAGTGGCACATCTTCTTTCTCTCAAAAGTAGACAAAAATCCGAGTCAAAAGCATTAGCATAAGTGAGTTTGGCATAGGTGGGGGTAGGCTTTAATTTAGCTGGTATCTTACTATACATACGATTGAAGCTTTTATTAAAATCAGGCAATGATTCCCCGTTTTCCCTCTTTAGGTTTCCAAACTATGTATGGTAGTAGAGCAGGTCTTTTCTATCTCCCCATTGCTTCAGTAATGCATCATCCAATGCCTCAATGTCTGTTATAGACCTATGAGGCAATTCTCTGAACCACTTTCTAGCCTCTCCATCAAGGCTATGAACAAACACTCTCATCCACACATCATCTTCACTGATATCTAAGTTATCAGCATAACTATAAAAATACTGAAGGTGTTCTTTAGTAGTTACCCCCTCTGTACCAGTGAATTTGGGCATATATTTATGATATTCTCCTGCACGCATGGCATTCAAAGGAACATGCAAGACGAGGGGTCCATATCTAGTAGCTATGTTTCTTTCCATCTTTGTGGGAGCTTGTTGGCCTACCATGACTAGGATAGGTGGAAGGGTACTTGCAGATTGAATGGTAGGAAGTAATGAAATAGATGGCAGAAATGAAGGAATATGATGGACTGTAGGGGAGGCTTTCTTTGGACTGAGATCCAAAGGGAAACTGACTGAACAAGGAGCTATACTAATATTTGAAGGAATTTCTTTACTAACAGTGCTAGGCTCTAAATCTTCAAACTATATATCCTCAACTATAACCTTCTCTTTCAGAGATACATAAGATTTCTTAGGCTTACCTAATCCTGATGCTCCTTTCTGTGATGTTTTCTTCTACTTAGCAATTTTCTCAGGGTCAAGCACTGGGTCAGCTGCTGATTTCTAAGGATTTCTCTGGGTATGTCTCACAAACTGAGCCAGGACTGAAATGTGGAGTCGCCACCAGGTAGGTTCTCTAGTAGAGTCACCAGATAGATGATTACAACCAGAAATGTGTCCAGATTTTGTCTATCATCAAAGCATGGAACTGTGTCATTCTCCCAGGGAAGCTGAGCTTCAATCTCCTCTCCCTGGCAACGCCACCAATCAATGTTATCACCCCAAGAAACTCTCCTTGGTTATAGCTCGGAGATGCTCGGGAACATTACAAACTCAACTTAATGTTGGAAATGGATGAATGGAAGGAATGATGCATATTCAAGCCAGATAACCACTCCTACTTTGCGTGACTCCAGACATGCATGCGTGAACACCCCGAGACTACAAGGCTTTAGACCACTAATTACTCACAGTTTAAGGATTGGGTAAATATGGAGAATACTGACCACACCAGTAGATGCACAGGACCCCATGATGGTCGGCTGCAACCAGTAAAAAGGTAAGCAAATCTAATTCCCTAGTGCATAGATAGGATGATATCTCTCTGTCACTAAGTGAAAATAAACCTGATCAATACATTCACTGATACATACAAGATTATAATAGAGAGGTAGGATGACAACTCCTCTAATGCTACACATCAAGAGTTCAGGAAAAATGCATATCAAGCATAGCCTAGAACAGAAAAGAGATGGAAAGTGAGCAATTAACAACAAAATAAGCTTGTATTAGCTGAAAATGAAGGCGAGACACTGCAAGTATCAAAGTAGTTACAGTCTCCAGAAGTTGAACCTTACATCAAAACAACAACCGTCAACCTTGATTACATCTATTTTATGGGCATATTTGATTACAAAAATGTCTTGCTATTCTAGGCATGGAGGGGTCATAATTGACCACCAACTGCTTTAACTTCCTGGCAGAACTTTTGAGTGTAATTGCTTGGTGTAGTGAACAAAATTGATATTCTTTGGATGCTCTGTTCTCCTTCTCGAGTAGATGGAGTGTCATATGGATAAAATTCCTTAACCGCGGAATGTATTTTAACTGCTCAAGGCATGTCCTTTTCTTCTTGGCCATCCTCCCTATTGAATGCGGTTGTTGAGGATCTATTACGCCGAGTACTAGATGCCAGCCGTCTTTGTCCTTCAGATGCATGGGACAGGCTATGGACGAGAAGGCTGCATGGCAGACACATGAGAATGACGGGAATAGATCTTAGTGGTTGGATCAAATGGATGGATGGCGGAGGTCGCTCGGCAGGAGTTATTAGGTGGAAGCAGGGACGAACAATCGTGAGCCGTTGGATCTGGACGCGGCAGATCCAATGGTCATCAGGCGGAGGATATGTGCAGAGTTTAACGAGTGGGGAGGACAGTTTTGGTAGTGAGAGGTATTTATCACATTGCCTTTGGGGGGAAAGTGGTAATCGTACAATGGGGTGCGATCCCACTCAGAAAGCGACGTGTGGCAGTGGGGAACGGGTGAAAACCACTTTTATCACAAGTTAAAGTGCGGGAAACTCGCGGGTGTGAGAGGAGCGAATGTCGTTGGTCATGCTGTTATAGACAATTTTGTGCCTTACAACAACAAGCATGAATTTTCAATAATCCAAGGGATCCAAAGTTCCCTAAACATGATGTTCCTACCCCTAGAGGAACAAGGTCAGCGAGCCAACAGCTCTCAGATCAGTTCTCCACCTGAAAACACTCAAAAAAAAGCAATCCTGAAATCAAAGCAGGTGCTCCACTAGGTTTCTGCGCTGAAACTCAGTTGCTCCATGGTGTACCTGCGTTGCAAAGCAAGTGGGACAAAGGCCACCTGCGCTGAGCGAGATGGGACAAGTGGCACAATGAGTCATTGCTTTGGAATCTTCCAAAAATGACACTTGGATCAGGTATTTCGCCTTGTGATGAGTCAGAGGCTCTGTTTCTCCAAGTGGAAGCAAGGTTCTCCAAGTGGACTCAAGAACTGAAGATCAACTAAAGATTAACTGAAGAGAGAGAGGACACAAGGCAGCTACACATCAGTTGCAAGCTGACTCATCCTTTCTCAATTCATCTATATATTGAGCTCTCTCCTATGAGCTCAGGAGGCTGGGAATTTTGTGCAAAGTAATGATATGTTGTTGGTTTCACTATTGAGTTATTGGGTGATTGTTTGAGAGAGGTGAAGAAGAGCAATTATTTCTACTGGGAGGCGTTGCTGGGTTGGAGCCTTCAATGGTTGTAATACTCTCAGAACCTTTATTTCTTCATTAATAAAAGCTATTGAGGTTCTTCTATGTGCTCTTGTTTCAATAATATATTGTGATGATTGCATGTTTGGTTTACACTAATCCATGAACCAGTTATGATTGCATGCCTCTTGTAGTTTCCTTCTTTGTTATTTTGCAGGATCTCATTGTAGCTGGGCGAGCAGAAGAACAAAGAGCTAGGAGCAAGCGGCCAAAGAGAAGAGTTTGGATTCGACATTAAGCGCAAGGCAATGGTTAGTGCTTTCTCCATTCTCTTTTGCTTTCATAAAGAAGTAAACCTTAAGTAGTTTGCTTTACAGTTGTTGCTAAGGAACTGTCACCCTTAGAGTGGGATAGGGTCATCCGAGTCGGATACTTTTCCCTACAAAAAATTGGCGACTCCGCTGGGGATCGTATCCGTTTGATTGTGTTTGTAGTATTTTGTTATTCATTTCCTGAACAAAGAGTATCAAATCGAAAAGCTTTTGACTATATAAAAAGCGAAGTAGAGGGCATCTACTCTAGCTCATTTCTGAGCAAGTTCATGATTTGAAAAGCTGATCTACAAGGATCCTTGTAAGCTCTTAGTGATATCTTTGCACCTTCTTAATCATCCCTTTGAGTGTTCTTGACTGATTGCTTCTGATTTGAGCAAAAACCGTGCATTTTTGAGAAAATTATGACCCGGAAACTGTGAAAATGCAATTCTCGTTTTCCAAAGCAGGTAGTACACAGGCTACCTGCTTTGCAACGCAGGTCCCGAAGGGGCTACCTGCGCTGAGAGCCAGATTGGCTGTGCAGCACCTGCGTTGGCCCAAATTTGCCTAGTGCTGTTGGGGTTTCCTCCTTTTCTCTTGCCTGTTTTCACCATTGATTTGGCTGTCAGTTACCAGTCTTGCCCCTGTTCTGAAACCAATATTACTTGGCATCATTCTGTCTCTGTTATATAACGAAATTGTACTTGTTCTTTGTATTTCTTACTCATTTACAATTTCCCATAACGAAGAGTAAACTAATCTTGCTTTTGGCCTCTTAGATCTGAACCTGTGTTAGGCATTTTGCTGGTCTAAAGAGTTAGCTTGTTTGCTGTCCATAGCTGATTAGTCATTTTACTTTCGTTAGTATGGTTTGATTTCATGTATTTCCAGTGATTAAGCAAGTGAATCTTAAGGTGTCTTTTGATTTTTGGACAAACTTGTTTGTTTTCGCTCTAAATCGAAATCAAAGTTATATAACCGCTTTCTTTTTGTAATCCATTGACATTAAGAAAGGGAAAAGAAAATACATGCATTGTGCATTTTGCATTTGAAAAAGTTTGCATGATGATTTAGGAGAAAGTGCATTAGTTTGTGCTGTATGAACTGTGTGAAAAGAATTTGCCTTTCTTCTCCCTCAGTAGTTAAGATTTTCATCAGTCAAAAAGATTTGAAAAAGCTTGCTTCTCATCTTAGGCTGCATTTAGGAATTTGTCATATACATTTCGTGGTGAACCTTGAAAGGTAAACTTTAAAAAGATCAACTTAAAATATACTGAATGAACCTAACAACGCATTTGAAACATAACACAAACATCTAGAGGTCTAGGTAGAGACGTGTTCCGGCGTCGTTAAACATAGTGACTGTCGATCTCTACGAAGGTGGGTGATTCCTCCTGAGAGTCGGTGGCACTAATACGGATTTGTGCTCCCACGTACCGTCGCGTATATATTGGGAGACCCCTATAGGAAATTATCCTTTATCCATAGGAAGCCGTGTCAGCCGCCCTACTGATCGCGATGCAGTGAACACAGCATTCATGAAGATCGACCACCCGTACCGTAATACGTATTCTGTGGTTTCGCGAAAAGTTTGGCACACCCTCTGCCTAGATCTCCAGAGCAGTTTCTTTTGGCCCTTTTCAAACTATATAACTGAAAAGTTCCAACCGAGCATTTGTCACTTCGGGCTCGTTAATACATCGAAGGAGACTAGAGTCATCTTTAGCTTTTTCTCGACTCTTAAAACATGAAAAAGAAAAGTTATGTTTAAAAGCGTCTAATAAAATTCATTCAAATCGGAAACACAAATTTTCCCCCTTTATATTTTAGTTGATCGAGTAATCCGCAATCGTGGAAGAAAGTCAATTGAATATCCGTCGTTCTCGGAGGCTTGCGAGTCAACCGTCTTTGTCTCCGGAATCGAAAACAATCCGGACAAAGCGAGCTCGTCGAACCAGTTCAAAATCTCCTTTAAAAGTTAGAACAAGTGTTCCAACAACATCTGAGGTTCTGGTCACTCCAAACATTTCCGGAAACCCTGCCTCCATAGAAGAAGTTCAATCACCACAGAGGGACAGTAATACTGATCCTAGTCTGGGGGCAAATACTTGTATGACTGAACCAGTTCCATCTGTAACCGGTCCAGAGAGTTTTGTTCCTCAAGCATCTGTCGCGGTCGATACAACCCCTTCTTCGGCACCGGAAATCTTTTACGGACCTGACGGTCTTCCTCTTCAACCTAGTCTGATTGCGATAGAGGAAATTATAGAGGAACCACAAGTATCCACTCCAATTCAATTTGGAGTAGGGGTCACTCTATTTCCTGCTACAACAGAAGTTTGTCCATCACCAGTGGAAGTTCCTGTAGAATCACTAGGTGATCAATTGGATAGACTGAAAATGACTGAACAACCGTCGACATCTAGGACTGTGTCAAATGACATGGCGACGGCAGAATTACCTGCTGCAAATCCAACAATGTTCGCCGGCATATCATCTGTCCCAACTAGCTCTCAGTCGCTAGAAGGAGTCCACCAAGAGACTATCTCGACAGTATGGTCTGTTCCTATTTGTTCCGGAGTAATGTCTGGTAACTCTCATGGTGAGACTCATCAGATTGACCCTTTTGGGAATCTAATTAGGCCATCCAGTCCTCCAGGACAATCAATTGCCTTGAGTTCTGGATTGCTACCGTATGGGGGGCAATATGCCCTTTCATTACCCCCTCCGGGAGGGTACCCATACGGGAGTTCTCAATCTTATTCAAGTTATGGCGGAATTGCAACGAGTAGTTGGGTGCCTATGATATCCCAGCCACCAAGATTTGTATATTCTATGCAACAGTGTGTACCTATGACAAACATCCCAACTACACCGGCTATTGTGACCGTGTCGCAAGTTCAAACAATGCCTGTTGTATGCCAACCTCAGATTTCTCAGGTTCTCATGCAACAGCCCCTTGACCCTGCGACCCAACCACAATCACCTACTGGTGGGGCAACACAAGTACAGTTGGGTACAACTACCCCACATCTTGGTCCAATGGTTAGTATAGCGCAACAACCCATGGTGTCGCAACCGTGGATAGTGCAATACCAACAGCTGCAATTCCAACAAGTGTACCAAGGTTCTGAACAGCAAATATTTGCGAATACTGGACAACCATATATTCAAAATGGTCAAAATCAACCACTTTATAGTGGTCAAGTCCATCAACCGTATTCATCATACCAACATCAACTCCATTATGCTGGTATGCAAAGACCAACTGTTCAGGCGATTCCATCGTATCCTGGTTACGCTTCACCTAACTTGAACCAGCAGTTACCATTCGTGGCGACTTTAGAGTTGCCTGATTTACATCGGTTAACCAACGATCCAATTGCTTATGCCCCTTGGTGGCCAGTGATTCCACACAAACTTCCATCCGACATTCCTAAATTCAATGGAAATCCAGGTGAAGACCCGTCGAATCATGTGATGACGTTTCATCTATGGTGTTCGTCGAACACTTTAAATGACGATTCGATAAGGCTTCGCCTCTTTCAGAGGACATTGACAGGTCCAACGGCAAAATGGTATATAGAATTGCCTAGAGCTTCGTTCGACAATTTTGGCTCCCTTGCCACGACATTCTTGACCCACTTTCAATTACCAATAAGGTATGAAACAGGAACAAAGATATTGACTAACTTCAAACAGACGACCGCAACTCATATATCAGATCATATACATGAGTGGCGACGTCGACGAAGAATGGTTAAAACATACGTTCCTGATCAGCTTTTAGCTGAGTGGTTTATAAAGTCGTTACTTCCGGCCATAACAGAAGATGTAGCAAAGGGAGGGGTCGTAACAGAAGAGCAGGTTATCGCTCGTGCACAATACTTGGATTTAGTATATACTCAGTCCGGCACGCTCTATGACAAAATACCAGATGCCCCTAGACCAGATTTTTCAATCCCTCCTCCTCCTAAATCAAACAGTGACTCTCATGCCGGTGATGGCGTGATTGGCATGGCAAACACGAATCCGAAAAAGACCCAACAAAAGAAGGCCCGTAAGGATTCGAATCAAAATACGCATGAAGAAGTTCTTGCTTCGGAAGTAAATGCCGTATCGACAGATAAGGGCAAAGAAACCAATCAACCAGGAAGCAAGAAAAATCAAAACAAAGGGAAGAAGAAGAAACAAGGAGAGTCATCTCCTCGAAAAACTTCTTCAAGCCCTCCTCGAGATAGGAAACCACCTTATGGGTGTCAGATATGTGATGAGGATCACTGGACGAGAGAATGTCCATACAAAGCTGATCTAAAAAGATTCTTAAAGAGTTCGCAAACTCCACCTGTGTTAACTGATCCGTTTCCCGATCGAGGAAAAAATCTGGTTGGTAGTGGAAATGCTTCACCATCGCAAGTGCTTATGTTATCGATATCGAAGCAATAGAATGATGCTTTGATTTCGACAAGGAACAAAGATTACGGGAATCCACAAGTGTCGAACGATAAAGGTAAGGATCAACCTAGCAGTTCGACAACAACTTCGGCAGAAGTTGTACCCCCCATCACACATGAATTAAAAATAAAACCGCCAAAGGGAGTAGTACACAAGTCGACATTTAATCCTCGTGCCAGAGCGGCACAGCATTACAACATAGTAGAAGATTTGGCGCAATCGCCATCTGCTATGTCGACTCTTGAGGTATTACAGCATTGCCCATCCCAAAGGCAGGCATTGTTATCAGAAATTGGTGGGGTGGATCCCAAAGATTCCAATCAGGTATCCTTTGATCACAAAGGGTATGATCCTCAGTTATCAGCTCAATTAGCTTTCCTCGTCCAAGTGAAAGCCCTCAACAAAACAGTTCACAGAACGATTATTGATGAGGAAGCATCGATGTGTATTATGTCGATGAGTTGCTGGAAAACTTTAGGATCTCCAACCTTGTTGCGATCATCGACAACATTAAAAGCATTCGACGGAAGGACATATACCCCTTACGGTATCCTTAGTAACTTGAAAGTTGAACTAGGGGGCAAAACAGTAGAAATAGATGTTGAAGTCATTGATGGCAATCTTGACTATAACATCCTACTGGGAAGACCATGGATTTATGCCATGGAAGCTATTGTGTCGACCTATTTTAGGAAAATCGCATTCCCCTTTCAAGGAGAGATTACGATCATTGACCAACAAAATTTCCTCCCTAATGGTTCACAAGTTATAGGAAGCGTTCCTCTGATCCATGGAAGCGACCATTCATTTCAAAATATCGGAGTAGGCCTACTAAAAGATCCTACATTAATGGGAACTTTCACCCTTCCGCCAACGTTCATTGTGGGAGAAGTGGCGACAGTAGGAACCTGCAATATGATATCTTCCGCACAAAAGATGTCAGAAAACGATATCAGCATGGATCATGCAAAGTTTTTGTCCCCAAGCCCAATGGAAGTATTGTAGCAATCAATTTTCTTGGCCTGGGGGGCAACCCCAAATCAACGCTCATCAAGCGTTTGGATAGATAGGTCTAGAGAATATGGCACCCCTTTAAGTCCTTGGTCGCGAGTGCATGGAACCGACAAAGGAATAATCCAATCAATGGTAATTGACGGGGCACCATGGAATGATTCCCACCATCGTTCCCTTCTCCCGGGTTGTGGGGAAGATACTCAAAATAACCTTTATCATCCTTCAGTTTTCGATTTTCTGTCGAGTACTGTAAATACAGTGGGCAATGAGGATAGTTCTTTTACTATGTCAACCTCATTAAAAAATGAAATGATCCCCTTTCCAGATCTCAATGGTAAACCTTCATCCCAACCAACAAAGTTGAATGCAATGAAGCTTGGGGGGCATGCACCTCGATTTGCGTTATTATGCTGGGGACATGCAAACATATCATCGAGCAAGGTTTGATCGCTTTCAAGCTCGTTAAAAAATGAAGCCATCATTGAGCAAGGTTTGATCGCTTTCAAGCTCGTTAAAAAATGAAGCCATCATCGAGCAGTTTTAGCAATGTTCATGCTCGTTAAAAAATAAACACAAGAATCGAGCAGTTTTGTACAGAGTTCATGCTCGTTAAAAAATAAACACAAGTTGTGAGCAATCTTTCCCTAGCAGTTCAAGCTCATCCAGAAAAAATGAACCGGTAAACAACCTCGAGAAATGCAACCTTTGAAAGCCATATTAAAAGCCCTTGGTCGTGTTTATATGCCATCACCTCCATCCGTTCATTTGGCCAATCGTTCACCTCCATATGTGTGTTTACCCATTTTGAGGAACAGCTGCGAAGAGTGATTTCACTTAGCCATCCTTGTGCCACTGCCGTGATTGGAGAATTCCAACCTGTACCTAGAATCTGCTGCTATCCCTGTTCATCACTCGTTCCTCAAAAGACGAGTCTTCTTTGAGCTCTTTTCACTGACTCGTAAAATATGAAAAGTTTGCCGAGTTTTGGCCTTCCAGCTCGTTAAAGGACAAGAAGAGCTATCCCTCCTCTAGATTTTAATCTTTTTGGACCTGAGGGATTATTGCACAAAAAGATCGAGCGCTTGTCTTGTTCGGCTCGTTAAAGAAATCATCCCTTCTATATGGTTTTATACTTTTTCGGACTTAAGGGATTAGAAGACGAAAAAGGAATTGTGGAGTTAACTTTTCGTACCCTTTTTAGACTCTCTAAAAATGAAAAGGACCGAGTTTTCTTTGTCGTTAGACTCGTTAAAATGATTAAATAGTGACAAACTTGTCTTTAGACGAGAACGAGTTTCCCTATCGCTAAGCTCGTTAAAACATAGCGATGGGCTTGCCCGAAGGGCAGGTTATAGAACAAGCATATGTTATCCTCCTCAAGCTTGACAAAAATAAAGAGGTACTAGTCAGCAATGACTGGGGAAAAATTGGGAGAACATCACAGCATTAATGGTAGCAAGTCGCTCTTGAACATGACACTTTGTCCTCCGTATCACATCGGGTTGGGTTGTTTCATTCACCGGTCTCATAACCATGGTCCTCGCCACACCATCCGCAATTGGGGTAATGCTACCGATCCATCACATCAGTGTTGTTATATGTTCAAGAGATGTGGTTCTGTAAAGAGTCAACCGTGTTCCACCCACTGCCATACATTATCCTTCATCCACTTCATGACCGCCACCCTGAATTATACATCACAGTTTGTTTTCACCTCATCACAATCACTAGCTCCGTTCCGTGTCACTGATGTGAGATTCATTAAGGCCCTCCTTTGACGGATCGCTCCTTGTCGACATCAGCTCATTATCCAAGGAGTTGATCTAGGAACACCCCCCTCAGTACTTTGAAGCTTGCATGCCTCAATGGAAAGTTTCTCACTTCCGGCGACAGGTATACATCAATGACCTTCGACCAGAAGATTTTGCATGGTGGTCGACGCCAAGTCCTTTATTCCCACCATGTGGATTGTACTGCCGTATCTTGAGGGTCATCATCCTTATCGGTGATTCCTCTCGCGCTTGTTAACGGTTTACATCATTGACCGGTAATCAAGCGATGTCTTTCCATGTTCGACTTCAAGAAATTCTCACATGGATCGACTTGTACATCGAGTGAAGATCAGAAGAGATTGAAGACCCCGGATCTAGTTTCATCCATCCGGGCTGCGATATATGTTCAGGACATAAAGACATTTGATATGTACATCATTACAGCAGACGATCATCCTTCTCAAAGGATGATAATTTCAGCAGAGAATTATCAGTCTACAATCAGACGATCGTCTGTTCTATGTACCAAAATGTATTTATAAAGCTGAGCATGGGAATGCCCGCCTCAGCTAGATCATGAAAATGTATGAAAAATAATGTATTGTATTGTATCTTATTACAGGACACTTCTCAACAGATTGAATGAACTTCGGATCCTCTCAATAAAGCATTTCACCCGATAAACGACCTCATACTTTAGGGGGCATCTGTTATAGACAATTTTGTGCCTTACAACAACAAGCATGAATTGTCAATAATCCAAGGGATCCAAAGTTCCCTAAACATGATGTTCCTACCCCTAGAGGAACAAGGTCAGCAAGCCAACAGCTCTCAGATCGGTTCTCCACCTGAAAACACTAAAAAACAAGCAATCCTGAAATCAAAGCAGGTGCTCCACTAGGTTTCTGCGCTGAAACTCAGTTGCTCCATGGTGTACCTGCGTTGCAAAGCAAGTGGGACAAAGGCCACCTGCGCTGAGCGAGATGGGACAAGTGGCACAATGAGTCATTGCTTTGGAATCTTCCAAAAATGACACTTGGATCAGGTATTTCGCCTTGTGATGAGTCAGAGGCTCTGTTTCTCCAAGTGGAAGCAAGGTTCTCCAAGTGGACTCAAGAACTGAAGATCAACTAAAGATTAACTGAAGAGAGAGAGGACACAAGGCAGCTACACATCAGTTGCAAGCTGACTCATCCTTTCTCAATTCATCTATATATTGAGCTCTCTCCTATGAGCTCAGGAGGCTGGGAATTTTGTGCAAAGTAATGATATGCTATTGGTTTCACTATTGAGTTATTGGGTGATTGTTTGAGAGAGGTGAAGAAGAGCAATTCTTTCTGCTGGGAGGCGTTGCTGGGTTGGAGCCTTCAATGGTTGTAATACTCTCAGAACCTTTATTTCTTCATTAATAAAAGCTATTGAGGTTCTTCTATGTGCTCTTGTTTCAATAATATATTGTGATGATTGCATGTTTGGTTTACACTAATCCATGAACCAGTTATGATTGCATGCCTCTTGTAGTTTCCTTCTTTGTTATTTTGCAGGATCTCATTGTAGCTGGGCGAGCAGAAGAACAAAGAGCTAGGAGCAAGCGGCCAAAGAGAAGAGTTTGGATTCGACATTAAGCGCAAGGCAACGGTTAGTGCTTTCTCCATTCTCTTTTGCTTTCATAAAGAAGTAAACCTTAAGTAGTTTGTTTTACAGTTGTTGCTAAGGAACTGTCACCCTTAGAGTGGGATAGGGTCATCCGAGTCAGATACTTTTCCCTACAACACATGCGGTAGGTGATTATACGGCGGGGTTTAATTGCACATGTTTTCTTTGGATGTGATGGGGAAAGGGCTTGTGAAAGCGCACGGTCATGTGGTTTCGGTCATATGATAGTTTAAACTCCGTGCGCAGGGACCTGAGGGAAAACGGGTTTATACACGGTTTTAGAGGCAATACGGGGATAGCAGGGGTTATGAGAGTGTAGCAGAGTGAAGGAGAATGGGGAGGATGACTGATGCAAGCCCTCTTTAAGCACAGAAAACATGACCAGACCTGCATTTGACCTTCAAAGTGTCCCAATATGTAGCAAAGCTAACAGGTCCAACAAGAGCTTGATTCATACTTTGACGAATTGATGCTCACTGCTACCAACTGAGACTTGCCTATCAGTGCAGATATCATGCGTAAGTATTTTGCTAGTCTGGACACATTAAAGACAATGATGTGCATGATTTCAGATGAGTTGGACAGAGGAGCCCGAGCAGTGTACCCAGATGCTATGGAGGCAAGGTTCATGTTTCAGACAGATGTCATAGTGGAACATATGGACACTATCAAGGACTACCAATCTTGGCATCAATATGTTACTGTTGATCAGCATGAGGATGTCAAGCAATTGGACTTCTATAGTTTTCTAAGTCAGAATGATGTCTAGTTTGGCTTGTTCAAGCCATTGTTCACATGGGTACATGTGCATTGTAATGTTGAGTCATTTCAAGTGTAATTCAAGTGTCAATAGTGGATTTAACAGTCATATAGTAGGTGAAGAGTCATGAGGGTATTCGAATGGTCACAAAGGGGAATGTCAAGGGGCACCCCACCCTTTGCTATAAGTAGTCCCTCATAACTCATTGTATAGGCTTTTGGTCAGCCAAGCTTCTATTAAGACTACTTTGAAGAAAGCTTGGACAATATTGTAATGTGCCTTGGATTCTCCATTGCATGGAGCTAGTACATCTCTTTGGAGTAGCAGGTGGCTATAACGTTTCACAGATGGGGCTAGCAGGTTTACATGGATGTATTGTGTGATTGGAAGTTACACTTATTTATATAATAAGAGCCAACACATTTTCATGCATATATTGTTATTGTAGTTGGACTGTTCCCGTTGCCTTAATGATATATGTTGTTTAACTTACGTATTTGTGTATGAACTGATTCGTATGCAATTATATGAATCTTGTTGCAAATGTGCTGTTAGTTTAACCATCACTTTGGATTTTTGACTACTCTGATTTCCAGCTTGTGATGTATATTCACTCGTGTGTTCCCTTTCCGGCAAATTACTGATACATTTTTTCAAGGGGTGCACTCATCCCACCCCCTTTGTGTTAGAACCTCTCATGCACCTTCCTTGACTCAGTGAAGTCGTCAGACCCCTGCTATTGATAGAGTTATCTTACTTTCCTCTATGCGGCATTGCAATGAAGGCATTACCTTACGACCCACTGTTGAGACTCAGACACCAAATGGTCTAAGGTCTAATTGGGACTTCTTACCTGAGAGATCCCCTTAACATGTTCGCGGGTACAACACTGTCAACATTTCTGGCACTAAAAAGAGGGCCTAATGACAAGCTATGTCCTCTCATATAGTTTTGAACCTTTGCATATCTTTCATGGAGTCTTGCACTCTTCTTCCCCTGCGGTGTTTTCCAAATCGTGAATATGTCTCCATCTAGGGGAAGCTTTTCAATCTCTTATCCACTCACACATATGATGGTGAAGGCAAAGTGGCCTAGCCTTTGCATTTACATAACTTTCTTTCCATGGTTCATGAGGAAGATGATTTTTCTGACGAATAGGCCAGTTTGCTGCTTGCATACACACTTCGTGAATCTCCATTTCATTGGTTGCTCAGGCTACCGGCTGAAACCATGCACTCATTTGAGCACTTATGTGATATTATTAAAGACATGTTATACCATTTTGATCCAGATCCTCTGGACCGAAAACTATTATAGCAACGGAGGGCTCCACATGAATCAATTATTGATTTTTGGCAGCACTTTCATGACTTGCAGTTTCAAGCTCTGAGGAGCTAGATTAAGTTTTCTTATATTTGGGACAAGTTCGAGTATTGCCTTAAGAAATTTGCGTATCCCAAGAGAAAGTTTGAAATCAATCCTCATTCAAAATTCTTCATTGATGGAGATACAAAATCTCATGTGGATTCAGGCACTGTCTCTGCTGACTGTTCGCCTCCCTCTCATTCAACAACTCCACCATTGCCCAGTGATGTTGAGGATCATGCTCACACACCTGTCCATCCTTCACATTCTCCCAACATCACTTCACTGAATTTTCACGTAGATTTGGTTGTGAGTCCTTTGAGTTCTCATATGCACTCTTGTCTACAACCTTCGTCTTCGCACTCAGGTGTTCCTCTGGATGATGTTGTCTTGTGTTCGTCCATTCCGAATTCTTCACTTGTTGTGAACAAGGAACAACCCATTGACGAAGTTGGTGTTGTACAACCAACATGCACTGTAATTCATGAAGAGGATGAGTGGGAGCGTGAACATCAACACTCGACAAAGGATGGCTCCTTTTTGTCTGAGCCCCCTCCGTTCTTTCCTAACCTCTTTGGTGAACCTGCCATCCATGATTTTTCATGTGTGTCTTCATCCACAAATGCACCCATTGTTGATCATTCACAGGACTCACCGAATGTTAGTCTATAATTTGACAACGGAGAAGATAAGTTACTCATTGAAGATCCACATGATCCTTCATCTATCTTTTTTGGAGACACAGAGGATGAGTTTGTTCACTTTTTATCTACCCCTTTGTTTGATTTATCTAATCATGATGATGTCGAATTATTCATTGATTTTTCTTATCGTGGTAGTCATGATCCATTTGTTTCCATTTTTTATCATGATCATGACTCTATCGTAGTTGATATTTTGAAGCCACTGGTTTATGATAATCTATTGGATGATGAAGTTGAAACACCCAAGACCGTCGAGGCACGTCAGCCCGAGCTGATGGTTATGTCAGGTCCTCACTCTCTTGGGGTTAGTCTCACTTTCGATCATGAAATTGTTCAATCACCCAAGGCTCCTCATCACTCATCTATATGCATTGAAGATCCATCTCACACACAGATCACACTTCCTCCACTCGAACTACACGATCCCATTGCTCATGCATTGGAGGAGTCTTACATTACAAGCACTCATTCACGATGCAAGTTATCTTTGTTTCTTTCATTTGCTTGCATGTCATAGTCAAGATTGTGCTTATGCTTCAAAGATGCATGTAGTGTCACACACCACTGTGATAAGTCCATGGACTACTCTCCATGTGCTTGTACTCACTTATGTGTTGTGGGCACTTTGAACCACGAAGTGTGGTTTTCTTCATTGTTATATCTTTATTGTTTGTTGGTTCACACAACTGGCTTGCTCACGGCCCAAGCCTTTACCAACATGGGTTTACCAATGTGCCGATGGCTTCATTGGAAGTATCACTTCATATGATGAGGCCCATGTATTGTTAGTGTAGGAGTAGGAGTAGTGTTTTCTTTCAGTTGTTTGCTTGCATGCTTGTTTGCTTATGTGCTTTGTCTACTTGTTTGTTTCTTGCTTGTTTTCTTACTTTCTTTGCTTTCACTTTTGCTTATGCTCTTGCTTTTCTTTGTTGTTTGTTAGTTCACTTCTTTCATTCGTAGGTTAGTTTTGCATGAAACCATGTATGAATCTTGAATCAAGATGTGTAAAGTATAAGAGGGCTTGTATAACTATCACTATGTGGTTATTTGTCATCTTGCCTCTATATGATGAGCTTGTTACTTTTAGTCCATGATACGTTGAAGGAAAGTACAGACTGTTCAAAGTGAACCTTGGTGATAACACAATGCTTGCGTGCTAACTAGTGTCACCTTCTAGTCAGTTGTTTTTGGGTTAACCCTTGTTAGCTCAGTCAAGTAGAGTAAGGTGAGGGGGAAAACCTTAACAGGCACATCAGAGATACAATAAACTACTTCTATACTAGAACAACCTCTTCTTCTCTCAATAAGTTGGGATCCCTCTTCCACCTTTGAAATGAATAAGTGCTATGCACAGTGAAAAATGAAAAAAATGAAAAGTCAAAAAATTCAAAATTCAAAATGAATAAGGTGAAAGAAGAGAAAGGCTTCCTGTGTAGGGAGGGATGAAAGTAACTCCGTCAGGGTATTGACTAGGCTCACTGGTAGCGGATCCATGCTTGTGTTCCTATGTGGCTTCATCAGGATACTGTCCAGGCCTGTTGGAAGTGGAGCAACACTGGATATGAATCTGAGACTCTAACGACTATACTGCTTGTGCACCTATATACCCCTTAACCCCAAACAAAACAACTTTGTTTCCTTAGCTTGGAATGTGTGCCAATCGACCAAGGTTTGGAAGATGCTACATCTTACAATCAAGTTAGTGTGAAACCAAGATGAGATGAGAATTGAACAATACGTGTTAGACTTGCTTTTCATGAACAAGGTCCATTCAGAGAGCTGGAGTTCTACTAGTGTGTCACCAAGTGTTATAGCGGCTACAACCACCCTCCAAAATTTTGCCTTAGCCTTTTGTGGAGCCTCCCTACCAACTTTTCATAGTACTTTGTCTTTCTTCGTCAAGTACTCAACCTCCAATGTTTCCCTTGCACAAAGGAAGTCTGTTGATCACACTTAATCCATTCCCCTCATAGGCTGTTTACCCTGACTTGGTCTAGCTGTAGGCTGAGAAGCTTCCCCTTGACATTTCTAGAGGGAATCCATCCTTCCATCCATAAATTACGTAATCCTCTCCGGCAGCCTGTTGGGCCCTAGGATTGCACAATCCTTCCAGCTAACACTCCTAGCATGATTTGCGCAAATTTCCCTAGCAAGGCTGCTCAGCCTAGGATTTGCGCAAATCTGGGCAGCAGTCAACTACTCTACCCAAAAATTGTGCAATCCTCCTGGGCAGTTAGCCCATATCCCAGCCAGGAATGTGCATTTTTCCCAAGCAGTTGAGTAGCTGCATGCATGAACAGTCTGGTTGACTAGTTCCACCAGGGACGGAGGAAACTTGACTTGCATGCATGCATGACTTGCTCTTATCGGAATAGTAAGAGGCAACATGCAAAAGGCATCCCATGATTCAGGGAGATATTTTTAGCAGCCGGGGGTGTTGGTGTCCCAAATTTCTCTATTTTTACCCTATTCCCATAAGCCTTAACCTCTATTTTATCTCTATTTAACCCTCTCATTCCTACACTAGTCCAAGATAATCATCTATTCCTACATATACTTCATATTTCATAATTAAGATTTATTAAGTGCTTTATTAATTACCTTACATAGATTTCATACCTTTTAGATCTCTTGTAACTTATGTTTAACTTTCCTAAAAGTAATTGAAGAACTAAGTGTTAATCAGTATTTAGTGTGATCAGTGTAGGGAAATTCCTGCACCGCAAACGATGTTGCTCCGTGATTTCTGTGATATTCCACACGGGTGTTTTTAATCCACGACTCCTAGTTTGGTTGTGGACTATCTGAGGATGGACCAATAATTGGCGACATATAGTCAGGGATACTTTCCAAGAATATGGTCTACGGCCAACAAAGTTCGTGCTTTATTATAACCATCAACCAGTTTTTTAACATTGTTTGTTAGTCCGTTCAGTCGAAAGGCTTGAATAGGAAATGATTGTAATTAGTAGAATATGGCTAAGGCCAAGAGATTGTATATAATGTAGACCGTAGGTAGATCCAAGCTAGAAATCTCTGAATTGTAATTTCATTTACTTTGTAATTTTTTTGTCGCCCTAGGTTCTGGGTTGGACTCGCACTATCATGTATATTTTTTAATAAAGTTAATACAAGGAACACACCATGTTTTCTTTAGGATGTGTTTAATTTTTATTTCATGCATGATTAAGTGTTGAACCGTTTCGTTTCCTATATGGGAAACGAGCTGTTTTGGCTAGGGCCCAGCCAACCCATCTTGTTTACACTTGTGCTTTCGCCATTTAAAAACCCTGTGCGAACATATATTCATTTGCAATTGCGTGGCTTGGATTGCCCTTATGTTTATTTCAGAAGTTACGAGTTAAATTCGTTTCATAGTCAAAAGTGAATGGATCCATAGTTTGGAAGTTTAATTAAGTTTATCTGTTTCTTGCAATTTTTTTCTTGCAATTACTTTCTTCCAATTTCCTTCCTGCAATTTTTGTCTTAGTTTTCTTCTGCTCGGGTCATGCTGGAAGATTCTTCCTTTACTAGTGCATGTAGTTTCCCACACTCCAGTTTATTCATTTACTTTCCAACAAGTGTTACGTTCCTTTTCCCGCCAATAATTTCATCTATTCCTGCAAGAAAACGTATTGTTAATTCAAGTAATCATTCTTAATTTTAAGAGTTATACTTCTGAATGATCTAAGAATTTTTACATGAATAAAGGAAGGACGTTATTACAAAAACCATACTTTACACTTGCAGTTTATGACTTAAGAAAAAGGAACATAAATGTTATGAGTGAATTTTCGAAAGTTATTTGATGCATGAAAATTACTTTGACTGCTACTTGATTATTTCGATTTATTTTTGCTTTATGAAGTTTACTTTCATTGCAAAGTT
This sequence comes from Pinus tabuliformis, assembly GCA_031772625.1. Classification (NCBI taxonomy): domain Eukaryota; kingdom Viridiplantae; phylum Streptophyta; class Pinopsida; order Pinales; family Pinaceae; genus Pinus; species Pinus tabuliformis. The sequence goes on from CM062805.1 coordinate 336,946,927, forward strand.
CAGTTAATTAAAGCATTCTTTTTCACGTGTAATTTATCTTAGAATCTAGCTTGCAATTGCAATTCTTTTCAACACGTCTTTTAATTCTTTCGAAAGTAAATTGGAAACTTTGGTGAAGGAAGCTCTGTCTCGGTGCAAGAGCTGGTCTCTTATCACAGGAACAGAGTGCTCTAAGCCTTGAGGCTTAGAGCACCTCCATAAAGACATAAGTCTTTAGTAAAGAAGGTAAAATATACTTTTTCACATAAGTACTGTACCTACACTAGTGCAAGCAGATTGTAATAGTAAAAGAACAGGTTGCTTGGTGTATAAGGAAGATTGATTGGGAAATAGATCTTTGCAAGGAACCACTTGTTAAACTATTAGCCGTCAATACTGAAGATAAACATAGTATTTCATTTCAACATTTAAGATTGGTTCCAGTTGTGTGAAAGTTCCTTTACTTGATTTCCTCAAATTATTCTTTTACATTCCAGCATTATAATTTCTTTGGTGTCGTTTTTCATTAAGATTGTTTTCTGTTTGATTCTGCAACATTTCATTTAAGAAGTAGGATTGGGAATAGTAAAAGTTCATACCACTTATGGAATTTCCTGTGCTTTGTCTCTAAGTTTACGAAACCCATGGGTTGAAAATTAAGTTTTGAGGAGTTTGCTTAAGTGCAATTTCTGCACCCAACATTTTGGCGTTGTTGCCAGGGAGGCGATTTGAATTGATAAGAATTTTTGTTTCTTCCAATAGGGGTAAGTCTGCTATTATTTTTTCTACAATGTGCTTCTATTTGATTGAAGGAATTTATAGGTGTCCAGTTTTTTCTAAGTTGCAACAATTTTATTGGAATTTTAATTTGTCATTTTTTGAAATGAATGCCTAAAAGAGGTAGGGGTCCGAAGCCCAGTAGGGGCCAAAGAAACACTGATAAATTTGAAAACAAATCTCATATTGGGCCTTCTTTTGTAGGCAGAAAGTCCAAACAAACCAAACCCATCACATAGGAACAATCCACTTTAGCTCTAGTAGTAGTGGTCCAGGTGTGACACAACCCACAAAGGGGAAGAAGGGGACTATTAGAACCCATATTCAGCCTTCTTAGCCTGTTGAGAGTGGTTCGCGTGGAAGAACAACAATGGTAGATCAGGAAGACCATGCAGAAGAAACTGGTGAAAATCAGGTAAATGAGGAATAATGAACTTTTGGAGTCCCAATTGTGGATCCTGATACACAAGTAAAAATGAAAAATATTTCACCATCAACTCTTCCTCATTTCTACGGTAAGGTACATGAAGATCCAGACTCTTTGTGTTGGGTCCCTATAATACTAGTGATTACCCCATTATTATTGTAGTTATACCCCTTATTAATATTGTTGTGCCCCTATTGCCACCATATTGTTATTACTGTGCCCCATCGAATCCCTCTATTGTTATTTTTGTGGTTTCATATTATTATTGTTAGGTCGGCTGGATTGTATTGTGACTCCTTAGAATCCTATATATAGAAAGGAGGTTTTGTCATTTGAATCATCCAAGAATTGTTCATTTATGTAATGTAAAGGAGGTTGCCCCCTCGAAGAGGCTAAATTCTAAGGCGTTGATCTATCTTTTCTATCTTTTCTTGAGCTGGTTTCATAACATTTGGTATCAGAGCTTTGGATTCTAGGGTTTCACTGCTCAAAACAGGTCATCGTGGAATTTTCGCTATAACTTTTTTTCTGTGACGTTTCAGAAGTTGCAAAAAAACCCATTTGATAATAAATCGCGCTGAAACTTGGGTCCGAATTTAAGATATTTTTGCGTGATATTTGCCGAGATATGATCTGAGGAAGTTGGTCTTTTTGCAGACTCCTGAATTACATTCAAAACAGGTGACTTGGGAAAAATCATCATAACTTTCTCTCTGGGGATCAGATTGAAATTTTTTAAGAAGGTACAGAAAGAGGACAGACTCCAGTTTCTTGTATGCATGTTTCAGATCCAAAGGTCGAAAGAGTGACTTGTGGCACATAGTACAAATTTGTTCTACTGAAATAGTCTATAAGCAAGTCACTGTGGGAGATTTCACATAACTCTTCCTTGGAGAATCCAATTTGGGTCAGAGTTGTGGCATTGGAAAGAGGACATAGAGGGCTACTACAACTCACAAATTCAAAACTAGATGATTGGAAAGTACAAAGATACATTAGAGGCAATATCGATCTCCTACAAAGTGAAAAAAGGTGTGTAGATTTTCTTAAATTTTTGCTTAAGCTTGGTTTGAAAATTTATTTTGAAGGAATTCAAAGGGCATAGTAGAGAATTATTATCGGTAACTGATGCCCCGAGGAAAGAAAATGCAAACACCTAGTAAGGAACCTGAAAGCTCTAGCATGACTCATGAAGAAGAGGAAGAAATGCAACATGATATATCAAAATTACAAGACCAAGTGCAACAACTGTCCCTTGCACAAAAAGGAACAAAATCTAAGATGGATGCTTTAAAGAAATATGTAGAAGCTAAGATGGATGGTTTAAAGAAAGGTGTAGAAGCTAAGATGCACTATTTAAAGAAAGGAGTAGAAGCTAAGATGATTGACGTGGAAGCTAATATGGATGATTTGAAGATAGATTTGAAGACAGACATGGACGAATTGAAGATAAATATGAATAAGTTGCTACAAGAAATGGTCCCTAAGGGTGAAAGGGTACTAAAGGAAACTCATGATGAGAACAAAAGAAATGTTAATCATGATTCCATAGAAGCTAATGTTGGATCGAAGACTCACCATATTCCAAAAATCGATATGAGGAAGTTTGATGGCAAGGATCCTGCCACATGGATATTACAGATGGAGCAATTCTTCGATCTCAATAATGTGCACAACACACAAAAGGTACGTATGGCAACTTTATATTTGGAACCAAATCAGTTTGTATGGTATCAATGGCTTTGCTCTCGTAAACCATTTATCACTTGGGCAATTTTTACAGAAGAATTGATAGCACATTATGAGGATACAAAAAGCAACACTTTTTTAGCCATTTGATAAGTCTCAAACAAAAGGGTTCAATAATGGAGCACATTGAGGAGTTCCAAAAATTGAACATAAGGGTAAAAGATATTCCAGAGGAGCATAGGATTGATGTTTTCATAGGGTCTTTAAAGGATAATATCCAACATGATGTTCGCCTTTGGGAACTTGATTCATTAGAGAAGGCATTCAGGTTAGCAAGAAAAATGGAAAGCAAAATTATGGCAACCAGGAAGCATACCACTCACAACTATAAAGATGGAAGTTTTGTTTCCCCTAGTCTTCCACAACCTATAAGGTTGACACCACAACAATTGGAAGAAAAAAGAGCAAAAGGGATTTGTTACAGTTTTGATAGCAAATACACTAAAGGTCATAAGTGTGCTGAGAAGAAATTATTCTACATAGATTATGAAGAGGAAGAAGAAAAGGAGCAAGAAAGGTTTAAAGAAGAGGATATACTCTAGGAACAAAGCCTAGATGAAGAACAAATAAATCCAACCATATCTTGTAATGCATTGGCGGGAATTACCACTCCTCAAACCATCAAGATAGAAGGACAAATCAAGAAGAAAAAGGTAATAGTGTTGATTGATTCAGGAAGCACCCACAATTTTATTCATTGTAAGGTAGCAAAAGAATTGAATTGCTTCCTATATCCAGCACCAGAGTGTCAAGTGATGATTGCAAATGGAGGAACAATAAATTTCTCTGGAAAGTGCCATAATATCAAGCTATCCATGGGAGAATATGTATTGACTAGCCCAATGCTTTCCATTCCAATGGGAGGTGCTGATGTTGTACTAGGAGTCCAATGGCTACAATCCTTGGGTACAATAGCTTTTAATTTTCAAGAACTTTTCATCAAATTTTCTACGGAAGGAAAGGAAGTTGAATTAAGGGGTATTGTAGGGAAACAAGGAAAGATAATCAGCTCTAATAGTATGAAAAAGCTTCTGAAAAAGGAGCAAAGAGGTGTAATTGCACAATTATGCTCGCTAGATGTTTCCACATCGGAATCATCTATTTCTCCAGATCTCTAAAAAGTCCTGGACAATCATTCCAAGGTATTTGAGACTCCCAAAGGTCTCCCACCTATGCATGATCATGATCATGCTATTCATCTGATTCCAGGAAGTGTTCCTCCAAACATCATCCCGTACAGATATCCCTATGTCCAAAAGAGTGAAATTGAACGTATGGTTGCAGAAATGCTAGAGGCTGGTATAATTCAACCGAGTCAAAGTTCTTTCTTTGCTCCAGTAGTATTGGTGCACAAGAAGGATGGATCATGGTGCATGTGTCCAGATTATAGGGAGCTCAACAAGCTCACTATTAAAGATAATTTCCCCATTCCTGTCATTGATGAATTACTGGATGAATTGCATGGATCAATTTACTTCACCAAGTTGGATCTTCGTTCAGGATATCATCAAATTGGAATGAAGACTGAAGACATTCCGAAAACAACATTTAGAACTCATGAGGGTCATTATGAATTTTTGGTCATGCCTTTTGGCCTTACCAATGCACCTTAAACATTTCAAGGTTTGATGAATTCAATTTTCAAACCATTCCTTAGAAAATTTGTGTTAGTATTTTTTGATGATATACTAATCTACAACAAGTCTTGGAAGGATCATGTTGAACATGTTGATAGGGTGCTACAACTATTGAAGGAGAAACAATTATATGCAAAAATATCCAAATGTTTCTTTGGAGTCCAAGAGGTGGAATATTTGGGTCATATTGTATCTCATGAAGGAGTTAAGGTAGACCCTAGCAAAATTAAATCCATTAAGGAATGGAAAATCCCCACATCCATAAAGCATCTGCGAGGATTTCTCGGGTTGACAGGGTATTATCGCAAGTTTGTTAAGAATTATGGGAGAATAGCAGCACCTCTAACAACATTATTGAAGAAAGATGCATTTTCATGGACTCCAGAAGCAACAAAAGCCTTTGAACATCTTAAAGAGGCAATGTGCCAAGCACTGGTCTTAGCTACACCAGACTTCACAAAAACCTTTATTGTGGAATGTGATGCTTCAGGAAATGGAATTGGTGCTGTTCTAATGCAAGATGAAAGACCCATTGCTTTGAAAGTCGTCCAATCAAAGGAAAGTTTTTAAGCAAAGCTATTTATGAGAAGGAGATGTTGGCAATACTCCATGCACTTAAGAAATGGCGACCCTACCTAATGGGTAGCCACTTCAAGGTTAAAACGGATCATGATAGCCTTAAATACTTTTTACAACAAAGATTATCCTCTGAAGAGCAACAAAAGTGGGTCACAAAGATGTTGGGTTATGACTTTGAAATCATCTACAAAAAAGGGAAGCAAAATGTGGTGGCAGATGCACTCTCAAGAAAGGATGAGGATGTGGAAGCATTGTTGTGCGCCATTTCTATTATCCAACCAGATTGGATAAACGAAGCAAGGGAGGAATGGAAGAATGATGAAGAAGTGTGGGCACTTATTCGAAAGCTACAACAAGATTCCAGTACGTCTGATACATTTAGCTGGAAAAATGATTCGTTATGGTACAAAGATCGCTTATACCTCTGTAAGAATTCCCAGCTAAAACAAAAGATTCTTATGGAATTGCACACTTCTCCCTTAGGAGGGCACTCAGGATTTTTAAAAACTTACCACAGGGTTAAGAAGGAATTTTTTTGGGATGGCCTTAAATCAGATATTCAAAAGTTTGTGGCGGAATGTTTGGTTTTCCAACAAAATAAAGTTGAAACAATTAAGACACCGGGTCTATTACAACCTTTATCCATTCCAAGCCAACGTTGGGAGGAGGTTTCAATGGATTTTATCACAGGTTTACCCAATTATGAGGGAAAGAGTGTCATCATGGTGGTAGTTGACAGACTTACCAAGTATGCACACTTTTGTGCATTATCACATCCATTTAAAGCCAGTACAGTTTCTACTGCATTTATGGAAAAAATTCAAAAGCTACATGGAAACCCAAAGATTATTGTAAGTGACAGAGATCCCATTTTCACTGGAAATTTTTGGACAGAATTATTTTCTTGTCTTGGTACTCAGTTAGCTCATAGCTCATCTTATCATCCTCAATCTGATGGGCAAACTGAGATAGTAAACAAATGTTTGGAAGGATATCTTCGTTGCTTTGTATCTGATAAACAGACACAATGGGTCAAATGGTTGCCTCTAGCTGAATGGTGGTATAACACTTCCTTCCATACAGCAACAAAAATGACCCCATTTATGGCACTTTATGGGTATCAAACACCATCCATCACATCATATTTAAGAGAAAATTCTAAGGTTCAGGCAGTGGAACATCACATCGAACATCAACAACAAGTCCTCCAACTATTAAAGGATAACCTCGTGTTGGCACAGAATAGAATGAAACAACAGGAAGATCAACATCGCAGTGAAAGAAGTTTTGATGTAGGTGATTGGGTATTCCTACGGCTACAACCATATAAGCAAATGTCCCTCAAGCAAGCTAAGAAGGATAATAAATTATCACCAAAGTATTATGGTCCGTACAAGGTGTTGCAAAAGATTGGTACTATGGCATACAAATTAGAGCTTCCTGCAGCTTCTCGATTACACCCAGTTTTCCATGTTTCATGTTTAAAGAAGGTGATAGGCGACAAGCTCCCAGTTCAAACAATATTGCCAGAACTTGACGAGGAAGGAAAAATTATATTGGAACCAGAAGCAGTCACAGAAACAAGAACTCGACAGCTACGAAATCGTTCAAATTCAGAGTATCTTATCAAGTGGAAGAACTTATCCGCTGAAGATTCCACATGGGTGGATGAGAATTTTATGCAGAAGTATCCAGAACTACTCAAGCATTGAGGACAACACTTTTTTGAAGGAGAGGGGCATGTTGGGTCCCTATAATACTAGTGATTACCCCATTACTATTGTAGTTATACCCCTTATTAATATTGCTGTGCCCCTATTGCCCCCATATTGTTATTACTGTGCCCCATTGAATCCCTCTATTATTATTTTTGTGGTTTGATATTATTATTGTTAGGTCGGCTGGATTGTATTGTGACTCCTTAGACTCGTATATATAGAAAGGAGGTTTTATCATTTGAATTATCCAAGAATTGTTCATTTATGTAATGTAAAGGAGGTTTCCCCCTCGAAGAGGCTGAATTCTAAGGCGTTGATCTATCTTTTCTATCTTTTCTTGAGTTGGTTTCATAACACTTTCCTATTTGAGTTTTATATTTTTTGTAGAAGTTATGCTTATTCATCTGATGCCCAGAAGTTAAAGTTGTTTCCTTCAAGTCCCAAGGATGCAGCACTCCGCTGGTTCATGGGACTAGGAGGAAATACTATATCTTCTTGGGAACAAATGAAGAAAGTGTTCTTGTCAAAATATTAGGAATATTGTAAGACTAGAGATATTCAAGATGAAATATTTACTATTGTGCAAAATGATGATGAGACTCTAGAGGACTACTTGGAGAGATTCATGTACATCCTCCAAGGGTCAAAGCACAAATTTGATCTAAGTACCATTAGAACCTTGTTCTTATGGGGGTTTACTGACGATGCTAGGAATAATCTAAATCTGTTAGGACAAGGGGATACTACTAAAAAACCTTTTGATCAAATTTGTGACTTGTGCAGGAAATTCTCAAGGAACCAACATAGATCTGGGAAAGGAATTTGGAATAGAAATAAGAAAACCGAATCTATTGATGCTATGATTATTGGATTAGAAAACGAAATGGAAAATATGAAAATTGAAATAATGAATATTGTTAGTAAACAAATAGACTCTTTGAATTTTCAGCAAAAACTTGTAGAGGAACAAGAGTCATTGTTTATTTTTTGTCCAAAATGTAGAAGAAAGCATCTTTTAAGAGAATGTCCTCTCGATATTAAAGAAACTAATAAATGTGCAATTTGTACAATGAACCATTCCACGGAAAAATGTCCCTCCATACCTGAGTTGAAAGTTGTACTTGAAATAGGACAACCTGAAGCCGAATCAGTGCATGCTATGGGAGCACGAAGAAAGTAGCCTCAGGTAAGTGCAGGTATGGCTCCTGAACCTCCACCTCATTTTTTTGGTTATAATGCACATTCATATTCCTATCCTAACAATAGTCACTCTCAATATTGGTAGCATGGGAACCAATATCATTATGGATAACCCTCCCAATCTTGGCAACAAGGATGGAGAGGGCCAAACCATTCATATCATTCACACCATTCCTATCCTGCACCTATGCAGTCATATCCTCCTACATATGCACCTTACCTAATGCCACAACCATTATTACCTCAGCTAAGTCAACCAATGCCACCATTGCCTTTACCTCCACTGTTTCGACCTTCTCAGCTGCCTACCCAACCTTTACCCAGCCCCAATAACAAAGCGGTCCAGATGATCCATTCTATGAACCCACTTTCCTCATCCAGATATCAGTCCATGCCAGTTGGAGCAATGACCTCCAATTGAGATCGGGGAAGATAGTAACCTTAGAAAATAAAAATACCCCTATCGTGATTATCAACGAGAAAGGTGAGGAGGGAACTCCTGACCATTCTGAAAAATATGACACCATCCAGTCTATCCCCATGCCTTCTGAGCCTTTTCCATCTTCTTCTAACCGACCTCCCTATCTAGAGAGGTTAGTTGTGGAGAAGAAAGACCCCATTCTTGAGTCTAGCATGGGTTCTGAGCTTAGGAACCTTTTCATAAAGGTACCTTTGCTCCAAGCTATTAAATAGATCCCCATTTACATAAAACTCATTAGGGAACTCTGTCTCAAGAAGCCATGAAGGAGAAGATTAGAACCTCAAACCATTTAATTTGTTGGTAGAGCAGTAAAGTTAATGATGGGGTGTATGCACATGGAGAAATATACCAACCCCGAAAACCCTGTTATCTCTATTTAGATAGGTGGTGTCCTTGTCTCCAATGTACTTATAGACCTAGGTGCAACGATTAAATTTATGACCAAGTAAACCATGGATCAAATTGGATTGGTCCATATTCATCCTACTCCCATTGTGCTTGAACTAGCAAACATATCTAAAATCAAGCTGGAAGGGGTGTTGGATGATGTGGTCGTTTCTCTAGACTCTTTGGAATATCTTGCAGAATTCATTGTGCTTCAGCCAAAGAACCCTATGGGAGGACATCCCTTGATCTTGGGATGACCATGGCTTGCTACGGTTGATTCTTATATCAGATGTCGTTCTGGTGACATGTATATTTCCCATGGAGATTCCAAGAAGAAGGTCACCTTGTATCCACCTGCTAGATCCATTCATGAGCTCCAAGACACTTTATGGTTAGACTACAGTAGTGATGAGGAGACTGAACTTGCTGCCTTGATACATCAGAATGATGAGTTCTCGTAGGAGGGTGAGATTGAAGACTTCTTGAACAATCTAGACACCATGCCCAATTTTGAGTCATTGAGTCAGATTTTTAGTCTAGATTTTTAGGAAAGATATGACTCTCTACCTCCCTCGCCACCATCTCTAGCGACACCTCTGTGTACTCTTGAACCTGATACTACTCTTGTTGAGATTAGTCTAGGTAAATCCTTGCATATTAGTTCATACTTGGATTCTTCCCAGCAAGAGCACCTTGTGAATTTGTTGTGAAAGCATCTTGATGCCTTTGCATGGGGCTATGAAGACATGAAAAGCATCCCTCCTAAAACTTGTACCCACCATATCTAGATTCATGATGGAGCCTGATCTGTCTGACAACCCCAAAGGCAAATGAACCTAGCTCTAAGAGATTTTGTAAAAGAAGAATTGCAAAAACTCTTAGATGCTGATTTTATCTATCCTATTTCTGATAGCCAGTGGGTCTCTCCAGTGGTCTTAGTCCCGAAAAAGATATGGGAGATGGTGCATTTGTATTGACTATAGAGAATTGATCAAATCCACTCTCAAATATTACTTCCCCCTTCCTTTCATCAATCAGGTACTTGATACCCTTGCTAGATGGCTTTAGTGGGTATAAGCAGATACAGATTGCACTCGAGGATCAAGACAAAACCACTTTTACATGTCCATGGGGTACACTTTCTTATTGAGTGCTTCCCTTTGGGTTATGTAATGCCGTGACTACCTTCCAAATGGTGGTCTTGGCCATTTTTGTTGACCTTGAGTGTGTGGAAATCTATATGGATGACTTTTCTTTGTTTGGTGATTCATTTTAGGAAGCCCTGAAGAATCTAGAAAAACTGATTCTTCACTGCCACGAAGCTCATCTCACCTTAGTGATAAAAAATGTAGAATAATGTGCAAGGTGGAGGTGGTTCTTGGCCATCTTATTTCTAAAAAAGTTGTCCAGGTTGACCCTGCAAAAATAGAAATTATTTTGAGTCTTCCTATACCCAAAACTCAAAGGGAAGTGAGAGGTTTTCTAGGACATGTGGGCTACTATAGGAGATTCATTGGGAATTTCTCAAGGATACCTGCCCCCTTTTTTCAAATTTTTTGCAAAGATAGTGAGTTTTCTTGGTCCACAGCTTGCCAACAACCCTTTGAGACATTGAAGGAAAAACTAGTCCGGGCACCAGTTTTGAGAGGACCAAACTAGTCCCTTCCATTTCATATTTCCTCTGATGCCTCAGATACTACTATTGGCACAACTTTAGGACAAGAAGAAGAAAAACAATCTTATGTTATTTATTTCATTAGTAAAAACTTGTCACCCACTGAACTAAATTATACGGTTACTGAGAAAGAGTTTTTAGCTGTAATTTTTTCCATTAATAAATTCAGACATTATATTATAGAATATGAAGTCTTTGTGCATATTGACCATTCCATAATAAGATATTTGATGAATAAACCATTAACTAGTGGTAGAGTAACTAGGGCGTTATTACTGTTACAAGAATTTAATATTACCATTATTGATAGACCAAGAAAATCTAATGTAGTAGCAAATTATCTTTCAAGATTAAATAATCTTGGTGAAGCAATTCCTGTTGATGATGATTTTCGTGACAAACATATTTTTTTTTGTCAACAAAATTTCCATGGTTTTTTGACATAGCTAACTATTTAGTCACTGGAAAATTACCACCTCACTTATCCACTCATGAAAAGTGGAATATCATACAGAAAAGCGCTTCATATTCATGGATTCAAGGAGACCTCTTTTACACCGGAGAAGATCTCATTATCCATAGATGTGTAAGAGAGGAAGAAGTGTTTGATATTTTAAAATCTGCCCATCATGGAGCTTGTGGGGGTCACTTCGTCGATAGGCTGACTGCATACAAAGTGTTACGAGCTAGCTATTTTTGTCCCTCCTTGTTTAAGGATGCCAAACAATATGTCAAGCGATGTGACAACTGTCCCTATATTTTTGTCCCTCCTCAGGTTATGATTGAGCCATTTGAAAAATGGGCCATTGATTTTTTAGGACCAATAAATCCAACATCATTAAATAAAAAACATATTTTGGTTTGTACAGATTTCGTTACAAAATGGGTAGAAGATAAAGCTGTTTCTTTTGCTACTGAAAGAGTTGTTGTTGATTTTCTTTTTACTGAAATATTTACTAGATTTGGTGTGCCTAGAGAAATTGTTTCTGACAATGGACCACAATTTATTTCTAATCTGGTACAGGGTGTGATGGAGCAGTACAAAATACGGCATAGGAAATCTACACCATATCACCCGCAAGAAAATGGTCAGGTGGAGTCCACAAACAAGGTGATTGAGTCCATCCTCACAAAGACAGTAAATATTCATAGAAAGGATTGGGTTGACAAATTACTGGAAGCATTGTGGGCATACTGAACCACTTGGAGGAACAACACAGGACACACACCATATGAGCTGGTGTACGGGAAACAAGTCCTCTTGCCAATATAATTCCAGATCAAGACTTTCAGGACTGTAGTCCAATTGGGGCTAGATCTCTTTGAAGCACAACAACAACGTCTTCTATAGCTAAATGAGTTAGATGAATTCTGAAAGGATGCCATTCAACAAAACATCTTGGTTCAACAACAACGCAAGAAGTGACATGACAAGTCCATCTAGATGAAGCAATTCTAACCAGGTGATTGGGTTCTCCTTTACGATTTTAGATTCAAATATTTTAAAGGGAAATTTCATACACACTGGATGGGACCCTATGAGGTGGTCAAAGTGTTTGAAAATGGAGTGGTAGAGATGAAAACTATTGATGGATGAAATTCTGTGTTCCTAGTAAATGGGCATAGATTGAAGATATATTTTCAGCCCCTTACTAAAGGAGATTTTATGCAGTACGTCCAATAGCAATCTGAAAATGAGTTGGTAGTTGGTAACACCAACCTGTTGAATATTTGATTCTTTCTTTTCCTCATTAGAAAAAAATTAAAATAAAAGAAAAGATAAAAAGAAAAAAATGACAATTTTTTCCTTTTTCCTATATTTATGAAAATCAGTTGACTGACATGATTGTAGAATAATCAACCTGAAAACCAACATGCTAGCAAGAAGATCAAAATTTCAATAAAAAGGAAATGTTACCTGATTTTTAGATATGCTGGCTACCACCAAGAAGAAGCAGGTTCAAGGAACCCAACCCTTACCCAAGTTTGGGGTAACTAGCATGGAGATTTTTGTTTACACCTAATCCTTGTGATTGGGTAAATATATGTAAATACATAAATAAGAAATATGAACAGTCATCGGGAGATGATCTGAACAGTCTCTCCCTCATGTATATAATGAAGACCTACCTGATGGAATATGACACATGAATCATTTTTGCCTTATGGAGTTATTGCCTGGCCTGACATGGTATCAGAGCCAGCTCCATTTTTGGCATCCCTTTCTGCCATTGTAACTCCCTTCTGCCATTTTTTTGCAGTCTGTCCTCTGCCCCTCTCCTTTGACAGAAAATCTGTCCTACAATGCATAATCTCTATGTCCCAAATCTCTGCGTGAAAGCTATGAAAGATTAAATGCTACTGCATTGAAGCCGAAGGAGCTATCTAGTATATCTGTTGGTATTCTGTCAAGCTCATTGATATATCAAGGTGAACGGTATGCCAACTCCTCTTTTTTAGACTTGTGAGTTGTGTCGTTGGCAACACTATGTTGTTAGCATGACTATGTGTTGGTTCATGGTTACACCGCCCATACTACCAACTCTGTTCCCATTCATGTTTTTGTTTTTCGCATATTATCTGCGGGCTAATACAGTTCTGGTGTTAATACAGTTACAGTGTTAATACAGTTGCAGTTGTTAATACAACAACTCCACTTAACCATACCACGCTTGCTCCTGCACTCATACACAGTGAACCACACTTGGTCCCGTGCTCATACTTCCTTTTTGTTTGTAATGTAATGTTTTGACAAGCTACAACACAAATTTATAATAGCTAGATATTACCAGTACCTTTCTTGTGCGTTATTTGAAGGATTGTGCCAGTTTAGAAACCATATTTGACAAATTCGTGTGAATAAGTCACCCTCAAGATAAATTTTACATAACTTAGACCTTCTATTGGTTATTTGAGGAGGATTTCATTGGATTATGTAAAGTCAAATTGAGAAGGGCTTTTCCTATGTTTTGAGGTGATGTTGCTGGTGCTATTCCATAATGTTCAACCATAATATGTCCTGCTCCTCTGTTGGCGTATACCATATATATGAATGACTCCTGTATAATGAGGTATGACTATTGTATTGTGTAGTTGTATGATTCCCGTATATGATTATTAATTGTGTGGGGCCTGAAATTTGTGCCATTCCACTCCTCCATACCACTCCTCAATATAATACCTCCCGCAATAATTCCTTTGTCCAATTGCTACCATAATTTCATTTTTCAGAATATTGCTGCTACAATGCATTTTTTTCAGCAGAAGTATTTTTCTATCAGCAGAAATAATTTTTTTATAAAATTCATTGAATCATATCCATGGTGGCAATAGTTCTCACTGGCAAGGAGAACTATCTTGAATGGTCCCGGATGATAAAACACACCCTCATTTTCAATGAGTTGTGGAAAGGAGTGTGTGTTGGAGACGGAGACAATGAACCAGTACAACCTACCTCAGACAAAGAGCTCGTCATTTGGGAAAACAAGAACAACAAAACTTATGCATTAATCACTGCATCTGTAAATGAAGAGGTGAGTCACCATATTTCGTCATATTCAACTGCCTCTGAAGCCTTACAAAAGCTGAAAGAACTCTATGACTCACATTCTGCACTTGAAGTTGTTCAACTCATGATTAAACTCTTCACTCTTGAACTGAAAAATAATGATCCTCTTGCTCTTGCACCTGAAGTAAAGTCTATAATGCATGATATCAAATCCACTAAGGTTGAATTGGATATTCCTCTTATCACTTTTCTCAAGGCACTTTATCCTACTTACTCCAATTATCTTGAGTCATTGCAAGCAAATGGAAATCTCAAAGATATAACCTTTGACTCTCTTGTGAAAAAGTTTGCTGAAAGAGAGAAAGCTTTTGGAAAGAAGACAACCCCTGAATCTTCTAAAGAGGCTGTGTGCCTTGCTCATAAAGAAAAGCATCCTGCTCAAGATTCTACAAGAGGAAGAGGTGGTGGAAGAGGAAGAGGAAGATATTTCAGAGGCAGGGGGGCAGACATTCTCAAGGAGGAAAGGTAGATTTGCACTGAATATGCTGCAAAAGAAATGGATCACATGATGCCTCTACATGCAAGCTACCATGGGACAAAATTGAGCAAAAAAGAAACCAACAGAAAGGTAAAAATGATGATACAGACAAAGGTAAAGCACCTGAATCTGCTCACTATGTTGTGGCACAATGTAACATTGGAGTAAATGAATATTTATTTAATGCTCCATTTGCTTCTTGGAAAAATTATTGGTTGCTTGATTTAGGAGCAACCTGCCACATCACTCATAGAATAGATTTTTTTGAAGATTTCACTGACAATGTTGATGGAGCAGTATACTTTGCAGACCAATCAAAAATCAAGCCATCAGGGTTTGGCACAATCAGGCTCAAACTTCCTGGTCTTCCAGACTTTCTTCTGCATCATGTTCTATATCTCCCACAACTCAAGAGAAACTTGTTGTCCTTGGTCCACATCCGCCATCAAGGTCACTCCATTCATATGTTTGATGGAAAGCTTGAGGTAAGAAAAGCATCTGACCACTCACTTGTCATGACGGGAATAGAAGAAGAAAGGCTTCTCAAGCTGCAAGGAACCTCTGCTCGTGCACAACATTTCTCATACAAGTCTCATCATGAAGAAGGTACACTTCCATCAAGTTTATTATGGCATGCTAGATTTGGACATTTGAACTATGACAGTCTCCGCTTGTTGAAGAAAAATGGTGTTGCTGGTTTTCCTACAATTCCTAGGAAACTTAAGCAATGTGATGCTTGCATTCTAGGAAAGCGTAGCAAACAATATTTTCATGATTCACATTCAAGAGCACATAGAAAACTTGAACTCATTCATTTAGATTTATGTGGTCCAATGCCTGTTCCTTCTTCAAATGGAAATAAATATATCATGACATTTATTGATGACTACACCATAATGTGTTGGGTTTATTTATTGAAGAACAAATTTGATGCTTTTCAAACATTCAATAATTTTCATAAATGGATTGAAAATGATGCACAATCTCATATTGGGTCTATTTGCACTGATAATGGAAAAGAATACACATTAATTGAATTTGAAAACTATCTTCACCAACATGGGATCAAACATCAAACAACTGTGCCTTATAATCCCCAGCAAAATGGTGTAGCTGAAAGAATGAATAGGACAATCTTAAATATGGTACGATCCATGTTATTCTTCAAAAATGTAAAGATAATGTTTTGAGTTGATGCTATTTATGTGCTGCATATATAAATAATAGATGTCCATCTAATGCTATAAGAAACAAGACCCCATATGAAATGTGGTATGGATATGTTCCTTCGGTAAAGCATCTCAGGGTCTTTGGTTCCACCTATTATGCCTTGATACCAAAGGTACATAGAAACAAACTTGGTGTTAGAAGTCGTAAGCGTATCTTTCTGGGGTATTCAAACACCTCCAAAGCATACTACTTCTATGATGAAGTAAATAAGAAGTTTGTTGTATCTAGAGATGTAATTTTTCTTGAATCATCCAAAACTGACAATGTTGTTGAGTGGAAACTTGATTGCTTGGATAGATTCGCAAAAGCAAAATCATTTCAAGAATTTGATAATCAGATTCCACATCTTGAAGGGGGGATTCCTATACTAGATCAACATGTGGAATCTTCTTCTGAATAACACTCTCCCCCACATGAAACTCCAACAACGAATGATGCTTTAAGTGATGTGATTGATAGAATTGGGAGACTCAATCTTGATTTAGTCCCAACTCAATCAACGAGCAGCCTGGACCATTTGAAAAAGGTCCCCCAAAGTGGCTGACAAAGATACTTGAAAGTGTTCATCATGATGAGGTTGGAAAGAAAGGAACTAGAAATTCAAATCGGCAAAATGGAGGTGATGTGGATGACTCTAATTCACCTGTTGATATGGATGTTTCTTATGATTGTGAATTGAACTTTTCCACAGATTTTGAACCAACTTCCTTCAAAGAAGCTGCTTCTCATGATGAATGGAAAGAATTAATGCAAAAGGAATATGATGCCCTCATAAAGAACGGCACTTGGAAGCTGGTTGATCCTCCATTACGAACCAAACCAATTGGCTACAAGTGGGTCTACAAGAACAAGTATAACGTTGATGGCTTAGTTGACAAGCACAAATCTAGGCTTGTGGCAAAAGGTTTTGCACAGAAGGAAGGGGTCGATTATGAGGATACTTTTTCCCGCACAACAAAATGGACTACCATCCGGACACTCTTTTCACTAGCAGCTCAGAATGGTTGGAAAGTCCACCAAATGGATGTAAAAACTTCTTTCTTAAATGGAGATCTAAAAGAGAATGTTTTTATGTCCCAACCTGAAGGATTTGCTATGAAATGACATGAACATAAAGTATGCAAACTGGTGAAGTCCTTGTATGGCCTCAAACAAGCACCGTGAGCCTGGTATGAAAAACTAACTGAGCATCTTCTGAAACTCAATTTCAAACATTATGATCTTGATTATGCAACTTTATTTGTCTAAAAAGTTGGAAAAATAGTTGTATATCTTGTGGTATATGTAGATGATCTTTTGATGACAGGGAACAATGAAAGCAACATTGCATCCATAAACAAGGAATTGGGGAAACGTTTTGAAATGACTGATTTAGGCTATGTTCATTACCATCTTGGAATTGAAGTAACCCAACATCCAAAGTCCATATTTATTTCTCAAAAAAAATACATTGGAGATCTGTTGAACAGGTTTGGCATGACAGAGAGCAATCCTCTTACTACTCCAATGGAACAAAACTTAAAGCTCACATCTATTGAAGGAAAAGAATTTGAGGATGAAACAAAGTATAGACAACTTGAAGGAAGTCTCAACTATCTAACTACTACCAGACTAGACATTTTGTTTGCTATTGGAATCCTCTCCAGGTTTATGCAAAAGCCTTGTGAGGGACATTAGTCTCCTGCAAAACTATTTCTAAGGTACTTGAAGGGAACTCAAGACTTTGGAATCAAGTATACACAGGTGGACGACTTCAGCTTGATTGGATACTCTTATTCAGACTTTTATGGAGACAAAGAAACGGGGGTATCTACTTCAGGATATGCTATGAGTCTTGGATCAGGAGCTATCTTCTGGAGATCATGCAAACAATCAGTTCCAGCAGATTCCACAAAAGAAGAAGAATACGTGGCAGCAGCTGAAGAAGTAAAAGAAATTGTGTGGCTCAGGAAAATTCTTGAAGATTTGGAGGTAAAACAAGAACAATAAACTCCACTCATGATTGACAATACCTCTGCAATAAAGTTGGCCAAGAACCCAAAGTTCCATGATCGAATGAAGCACATCAATACTAAATATCATCTGATTCGACATCATGTTGAGGCCAAAACAATCCATCTCCGTCATTGTTCCACAAATGAGAAAATTGCAGACATCTTCACCAAAGTGCTTGGAAGAGAAAAGCTTTAATGATTCAGAATGATGCTTGGACTCACCAACATCCCTTCAGATTAAGGGGGGGAATGTTGACACCTAATCCTTGTGATTGGGTAAATATATGTAAGTAGATAAATAATAAATATTAACAGTCATCGGGATATGAACTGAACAGTCTCTCCCTCATGTATATAATGAAGACCTACTTGATGGAATATGACACACGAATCATTTTTTCCTTATGGAGTTACTGTCTGGCCTGACAATTTTTATCCAAGTAAACACTTAATTCCCGTTGCAATTACATTTTCCAACACTAGTCTAGGCAGACCTTGAAGATAAAATTATTCCTTTCTTCTATTTTCATGTTTCGTAATTCCAACTATTTTTCATTTTCTAAATCCCCAATGAATTACCCTCCTCTTTCTTCTAAAGAAAACTACCATTACCCGATCTCGTAAAATCCCTTTACTTCCCCTGACTTTTTTCCACATCCCATTCTTGTTTACCCCCCTTGGTGATATTGTTCTTGGAATCCTACTGTAATGTTCCTTACCATTCTAAAAATCACCCCTTTCCCATTTCTTTATTCCCTCATAAATTTATTGTAGAATTTGATGTAGTCAATCCAGAAGGCATGCTCAGGAAATACCAAAGGATGGCGAATAAAACTTTTCTTGTATATTGGGGCAATTTTTTTCCCAGCTACAGAATTTTGTTCTATCAAAATTTTTGTTTTGTTAAATCCCTAGTGCAAGATGCATAGTGCAAGATGCATAGTGCAAGAAGTCATTGCAAGCAAGATGCAGTGCAAGTAGGATCAGTGCAGGAGTGTGGCCAACTGTGGAAGCAAGTGCAAAACAAATTTCACATAGTACAGGAGCATCTTATGAAGAATGTTTATGGAATTTTATTACTCTACACATGAGTGATTCCTACACTGATAGATCATAGCATTATATATTTTAATTGATACTTTGTTTTATCATTTACTAACTTAGGAAATTTTTTAAAGTATAAGATATATTGGGTTCTGAAATCTAATTTTTTTAATGTGTACCAAAATATGTCTTAATTGAATTATGAGGTAGACTGTGGGATAGTACAGGTTTTTCAAAAACTCATAACTCACTCCCTTTGAGAAAATTCCCCATCACTTGTTCATCATTGTCTTACCTCCTAACCCGATCATTATGATTGTTACACCGCCGCCGCATAATCCTCCACCACATCCAATCATTATTGCTCACCTGTAGCAGGATGATAATGATCTGCAGCTGATCCGAGGAGCCGTTCTTTTATCATTAAACATGATCGGTTGGATGGGACTGAAAAGATGAAGGATGGATGGACCTCCGGCATAAAATTCTCAGCAACCGTTGGTATCGCTCACTAAAATCCTTTTGAGGTTGTGATAAGGAATTGTGGCAAATTCGAACATGGCACCCGTAAGGAATGAGCCATCATCCTTGAAGGAGATAGAGCAGACTACAGAATACTGGAACAATCTTGCACTATTGCAAGAATTCAGATTCCTTCCATTTTTGTAGAAGTTCGATGGCTTCAACATGGCTGTGGTGTTGGAGTTTGCGAAGACATTTGAAGGAGGTCGAGCTAGGGTCGGCTCATTAGAATTCAAAGTCACGGAGGAGTCCATTGCGTGAGCTAGAAGCTTGCCAACTACAGGGGAGCAGTGGTTCAAATAGGAGCGGCTTGAAAAGAAACGATGGTGTTGGTTTCTGAGTGATAAAAAGCTCAAAGTTAAGTGGAAGAAAGGGATTCCATAGAGCGCCATGCTTGGAAAATGGTGAGACCTCCTATACATACTACAGAAATTTTTGACTTGTGAGGGATGTTACACATTAGTGTTCGTGTACCATATCAGGTTGTTGTTGCACTTTGAGTCGAGGAAACTTATTAATTTTCCTTACTACCTACTCCAAAGTCTCGAGAAAATGGCGAAAGGTGTGCAAAGTGGGAATGCAAGCCAAGTCACATATAAGCTATATCATCATGGGCTTATCACAATCCTCATCAAGAAAGTGCTAGAAGAGAAGGGAGTGACCTGGAAGGCATTCTTGAAGGAGTTTTGGGCAAGGAGTGCAGGGAAGTCTACTGGCATGAGTACAAGCAAGAAAAGGAAGGTAGAGACACTATCACCTACAAAGCAAAAGGGTAAAAGCACGCCGGTGCAAGGGAAAAGAAATCTGTTGAAGACACTCCACCCTCAACAAAGAAAAGAAAAATCAGAACCTCGACAAGGAAGAAGACTGTATCTCTAGGGACGAATCAATATCAGTCAAGTTCTCTGATTCTGATTGATAAATCACTTCAAGTTTCGCTTAAAGACCATAACCTTTCAGTGCTTGCAGATGCAGCGGCCCACACTGTGGCAAAAGAAGAAAACATGGAAAAGGAAGACGACATATTGTTGTCTACCCTTGTTCACAGATTAAGAAAGAAGAAGATGGCACCGAGTGCAAGAGAAGTTCAGGCAGAGGGTCACAAGGATGATGAGGCACAAGACATGGAGACCCTCGACGATTTTGATGAACAGGACATCAAAAATCTCAATGTTTTCAATGAATAGGGCACTGAAGCCCCTGTTGGTTTAAATGAATAGGGTACTAAATCCCTTGAAGAATTGCAATAATAGGGCATTTAAAACCCTATGGAGTTAAGTGCGCAAGGTACTAGAACCCTTGAAATAAAGGTTGTGGAGGGCATCAAAACCCTCAGTGATAAGGGGACCTTGGTTGTAGAAACTTTTGGCAATGTCATATTGGAAACATTGGATGACCTTAATCTCGACAATGACGGGACTTGCTTTGAGTCCATTGCAGAGAAGGTATTTACACTAGAGGATCTAACCATGGATCCCTCTACTCTCTACCTCAACAATCGAATAGTGGAATTGGAGTATCAAGTTCATGACCTGGAGGCTTTGAACTAGGTCATGAAGGAGAAAAATTGGCAAAAGCTGCTAGCAGAAGTCAAGAGGCAGAAACAACAAGTGAAAGTATGGAAGTATCAGGCTTCCAAGTGCTAAAAATGCCTCAAGAAGGTGACTAATCAGTTAAAAGGAGCCCGAGGTAAAAAGCCAAAGGTAGTGAAAGTAGGGGTAAGTATTGAAGTACAGGATTAAGAGCTGGCCACCGATTTTTGAAAACTTTTTGCAAAAGGTAAAATGTTATGTGAGTACACACAACAGCTTAGGGATGGGAGGATGTTGGTGTCCAAAATTTCTTTATTTTCACCCTATTCCCATAAGTATTAAACTTTGTTTTATCTCTATTTAACCATCCCATTCCTGCACTAGTCCAAGATAATCATCTATTCCTACATATACTTCGTATTTCATAATTAAGATTTATTAAGTGATTTATTAATTATTACATAGATTTCATACCTTTTAGTCTCTCTTGTAACTTATGTTTAACTTTCCTAAAAGTAATTGAAGAACTAACTGTTAATCATTATTTAGTGTGATCATTGTAGACAGATTCCTGCGCCGCCAATGATGTTGCTTCGCCATCTACGTGGTATTCCACGCGGGCATTTTTGATCCACGACTCCTAGTTCGATTTTGGACTATCTGAGGATGGACATTGGCAGCGTATAGTTAGGGATACTTGCCAAGAATATGGTCTAAGGCCAGAAAAGTTCATGCTTTATTATAACCATTAGTCAGTTTTTCAATGTTGTTTGTTAGTCCGTTTGGCTGAAAGGCTTGAATAGGAAATGACTGTAATTATCAGAATATGGCTAAGGCTGAGAGACTGTATATAATGTAGACCATAGGTAGAGCCAAGCTAGCGATCTTTGAATTGTAATTTCATTTACTTTGTAATTTTGTATCACCCTCAGTTCTGGGTTGGACTTGCACTATCATGTATATTTTTTGATCAAGTTAATACAAGGAACGCACCATGTTTTCTTCACGCTGTGTTTAATTTTTATTTCATGTGCGATTAAGTGCTAAACCGTTTCGTTTCCTAAATGGAAAAAGATCTGATTGGCTAGGTCCCAACCAACCCAGCTCGTTTACCCTTGTGCTTTCACCATTTAAAAAGTTTGTGTGAACATTTATTCATTTGCAGTTGCATGGCTTGGATTTATCTTATGTTTATTTTAGAAGTTCTGAGTTAAATGCATTTCATAGTCAAGCATGAATGGATCTGTAGTTTGGAAGTTTAATTAAGTATATTTCTTTCTTGCATTTTCTTTCCTGCAATTACTTTCTTGCAATTTCCTTCCTGCAATTTTTGTCTTAGTTTTCTTGCACTTAGGTCATGCATGAAGATTCTACCTGTACCAATGCATGTAGTTTCCTACACTCTGGTTTATTCATTTACTTTACAGCAAGTGTTACATTCCTTTTCTTGCTAATAATTTCATTTATTCTTCCAAGCAAGCGTATTGTTAATTCAAGTAATCATTCTCAATGTTGAAAGTTATACTTCTGAATGATCTAAGAATGTTTACATGAATTAAGGAAGGATGTTATTACAAACACCATAATTTACAGTTGCATTTTATGACTTAAGAAAAAGGAAGAGAAACATTATAAGTGATTTGTCAAAAGTTATTTGATGCATGCAAATTACTTTGAATGCTGCTTGTTTATTTCAAATTATTTTTTCTTTATGAAGTTTAATTTCATTGCAAAGTTAAGTTAATTTAAGCATTATTTTTCACGTGTAATTTATCTCAGAATCTAGCTTGCAATTGTAATTCTTTTCAACACGTCTTTTAATTCTTTCGAAAGTAAATTGGAAACTTCGGTGAAGGAAGCTCTGTCTCGGTGCAAGAGCTGGTCTATTGTCACAGGAACAGAGTGCTATAAGCCTTGAGGCTTAGAGCACCTCCATAAAGACATAATTCTTTAGTAAAGAAGGTAAAATATACTTTTTCACATAAGTACTGTACCTTCACTAGTGCAAGAAGATTGCAATAGTACAAGAACAGGTTTCTTGGTGTAGAAGGAAGATCAATTGGGAAACAGATCTTCACAAGGGCCCACTTGTTAAACTGTTATCCATCTATACTGAAGATAAACATTGTATTTCATTTCATCATTTAATATTGCTTCTAGTTGTGTGAAAGTTCCTTTACTTGATTTCATCACTAATTGTTCTTTTACATTCCAGCACTAGAATTTCTTTGGTGTCTATTGTCTTTAAGATTGTTTTCTATCTAATTCTGCAACATTTCATTTAAAAAGTAGGATTAGGAATAGGAAAAGTTCATACAACTTTTGGCATTGCCTGTGCTTCGTCTCTAAGCTTATGAGACCCCTGGGTTGACAATTAAGTGTTGAGGAGTTTTCTTAAGTGCAATTCCTAAACCCAATAGGGGGTTACATGCAAAGTTGTTTTAGAAGTTTCCCTCCAAGTGTCGCTTTTTCCTAGATTTGTGGCATGCGCATCATGTGACCAAACTTATTTATTTAACATGTCAGAGCTGATTCATTCATATCAATCTTGGAGCTCTGACATCCCACAGCACATCCAGGACACTTCGACACATCTAACTCAGCTATTCACGGGTAAGTCACCTCAACTTGTCTTTTTCAACATTTCTGTCACTTTTTGTGTATTCACTTGTGTGAGTGCTATTTGCTTGATTTATTTGAATGCTTGCTGTCATTTACATGTATAATGGCTTTTCCTAGCTTTGTTTTAATTTTCGTTGCTGTTGCATGCATGAAACTATTTTACACGGATGTTCACCCAACCAACGAATTGCCTCACCCACATGCATGTTGATATGTTTGCTGGATATTTCATTCATGTTTTTCATGCATTGTCAATCACTTATGCTATCACTTAGTGTCACCATGCATTCACTGTCTTATTTTCTTTCAGTTGCCCAACGGCGAGTCGGCCTAACCCTGGCTCGGACTCTGCCTTCACCAAGGCTGAATTACACAATCTGGTGAAGGAAGGCTCACCTTCCTCTCTAGAAATGTGCATTCCTACCCAGAACTAGTGTCCTTGACTGTTTTTCACATTTCTGGAGGATAGTGGCTGCTTGGCCCATGAAATTGTGCAAATCTATCCCTGGGCCAGCAGTCCTTCCCAGTTAGGATTGCGCATTGCACAATCCCAGCAGCCCGCTACTTGACTAGATTGTGCATTTCATAGATCTAGTAGCCAATCATACCTTCCAAATAGCCCAAACTACCTTTTGCGTAGTTTTGGTAGCCGACCACCTAGCCTCCTAGTAAAATTTGCACAATCTTACTCATCAGTTTCACAGGTATGTGTTGTATCCTTCCACAGATTTTCTTTTTTTTCACTAACATATCTCTTGCCATGCATGTTGCTTGTCTCCAAATCTTTCAGGTGTTCATCTATCTCAATGGCTTCCAAGAGAAAAGGATCATAGGACTCTGATGGAGTTCTGGAGCAGTAGTTGAGCAGGTGTCCTCTAGTATGTCGATATATGAAGATACAAAGTTGTATCTAGACAATGACATCAAACTGAAGTGGCAAGAGGTTAACGAAACATTCGTAGGCACTTTTAGGGAAGACCTTGAATACTGTCAGGTGTACGTGAACATTCACAAGCCTTATACCAGATTGCATGTAGATACATGCGCAGACATGATTCACTAGATCGTCTCTCACACTAATCCCAAGACAATGACCTTGAGCAGTGTCAATGGGACAAATCTTGCAACCTTCTGGGCATGATATTATGATGAGATGTATCAAATGTTAGAGGTTGTGACTATCATGAGTCATCCATTCAGCTTGCCCAATAGCAGAGCTAACTCCAGAGACATTTTGAAGGATTGGGTAAAGGAGCCAGCTTGTTTCAGGATGACACCTAATCAGATCTACAAGACTAAGATATTGAGAAAGGCATACCAATACATGGTCATATTCGCATGTCATTTATGTGGCCAAGAAATCACTGGAACCTTTCCTCAGAGTTGGGTGATTGCACTAGAACAACTGGCTAGAGAAGGAAGACCATGTAATTGGTCTGGCATACTGGCTCATCAACTAAAGGAATAAGTCACGAAGGCTCGATAGTCACCCGAACATATGGATCGAGATATTTACATGTCCGCATACATTCTAGATGCAGTCTTTGTCCAACATGAGTTCCCAATCTTGGAGTGGGCATGGTCATCGGCGAAGATTGTTTTGGACACATATTTAAAGTTGTTGTCCGAATGTAGCTTCAAGGGAGTAATCATACGGTTTTCTGACCATTTTTTCACCCCACTATACAGGATGATATTTGAATAGGATACACCCCACAAGTAAAAGGAAGAAATGGAGGCATTGTTAGGCATTGCAGATTGGTATGCCTCAGCATCCAGCACTTTCATCTGAATGTTCAGTGCGGAGAAGCCTCTGCATATTCTGCCAAAGTTTGCCTTGGACGTACTTGTCATGCAGGAAGTAGTGTATCATATCTCGGCATGATTGATAGCTAGATTACAGTGGAATAAGAAGGCACCTTGGCCCACTCTTCTATTGCGGATTGGGTTATATGAGATCTGGAGTATCAAGCATGTGGATGTCGAAGCTGAACAGATGAAGAAGTACATGTTTGACCTCTGAAGCTTCAACCAGTATGACCCACATTGCATTGTGAAGGATCATTGCATGAGAGTTCAGTTCAATTGGATCCATGGGGCATTTCATTAGGCCGAGGAGGACTCATGGAGGTATTGCTACAATTCCTCGGATCCAATGAACAGTTTGGATTTGTTGTAGAGTGGTTAGCAAAGAAGAATGAAGAAACATCATGGAGAGTACCAGCAGTAGCAGCAGCAGAGGCAGTAGAGCCAAGCACACCTCTACATGACAAAGGGAAGAGGAAGATTCTCAACCACATTGGGTTGATGGGCCCTGACCTAGGTTCAACATTAATCAGCCAAGCAAATTCCTACACTACTGGCTCTTTTGGCATTAGCCCACGGAGTGTGGACCGAAGTCTCACCCAAAGCAGTATGTGGGGATGCAAGAACCAATTTTTGGCACCCTGATATGGTCATGATGTCAGTCTATACTTCCTGATCCTACCTTCGTGCAGATCGATAAGCTTTTAGGGCTTATCGATGTTCCTTCTCTTCCATCCTTCAGTACCTCCGCAAAGGTACTTGACTAATCTTCACGCAGCCCTAACCCAGGGTCCAGGCACTTACGTGCCTTTGTGACTGAGTTACTGTATAAGTTCCCAAGTTATCTTAAGGGTTACCTAATCTACCATGTATTTACAGTTACCTTTGCATAATCCTTTACTCTTTCTTGTGTTCAATTAACAGATATAATTAGATACATTCGCACATCAAATAAGCATTATAATGTAAACCCAGATCGTAACATAATATAATCAGATGCATTAAACAGAGACAAAATTTGATTGCAGAATAATACTCTTTATTGATATCTCAAGTTCAGTACAAACTCTATTCGCCCTATGCACAAAACTGTAGTGGTTTGTGCACTCAGCTGTGGAATTCCACCTTAGGCCTCGGCGCACTTAGCTGTAGAGTTTCGACCTATGCTAAGACCCGAGAACACTTAGAACTTCTTACCAAAAATCCTTCTTACCATTACCACTCCTCCCTTAAACTCTTCTAAGACTCCCTTTTTATACAATCCCATGGTTCGCGGACCATGGGTAGATATTTACAGCTGACATGAGACTTCACAAAACAAGGGCAGACAATCCTTTGACCTCTTCGCTCTCCACAACCACAAAATGCAGAGGATTTACATTTTTTTTTACAAAATTTGGGCTTTCTGCCCCAAAAAATGGGCTTTTAGCCCCAAAATGGGCTCTTGGGGGGACCCGTTCCCAACATACCCCTACAAAAACATTGTGACTCGCCCTCGAGTCACTCTGTAGGTGTGGAAATCTTGGTGCAAAGACCCCCTAGCTTGACTTGTATGATTACTACCTCGGCAGTGCACTACGCAGTTGCCTGCTTTATTTCTTCGACCAACTGCTTTATTGCTGGCCCTGCACTGTCAGCTTGTAGCTTCTGCTAAGTCTCTTGCAGACTAGCCAGCTTCCCTTCATTGGAGGTCGTGATCAAGTAGGAATCGTCCAACCAAGGCTTCAAGCTCGCCTTCAACACTACCTCTTTGTGTTGGGATGCATCTACCAGCGCCTTCAGTGCCTTGGCCTCTTGCAGCTTTGTGAGTCTCTGTGTGAGGGAAACAGTACACGCTATCTCTTTTACCTCATCGTAGTGCTTCTGCAGCTCCTGTGCATCTGTTTCCAGCCTCTAAATAATAGGGTCTTCTTGTAGGCTGGTTAGTACTTCAAACGACTGCTCAAAAAGCGTTGTGCAATCTGCCACTGCACTTTCTACTGCTTTTATTGCGTCTTTGATAGTAGTCGTGCATTGCTCCTTGAATTTTGGTGGAGTCGAAGGCTGGGCCCTCTGTTGTACCTCTGAGATGATAATGGCCAGCTATCATGCCACAGCATCTAAGATAATTGTTTCAAGGGTTTTGTTTTAATTTGGATGACTAATGAATGAAACAGATGTAACACTATAATGCCTAACCTTTTGAATAATATTAATACCAAAATAGAGGGCTGCTATAAAATTTCACACAATGATATAGCTTGAATAATGGTGAGCAGAAACAAAGAAATAATATGATTATCAAAATTTTCAAACTGAAAATTAAATAATCATAAGTATGAAAACCTCTGACCTATGTTCAGAAGGTTTAAGATAATATGCTTAAGCTTACAAAAGATGTTGATGATTTGTTGATTCAAAGGGAATTAATTAAACAGATAGTCCATTAATTCATTCTCTTTATAGATTATCACTTTAGAAGCTTATAGGAATAGATTGAAACACAATTATTCTTACCTGGTTATCTTTGTAAGACATAAGAATATGAAGAAAAACATAATGAGTAATACTGGAAAAACTTACAGGAAACACAAACTGTGTAAAATAGAATTCAAAAGCCTTTGCTTTGTATTAAGGTTCTAGAAAAGTCAGGTACATCAAATGTTTACAAATGCTTCTTCAAGGGTGCAACCTTCTTCAAGGGTGCCACTCTTCTTCAAAGCTGCAACCTCTCTTCAAGAGTGCAACCTATCTTCAATGGACAACCATTAATAACTTGTGAAGATAGTTATTTATACAACAATAGAACTAAGAAAATATCCTAAACTATTTTTATAAAAATACATTATTAGGAAATCAAAATAAAGGTTGCTAGTTGATCTGGCACTATTTTGATGTTGTGCTATTGGTGACCATCACTGAAAAAAATGAAAATTGTTGGAGATGGATGACTATTCCTCCAAAAGTTGAATGTTGTTTGATTTTCACTCTGTATGTTATTTAACTTATGACCTTTCATATGTTTGTCTTTATCTGCCTCCTCTGTTTTAACATTTACTGTGCAAATTGTTTGTTTTAACATTTAGTGTGTAAATGTTTCCTTCGGCTCTATATTTGGTTTAAACCTAATTTCTGTTTGTATAGGAAAATCATTTGAATTCATTTCTTGAGAATCTTGAACAAACAGGTTTTTAAATCAGTATCAAACTATTTATCGAAACTTCTAGCCTTCTGTTAATCACCTGCAAAATACAACAATTGTTAAGAAAAACACAGGCTAATAGGGAGGGGCGCAATGGCTTTAGGGAACAGGATAGTGTATGGACGTAGTCCTGGAAATGTTTGGAAGGTAATCGGAGGCCCGATTTGGTTGCAGAGGCTCAGGGTGGCACAAGCAAGGTTAAACAGGTTTCACTGAAAAACGAGCGAAAAGAGTGAAAACGAGAGTTTACGCGTTTAAACGGTTAACAGTTAACTTTGGCGTGGAGATTCATAAATGTGAATAGTGAGTGGTTTTGGCCTACGTGGGTATATGGTTTCATTGCTCATCACATTGCTTTTGGCCGTGGGGTGGGTTTTCTCTGAGGGCACCCAAGTTAACGTAGAGCTGCCACGTAACCACAAGGGGCCTGAGCAAAACCACGAATCTGATGTGCTCTCAGGTGGGTAAAGGTTAGAGATCAAGAGCGCGTGATATGGATGCACGTCGTTAGATCTAGGGGTGAAAGATATAATGGCTATCGTGCGATAAAGTTGCATGGAGGGAAATCGGTGGAGACTAGCGGGGCCTGGGGAATAATTACAAGTGATTTGTAATTAATTTATTGAATAAAGCTGTAATTAAACATATCGCGATGGGTTTAGGAGTGGGACCGGAGTTAATCGCAACATGGTTTATTTAACCCTACTGAGGGTGGTGGGTTAAACAGGTTTAGTCGGGAAAAAGTGAATTTGCGGAGTCTTGTTAAGTAATGCAGGGTTTAATAAAAGTTTAAGGATAAAGGGTTAAAAGGGTTAAAAGGGTTTTTGTCAGGAAAACATGAAGGCAAAGTTAAAGTTAAATAAAGCAGGGGTGGGGGAATAAAAACTTAGGACAAGGGGGGCTTTATGGGTTTTAGGGAGTTTACAAGGGGAAAGTGTTTCACACTAGGGAAAAGGGGTTTTTGGGTAGGAGAATGAGTTTGGAGGGTAAATTGCTAGGAAAAATTGTGAAACCAAGGGGAAAAGGTGAAAATGAAGGGAAAAGGGTATTTTCATAAGAAATGATGGGATAATGGGAAATTAGTAAGTATGTAGTGGGAGATGAAATGAAATAAGGGGAAGTTAACCAAATCAACTTGTGAACATCTTTTCACTTTCATAACTACTCCTACACACTGAAACATTGTATTAAGCATGATAAATGTGCTTATGCTTCAATCAAATTTGTACTTATGCAACCTTTCTTCTACCTAGCCTTTACTTATCCTAACATTTTTTCTTCACTTAATTGGGTGCATTTAGGCTAGCAGACCCTTTTCTTTACTTTTTATTTTGAAAAAAAAACTATCTAATTCTAACCTTATAACATCCAAGGGCTCAAATTAAACTGATGAGCTCCTTATTATTCTCTACCTAACTATTGATCTTCCAAGATTAAATAGTTTGGCTAGATCTTTATTCTCTAACTATAAACATGAAATTTAAAGCATGAACTAGTCAAGATTAAACTATTTGACTATCATGGGTTGTGCCATTCATGACAAGCTGCAAACAACCATTATTTTGCATAATAAAGTAAAAAGTAGTGGCACTTGGACTTGCACACTTTCATGATTTGTTTTTTACTTTTTGCTTTTCTCTCTAACCTAACATTTTATTTTTTCCTTCATTTTTTAGGGCATCTATTCTAACATTTTCTTTGATATGGACATATTTATCAAAATATTTCCTAACATTTTTATTCAATATTCTTTTTATTCACATCCTAGCTTAACATTTTTTTTTAAATTTTTGGACTAATTTATTCTAACTTATCAAAGCCAAAAATTGCTACAACATTGGCTCCAGCTGGGGACTTCTTTCTCCTGTAGAATGCAGAGAACCTGTAGATCCATGTGCCTTCTCTTCGGCTATGGAGTCTTTTGCTGTAAAAACAAAGTCACACTGAAAACTTGAAAAGTAAAAGAAACCAGAGTTTTTACAATGGTAGTAATGAAATCTACTTCAACTTCTCAGTACTGAATGTAATGTTTGAGAAACCTTCCATTTATAGGATAAGTGGAATATAGCCCCTCAAGATTTTGTAGCACAAAAGTGTTGTTTCCCTTCACTTCAGCAATTTCTAAAGGTCCAAACCACAGGTTGTCAAACTTGCCATGTTTTCCCTTTTCTTCTCTCCTGGAATCCCATCTTAGAACTAGATCACCTTCCTTGAAGTCCCTTTCCCTGGCTCTTCTGTCAAACAATATCTTCATATTATTCTGATACTTTTCAATTTGTATTGAACTTCATCTCTGTTTTCATTTAGTTCAATAATCTGATTTATTCTCCTTGAAAAATCATCAGGTTCATCTATTGAATCCTGCAGGAATTTTAAAACAGGGAAGGCCAAATTGGTAGGGAAGATTGCATCTTTCCCATAAACTAACTGGAAAGGAGATTTTCCAGTAGATCTCTTTGGAGTAATTATGTTTGCCTATACTGCACAAATTAAATGAGAGTCCCAACTCTTTTGATGATCTACTAGGGTCTTTTTGATTACCTTTACCAGACTTTTATTTGAGGATTCTACAAGGCCATTACCTTGTGGGTAGTATGGAGTTGAATGATGTAATAGAATCTGACATTTATGGAAAAACTCAATCATTTTAACACTAGAAAAAGTTGCTGCATTATCAGTGACAATTTGAGTTGGGCAACCAAATCTAGATAAGATGTTCTCTTCAATAAATTTGATTACTACTGAATCAGTAACAATTCTCACTGGAATTGCATCCACCCATTTAGTGAAGTAGTCTGTTGCAATGAGGATCCATCTATGTTGATTACTTGAAGTGGGATGAATCTCTCCAACAAAATCCAATCCCCATTGGAGAAAAGGTTGTGATACTATTGATGGAACTAGTGGAAGAGCTACTAATTTTTGCTTACCAGTAAACATTTGACAAGGAACACAACCTCTGACCTTTTCTCCTACTTGTAAGAACAATGTTGGCCAACAAAATCTCCCCTTAATATCTTATATTTTGTTGCTCTCCAAACATAATGTCCTCCACAAAATCCTGCATGAAACTGGTCAATGATTCCTTCAGTTTCTGATTCTGTTAAACATAATAACAAAATATTTAGTGGGTCTTTCTAGTACAAATTTTCATTTATGATATAGTACTTGACTACTTTCAGTTTAAGAGTTTTACACTAGCTTTTGGAGAATGATGTTGGACATTCAAAATGGATCAATAAATTTACAATGTCTTAGTACCAATCTGACAACAGAAATTTGTCATCAATGTATAAAGGGTGGATTTGATCTGAAGGTAAAGGTTCTTGTGCAGGGAAAATTTTAGGGGCTATTATTTTCCCATGGGCTAATTTTCTATACTTTTTCCAAAAAAGGGATTCGGTAATTTCCATTTTTGTGTAAAAATTATTCGCCCAAATTTTATAGAATGAAATTATTTTACCCTAAAAATCGCCAAAAAAGTATACATAGACTATATAAAAATATTATAAATTTGAATATTTTTACAAAAATATCTCGAAACATTTTATAGATTTCATATTATGGACTAGTGGGATTCGCCAAGGTTTCTAAACTTTAAGATAAATTTCCATCCTTAAAATTTTCCCTGTTCTTATGGATTCTTTTCTTCAGGATGAAGGGAAGGTTCTTGTGGATTCTCCTCTTCAGGATGAAGGGAAGGTTCTTGTGGATTCTCCCCTTCTGCAAGGACAAAAGGTTCTTGTGGATTCTTCTTATCTGAAGTTTGAGAAGGTTCTTGTGGATTCTTCCCTTGTATCTCTAAAACAGAATTGATTTTGAGGACTTTATAGTTGGATTCAGCTAGAAGCTTAGCTAATCCTTGGCCTTTTACTAGATTTGTAGTTTTGATAGTTAGATCAAACTCCACATTGAGTGATCCATCTACCTCTCTTTCCATCAGTGTCTGGTTGAGTTAAAATGATTTTCACAGCACTGTTAGGAACATAAGCAGTAATAGGAGAATGTAGGACATACATCCTGAATGATTTCAAGGCTTGAATAAGGGCATAGAATTTCTTCTTAATTATGTAATACTTAAGCTTGACATCTCTCATAACCTTAGTGAAAAAGGCTATGGCTTGGTCATGGGAATATTCATTCTTTTGTAGTAGAACAACAACAAGGGTCGTTTATGAGGTAAAGGAAAAGATACTGAATGGTTTAGTGTAATCAGGGCTGGCCAAGGTGGGAGCTTCAAAGATGGATTTTTTGATCTGATCAAAGGCATGCCTGGAAGAGATATTCCATTTAACTTCATGATCTTTTAAGAGCATGTCAGTTATATCTTTTACAATCTCAGCATAGTTTTGGACGAATCTCCTTAAAAAATTAATCTTGCCTAGAAAAGCTTGAATCTCCTTCTTGTTTCTAGGTAAGGTCAATGTTTCAATGGTAGATACATGCCTGGGATCAATCACCACTCCTTCTTTTGAAATTATATGGCCCAACATTTTTCCTTCTTTGATAGCAAACAAAGACTTTTTAGGATTCAATGATATTCCAAATTTTCTACACCTCTCAAAAACCTTCATCAAGTGCTTTAGATGTTTCTGACCAGATTTAGAAAAAATAATTATTTCATCAATATAAATGACCACAAATTTATTTACTTGACCCACAAAAGCTATGTCCATAGCTCTCTAATATTTTGCTCCAACATTGGTTAAGCGAAATAGCATTCTAGCATACATGAATTTACCCCAGGGTGTAGTAAAGGTTGTCTTCTCTCTGTCTGTTGAATCAACATTCACCTGAATATAGCTTGAAAAACCATCAAGCATATAAATTCTTTGTTCTCCTAAAACCATTTGAAGTAATTGATCTATTTTTGGCAAAGGATAGTTATCCTTTAATGATGCTTTGTTCAAATTGCTAAAGTCCACACAGAGTCTAATTTCTCCATTCCTATTTCTAACATGAACTAAATTTGCAACCCAATTAGAATATCTAAAAGGGAGAATGATCCGGGCATCTAGAATTTTCTTAATTTCCTTTTCTACTATTGGTAGAAGAGCTGGATTGGTTCTCCTAAGTTTCTGATGATAAGGAACTGTGTCTGGCTTTAAAGGAATATTATGCTGTATTAATGAAGTATCATAGGTTTTTAGATCAACATAGGTCCATGCAAAAAAATCCCTATAATTTTGAAGTAACTTAAGATATTGAGATTTTATCTCAGGATCTAGAGATGCATAGATTTTGATGTTTTTAATATCATCATTTGTTCAAATATTAATTTCTTATATGTCATCTTGTGAAGAAATGGACTGAGGGTTTCGGAGGACATTATTTTGAT
This sequence comes from Pinus tabuliformis, assembly GCA_031772625.1. Lineage (NCBI taxonomy): Eukaryota > Viridiplantae > Streptophyta > Pinopsida > Pinales > Pinaceae > Pinus > Pinus tabuliformis. The sequence goes on from CM062805.1 coordinate 336,980,851, forward strand.
CAAACAATTTTTCTAAAGGAATGATGCCTTTGGGAATAAAAATGTTAGAAAATTGAATAATGTCATGATCAACAATTTTTGAAATGAAATTTGAAGTATCATTTCCAATTGTATTTTCATTTATTTCTGTTCTATCTTCATCAATTTGCAGGATTGAAAATTCATCTATAACCTGCAGAAAAGATTTCAAATGTTCATCATCTTCAAATATCTTCCAGTGTTTTAGATTGTCTAGGATGAATGGTTTGTACTTGACTTGTATTTGATGGAGTACATTGGTCTCATCAGGAATTTTAAATGAACTAGCAGAAACAGCTAAGTCATCTGCATGAATATTCTGATTTCTTGGAATATAAGTCAAATTAAAAGCATCAAAGAAGTTTTCAACTGAATCCCAAACTTCATTTTGATAAGACTTAAGTCTAGGATGCTTAGTCTGGCAGATATTTCTCACTTATTTGACAATAAGTTCTGAATCAGTAAAAACACTTAAGTTTTGAACCTTTAAGTTTTTGGCTAATTGTAGTCCCAAAAGGAAAGTTTCATATTCAGCCACATTATTTGTAACTTCAAAGTCAAGTTTGCACGATTGGGTGATCTATACATACATACATACATACATACATACATACATACATACATACATACATACATACATACATACATACATACATACATACATACATACATACATACATACATACATACATACATACATACATACATACATACATACATACATACATATATATATATATATATATATATTATATATATATATATATATATATATATATATAGATAGATATATATATATAACCTTAGTTGTTCTCCCCCATAAATTGGAATAGTGGCATAAGACATATCCATCTGAAGAGTTCCCCCTAATTTGGCACAGCAAGACCTAGAAAGGAGCATTCCAAATTTGGGAGGAATATTTGTGACAACTATATCAAGCACTACACTTTTCACCAGAATTTGGGCAAGGGTGACTACTAAATCCTTAATCAATCCTAAGCAAGGCATCCTTTTAGAATCAAAGGTGTACAAGTCATGATAGGATCTATCTATGTTAAGTTTCAAATAGTCCATGATAGTTTTTGGCATGAGGTTATGTGATGCTCCAAAATCAAGCATACAATTATATAACATAGAATCATTTGTCTTAAGAGTTGCATAGAAAGGAGGCACTATTTCATCTATCATATCTGAGCTAGGACCAAAGACAACCACTGGTTTTTCATCTTTCAGACTAATGATATCACTTTCAACATCAACCGAGGTGTTTTGTATCCATTTGGAGACATGATTTTTATACCCAGGGTTTTTGGAAAGTTTTGAAAGTGGAATTGGGATTTTAACTCTTTTTCAAAATTAAATGTAGTCAAATCTTTTTTATCATTTTGAGCAGTATTAGTTGACTGATTTAATGGTCGAATAACAGTTGTTTGAGTTTCAGTATCTTTGGTACGATGTTCAATTGTTGGAGTGTCCTTAGGAGGTCTTCTAGGGCTGGGTCTAGGCCTAAGATCATATCTCTTGTTCAACTCTGCAATTAAAAATTTAGAGAAGGCATGGTATTTAGAAACCTGTGAGGATTCTGATCTTCTTGAACCTGATTTTGTTGTGAGAGAGGAATCATAACTGTTTGATTAGAAGAAGTATCCATGTTATTGATATCTTGAGTAATAGTCATAGTATTTTCATTAGGTTGTTGGTCGTCTATCAGTAAAGGAGTGGGAACCTGCTAATCATTACTAGGTCTCTGAAAATTTTGTAATTGTGGATTCATTCTATACTGACCCTGATTTTGATTTTGGGGTCTAGTAATTGTTTGTTGAACTATCCTAGGTTGAGTCTCAATCTTGGAAATTATATTATATAGATTTCTAAGAAGAGAAGTTATTTCATCTATTTTAGAATCTTCTGTTTTAGTCTTAGAAGAAATAGAGGAATTAGAGGCCTCTTGAATAGATTTGAGATTTGTTTGGGCCTTTACCTCTTTAGCTTTCAAGGAAGTCGAAGCAGCCATATTTGCTTCCACCTCTATAGCATTTGTTTGCATATCTTCAAGGGTTCTTGAAGTTATCTCTTAACATTGCAACAAAATCATCATCAAAGACTTTAGAAAACCTAGACTTAGCTGCTGCTACAGGGGATTTACTATCAGGGGGCATCTTATGATCAAGTTTATTGAACCTTTTGATAAAATCTGTTACAGTTTCACCAAAGTTTCTTTTAGGTTCTTCAAACTCAGTCAGAAAGTAAAGAGGATCTTTCTTTACATCCCATTGAATTTTAAATATGGTTATAATCTCTTCCCAATTTCTAATGGAATTTATAGGTAACTACCTAAACCAGATTCTTACATTTCCTTCAAGTGACTGTACAAACAATCCATGTAAACATTTTCTTGTTCAATATTCATATTGTCTGCAAAGTCTAGAAAATCTTGAAGATGGTCCTCAGTTGATGGACTAGTTTCTCCATTATACCTAGGAAGGTATTTCAAGTATCCACTTGGGAATGCATCGAGGTTAGCAGGTAAGACTAAAGCTACATATCTAGCCCATACAGTAGGTTGGAATGCCATAGTAGAAGGGGTGTATGAGGTGTTTGTGTGGATGAAGAAGAAGAAGATGAAGAAGAGGTAGAAGAAGGTGATTGAGGGGGTGTGTGACTATGTGGAGGTGAAGAAGGAGGGGATATCCTGAATAAATTTAGAGTCTTAAGAACTAAATTTTGGACCTGTGAATGAATACCCTCTTTTGGTGAATGAATACCCTCTTTTTATTCAAAGAGTGGATTTGAATATACAGAGAGGGTCTTTTCAGGTTGTTCAAAAGTAAATGCTTCAGGTCATTCAGAAGTGGAAGGAAATGAATAAGTGGTAAGGGATATGAAATCCATGGGTTTGTATTCAGGTAAATAAACACTAAAGTCAGACTCAGTTTTAGGTGATCCTAGTGGTAGAGGGGGTTTTTGATGTGATTCAAAAGAATGAATGAGGAAAGATGAATCAAAATAAACTCCCCTATCTAATAGTTCCGAAACCCTAGGAGGTATTTGTGTCAAATCAGGATCGGATGGAATATTACTAAATTGATCAAATGATACTAAATCTTCAAACTGCAAGGCTGAAGAGGAAGAAGAAGATGGTTGATGTCTCCTTTTAGAACTGGCTTTTCTCATAATTTTTTCAGGATTTGACAGAGGATTAACTAAGTCAGATTCCGAATGAGATCTAGTGTGCTTAAAAGGTGCCAGTTTGGGCTAGTGGAGTCCCTAGGTGAAGGATTTTAACCTTTCTAGACCTTTAATAACCTTAAAGGAATAGAATGAATATTGCTTCCCCAAGAAAACTTAATGAAATTCGAATCCCCGGCAATGGCGCCAGATTGATGTTGTATATCTGAGATGATAATGGTCAGCTATCATGCCAGAGAATCTAAGATAATTGTTTTTGGGGTTTTGTTTTAATTTGGAGGACCAATGAATGAAACAAATGTAACAATGTAATGCCTAACCTTTTGAAAAATATTAATACCAAAACAGAGGGTTGCTATAAAATCTCACACAGTGATATAGCTTGAACAGTGGTGAGAAGAAACAAAGAAATAATATGATTATCACAGTTTTCAAACTGAAAATTAAATAATCATAAGTATGAAAACCTTTGACCTATGTTCATAAGGTTTAAGAGAATATGCTTAAGCTTACAAAAGATGTTGATGATTTATTGAATTAGAGGGAATTAATTAAATAGACAATCCATTCATTCATTCTCTTTATAGATTATCACTTTAGAAGCTTATAGGAATATATTGAAACACAATTATTCCTACCTGGTTATCTTTGTATGACATAAGAATAAGAAGAAAAACATAATGGGTAATACTGGAAAAACTTATAGGAAACACAAACTATGTAAAACAGAATTCAGAATCATTTGCTTTGTATTAAGGTTCCAGAAAAGTCAGGTACTTCAAATGTTTACAAATGCTTGTTCAAGGGTGCAACCTTCTTCAAGGGTGCAACTCTTCTTCAAAGGTGCAACCTATCTTCAAGAGTGGAACCTATCTTCAATGGTCAACCCTTAATAACTCGTGAAGAGAGTTTTTTATAAAACAATAAAACTAAGAAAATATCCTAAATTGTTTTTACAAAAATAGATTATTATGAAATCAAAATAAAGACTACTAGTTGATCTGGCACTATTTTGATGCTGTGATGTTGGTGACTATCACTGAAAAAATGAAAATTGTTGGAGCTGGCTGACTGTTCCTCCAAAATCTGAATGTTGTTTGATTTTCATGTTGGATGTCATTTAACTTATGACCTTTCATCTATTTGTCTTTATCTACCTCCTCTGTTTTAACATTTACTGTGCAAATTGTTTGTTTTAACATTTAATGTGTAAATGTTTCCTTCTGCTCTGTCTTTGGTTTAAACCTGATTTCTGTTTGTACAAGAAAATCATTTGAATTCATTTCTTGAGAATCTGGAACAAACAGGTTTTTAAATTAGTATCAAATTGTTTATCCGAACTTCTGGCCTTCTACTAATCACCTGCAAAATACAACAATTGTTAAGAAAAACACAGGCTAACAGGGAGGGCTGCAATGGCTTCAGGGAACAAGATAGTGTATGGATGGAGTCCTGGCAATGTTTGGAAGGTAATTAGAGGCCCAATTTGGTTGCAGAGGCTCAGGGTGGTGCAGGCAGGGTTAAACAGGTTTCACTGAAAAACGAGCGAAAAGAGTGAAAACGAGGGTTTTCACATTTAAATGGTTAATGGTTAACTTTGGCGTGGAAATTCATAATTGTGAACAGTGAATGGTTTCAGCCTACACGGGGAGGTGGTTTCATTGCTCATCACACCGCTTTTGGTCATGGGGTGGTTTTTCTTCTAGGGCATGCAAGTTAACGTAGAGCTCCCACATAACCACAAGGGGCCCAAGAAAAACTACGAATCTTGCGTGCTCTCGGGCAGGTAAAGGTCGGAGATCAAGAGCGCATGATATGGAAGCACGCTGTTAGAATGGGGGTGAAATATCTAACGGCTATCACGCGATAAAGCTGCACGGAGGGTAATCGGTGGAGATTAGTGGGGCCCGGGGAATAATCACAAGTGATTTGTAATTAATTTATTGAATAAAGTGGTGATTAAACATATCACGATGGGTTTAGGAGTGGGACTGGAGTTAACCATGGCGGGGTTTATTTAACCCTACCAAGGGTGGTGGGTTAAACGGGTTTAGTTGGGAAAAAGTGAATTTGCGGAGTTTTGTTAAGTAATGCAGGGTTTAATAAAACTTTTAGGATAAAGGGTTTTATGGGTTAAAAGGGTTTTTGTCGGGAAAACATGAAGGCGGAGTTAAAGTTAAATAAAGCAAAGGGGGGGAACAAAAACTTAGGACAAGGGGGGTTTTATGGGTTTTTAGGGAATTTACAAGGGGAAAGGGTTTCACACTAGGGAAAAAGGGGTTTTTGAGTTGGAGAATGAGTTTGGAGGGTAAATTGCTAGGAAAATATGTGAAACCAAGGGGTAAAGGTGAACATGAAGGGAAAATGGTATTTTCATAAGAAATGATGGGATAATGGGAAATTAGTAATTATGTAGTGGGAGATGAAATGAAATGAGGGGAAGTTAACCAAATCAACTTATGAACATCTTTTCACTTTCATAACTGCTCCTACACACTGAAACATTGGATTAAGCATGATAAATGTGCTTATGCTTCAATCAACTTTGTACTTCTGCAACCTTTCTTCTACCTAGCCTTTACTTATCCTAATATTTTTTCTTCACTTAATTGGGTGCATTTAGGCTAGAAGACCCTTTTCTTTCTTTTTTCTTCTGAAAAGAAAACTATCTAATTCTAACCTTATAAGATCCAAGGGCTCAAATTAAACTAATGAGCTCCTTATTATTCTCTACATAACTACTGATCTACCAGGATTAAATAGTTTGGACAGATCTTTATTCTCTAACTATAAACATGAAATTTAAAGAATGAACTAGTCAAGATTAAACTATTTGACTATCACGGGTTGTGGCATTTATGAAAAGCTACACACAACCATTATTTTGCATAATAAAGTAAAAAGTAGTGGCACTTGGACTTGCACACTTTCATGATCTGTTTTTTGATTTTTGCTTTTCTCTCTAACCTAACATTTTATTTTTGCCTTCATTTTTTAGGGCATCTATTCTAACATTTTCTTTGATATGGACATATTTATCAAAATATTTCCTAACATGTTTATTCAGTATTCTTTTTATCCATATCCTAGCTTAACATTTTTTTTTCATTTTTTGGACTAATTTATTCTAACTTACCAAAACCAAAAAATTCTACAACACCCTCAACTGCAATTCTTCAATTTGGAGGTTCAGCTCCAGCTGAACCTTTGCCAATTCTGTGTGGGCATCATGCACCCTCGTGGCGAGTTTGTGAATGCACACATCTACTAGCCCATCCAAAGGAATGGCCAACTCTGGGGCCATTTGGCATGCTTCCTCCACAACCTTAATGATGCACTGATTCATGTTAGTGAGTTCCATCATGGATGCGAGGGTGGAGTCTCATTGCACGCCCATATGAGTATTATTGATCTTCTGCTCACTGATCACTTGCAAAGCACACTGGTCACAGGCCCTCAGCTCCACGATCACCCCATTCTGCAATAGGTGGAGTGCCTCACTAGGAAGCACTGCCAAGTTCAATCCTACTCCCTTGAGTGTGCTGACAGCTGGCCTATCGGCTTCAGTCTCTATCATCAGTGCTCCATCTAGTAGCACTATGGCTCGGTATTCCTTCACATGCAGCATCCTGACAGCTTTTGAAGTACCAATGGACAAACTCATGGGTGCTGCGTCGGTCTGTGTTGCCCGAATCTATAACTCGCGCAGATTCACTTGAATGGATCCCAATGCCTGCTACTGCTGCTACTCAAACTGCTACAGTAGTTCCGTGGTGGCATCTCCCACTGTATCCCCAATGTCATTCAGATCCTCCTCTGTTAGGGTGATCATGTCCATGGACGTCCTGTTGGCCTTGGACTTCTTCCACGGCCCTACTATTTCTTGTACCCTTTTCTATTGATATGGAACAGAGGTATCTGCAGGTCCGCTCCTCCCTGTTTTGTTAGATTGTCCTCTTCTTCCCCTTCTTCTGGGTAGCGAGACTTCTCTTTGTCAGAGCTGCGCTCCTCTCCTCCTATCTGTTCACCTATCTCCTATGTGGTAGCGCAGTCTGCCCTAGTCTTATATTTAGCCTCCTTCCTCCTTTTCTCAGCCAGCTGCTCCATCTTGAGCTTGGCTTCATCCTTCTTCCATTGTGTGAATGTCTTGCTAGATCCTGTCATTAAATATGAGGCAATGTGCCATTTTGTCGGTCAACTGTCAATAACCACTTGAATCACATCATCCGTCGCTAAGTAGGGCAAGTCATTACACTTCTGCTCGGGGTCTTTTCACGCCCTTATGAATACATGGTGGAAATTGGCCTTAAACTCTACGTACAACTATAATTTATCAAAGATAGTAGGCGACAACCGTGAATTGCAGTTGATGGCCATGTGCACATTCATCTCCATCAAGATCCAAAAGATCTTCTTGTCCTTGATCCACTGAGGATCCTTAGTTGCCCATAGCCAAGCGTACTTCGCAACCTCAGGTAGGTCTGACACAACCGAGGGAAATTGGTTGTCTTCGGGTAGCTCCCAGGCTACCAGCACGATGGATAGCAAGAGCTATGCATAATGGAAGGTCTTGCTACAATCCTACGCCTCGTGGTAGTTCACGAGGAACTCACTACAGAGGTAGCATGCCTAATTAAATTGAACCCCCTTCCCGTATTGGGCCGCTAGGGCTACAACATGCATCGATACTTCAATGAAGCGACACTTCTGCATGACCTTTCCTACTAATATTTTTGTGGCCACTTTGACTGCAAGGTCAGAAATACTTGTAATCACATAACCGCACAACTTCTTTACTAGTCCAAACTTCTTCTTCATGGCCTCTGTGAGGGCCAATTTTCCCACCTTTCCACCAAACATCATAGCTGGCTTCTCCCCTGAATATGGCAGCCTCGTGATTTTGTGGATTAGTTTATCAATGATGGGTATTGGCTCCTCTAGCCACAGACACCCATCATGTACCAAGCACAGAAGCTGCTTGATTACCAACAAGGTAATGGGTGTGCGATTGTAGTGCGTCACCCATAGTAGGTTGAGCAGGCCTGCCTTATCCATTCCTTTGAGCCACTTCTGTGGTTCCTATTAGCACTCCAGGAAACTCTCCTAGGTTGTAGCTTGGAGATGTCTGGAAACATATAAATATTCAATATCATTCTCTAAACTATTGGAATGGATTGGGGTTTGGATTGAGTCAGATGACTGTTTCAACTCTTTTTTCACTCAAGACATGCATGAACACCTTTAGCGTGACAAGGCTTTCGACCATTAATTCTCAATAGTTTATAGATTCAATGAATAGATTGTGCCGGTAGATACATACATAAACACATATGAATGGCTAGCTACAAAAATTAAATGAAGCTTACAAATCTATTTTATCAACGCAGAGATAAGATGATAGTTATCTGGCATTCGACACAAAAGAAAACAGGAATAAACTATTCAAGTGCAAGCTTAGAATAGAGGAGAAGATGGTGATTGAACATGTAACAGTAAAAGAAGCTTGTATTATTGGAATGAAGATGAGACACCAGGAGGAACAGAGTATCCACAGTCTCCAAAAGTTGAACCCGTCTTCCTTCGAACTTTTAGCCATTTATAGGCTTTTTACAATACTCTCAAACTCTCTGAGGCTCGAGATGTCTTAATATGTCCCCTCTGTCTTCTAACTACTTGATGCCATAACTAGACAAACATGAGCTCAGAGAGATCTATTTCTAACAAACACGGTAATCAAATTCTAGTAATTTTGCCATGCTATCAGGTGGTTCACTCATGCCAGCGATGTTCCATGATCATTTCTATTGGTTTGGCTGCATCGTGCTGTTGTTTTTTCCCTTTTTGGCCATGCATTCTGTTATTTCAGTTCACTGTCTGACTATCAAAAATACTAACAAAGCCAACAAATTTCCTCCCCAGATGACTGGTGGGAATTTGGGTACGGGGGCCATTGGATGGTGTGGATTGATAGTTGGGATGTTAGTCAGGCGACGGAGATCAATCTGATTGGAGATCAAATAATGGAGAGTGCAGTGGAAAGGATATGAACTGAGAGTAGACCCGTTGATATTTATGAGCGTGGGTGTATAATTTTTGAAGTCCAGCTTATGGTTCGGCTACGAGTTTTCCCGTGTTTTCCTTTGTATTGTGATAATTGTATGGTCCCGGGTTTTGAAAGGCTTATGGCCAAGGCAGAGCAAGAGGATATGTGGACCATCGGAGCTAAAACAGGGGACATTTCCATTAAAATAGCAACACTGCACCTCAGGGCTAACACTGGCTCCTTTTGGGGATGAAAGCCTCCCTATGAGGTTTCAAGAACTGCGGACTACTACCTTTCTAGTAACAACCAAAACAAACTTATCTCCTAGTATTCCATTAGGCATGGAGTTTATTTGCATAGAAAACAAAAACTGAAAAAGCCTATTACAATATTAAGGCCTTAAATCCTCATATGAAGTAAAGTTTCAAAAACCGCCCATTGACTGGGCCATCAAAAACATCTTCCCCCTCCAAATTGTGCAGAATGAAAGCATTGTTCATCTAAACTTGAGCAATGACAAATAGTCTCGTCCATAAGGCATCAAATTTACCATGGTTGCCCGTATTTTCCTTCAATGCATCCCATTTGAGAACCCAGTCACCAACCTGAAAACTGTCTATTTTTTCCTTTCTATCAAAAGTTTCTTTGATCTTCTTCTGATGAATTCTTGACTTCTCAACCAGTTTTTCTTTGATCTGCTGTAATTCAACCAAGTTACTCATTCTCCTCACCATGTCATTCTCTTCATCCTGTTCTTCTTGCAAGAATTTGGCCATAGGGAGAATCAGCTGGATAGGAAAAACAACATCAGTGCCATAAACTAGCTTAAATGGAGAATTTCCTATGGACTTCTTGTTGGTAACTCTGTCAGCCCATAGTGCAAACTTCAACTTGGAATCCCAGTTCTTTTTGTTGTCCTCCAATTTTTTTTTATTATCCTTACAAGACTCTTGTTAGATGATTATGTCAGGCCATTTCCTTGACGATAATATGAGGTAGAATGCACCAATTGAATGCTCGTGGATTCACACATGTCCACCAATTCTTCTACCCTGAAAGCTACTACATTATCAGTGACTAGTTTGGTTGGGCAACCAAATCTAGTGAAAATATTCTCATTCAAGAACTTTATGATAACTTGATGATTAGCATTTTTAGTGGGTATAGCCTCAATCCATTTGGTGAAATAATCAGTGGCTATCAAGATCCATTTGTGATGGCCACTGGAATGTGGATTGATCTCACCTATGAAGTCCAAGCCCCATCGCTAGAAGGGACCATTGGTGTGTATTGGCTTCAAGGGTAGAGATTTTAGCTGTTGTCTTCTTAGAAACCTCTGACATTTGTCACAAGACTTCACAAAAGAAAACACATCAGAGAACAGAGTAGGCCAATAATACCCAGCTCTCAGGATCTTGTGGGTCATGGTTTTCCAATAATGATGCCCTCCATAGATGCTAGAGTGGAACTGGTGCATGACTTCCATAGATTGTCCTTTGTCTAGACATCTCAAGAGGATCCATGATGGGTCTCTCTAACAGAGCAAGTTTTTATTAATGCAGAATTTGGCTGGTTTGAGCTTAATGGCCCGGGCTTGACTTGAGCTATGCCATGGTGGGACTTCTAGCTTCTGCAAAAAATGAACTACATTGGAATACCATTCAAAGGTGGCTAGATTTTCAGCCAAAGACTGATTCTTCTCTTGCTCTTCTGCTGCTTCCCCTATCCACTCACCACCTGAATTTGAACCCATGCAATTGATGTCAAACAAACTGAAATTTTCCTCATCCATAAGCTTATCCAAGCCCTAGCCTTTGACAAGATTTGTGGGCTTCACCTCTATGTTGAACTCTATGAATTTTGCAATCCATTTAGCTCTCTTTCCATCAATATTTGGTTGAGCTAGGACATATTTTACTGAGGCTGAAGGTACATATGCGACCAATTTGGAATGCAAAATATAAATTCTGAATGATTTTAAAGATGTTATGAGAGCATAATCTTGTTTTTCAATAAGGTCATACCTTAGTTTAGCATCCCTTAGAGTTTTGCTGAAAAAAGGCCACATGGTGCTCTACACCTTCATCATTTTTCTGCAATAGAACTGTTGCAAGTGTATCATAAGAGGCAAAAGAGAAGATATAAAACTCCCTGGTATAATCTGGACTGATTAGATTGGGAGCTTCTATGATAGATTGTTTGATGGCTTCAAAAGAGCTTCTTGCACCATCTTCCCATTTTATTTCTGATCCTTTCTTCAACATGGAAGTGATGTGCTTCACTAGCTCTACAAAGTTTGGAATAAACCTCCTGACAAAGTTAATCTTACCCAGGAAAGATTGAATGTCCCTTTTTGACTTTGGGATGGACAATGTCTGAATTTCTTGAAATCTTGTTGGATCGATCTTCACACCTTCAGTTGAAACAATATGTCCCAGAAGTTTGCCTTCTTCTAAAGAAAACTGTGACTTCTTTGGGTTCATAGAAATTCCAAACCTTCTGGCTTTTAGAAACACCTTCTTCAAATCCTACAAATGGTCCTTGTGGCTGCTAGAGAAGATTGTTATGTCATCAAGGTAAATAAGAACAAATTTGTCCTTATCTCCCACAAAGGCTATGTCCATGGCCCTCTAAAAAGTAGCCCCAGCATTCATCAGTCCAAAAGGCATCTTGGAGTACATGAAAGTGCCCCAAGTAGTAGTGAAGGCAGTATTTTTCCTGATCTTCTAGATGTACAACAACTTTATTGTAACCTAAAAATCCATCTAAGAAAGACATGACTCTAGCCCCTGAAACTTTTTGCATCAAGTGTTCCATCTTAGGTAGGGGGTAATTTTCTTTTTAGAGCATTTGTTTAGATTCCTGAAGTCAACACAAAGCTTGATTTCTCCATTCTTCTTTCTTACTACCACAAGGTTAGCTATCCACTTTGAATACCTTAGGGAACTATGATCTTGGCATCCAATAGCTTCTTGATTTCCTTTTCAATCAAAGGTAATAAGAGAGGGCTGATAGGTCTTAATTTCTGCTTAAAAGGGATGGTGTTCTTCTCCAGTGGAATCTTCTGTTGAATGATGCTGGTGTCATAGGTCCTAAGATCGTTGTACTCCCAAGCAAAAATATCAGCAAATTGTTTCATCAGGGTGCAATACTCAGAACTTTGGGCAGAAGACAAGTGAGTGGACAGACTTATGTACTTTGGACAAGCTGGACTCCCTACATTATGTCTATGAACTACAGACTCATTTTCTTTTTTGGTAGGCTTATAAGGTACATCATTATGATCAAACAACTTCTCTAGGGACACCAATCCTTTGGGTATATGGTTACTAGGTAGCTAAACAATGCTATCCTGACCAATCTCGTCCTTTAGCTTGGACTGGTTGCATTCTTCAATGGTTTCGTTTTCTTGGTCAATGTGCATTTCAGAAAATTCATTAATGACTTGTAAAAACCTATTAATTTCATCATCATATTCAAAAAATTTCCAGTATTTGACATTGTCAGGCAGAGATGGTCTATATTTCACTTGAACTTCATAAGTCAATTTAGGAGGCAAAGGAGGAATAAACGTGCTAGCAGACACAACAAGGGAATCAACAAGCTGGTTCTTCATTCTAGGGATGTAAGAAATACTGAAACTATTAAAATAACCCTTGAGCTTCCATACCTCATCTCTGTATGCTTTCAGCCTTGGATGCTTTGCTTGGAAAGTTTTGTTCACCTACTGAATGATAAGGTCTGCATCTCCAAACACCTTCAGACCTTTGATGCCCATTTCTTTAGCAATGTTTAAGCCCAATATCAAGGCTTCGTACTCTGCTATGTTATTTGTGACCTGAAAAGTTAACTTGAAAGATAAATGAATGCATTCTTGTGTGGGGGACACAAGGACTACAACTGCCCTTGCAGCTTCCTTAGAGTAAGCTCCATCAAAGAACATGTCCCAAATTTGTGGGCCTTCTTCCTCTGTGATCTGGCAAACCGATTTCCTAAGCTGCATGGATTCCAATTGGGATTCTTCAATCTGAAGAATATAGGCTCCAAAATCAATGTCGACAACATAAATGGGATGATTAGTTGGATTCCTTTCATCATTAATGATATAATCCAACTGATTTCTCTATATAATATCCTAATCTCACCTCCAAAAACTGGGACAATAACATAGGACAGATCATTTTGCAATGTTCCACCTAATCTTTTGATCCAACCTCTGGAAAGAAACATGCCAAACTTGGGGGGTACATTTGCTACCACAATATCCATCATCATGCTCTTCATGGGCAGCTAAGACAAGGTGATGGCTAGGTCTTTAATTAATCCCAAACATTTCACTTTTCTAGAGTCAAAAGAAAACATGTCATGATAAGACTTAGTAATGTCAAGACCCAACTCATCCATGACAGCCTTGGGCATTATATTATGGTTGGCTCCTATGTCCAAATGGCAGTTGTGAAGGATTTTGTCATGAATAGTCAAAGAGACATAAAATGATGGGGAACTATAATCACAATTTTCAATCATTGGGCTGAGAACAACAGCTAGTTTGTCATCTTGTAGACTTACATAGTCAATGGAGGCTTAGATGGCTTTAGGCTCAAGGGCCTAGAGCATAGATCTCTTGAAGGACTCATTCTTCACTAGTTCAATCAAAGGTATAGGTATGCTTAGCTTTTGAATTTTTGATTCAAAACTGAAAGGAGGAGACTTGCCAAGGCCTCTTACCTCTTGAGATGGAGCTTTGAGGATGATGGGATCAATTGTCAGCCATTTCAGCTTATTAGCTTGTTGTATTAAAGGGATAGTAGCTCTTTGAATAGGAGTTTCCTTGGCATTATTCATCTTTGACCTCATATTAAATCTGTGTTGATAATAAATTTGGAGAATAGCTCCACCATCCCACTCTTGGCTGATCTGGTCATTGAATAATGACTTTTCATAGGCAGCTAAGATAAAAAAAAAGGCACTGCCTTTTTCTTCCAGACAATGGATCTCATCATCTTCTTCAAACTACTCTTCTTCCATGACTACATTCTAGAAAGGGGTCTTCACCCTTTGGTCTTCATTGGAATCTTAGCTTCTTTGCAGAATCTGCAACTGCTCATTAGCTCTTCTATATGGATTTGGATTTCTAGGAGCAAAGGTATTAGGAACTCTTCCTTTCCCAAGGTATTGCTCAACCTTTAATTTGGATATTTTAGAGGCTAATGAATCTATCATCTTGGTCATTTATCTATCTTGGGATCTGAAGATGATGAAGATTCGCCCGTCCGTCTCCTTCTATCAACATTCCCCTTGAGCTTCTCTGTAGCCATGATGTTTGATTCTACTTCCAAGGCTGCATCTTGCATATCAGCCAAGGTAGCACATCGTCTCTCCCTCAACAATAGATAGAAGTTAGAATCAAAGGGACTAGCATAGGTGAGTTTAGCAGAGGTAGCGGTGGGTTTTACTTCAGCTAGTATCTTGATGTACATGCGGTTAAACCTCTTATTAAAATCAGACAACAACTCACCATTTTACCTCTTTAAGTTCCCAAACTCAATGTGGTAGTAGAGTAGATCCTTCTTATCCCCCCAGTGCTTTAGGAATGCATCATCTAAAGCCTCAATATATGCTATAGACCTTGGGGTCAGTTCTCTGAACAATTTTCTAGCCTCTCCGTCTAGACTTTGGACAAAGACTCTCATCCATACATCATATTCACTAATGTCCAGGTTATCAGCATAGCTATAGAATGATTCAAGATGTTCCTCAGTTGTAACACCTTCAGTCCCAGTGAACATAGGCATATACTTCTGATATTCTCCAGTAGGCATGGCATTTAAAGGAGTGGGTAGTACTAGAGGTCCATACCTAGCAGCTATGATTCTTTCCATTTTGGTACGTGCTACCATAGTTGTGGTGGCTATAAGGGTACTGGAAGTCTGAATGATAAAGGGTTGAGGAGTGACTGATAGGACTAAAGGAGTATGATGGATAGGAGGAGAGGCTTCCTTTGGGCTTACAACGAAAGGAGAACCTAAAGAATAAGGAGCTCTATGAATCTCTGAGATTTTTTCTTCACTGCTAGTATTAGATGCTATACTCTCAACATGTATTTGTTCTATTACAGGATTTTCTTGAAGAGATATGGAATATTGTTTAGAGCTACCTGAGCTTGATGCTCCTTTTTACAACGCCTTTATTTCTTTGATGATTTTTTCAGGGTCAAGTACTGGGTCAGCTCGTGGCTTCTGACGATTTCTCCAAGTATGCCTCACAAACTGAGACAGAACTATGGAGTGGAGTCGCTAAGAGGTTCTTCCTCTAGTAGAGTCGCCAGATAGATGACTACAACCCAAATAGTGTCTAGACTTTGTCTATCATCAAAGCTAGATCTATGTCATCCACCAGGGAGGCTGAGCTTCAGTCTCCTCTCCCTGGCAACGATGCTAATTATGTTAGCACTCCAGGAAACTATGCTAGGTTGTAGCTCGGAGATGCCTGGAAACATATAAATCTTCAATATCATTCTTTGAAATATGAGAATGGATTGGGGTTTGGATCAAGTTAGATGACTGTTTCAACTCTGTTTTCACTCAATACATGCATGAACACCCTCAACTTAACAAGGCGTTCAACCACTAATGCTCAATAGTTCATAGATTCAATGAATAGATGGAGAATCCTAACTGTACCAGCAGATACATACATAAACACATATGAATGGCTAGCTATAGAAATTAAATGAAGACAAATATAATTTATCAACACAAAGATAAGATGACAGTTATCTGGCATTCGACACAGAAGAAAACATGAATAACCTATTCAAGTGCAAGCTTAGAATAGAGGAGAAGATGGTGATTGAACATGTAACAGAAAAAGAAGCTTGTATTACTAGAACGAAGATGAAACACTGGGAGGAACAGAGTATCCACAGTCTCCAAAAGTTGAACCCATCTTCCTTCGAACTTTTAGCCATTTATAGGCCTTTTAAAATACTCTCAAAGTCTCTGAGGCTCAAGATGTCTTAATCTATCCCCTCTATCTTCTAACTACTTGATGCTGAAACTAGACAAACATGAGCTCAGAGAGCTCTGTTTCTAACAAACACGGTAATCAAATTCTGGTAATTTTGTCACACTGTTAGGTGGTTCACTCATGCTAGCGATGTTCCTTGAATGTTTCTATTGGTTTGGCTGCATCATGCTGTTGTTTTTTCCCTTTTTGGCCATACATTCTTTTATTTCAGTTCACTGCCCGACTGTCAAAAATGCTGACAAAGCCACAAATTTCCTCCCCGGGTGACTGGTGGGAAGTGGTGTATGGGGGTTGTTGGATGGTGTGGATCGACGGTCAGGATGTTGGTCAAGCGACAGAGATCGATCTGATTGGAGAATGGAGAGCACAGCAGAAAGTAAATGAACCGAGAGCAGACTCGCTGATATTTTTGAGCGTGGGTGTATAATTTTTGAAGTCTAGCTTATGGTTCGACTGCATGTTTTCCCGTGTTTTCCTTTGTATTGCGATAATTGTATGGTCCCAGGTTTTTAAAGGCTTATGACCAAAGTGGAGCAAGAGGATACGTGGACCATCGGAGCTAAAACAGGGGACATTTCCATTAAAATAGTAGCATTGCACCTCAGGGCTAACAGTTCCAATGCGGTCACCCCAGTGATATTATGGAGGACGCGATGCATCAGCTGGTTTTTTGCTAAGTGAGGGAATCTCTCGGTATCAGCTAAGTCCTAGTCCTCCAATTTCAACATTAGAATCCTTGCTAATCATGATCCTTCAAAAAAAATCTTGTCCAGCAACATAGGTGTGTACAAGGTGACCTTGCTCTCGTCAATGTCCTTAGGCACCTTGGCCTTGCCCCTAAATGAAGGGACATACTCAGACAATTTAGTAATGGGGCCAGACCCCTCAACTTCAACGTCCTCCAAGTTGATCCCAAGATCCTCATTGTCCATTGGGATATCCCTAATTTCTTCCTCCTCCGGTTCTAGGTTAATGGTTTTTCCCTTTTCCTTAGCGGTGGGCTTGTCCTTCGGTGAGTTTCTCACAGGTGACGTGTGCACCAGTGGAGTCATGACCTGCTTTCCTTTCTTGCCTTTTGTGCCTTCCTGGGTCTAGGTAGGCCTTGGTCTAGGTGACGATTGTGACTTGGGTATCTCTGCGACCTCCGGAGCAATTCCCTCTACTTCCATAGCAACCTCTGTCACAACCCCTTCAGCTGTAACTGCTTCCCCAATATCTACAATTTCTACCAATGTCGACATGATGCTATCCAACAATTCTTGGATATCCTTTGGTAATTTCTCAAACATTGAAATTGCTGTAAGATGATCTTCGGCAAAATCACATAGCGAATCTTTTGTCGACACGTTTCGAACCAACCAGTGTGGTTCATCGTCAGGACAAGTTCCTATCAGAGCTTCAAAGAATTCATGGTTTATACGTGTCTGATAGTTCAACAACTCAATGCTCTAAATGCCAAGTCTTCTTCATTGGGCAGCCACATGTAATTTATAGACCATTTTGATTTCAAATCGGGTCATTCCACCAAAATCGGTTAATTAATGTTAGATTGGCAACATATTTTCAAGGATCTCACCCATATATTTTGTCTTAAATGCCCCCCCCCGCTCCATTTGGTCATTTTTTCGTTGTTAAATCATGAACAATGGCTTTAATGGTCACTTTCCAGCTGACCTATGCAGATTTATCCTAGATAGCGTAACCTTCTACGCGCTCATGTGGCCTCTGTGACATCTCCTCATTTCGTGTAATTTATTCATCGCTCAATTCCCCGATCCAAGAAGTGTATTTTATAATCCCGCGCCTCCTTTCAGCTACCTGGAGCGCTAAGACTGTGCTTCCTTCATATAGTCACCTAGCTGGATCACTAGTGTATGGCTTCAATCAGCTACCATTCACTTTTCCTGGGAAGGGCTCCCCATTTAACTTAACCAGCTGAACTACTCCACCATCAGTAATCTCTTTGATGACATAGGGCCCTAGCCAGTGCATCCTAAATTTTCTTGGAAATTTATCAAACTTCTTGTCATATAGAAAAACCATATCATTTACCTGGAAGGTGCATAGTTTAATGTGTTGATCATGCCTTGCATTTTCGCGCTCCTTTTGAACTTGTTGATGAAATCCAGCTAGAAATCAGTCCTCTTCAAGCTCTGCTAGCTACGAGAGCCTCTCTTCTGAGGCTCCGTGGTCCACCATTCTTTTGAGTGCCACTATGCGTAGACTAGGTACAATGTATTCCATTGGCATTACAACTTCTACGCCATACACAAGTCTGAAAGGTGTTTGCCTAGTCAACTTCTTGCAAGTCGTTCTGCAGGCCGATAGCATCACTGGTACGCACATATCCTAGTCACTTCTTTGAGAATTACAAACCTTTTTCAGTGAATTCTCTAGTATGTTATTGAATGCTTCCATCATCCCATTGGCCTATGGGTGATAAGGCGTACTCTTCTGATGATACACCTAAAATACTTCGGTCGACACATTGATTGTTTCATTAAGGAAATGTGTACCACGATCACTCATCATGATATTTGGACAACCAAATCTTGTCAATACATATTCAAAAAGAATCTTTGCTTCTATCGTGCCGCTATAGTCCTTCACAGGCTGCGCCTCTGCCCATCTAGGCAAGTACTCTATCGTGGTGATGATGTACCGCACATTTGTTTTCTTCCCTAGAGGTTGAATTGGTCCCACAAAGTCAATCACCCATTTCTCAAACGGTTGTAATGTCACCTACGGTGTCAATTATAGTTCATCCCTTCACAATGGCCTGCCAGTCCTCTGACATGCATCACAAGCCCTACAATATGCAGAGTTGGCCACCATAATCCAGTACGAACAACCTTCTGTGCTGTCACTTTTCCTGCATAATGTCCTCCTGCATCTCCTCCATGAGCCTTTGCAAGGATGCTGCTCTGCTCAAAGTCAGGTACATAGTGTCACAATATTTCATCAGACCCCATTTTGTACAGATGTCCTGCAATGACGGAAAATTCTTTTGCGCGCACTACTAACTCCTTCTTCTCTTAGCTTGTATACCCTTCTTGAGTAGTCCCTGCTGTTAGGAATTGTATGATATCATCAAAGTGATTGTCGATGACGTATACCACAAAGAGCTACGTGTTAGGTAGTCCTTCCTCCAAATTAGTGGGCTCCTCTCCTCTTTTGATGTGCGACAGATGATTTGGTCCCGCGTTTAATCATCTAGGCTTCATAATAACTTCAAAATATTACTCCTGAAATAATAACAACCACCTGTAGATCTTCTCCCCCAACATAGGTTTATTAACTAGGTATTTTAATGTAGAATGATCCATATACATCTTAAAATGTCCACCCAAAAAATAGTGCCTGAACTTTTGGAGCGCGTATACCATGGCTAGTCCTTTGCGCTCTGTAGTGGAGTAGTTCTTCTCAACCTTGGACAACTTCCTACTCATGAATGTTATAGGATGATCCAATTCCCCCTCGACCGCCTGTGTCAGTACGGCCCCCGACGCGATACATGAGGCATCCATGTGCACATGAAATTCATTCTTCTAGTCAGGAAAAGCTAGGATTGGCACAGTGACCATTTTCTCTTTCAGCACGTTCAAGCTCTTTTGGCATTCATCACTCCAATAGAGCATAGCATCCTTTTTCAACAACTTCTCCATGGACGTGGTGATCTAGACATAGCTCTTAATGAACTTCCTATAGTATCTAGTATTCCCTAGGGTCACGCGTAGCTATTTCAAATTCCTTGGTGCATCCAAGTTAATTATCACAATGATCTTTGCATGGTATACCATCATTCCATGTCGACACACCATGCAATCTAGTACCTTTGACACATATCTAACATTAAGCGCAGACTTGCCACATGACGCTTGACCAATCCAAACACTGTCCAATTGTCAAAGTACACTTCCAGGAACTTATGAATGAAGTATTTGAATGTTGCAATGACTACGCACGAAAAGATGGTTGGCGCATTCTTCAGCCCAAAAGGCATTACAGTATACTGAAAAATCCCCATTCTAACACAAAGGTTGTCTTACTTCTATCTTCAGGCACAATTTTGATTTGATGATACCCAGAGAACCCATCAGTGAAAGAGTATGCTTCTTAGCCACCTATATTATCTAGGACTTCATCGGTGAACGGGTTTGGGAAGGGGTCATGAACACAAGCATCATTCAGCTTCTGAAGATCCATGCATATCCTTATTTCTTCTTTCTTTTTCTTTTGCTGAACCACTATCGGGCTTACCCAATTGGACTCTTCTACTGGTTCAATAATTCCTACCGCGAGCATCTTATCCAACTCAACGCAAACCCTTTCATTATAAATAGGATTAAGGTGGTAAGGTCTTTCTTTTATAGGCTTCACATTTGGTTTTAGGGAGATATTCATGACACCCAGGTCTCCTATTAACCCTTTTAGAATAGAGAACCTTCTAGGGAACAAATCTTGATATTCGTAGAGGAGCTGAATGACCTTGTCTACTGTCACATCATCCCAGTAGTCCCTGATTTTTGCAAATTTTGGTTCCACCGATGTGCCAATGTTGACCTTCCT
Source organism: Pinus tabuliformis (assembly GCA_031772625.1). NCBI lineage: Eukaryota > Viridiplantae > Streptophyta > Pinopsida > Pinales > Pinaceae > Pinus > Pinus tabuliformis. Next base: position 337,001,699 of record CM062805.1, read on the forward strand.
GGTTTTTAGTGGCATGGTTATGTCAGGATCCTCTATCTATGGACCTTCAACCTCGCGGTGACATTCAGGTTCCATAATATTAACTTTTTGGGGATCCTCGTCTTCTTCTTCAACAGTCAAATTATAGCATTCTAGTGCATGACTCAACTAGGTAGTCCAATTAGTATGGATTAGGTCCAAAGGATCTTGTGGTATCCTAAAGATCATTGCTTTAACCTACTATAGTTCCGCGTCAATACAATCAAACCCATCCTCAAAGCTTAACTTCATTAAAAATCCCTGGCGCAAGATGTCCCATTCTTTTGTGCCATGGTGGAGCTCGGTTTCTAAGTACCAATTCATTGGTATGACACCCAGGGTATGAAAAAATGGATTCACCCATTCAGGCTAGGGCTCCACACCATAAGCCTTATTCATTTAGCTAGGTGATCATGTGGGTCATCTCGTTCGTCATACTCATTTGTCATCCACACTTTTGGCTGCCCAAAACGTATTCTCATCATCCTCCTATAGTTGTGCCAATCACTAAAACTATCCTTGTGTATACCTCATCATCGTGTAGGCATAGCGTGCAATACCTAGTCCAAGGCCTGGAAGCGATGTTTCTTCAGTACTTCTCTTTCAAATGCATCAAAAAAGAAATCAACATCAGTTAGCCCATCATAATGAGGCAGATTCCTAACCTCGGATGACACATAACATAGCGATTTGGCCATCATATTACAACGCAGCGTCGAGACTTCATGCAGCTAGTTCTGCCAATGCTCTAATTCCTCATCCTAGTCTGACGTGTAGGAGCTTTTGCGACCCCATGCATTGCGTCTATCCACTGTTGGATTCACCCAATCCTGGTCTCACGCTGTTATTTTGTAAATCTGGTCTAGATCGTCATCGCTTTCGTAATCTCAGATTGGTTCTGTATAGCGTGGTCCCTCTGCGGGATCTACTGGCACCATTATGAAAAGCACTTGTTTTCAAATATCATCTTCCACTTCTTCAAATTGATTACCCCATTCATGTCAGTGGCCCAATCAATTCCAAGGAGCGCAGGGTAGTGATTTCTATCATCCACAATATCTATTACCTCAAAATCCTCCAGTGCGCTTGCACCCTCAATGTCAACTGTGACCCCTTTTCGCCTCCCCATTAGGATAATTTTCTATTGATTCACCATTCTTAACTGTATCTGAGACCACTGGAGCGCAGGTATCCCCATTCTCTCCCAAGTTTGTTTTGGCAAAACATTTGCATCGGACTCCAAATCCAAGATAACTTGGTCCATCTTGTATTACCCTATCTACGAGGAGAGTCTCATCTCTCAATCGGTCCTTGCCTTGTGCTTGCCAAGCTTCTTGACCATGCATGGTTCACTAGTAGCATTATCCTTACGAGCACATCGATTGATCAACATCTCCAGGCCCTTCACAACCTTACTGTCACGGAGCAGCTTCATGTAGGTATCTAAGAACATGGTAAGCATGGAAGGGTCCATTTCTTCAACTATTTTCTCCCGAATTCTGAAGGTAGAGGCCTCAGTGAAGCTTTTCTTCGCTTCCATAAATGTTTCTTTTTCATGCTCCAAATCAAACCCAGTCTCCTTCTCCAATGCTTTGCAGACCCATACACCTTCTGTAGGCCACTTCCCTTTATCCTCCCCAGTCATGGTTCCACTCTGCAGCATAATGTTTACCTTATAGTCTTCCTCGTGAGGCTCAGACCTCATCATTTGGAGGTTCTACGTCAGCTGCGGAGGCTAGGCCCCCTTTTCATGAATCTTAGCCAAAAATATTGGGAAATCCTCAATTACATGGTCAAACTGAGTATAGTAGTGGCATGACATGAAAATTGCATTGGATTCGGACAATCCCTCACATAGTGTCTTGGGCCTCTGAAATTGTAACAAATCAGTTGTCCTCGGTCTCTCCCAGACCCTCCTCCACCTTGGCCTCAGTTGCACCCCTAGTACTCACGTCGCGTTCCCCCAATGCCTTGGTCTAGAGGCCGTGTTTCTATCTGCATTCTATATGCAGGTGTCCTATGCATCATCAATTCGTAATTTCAACAATTGTGCTTGTCATGGCCTACTGGTTGACAGAAATTGCAGAATAGTTGTTGCGGTATTTGTACAAATTTCTGTAGTAAATGGAAATTATCAGTTGTATGTTTCCCTGCTACCTGACATATAGCACACCATAGCATGGGCCCTACAATTGGCCCTTCCACGACCTCCGGTCATAGAGGCATTGGTCCTCCTACTGCAACGTAGTTCATGAACACTGGGTAGTGATCCTTGTCATGCCCCTGACCCTTGTATTTTATGCACCAAACCTCTTCATGTGCCTTCAGCCGAGTAGTTCTGTCCTACTTCAGACTTTGCATTTCGAGACAAAGGTTTTGCAACTGTGCATGAATCTACTGAACCCCCAGATTTAGATCTTGCATCGGCATTTCATGCAGTCTCATTACAATATCCAAGGCTTCCGCATGAGTCGTAATCTTTTGTTGTGACAATGCAACCCTCAGGTGAGGCAAGAGCGAAGCCACGAACCACTCGCAGTGCTACCCATCCATCAAATTCATATTAGCTTCATGGATTTTACACTTCAATCTCTGATCTAACTCCCAAGGGGTCTCACTTGGTTTCATCGCAATTTCCTTGAATCCCACAATCGACTACGCTTTAGAATTAGACCTACAAAATTCGTTATTCAGCGTGGTTTGAATCTCTGCAGCATAGTTGCCTGGTTGTCATCAGAGTACTTGATGTACCAGGTTAGTGTATGATCCTGCAAAGAACTAACCAATGTCGCCTTGTTCATGTGATCATCTGCAACACCCTGAGCTTCTGATACAGCCTTTTTGATGAACCAAAATTGGTCTGGGTTCTCCATATTGAAAAGTGGAGGTGGCGATGGCATGGGTAATGGGGTGAGTAGTGGAGGCAAGGATGGAGGTGGTGTGGATGGATGTGATGAGGGCGGAGGCGGTGTAGGTATTCGCAGGAACCCTCGTTTTATCAACTCACTAGCACTTATCGGAGAAATATGTGGTGTCCCTTCGTCATCACTTAAAGGGAGTCTGATTAATGGGCTATACTCAGGACCTTTTCTTCCTCCATCCCTGAAAGGTTTTCCACTTCGCGTAGCTCCAAACATCAAGGTAACCGCATAACCCATTGTTCACACAAGAGCATCTTAATCCAAGTATTCAGTGATTTCAAATACTTAGCTCGTGGCCCTTTGAAGAAGCGGTGCAATGCTTCACTGTAACTGATAGAGGTATTGACCGCGAACTTGGTCATAAATCCTCTTATGATGTGGTCAAGCCAATGGTCGACAGCGCATGTGATATTATCTTCAGAAGCTTCCAACCTTCGCACTAGCTCTGGTGTCCAAACAATCAGCTTGTCAAGCCTCCACCTTCCTTGACCATCTGCCAACTTCGTGATCCACTTGTATAACTCAACTGGGAAGGAATAGAAGAAGATTTTGTGTATTTTGTGTACAGGTATCTATCCAACCACTGTTATTTCATAAATTGTGGGTTCTTGTTTTCTTGTGCTAGTAATTCATGGATCTTTATATCCAACCAGGTTTCAATTTCTTTCTTAGTTGGATTCCAATGATACAACATCACACATCTCTCATGCAGATCCCAGTCTTGGCAACAGAACCATTTTTTGGCTTGATGGGCCCTGACCCAAGTTCAGCATTAGTCAGCCAAGCAAATCCCTACACTACTAGCCCTTTCAGCATCAGATCGTAGAGCACAGACTGAAGTCTCACCCGAAGTAGTATGGGGGGATGTAGGAACCAATTTTCCACACCCTGAGATGGTCGTGATGTCGGTCTATACTTCCTGATCCTGCCTTCGTGCAGATTGATAAGCCTTTAGGGCTTATCAATGTTCCTTCTCTTTCGTCCCTCAGTACCTCCGCGAAGGTACTTGACTGATCTTCGCGCAACCCTAACCCAGGGTCCAGACACTTATGTGCCTTTGTGACTGAGTTACTATATAAGTTCCCAAGTTATCTTAAGGATTTCCTAATCTACCATGTATTGATAGTTACCTTTGCGTAATCCTTCACTCTTGGTTATGTTCAATTAAAAAATATAATCAAATACATTCGCACATCAAATAAGAATTATAATGTAAACCCAGATTATAACATAATATAATAAGATGCATTAAACAAAGACAAAATACACTTGATCGTAGAATAATTCTCTTTATTGATATCTCAAGTTCAGTACAGACTCTATTCGCCCTACACACACAGCTACAGGGGTACACGTACTCAGCTACAGACTTCCACCCTAGGCCTTTGTGCACTCAGCTATAGAGCCTCTACCTATGCTAAGACCCAAGAACACTTAGAACTTCTTACCCAAAATCCATCTTACCATTACCACTCCTCCCTTAGACTCTTCTAAGACTCCATTTTTATACAATCTTTACAACCAACATGAGACTTAACAAAACAAGGGTGAACAACCCTTTGACCTCTTCGTCCTCCGCGACCACAAAATGTGAAGGCTTTACATTTTTATTACAAATTTTGGGCCCTCTACCCCAAATCAGGCTCTTGTAGGAGCCCGTTCCCAAAAGACTGCATGGAGGAGGAGAAAGGCTGCAACTTTCAAGCAAATCGACTTGTAGAACAAGCAGCTATGGCTATTAAAGAATAGAGGCAGCAGCACGACAAGCACATCACATGAAGGTAGAGGGATAAGAAGAGAATGGAAGAATAAGATAAGGAGTTACATGAGTTGAGGGAGCAACTCCGGAAAGAACAAAAGCTGTGCCAATAGGAGATGGAAGCGCAATAGTGACAGGTACAATAGGGGCACATCATGTGCAGATAGATGAAGCAGTGACCATACAAGTAGTTGATTCATGTGAACAGCTGGCATCAGGTGAACAGGGTGAACCATCACAGGGGCAATACTTTCTCATGAGATAGAACAGGTGCTTGAATAGTTGGATGCAGACATGGGGCAACAGGATTTGGAATAGGACACCGAACTCATGCCTCACCAAAAATAGGTTGACTCACCCACTTAAATGCATCCGGATGATGAGAAAGTCTCAAATGACCAAGGAGGCACTGAGATCCTTGGTGGTTAGCCAGAAGTAGAGGTGCACAACATCTCCTTTTACGAATCCCATCATAGAGTTTTGCAATCTCATAGAGTACCTACTTTGGAGGACCAAACATCCCCTGCACAAGCTGAAGAACAAGTGATTATGACTTATGTGCACAAGAATCTAGCTGCTTTGGTCGATGCAACTATAGTGTATGCCAAAGCCACTAGCTCAAGTGTTCATTTCCTCATAGATGAGAATGAGTGAATGACGAAGGAACTATAGATGGCTAGGAAAGGAGGAGACTTGGCGACAATGTCCACCCAAGCTGAATTGAAGAAGTCAATACTAGATGAAGTACTGTCCCTTGACACAGTTATGCGAGCATTGTACTCCAAGCTTGGTACCGTGCACCAAGCAATCGTCCATCTCCACGGATGGCAGTAGTGATGTACGAGAAGAGCACACATCTTGAAGAACATACATGCTGTTGTTGATAACATGCAAGCTTGGACGATGAAGTACAAGGGATCCTTGCTTCACTTGCCAAAGATGATGAGGGCCAACGCGATTGAGTTGCAAGCATGTATCCGGAGTTAGATCCAGAACTATGAGGACCTACCGTATCTCATCACTAGCATACAAGCTTCCCATGCACGAGTATTCAAGAGCATGGATGTTGTGGTGTACACACATGCGATCCCATCACTAGGGAATCTCACCTAGGCTAAGACAAAGATGTAGGTTTGATAGGAGCTTGACTTGTACTTCGATGAGTTGATGCACACTACTACTAGCCTAGACTTGCCTATTAGTGCAAATATCATGTGCAAGTATGTTGCTAGTCTAGCCACATTGAAGACAATGATGCACATGCTTTTAGATGAGTTGGACAGAGGAGCCCGAGCAGTGTACCCAGATGCTATGGAGGCAAGGTTCAAGTTTCAGATATATGTCACAACGAAACACACAGACACTATCAAGGACTACCAATATTGGCATCAATATGTTACTATTGATCAACATGAGGATGTCGAGCAATTGGACTTCTATAGTTTTCTAAGTCAGAATGATGTCTAGTTTGGCTTGTTCAAGCCATTGTTCACATGGGTACATGTGCATTGTAATGTTCAGTCATGTCAAGTGTAATTCAAGTGTCAATAGTGGATGTAATAGTCATAGAGTAGGTGAAGAGTCATGAGGGTAGTCGAATGGTCACAAAGGGGAATGTCAAGGGTCACCCCACCCTTTGCTATAAGTAGTCCCTCATAACTCATTGTATAGGCTTTTGGTCAAGAAAACTTCTATTAAGGCTACCTTGAAGAAAGCTTGGACAATATTGTAATGCGCCTTGGCTTCTCCATTACACAGAGCTAGTACATCTCTTTGGAGGAGCAGGTAGATGTGGTTGTAACGTTTCACCGATGGGGTTAGCAAGATTACATGGATGTATTGTATGATTGGAACTTACACTTCTTTATATAATAAGAGCCGGTTCATTTTCATGCATATGTTGTCATTGTAGTTGGACTACTCCAGGTTCCTTACTGATATATGTTGTTTAACTTATGTATTTGTGTATGAACTGATTCATATGCAACTATATGAATCTTGTTGCAAATGTGTTGTTGGTTTAACCATCACCTTGGATTATCGACTGCTCTACTTTCCAGCTTGTGATGCATCTTCACTCATGTGTTCCATTCCCAGATGAGTACTGATACAGGTTGTCAAGGGGTGCACTCATCCCACCCCCTTTGTTTTAGAACCTCTCATGCACCTTCCTTGACTCATGAAGCGATCACATCCTTGCTACTAACAGAGTTATCTTACTTGCCTCTGTGCGACATCACGGTCAAGGCATTACCTTACGACCCACTATTGCGACTCCTACACCAAACGGTCTGAGGTATAATTGGGACTTCTTACCGGGGATATCCCCTTGACATGTTGGCTGGTCCAACACTATCAACAGGAAGAAAATATTCCACACACTTGTGGATGAGTGATCCTCCACTTTCATTATGGATACATCATGCTGAAAACATTTAGGTTGTTTGAAACTTATGCAGTTAAACACTACACTCTATTCCTTTTATGGCCAAACCTTTCTACCAAAGGGATTTCATTTAGGTTGGGACAAAATCATCATTATTGATGTTGAGGTAGTTGATTCCCTACTAGATTATAATATGCTTCTTGGACGCAATTGGTTGTATTCTATAACAACCATTATGTCATCGATATTTCACATTGTTTACATTCCACATCAAGTTACTATAGTTACAATTGATCATCATTGGGTTTCAGATGATGACTAAGATGACCATTGTAGCATGATTTCACCATTTTTTGGTGATACACCTTTAAACTATTCAAATTTCAATGTAGGGATCTTCAAAATCTCATCACTCATTGGTATGTTTCCAATGCCTCCACTCAATACTACCACTACTATCGCCCCTTTTCACATTATCTCTTCCATCACTAGTGCATCCTATTGGTGTCCAGGTATGAACAATTTATTCACCCTTTTTCCTACATTAATTTATCAATCCGGGTGCGTATCCTTTCAAGGCAATGCATAAGGTATATGTAGGGGTGAGGTTACCATCTGTTTCGACCAAGGGCTCATGATTAATATTCAAAACATTGCTGTAAAAATGAACTAACTATAGTACTCAGGAAAAGAAATTACAGGAATTAACAAGCTGTAACAGCAACTATGAAATAAGAAACAACACACACGGAAAAACGCAACACCTGATCAGGAGAGTGGGATCAACTCTCTGATCAGGGTTGCGTTAATCATAGCGAAGATTGGAGCAACAAAAGAGATGACATTTTATTAATATGGAAAGAACTATTACAATCTCAATGGGGCGTCCCCCAATTACAGGAATAACTTGTCTTTTATACACAGCAAGGGAGAACAACATCTTTCCCCAAAACCTAGTAACTGTATTCCCAAAAATATACATTAGTTTGGAACAACACCAACATTAGACAAACATGATCAAGAAAGGTCCAAGAATGATTCAGGGATAAACAACTCCAGCTACACATCTTTCCCCATGGCTGGTTGTTGCTATGAATTACGGATATGCTACGTGAAACTGCAAGATTGGTACCTGTTCTCCTGAAGCTGTGCTCAAGAATACATTTTAGTGTTGTGAATAGGCAAAACCCCGTGACTTTACTTCATTAACAAAATATTACAATAGATAGGAAAGGGTTGATTACCTTGTGGATTTAGCATAGTAAACATAGGTGAATAAGCACAAAAAGTTCAAAAACATGGATGGAAATGCAACGGAAAGATAGCTCAATTTGGTGCCCAACATGTCCCCCCAACTAGCCTTCTGCATGTCCTCATGCAATCCACCGCCTCTGCAGGTCTGGGTTTTGCAGATTGTTGGCTTCCTGGAGCTAAGAAAGATCATACTCTTCAGCCATCTCTGTCCCTAGAACTTTAAAACCATCTGAGAGGAGGACTTCATTCCACCAATCACCCAGAACATTATATGCTAGGGTGTAATCTTCCATTGGCAATCAGATAGTGGGGAACCGGAACTGAATTCCCATCCACAAGACCCTGCATGTTCGGACACACGCCACATGCCTAGGCACTCTGGTGAGTGCTCATGCAAAATTTGGTGCTCCAAATAGTTCCTTGTTCTGGACAGCTGTAGCTGACATCATCCACCTTTTCTGATAGCAATCAAGGGCTTCATCTTGAAATGTGACTAATTATTTGACACAAAGATCAAGGCACCATTTTTGTGTCCTTAGCATTCTTTCCCTATTTCCCTCAATTCCTAAAAAGATGTTGTGTTTAGTGAACATGGTGATTGACCTTTCATGTTCTCCTCTTACTATAAATGGCTTTGTAACCTGATTGGACTCAAATTTATTCGAAGCCTTCTGCCAGCTGATTTGATTAGAAGTGTAGGAGGTGAGAGCCCTTAAATGAATGTCCCCCGCATATGGGACTGGGTTAAATTCTCTGTCCATGCGCAATAGATACCCATGCATATAAAACTCACACATCAAAGGCTGAGTTGGCACGTAATGGTTCCTCATTATGTGAAGGAATTGTACACCATCCTCTATTTCATAACTAATCTTGTTCTTGATGCTCTCCATGCAGAATAAAAGGAAACATTCATGCAAGAATAAAGAATAGTAAGAAGTAGGGGAACGACATGCCATCACCTCTTGCGCCAAGTTAAACATCTACTCCTTATCAGTTTTTACCTCTGCCACTTGCTTTTCAAACTACTCCATCTTGAGCTGCTGCTTTGCATGCCTCAATCTCATGACATATATGCACTCCACATATTCAGAGATGGTTGTGGAGGCTCATTCTTGAGTTCTTTTGACCTCGCTTTGATACCGAGCTATAGTGGATTTCCAAATCTACACTTCGGCTGTTGAGGCATATTCCCTGTCTTCAAACAGTCACTTGACCGGGTCTGTTTGGGTGGCAGCAGAAGTTGTGGCTATCTGGTCCACCTGAGTCTATGCTTCTACTACTGTTGCTTTAGAATTTTTAGCTTGCTGCTTGTATTTCTTCATCCGCTTCTGCAATTTGTGCACCTGTTTCCTTAGTTTCCTGACCTCCATCTTAAGCCGCATTGTTTCTTTAAATTGCAGCTAGTATCTTTGTTTGATAGGGAATCTTTGTTGTTCACACAGCTCCACCCATTCTTGTTTAACCAAAACTTCCTTTATCTCGGCAGCTAGAGGTAAATCCCCTGGGACAACTTCTGCTATGCCGACTATCGGGTTTTCCTCCATTGCCCGTTCTTCCTTGATTATTTCTTACTTCACAGTATTCTTGCTTGCCCTTACCACTGGCTCATTCGTCAAGACTGCTTTGCTTGGTCCCTCCTCTTCACTAATAGCTACTTCCCTTTGTTGTGTGCTCTCCACAACTGGTGGTTCCCTTGTGGGATGCTCTCTTGTTAATGTGTCTGCTGGAACCCCTCCTGATTCCCCTGCCTCAGGGACCTCTGCCTCTTCTCTCCTTTCAGGCTCCGAAGTGTTTGTTACCTGGGCAGCATCTATCCCACCCAGTTGTGGTCTTTGTGATAAATTCAAAGCAAGAGGAATGGCGAGATCTTCTTCTGTGCACCGAGGGGAATGAAATACCCTTGCTCCTCTTGGGATAGAAGAGAAAAAGGAGAACTGGCAGGGATCTTCAATGTTCAGTCCCGAGGTTGACGCTGGTTCTTGTGGGGCAGCGCCAGCCTCGTGCCCTAGTTCCCCCAGAGCTTCCTCCACAGGTTCCATAGTTTTCTCAGCTCCGAGCTCTTCTTGCCCTGGTTCCTCCTCTTCCATTGGTTCTATGGTTGGGGTGGTCATGACCTCTTCTTCATTCAGATTCTCCTCCTCCATCGACTCCATGGTGGTAGGAGGTCCGTGCACACTATCAACCAGTTCTTCTGTCCTTGCTTGTTGTGGTACTTCCTCTGTTTTCATGCTATCAAATTTCTCTGCTAGCCCCATAGTCAATGCTGGTTCTTGTGGAATAGCCACAGACATGGTACTAGTGGATCTTTCTAAGTCAACTCCTACATCTTCCACTGGTTCCATAGTTTTGGCTTACTCGTGGGGAGCAACCTCTTCTTCAAGATCTTCGGCTTCCATCTCCATCTCCTCCGGCTCCTCTTGGTCGACATAGTCATCTCCTTCTACATATTCTTCCTCTACTGCTTCTGGTTCATCTTCCCTGGTGGCCACAGTGGCTGCTATTTCTTCCTCCGTGGAATCCTGAAACAGTTCCCACGGGATCGAGATTCATCTAATTGCATTCATCACCAACAACTGGACCAGCCCGTGGTGGGTAATGACTGCCATCACCTGTCGCGACCTTTGAGCCAAATGTGCCATCAGCTGAAGACTTCTTAGTAAGAAATAAGGCACATTTAATGAAAATTCCTCTGCTTGGAGGAATCAGAGGTGAGCTAGTATTCGGAGATGATATTTGAACACAGTGGAGTATCTCCCCTCACAAGTTATATATTTTATGACAAACTTTGCTACCCCTCCCCATGGATGCGATAACGAGTTTCGATTGTATCCTTGACCCTTCTGAGCGATGCTTTCTCCTTCCTGCAAAAAGGCTTCAGGAAACTTTGGGAGGGAAGTCCTCCTTGAAAACCATCGCTGTCCATGTTGAGGGAGCCTGCTAACTTCTGCAATGGCTTCCTCTGTAACAGGGACTTCTATCTCGCAAACCCGAGAGCTTTCTTCTCCCAGGTTGAGTACGAATTCTGCTGCAACTTCCTTGTTTGACCCCCTCAACCTGTCAAAGTAGACATTCCAACCTGCGTTCTCAAAGACCTGCCATACCTCCTGATTGTTTCGAATTCCTATTGTATCTTTTGGCTTATGTCACATAGACAGCCCACCCATCGCTGTAGAGGTGGAATTAGCACGACGAATGCATTTAGCTGGTAAGGGAGAATGATAGGGACCCAAACCGTTGGAAACAGTAACAACATTATGGTCATCTTTGGGGAAAAAGGATGGAACAGTATTGGTACGTTTGAGAAATCTCAGAGAATGATGGCGAGTTGTGGTGGTAGGGTTAGATATTTTTAGTGGTTTAATGTAGTGTGTTGGGGAGGTGACTAGTTATGACTCTTTGCATACGAATACGCATTCCAATATGTCGAGGTCGTGATTACAAAGTATCGTAATCATTAAATTTTGTTTGGTGAGGATCGTGTGACATGAATTCTTTTTCGTGGTAAGCCGTCATTTATTATGATGGTCCCCCCTCCAACTTAATTATGGCCATCCGCGTGCGTATTGATGTATTTTTTGAATATTTTAATTAAATCCATAAAAGTTAGTGGAGACGTACCTGGGGACCTAGCTTGTGGTGGAGTAATAACAAAATGTCTGACGGAGTAACAACAACAGGGAGTAACAGCAACACAGAGTGATAGTAACAGGGAGTAACAACAATGGCAGAGTAACAACAACGACAGAGTAACGACAATGGTGGAATAACAGAAGTTATGGAGCAACAGCACCGGTAGAGTAACGACATTTTTGGAGTAACAATAGTTACAGAGTAACGACAGTTGCGAAGTAACAGCACCGGCGGAGTAACGCCAATTGCGGAGTAACAGCACCGATGAAGTAACATCAGTTGCGGAGTAACAACAGTTACAGAGTAATAGCATCGGCGGAGTAACAAAAGTTGTGGAGTAACAACAGTTACAGAGTAATAGCATCGACAGAGTAACAACACTGGCAGAGTAACAACACCAGCGGAGTAACAGCAGTTACGGAGTAACAGGAGTTACGGAGTAACAACACCAGTGGAGTAATAGCAACAACTTAATAGCAGCACCGAGTGTTACATTTCTCCTGGCCATATTCCTTTGTTATCCCTGCAAAATACAAACAAGTAAGTAATAAAAGTATATATATATATATATATATATATATATATATATATATATATATATATATATATATATATATATATATATATATATATATATATAGATATATTTTCAGAGTAGAGTGAGAGTGTCCTTTATACCAACAATCATTAAACCAGATGAATCAAAAAGATGTTTGACAAAGGCATCTCTAGAGGCTAGATGGTGGTATAGCTTTAGACAGTGTCCATTTACTAAAAAGGAAGTATGATTCCCATCTATTGTAATTAATCTAACTGTTCCATTGTCGAACACTGCGTCCACTTCGTACGGTCCCATCCAATGAGTGTGAAGCTTGCCCTTGAAATCTTTAAATCTGGAGTCGTAAAGTAATACCCAATCCCCTTCATGAAACACTTTGCTCTTGATAAATTTATCATGCCATTTCATTCTCTGTTGTTGAACAGTTGTATTTTTCTGGACAACTATTGATCGAATCTCGTCCAACTCATTCAGCTATTCCAGTTAGTGTTTCTGTGCTTCTGATAGGTCTAGAACTACTTCTAAAGCTGTTCCGAGCGTACTCATCTCAAATTCCACCGGTAATAAGGGGGATTTCCCATAGACTAACTCAAATGGAGAAAACCTAGTTGTATTCCGCCATGTTGCTCTGTATGCCCATAAATCTTTTGGAAGTTTTTGTGCCCAATCCCAACGATGACTTGCTATTGTTCTTGTCAAGATATTTTCCAATACCTTGTTCGTACTTTCTATGTATCCATTTTGCTGGGGGTGATAAGGGGTCGTCACTCTGTGTTTAACCTCGCATTTCTGCATCAGCTTCCCTATCATGTGAGATGTGAAATGCGATCCTCCATCTGACACAATTTCCCTTGGGGTACCATATCGAGCAAAGATTTATTCAGAAAGAAAATCTACCACTACTTGTTCTATTGCTCTCGTGACCGCTCTGGCTTCCACCCATTTAGTCACATAATCAGTGCAGACCAAGATGTAAGCTTTCTGATGAGAAGGTGGGTTGAAAGGTCCAACAAAATTGATGGCCCATTTCTCGAATGGTTCAAGGACTATATGGGGCTGTAGAGGCATTTCATCTGCTTTCCCAGGTTGTCCCATTCGTTGGCAACTATCACACCTATAGACATAATCCCGAGCATCACGAAAGATGAAAGGCCAGTAGTATCCCATTTGCAGCAATTTGTGGCTTTTTCTCTTATCTGCAAAATGTCCTCCAAAGGGTCCATCATTGGCAACCTTTAATATCTCATAGATGTCATCCCCTGCCACACAACACTAAATCTGTTGATCAACCCCTATATGAAAGAGATACCCTGCCATCCATGAATATCAGGTACTATGGTGAATAATTTTCCTTTGATCCTTATATGACAAATGACGAGGCACCTTCCCTGTAGCAAGATAATTAGCGATATCTACATGCCACAGAGTGTTAGCAGAAACTGCAAAAAGATGTTCATCTGGAAAATTATCTTCAATTGGTATATTCTTACCATCATTTTCTATCCTAGACAGAAAATCTGCAACCACATTGTCCTTCCTTGGTTTATCTACTATAGTAATGTCAAATTCTTGTAGTAGTAAAAGCCATCTTGTAATGCAACCAGGGGTAACAGGTTTATTCATTAAGTACCTGATAGTTGCATGATCAGTATGTACAAAGGTAGGATACCTGATAATGTAGTGCCAGAATTTGTTGATGGCGTAGATGACAGCAAGGAACTCTTTTTCAGTCACTGTGTAATTTAATTCAGCAGGAGCCAAATTCTTACTAACATAGTAAACTGCATATGGTACCCTGTCCTCTTGCTATCCTAATACTGCACCAACTGCTGTTTGGGAAGCATCCGTGTGAATATGGAAAGGTAATGCCCAGTCTGGCCCTCTAAGGATCAGAGTGCTACAGACCAATTCCTTGATTTTTGTGAAGGCTACATCACAGTCATCTGTCCACACAAAGTCTGTGTCTTTTGTCAGCAATTGAAAAAGTGGATGTGCTACTTTAGCAAAATTTTCTATAAAACGCCTGTAATAACTAGCAAAACCAATAAAGCTACGTACCTGTGTGGGTGTTTTTGGTATCAAAAAGTGTAGAATTACCTTTATTTTAGCTGGATCCATCTAGATTCCTTCAACCGAGAGCAAATGTCCCAGAACAATTCCCTCCTTCATCATCATGTCGCATTTTATTGTACTTAAAGAGACACATGCTTGTATACACCTTTCAAGAACTTTCTCTAAGTTTTTCAGCCCTTCTACAAATGAATCCCCATATGGAGTAAAGTCATCCATATAAATTTCAACACTATCATCCACCAAATCAGAGAAGATCCCGAAAATTGCCCTCTGGATCATTGCAGGTGCATTACACAAGCCAAAAGGAAGGACTCCATATGCAAATGTTCCCCAGGGGCATGTGAAAGTGGTTTTGTCCTGATCTTCCGGAGCTGTCTAGATTTGGTTATACCCACTAAATATCTCTAGGAAGGAGAAAAACCTTTTTCCAGCTAGTGTGTCCAAAACTTGGTCAATAAATGGTAAAGGAAAATGATCTTTTTGTGTTGCCTTATTTAATTCTCTATAATCCACACATATCTTCCATTTACCATTTTTCTTAGGGACCATTACTAATGGAGAAACCCATTGGCTATCTGAAATGGGGTAAATAAAACTTATGTCTAGTAATTTCTGAAGTTCTTCTTTCACAACATTTTTCAATGCAAGGTTCATCCTTCTCTGAGGTTGTCTCACAGGATGGCAATCTTCCTTAATATATATATATATATATATATATATATATATATATATATATATATATATATATATATATATATATATATATGATGGGTACATAAATCAGTAGGAATCCCCTTCATGTCTAAGTAATCCTAGGAGAATGCTTCTTTATGATTCCGAAGGACATCTACAAGTTGCTTCTTTTGGGATTTTGACAAGTCAGGGTTAATGTTCAGGGTCTTTCCTGGTTCTAACTCCATTGGGATACTTCCATGGGGTGCATCTACAGGTAGCTCCTCTGATCCTTTTGCTGTTTCAATATTTTCTTGTGTTTCACAGCTTAGGATATATTCTAGGATTTGTTGATTTGACTCTGAAATGGAGCAAGGATCATCCATAAAGGAGGTGATTACATCATCCTCCGATTCCATTTTTAACTGGAGGGCCTACCCAATGGTAAGGATTGGTCTCAATTCCTCATTTTCCGTTTCAGGCTCCTTCTTGGATAAAATTTTCTTGCTACATCTTGATTTTATGGAGGGCTTTGGTTTTGCAGGTGGGTATAACACTAAATTATTAGTGTTGTGTCCATTTGAAATAACCATATGCCCTGAACGATACCCCATGTAAACATCTGCAGTAGCCAGCCATGGCCTTCCTAGAATAAGGGGATGGCCGCTAACCAAAGATTGTGTATGTAAGACAAGGAAATCTACGGGATAATGCCATGAATCCACCGAAATTGTTACATGTTCTAACTTCTCTACTAGCTTTAATGTAGATTGATCTGCCAGTTCCAGCACTGTAGGTGTATGTTTCAAATTACAAAGACCTAATGTATGCATAGTTTCAGTGGTGATAATGTTAATGGCAGCACCCAAGTCTACCAACACATTCAGAATTTCTACCCCATTAATTTGTACTGTCAGAATTGGGTTCCCTAGATCTCCATACTTTACAGGCATCGACTTTCCCATCATAAAATATGATAACTTTCCCATGACATGAATAGTAAGGAGGTCTTTGGATTTCTTTGCAGGCTTCTTTGAACAATATTCCCTAAGAGTCTTTGCATATATTGATACATCCTTCATAGCTTGTAACAGGGGAATTTTGACAAATAAGTTCTGTAATTCACCTAATAAGTCGAATTCAGCTTGAGGGCTTGATTTACTCAAAGTCAGTCTCTCTGGATAAGGTGGTTCATATTGATGTTGTTTTGTAGGAGGTGTTTGATTTATACCCATTTGTTTTGATTATTTATTAATTAATTCTAATTCCTTGCCTTCACTATCAAGTTTCTTAATGATAACTGGAGGAGGTTGAACATTAACTGTCTGCCCTGATTGTAAATTCATTTCATACAACTCTGCAGTGGAAATGCTATACGAAGGTAGGTTAAGAGTGTCAGTTTGATGAGCTCCCTTATTATTAGGATTTGGGTTAGGTTGGATTGGAAGTTGTGGACGGGCAGGTTGACTACCAAGAGGCACATTAGATGGTAGTTGGAGCTACTGTTGTGGCATCAACTGAGGAAACTACCGAGGAGGGGATCCTTGCCAAGTTGGAGCCCATGGGGAGCTCGAACCAGCTTGAGGGTTCTATTGTTGCCAAGGTGGAAACTGGTATTGTGGCCACATGGGAGGATAGGGCATGGACTGAGGATTCATATTGAAATTACTGAAATATTGAGATGGTTCTGAGTACATTCCTTGATTTCCCATTAGTGGTCGAGGCTACCATGGCTTTCTAGACCCCATGAGGTACAGTTGCTTCGTGTCTTCCCTTGTCCCTTGAAATACTACTTTCAATCCTGACAAGGAGGGGTATGAGCTTGTTGCATGATTCAATTCACAAATTGCACATTCCTCTATGTATTTCAAGGGACATTACCCCTCTGGGTGCTTCTTTCTACACTTTGGATAGAATATAGCCATGGTCCTGTCGAATTCCAGTTGCTTCTGTTTTACTTGTATTGTATCCATCTGTGTTGACAGAGTACTAAGGATATCCGTTCTTAAGTTATCTAGCAGGTTTCTGATTTCTGCCTTCGTAACACCCCCGCTAGACACCTTTTCTGAGCGAATCCCTTATCTATTTCTTGCGAGCCCCCTTGAGCACTTAATGCATAGTTCGCAGATAACCTCAAAGCTTTCCTTAGAGATGTTTCCCTTTCCTACGATGTTCAGCAGTTCCAAAGAGTCCTCACGAAAAGCCTGAAGGAGGATAATTTTTAAAATATCCTTATCTAGGTCGGAGTGACCTGACCTATATAGTGTGCACTTAAATCGTTCCACACAGGCTTCCAGGCTCTCATCTTCTTTTTGGGTGAACTTAAAAAGTTCCTCTTTGATGTTCTAGGATTTGTGGTAATCCTGGTATTTTTCTAGAAAATTTGTCCAAATATCATCCCATGTGGAAATAGAGCTTCCTCCAAAGCCCGTGAACCATCGCAGAGTGGTCCCTTTTAATGTAGCGGGGAAAATTTTTAACTTCTGGGAGTCCGTCATGCAGTCATACCCCCGGCACACTATGTAAAATTAGAATAAAAACGTGTTGGGGCCTTCTGAAACAAGCCCATAAAAGCTTCGTAAGGCTGCTAATGGGATAAGCTTTATGGGTGCACTAGACCCAGATCCCCGATTAGAAACTCAATGGTGGAGGTTGTAGGAGCCATGAATATCCTCCAATAATCGCTGGGTATTTCAACAGGTTTTGTGGGAGATGGACAAGGGTTCCTTACCACTCGGTTTCGAGTTGCTTTGACAACACTTCCCCATTCCCTTGGTGATGCAAGTGCCCCTTTTGTTTCCTTCTCCTGTGTCCTGATGACTTGATCCTTTGGCTACGACCTACTTTCCTTTGCTAGAGTGGCCTGACCCTGTCGATGTTCTGCTTGCAACCTCTTCCCCTTCTATTACTAGTGTAAGGTTCTCCTAGTCAGGTATACTGCTGGATGTGTCCTCAACTACTAGAGGGGCCTACTGTGTCGAAATGCCAAAGAATACTATAGATAGCATTGGTTGATCTACTGATTGTCCCTCAAATTTTTCTCTCCGTGCACCTGGTCTCACAGCTGCATGAGAGGATGCTTCTGATTCAACTTTCACTATAGTTTGTTGGATGTAAGTCTTTCTTCCCAAGTCTGGTCCTCCCTTCTTTGGGGCTCTCCCTCTGCCCCTCTTATTTGGTTCTTTGTTCATACAAATTTTGATATGACAGAAGGTCTTAGTATCAACCTACAATGCTCTAGTCTTGAAGTAAGGTGTCAAAGGACCATTCCTTCCCTAAGACGAAAGGGCTTACAAAAAGAGAGATAGTGAAAAAAAATAGGAAGCTAGGGTTTAGGTCCCGGAGCAGGGCGTCAAAGGACTCCTCCCTCCCTAGGACAAGAACCAGGAAAAAAAACACACACACCTCCGAGAAGACCTAATACTTCCAGATCTAAAGCAGGGCGTCAAAAGACTCCTCCCTCCCCAAGGTGAAATCTAAGGTATCCTGAAATTAAAGCACACAAGGGTTTGAAAGAAATAAATCTAACACGGGGCCTGGAGCAGGGCGTCAAAAGACTCTTCCCTCCCTAGGATAAGAGGTCAGCCCAATTAAAATAGGAAAGAAAATAAAAACTAGCAGAAAGAACACCTACGCTTAGGACCTGGAGCAGAGTGAGAAAACTCGTTCTCTCCCCAGGATGATAGATTGACTCTCTAGTTGGTCCGGATTGTATCTCATGCCTTGTTAGCCTCCCTGGCAATGACACCAAAATGTTGGTGTCCAAGTATGAACAATCTATTCACCCTTTTTCCTACATTAATTTATCAATCCGGTGCGTATCCTTTCAAGGCAATGCGCAAGATATATGTAGGGGCAAGGTTATCATCCGTTCTGACCAACGGCTCATGATTAATATTCAAAACATTGTTGTAAAACTGAACTAACTACAGTACTCAGGAAACACAATTACAGGAATTAACAAGTTGTAACAACAACTATGAAATAAGAAACAACACACACAGAAATACGCAGCACTTGATCAGGAGAGCGGGCCCAACTCTCTAATCAGGGTTGCGTTAATCACAACGAAGATTGGAGCAACAAAAGAGATGATATTTTATTAATATGGAAATAACTATTACAATATCAATGGGGCGTCCCCCAATTACAGGAATAACTTGTCTTTTATACACAACAAGGGAGAACAACATCTTTCCCCAAAACCTGGTAACCGTATTCCCAGAAATATACATTAGTTCGGAACAACACCAACATCAGACAAACAAGATTAGCGAAAGGTCCAAGAATGGTTCAGGGATTAGCGACTCTAGCTACACAGCTTTTCCCATGGCTGGTCGTTGCTGTGAGTTGCGGATTTGTTGTGTGAAACTACAAGAATGGTACATGTTCTCCTAAAGCTGCGGTAAAACATACATTTTAGTGCTGTGAATAGGAAAAATCCCGCGACTTTACTTCATTAACAAAATATTCCAATGGACAGGAAAGGGGTGATTACCTTGCGCATTTAACATAGTAAACATAGGTAAATAAGTGCAAAAAGGTCAAAAAGAGGGATGGAAATGCAACAGAAAGATAGCACGATTTGGTGCCCAACACATCCCATCAATCCATTAACTCTTGGGTGCTTCCATCTCCTTTAGAAGTAGAATCATATTACAAGAAAATTTCACTTACTTTGGTAGGGTTTGAATATTATGTGATTTAGTTGGCTTGTGCTAAGAATGATTTGATTTTCTCATAGAATGGAGAGCTTGATAAATACATGTTTCCCTCAAGGACTATTATTGGGCATGGAATCCCCACACAGTAGGTTTTGGGGCTCGAAGCCCAAGTTTTGGTCAAAGGTTTTGTAAGAATCTGTGAATTGCGGGCGTGGAGTGCGAAGTAGAGGTTAAATCATAGGGATGTCTACCCTAAAGTAATGTAATGTAATTTAAAGTCATGTCATCCTACCCATGGTCCACGGACCATGGGATTGTATAAATAGAGTGAGGCTCTAAGTTGAAAATATAGTGGATAATAGAGTGAGTAGCAAAGGAATGGTTCAAGCTTAGAGTAGGATTCTAAGTGTATTGGGTTGTAGTAGTAGGAAGAGGCTCTGCAGCTGAGTGCGCAGAGGCCTAGTAAAGTCCGCAGCTGAGTGTTTGGACCCTGCAGTTGAGTGCATAGGGCAATGTCGAGTTTGTAATCGAGATTGAAGATTAATAAACAGAAGTTGATTGTTATTTTTGTGTATTTGTTGTGGTTATTATAGCACATTCAACAATCATATCACGCACACTGATATGATTGTTGAATGTGCTATAATAACCATAAATATTACACACACAAATTAAGTAATTAGTTAATTCGCAAGAAACTTGGGTATTATACGGGTCGCACCCCGAGTAGGGCTACGCGGAAACAACAAAATGGGTTGTGAAGGAATAACAAGTGTGCGTAGCGATGGGTCGGACTATGAACCTCTAGAAGCCCATCAGACATCTCCAAGGTGCGGAAACCTGGTTCTAGCACCCTCCCATACTACTTTGGGTGAGACCTCAGTCCACGCTCCGTGGACTATTGCCGAAAGGGCCAGTAGTACCAGGATTTTCTTGGCTAAATCACTTATGAACCTGGGTCATGCCCATACAAGCCAACAAATGGTTTCGTTGCCAGGACCAAGATCTGCATAAAGGATGTCTAATGTCATGCCATTGGAATCCAACAAAGAAATAAATTGAAGAGTGTTTGGAAAAGAAGATTCACGAGTTCACGGCACAGGAGAACATAAATCTGCGAGTATCTAAGGAACAATTGTTGGAGTGCTACTTGTATATGGAAATCCATGAAATTTTGTTTGCATCTTTTCGGTCTGAGTTGTATTAGTGGATCGTGAAGTTAGCAGACAGTCAGGGAAGGTGTAGGCTCGAAAAGCAAATAGTTTGGATGCCGGAACTAGTGCAGAGACTAGAAGCATTAGAAGATAAGATAGCGTGAGCTGTGGACCACTGGCTCGACCGAATAATAGGAGGATTTATCCTTGAGTTTGCAGCAGAAATGACCGTCAGCTACAGTGAGGCAAATCTAAGTATATTAAATCTTTGAACACTTGGACTAAGATGCTATTGTGTGAAAAGTGGGTTATGCAAATAAATTAATGTTTGGGACTAAAGCGGGAAGATCTACAGAAGCGGAAGTAGTGTGGAGTTGGAAAACAATCCCTTAATTTCACCCTCACGAAAAAGCAAGGAGGAACTTACAAAAGTTTCTCTGAGAAGCGCGGTCAGTTTGATAAGACATAGAATTCCATGTTTACCAACCCCACCCACACCGCCACCCGTTTCACCCCCCTCACCTCCATCTCCACTGACTCCACCTCCACCACCATCACAGTTCAGTATGACGAGTGTGATCAAGCTGCTGGTGTTCAAAGGAGTAGGAAATGAAGATCCGGACCAATTCTGGTTCATGGTAAGAGCAGTATGGGAAGCACAGAGCATTGTAGAGATCCATACTGAGCTGAACATGGAATTTAGCAGGCCAAAATCAGAGACACAATCAATCATCAAGTTTAAGGAGATCACGATGCTCTTGGGCAAGATCCCCTAGGATATCAACCAAAGGCTGAAGAGTACAATCCATGAAGCGAATATGAAGTTAACAGATGCACAACATCGTGCATGGTTTGTGGCCTCACTTACGCCACACTTAAGGACAACACTATCACAACAAAAACTTTCCACCCAGGCCGAAGCATTGGAGATGGAAATGAGATTACATGAGACCCCTACACAAGACCTTGGGTTGGGAGTCCAACAAATCCACGCGAAACTATAGAATCTATGTTTGGAGATGCAAAGTTTGAAATAAGATAGGACAACTCGGTCGGAGGTGCATGAGGAAGTATGGTGCATAAAATGCAAAGGCCAAGGGCATGATAAGGACCATTGTCCAATGTTCACAAACTACTTGGCAGGGGGAGGGCCAATGCCATTAAGATCGGAGGCACAGTCTGGGTTGAGCGCGGTGTCTACATTATGGTGCGTGATCTTCCATATATGAGGAAAACACACCACGAATAGTTGTCATCTGTTGTAGAAGTATATGCAGACGTCCCAACAATTGTTTTGTAATTTCTGCAGGTCAGTAGGCCATGATGAACGCACCTGCCGAAGCTATGAACTAATGATGGATCGGACTCCTACCTACAGGGTGAAGGCTGAAATGCGAGCCCTCAACCCAAATGCAGGGATGGCGCGTGCTCGGTTTCAAGGGTGCGGTTGGGGTCGAGGTGGAATATGACGAGGAAGGGGTCACGGACAGATAATTTGTTACAATTTCCGAGGGCCAAGGCATTATGCCCGCGATTGTATGAACCTGAATAGGATATCATGTTGGTACTGTAATCAGTTTGATCATGACGTAGAAGATTTCCCTTCGCTGATAGTGAGGATGCACAAAAAGGGGGTACTCCAACCCACTCCGACCTAGAATTTACAAATGATGAGGTCTGAACGACACGAAGAAGACCCAAATGTAATCATGATGCTCAAGAGTGGTATGAACATGGGAGATGATAAAGGGAAGCAGCCAGAAGAAAGTGTGTGGGTTCGCAATGCTCCTACAAAGGAACCCAAGTTTAACTTCGAACGCATGAAGGAGACATTCATGGAAGCTAAGAAGAGCTTCACGGAGGCCTCCACATCAGGTAGTAAGGATCAACTAGAACCAGGGATGGATCCTTCAATGCTCACTACCTTTCTAGAGACATGCATGAAACTGCTGCATGATAGCAAGGCAGTTAAAGGTATATAGGAACTTATCACTAGGTGTGCAGGGTCAAGAGAACCATGCATGGTTTGAAAACTTGGAAAGCATGCATTATGCACAGGAAGTGGGATGAGGTTGACTGCACAAATAGGTGAGTATGAAATGAATTAGGTAATCCTGGATCAGGGTTCGGACACGAATGTACTACCAAAGCAAACATGGGAGCACATGGGAAGACTCGTGTTACAATGGTCCCCTATTCAATTATGAATGGAAAGCCAATAGAAGATTGCAAGGGGTGACAGTCGATATTGAAGGCGCGAGCGCGCAGGAAAATTTTGAAGTGATAGAGATTGTCGATGACAACAATCCCTATCCCGTGCTACTAGGAATAGATTGGGCCACTGAGATGAATGGAGTCATAAACCTGAAGAAGCGCAAATTGATCTTTGAGAAAAAGTCACTACACGTGGTAGTAACGCTAGACCCAGCCGAAGGAGCACGATACATTGAACCGATGCGAAACGACGATAGTGATGATGATCTTGATTGTATTTACAAGATAATTGTGTGAGAAGAAGATTGTATGAATCCAACTATAGATGGAAGGATTTCATGGAAGCACGAAAGCTCCTGCACTTCAGATTCAGACGAAGAGGTAGAGAGACAGAAGAATTGGCTGCACGAAGTAACAACGCTTAATTGCAACATGATGGTTAGATCATTGCGTTGCGTGACCATAGAGGCAAGGGAGCTTCTGACATATGATGGATTGTCAGTGGTGGATGAGTTTTTGAGAAAATTTGAAAGCGCAGTACCAGAATAGTAGCGGTTCGATGCGCTGAAGAGGGCACTGCACAAAACACTTGGATGGTGGGGTATGCATCAAGGAAGTTTTGAGGACTAGCATGGATGCAGAAGGATGATGCACCTACATTTTGGCAAACCCCATCTTCGAATGAAAGTCATTCATCATGGGTAGAACAACTTGCACGCCCACCTTTCTTGATGGGTACAGACATATGCTGTACATCCCACACAAGCACATGCCAACCCCAAATTATAGAATTGGAACAAATTGCAGTAGCAGGAAAGGTGATGCATACTACTAATTATCTACGGCAAAGCATTCGATAGGGTGTGTGAAGTGCTGAACAAAATCTGCCAGGCGATGATTCCAAAGGTGCAGAACAGAGTAGAAACCAAATTTTTTGAAGGGAATACCAAAAGGAATCCACCCGTAATAGCTCCCATAGTTATGGCAGTGTGCAAAGACTAGGATGAAGGAATCACACGACTACACGAGGATGACCATATAAGGATCCAGGAAGCCATTCAACGAGGGAACCTTAGACTTCGTGAACTTGAAGAAGATTGGGTACGATTCAGGAAGAAAAGCATGTTGATGGACGCTAAGATCAAAAGACTAGAAAACAAGGTCACACAAGCATGTCTTGTCGATAAACCAAGGATGACAAGGCAAGATACGGATGGTCATACCACTACATTAGAAGATTTTCAACGAGAATTTATGAATCTGCTACTAGGGCTGAGACCGCAGCTCACCAAAAGCAGTAACCAAGGTAGCACACTACATACGGTAGAAAGCACAATGCCAGTGGTTGTACAAACAATTGAGGAGTTTTCGTGGGCTATGATGGAAGGTGAGTTGAAGTCTCGCACAGGTGGTGCAACCACCTGACTAGCTTTAGGGAGCACAGTCTAAGCACTCCAGATAGTTGAAAGAGAGCGCGAGAGTCTAAAAGAGTCTGTTTGGGGGCTACACAATGAGGGAGGTGTGCACAGAAACAACATGACACAAGGTTCGCGCTCGCGCACAGGGGGCTGCACTGCCGCATGGGTAGACTAGGAAGTAACCATTGGCATCACTGTTCATGAAAAGATGTCCAATCTAAGGCAAAAGGGAGTGGATGGCGATAAATTAAGACACAAATTAAGAGCTAGATTTGGGACGATCTGCCACCAAGAATGCATTAATGACTCAGAAGTGGGGGGAACAGTCGAATTCAAATTCAAAAGATGCTATAAAACTCCAAAGGCTAGCCACGAGACAACACTTGTTCATTTGAGATTTGAGTTATTACGAAGAGCACAGAGTGTTGAGCGCCAAGCAGTATTTGAGCCCCCAAGTTTGCAAACAACCACAGATAGTTCGAACAAGATGACAGCTATTAGGAGAGGTGTGGGTTTTGCAGAGAATATCACCGAGAAAGTTGCGCAGAACCCTATGGTGCAGGTTGGGGATTTGCCGAAAATTCCAAAATCACCTCAGACGCTGAGGCCCAAGAAGGATAAACAGGCAGTAGGACCAGTCCGCATGTCCCTACGAAATCTGCAGTTTGGTAAACTTTCCATGGAAGAAAAGGGAATGGCTGTCACCATTAAGATAGATGATGAGGAGGAGGACCCACAGGGTCTTGTAGATGAGATAGAGGTGGATGAAGAAATGGAATAAGACATCCAGCCAATGCGCGCTGCAGCAAAATTGTCCGAGTACATTCCTCCATGGAAAGGGAAAGCTAAGGTACCCAAGGATTTGGATGCTGCTAAGAGCACACTCCACACCCCGCTCCTCCCAAATGGAATTATGTTTAAGGGGTCGGCCTTGGGCCACGTGCCCACAATGAAATTTGAAGGCTAGGACCTTGCGGACAGTGATAATTTCCCACATGTAGAAACTGAGAACATCATGAAACAGAGCAAGGAGGGGTTAGTTACAATGTTAGAGACAAAAAAATGGTTGAGCAGTGTGGAGAAGGCTGAACTACTCCGCCTATTATGGATTATGCACTTTAACCGTGCACCTATCACAATTTTCATCATCAGGCAGTTGCTTTGCCTGGTGCACGATGGGTACTTATGGCTGGAGGAGCCTATTCCCATCATGGCGGATCTTATCCATAGGATTTCCCGGGTTCCCTGTAAGGGAAAGGACCCTGCGGAGATAGCCAACAAAAGTAGAGATTTGGTGCTCACAAAGGCCATGAAGAAGAAGTACAAACCAGAAAAGAAGAATAGGGGCTACATAATCAGCAACATTAAAGGTGAAGGGGTGCGCGTAGCGACCCAAATCCTGGTCGGC
Organism: Pinus tabuliformis; assembly: GCA_031772625.1. Lineage (NCBI taxonomy): Eukaryota > Viridiplantae > Streptophyta > Pinopsida > Pinales > Pinaceae > Pinus > Pinus tabuliformis. The sequence continues at coordinate 337,027,832 of CM062805.1, forward strand.
AAGGTGATGAGAAAATGTTGCGGAGACGAGGTACCAGCATCGGTAGTTGCACTGGCAAAAAAATGCGTGGAGGGGGTCCAATTCAACTGGGCTGAGTTCCTCTGTGAAGAAGTCCTAACTAACTACAAGGAAGCTTAAGAGCAGGGTAATACCTTCCACTACGCATGGTTTCTCTTGTCTATTTTATTGGTGATAGGGGAACCACTTGAGGACAGTCAATTCCCTAATATTGAATAGGACTTGCCAGAGGCTGTAAAATATGCGTCGCTCTGGGCTACTAACGACACCACACAGATCCACGAAACTAAGATCTTCTGGGTGCTCATGGAGGCCAGCGTCTGGATGTGGATTAACAGGAGGCTGCTTCTATCCCCCACAGTGTACAACAGCCTGTGGAGCTTTGCATACTTCAAGGTGGATATGCACAATGTGTATATCAAGGCGCATAAGGATCTGGCATAGAGCTGGACCAAGCTTCCTTTCATCACAATTGATGATGCCATCTTCTCCGTGCTCAAATCATGGCCTCCTGAGTGGCATGCCCCAAATCTAGCGGAGAAGGATAGAACAGTGGCACAGAAGCAGAGGGATGACACAAAGCTGTGTATCACCTGGCTATCCCAACAGAACCGCAATGAACAATGGGCCGCGGAGGTAAGGGCTACCCACGAGGCAGCGAAGGCAGCCGCATAGTAGGCAAAGGCCACCAAAAAAGCAGCAACAACATAGGCAACAGGGGCCACCATGATGTAGGAGGAAGGTGGCCCGAACTTGTCCATAGGACAAGGAGTAAAGGACACAGCCCAAGGCGTGGACCCAAGCACAACATCTACATAGTGGAAATGGCCGCACATTACAGAAATATCAGGTGCACGAAGGAAGGCCAAGGCTTCCAAACTGGACATCAAACCAATTACATTGACAGAGGGTGACCTTCACGACATCGGCAACACAATTCACGAGCTCACTAGGGATGCGCTCTAGGAAGCTATGAAGGAGAAACATAATGTGTTGGGGGCCCTAAGGGCACAACTGCAGGAACTTCAAGTGTGACCCCCACAGGAAGGAATAGTAGCCACCTACAGCACTGCAAGCACATCAGCAGTGGAGCAGCTGCTGCATGCAAAGATGGTTAACACCATAGTGCTGCTGGAAGGAGCGCTAACAACGGAGAGCGAAAAGGACAGAGCCGTGGTGGGCTAGATCAAGGGACTTGGCCTAGATTTGGCTGCCCTTCCACGGGACACATTTTACCAGTTGTAGGATGGCATAACAACATAGCTACGTGCCCTGGAAGGCCGCACGATCTAGGTATTATGTGAGCAGAAGATCAACATCGAACAGCTTAGCTTGCAACGAGACGAGCTAGTGTCACAGAATTAGCAGATCATGCAAACAATGGATGAAGCATGCTGATGCGTTCCAGAATTATCCATCACCGTAGACCTACCAACCGAGACGCAGATCCACTATTTGGCAAGTCGAGTCTGAAGTGCGCATGAGGAAACAACACGAGTGTAGCTAGAGTTGAACCTCTAGATTACTGAGCTGCGAATGAAGGCACAACCTTACACTCCTCCAGAAGTTAAAGACTAGTGTGTTAGCGTGATTTAGACAGGGTTGGAAGAAATTAGAAGGGCGGTGTAGGACTACACCGGTATGTTAGACCAAGTGTTCGACGTCCTGACATCCTTGCAGGAGGACCCCAACATATAACGCCTGGAAAGAGATGCGCGTGAACTGCAGTAGCAGTATGACAGTGTTAGGGGAACGACATAGACAATCTTCCTCACCCAACGGCTGGCTAAGATGCAACAAGTAAGGGCACTGAAGGAGCGGGTGAATGCTGTAAGATAGAAAGAGGCCCTTCTCAAAGCACGTGTCCAACCTTGGATTGATGAGGTCTTCACCATTACAGCCGAGATTGAGGGCAAGCTCACGTAGATGTAGGGACTATATGTGCTAAGATAGATAACGAAGCCTCACAAAGAATCAACAGAGGAGCACATACAACAGGTCCAACAAACAGCAGAATAGTGCACTGCGGACCTCCAGGAAGTACAGGAACAGTTGGAGGGGATATGTGCCAAGATCGCCACACTATTAGAGTGACTTGGGACGAGTCACGATGATTGTGTTGGGGGCCTGTTGGGTATGGAATCCCCCCACAACAAGTTTTGGGGCTCGAGGCCCAAGTTGTGGTCAAAGGTTTTGTAAGACTCCACGAATTGAAGGCGCGGAGCATGAATTAGAGGTTAAGTCATAGGGTTGTTCGCACTAAAGTAATGTAATGTAATGTAAAGTCATGTCAGCCTACCCATGGTCGATGGACTATGGGATTGTATAAATAGAGCAAGGCTCTAAGTTGAAAAGATGGTGGATGATAGAGTGAGTAGCGAAGGAATGGTTTGAGCTTAGAGTAGGATTCTAAGTGTATTGGGTCATAGTAGTAGGAAGAGGCTCTGTAGCTGAGTGCGCAGAGGCCTAGTAGAGTCCACAACTGAGTGCACAGACCCTTGCAGCTGAGTGCACAGGGCAATGTCAAGTCTTTTATCGAGATTGAATATTAATAAAGAGAAGTTGATTCTTATTTCTGTGTATTTGCTGTGCATTATTTTCTTTATGCTTATATTAGTTTATGTATCACGCGCACTGATATGATTGTTGAATATGCTGTAATAACCATAAATATTACACACACAAGTTAAGTAATTGGTTAATTCGCAAGGAACTTGGGTATTGTATGGGTCGCACCACGAGTAGGGTTGTGCGGGAACAACAACACGAGTTGCGAAGGAATAGCAAGTGCGTGTAGCGACAGGTCGGACCGTGAACCTCCAGAAGCCCATCAGACATCCCCAGGGTGTAGAAATCTGGTTCTAGCACCCTCCCATACTACTTCGGGTGATACCTCAGTCTGCGCTCCGCGGACTGTTGCCAAAAGGGCCATAAGTACCAGGATTTGTTTTGCTAAATCACCTCTGAACCTGGGTCAAGCCCATATAAGCCAAAACTATTTATTTTTCGTGATCCCACTACTTCCTTAATCTTGAACTTCCAGCTAATGAATCTATGATGGTAGTCATGTCAATTGACAATCATCCCTTGGAGGAACTTAATAATTGCATTCAATTTCTTCCTTTCCTAAAACATTTACATGATTTTAACAAAATAATTGTTTATACTAGCCTTGCTTACGAGTCCTAATTCCCCAACAAGCTACATGATTTTTTCTCATAGGGGAATTCAAATATATATATATATATATATATAGATATAGATATCAACATTGCTATAGAACTAGGTTTCATTGAATGCATCCTCATAAGTGTAGATTGTTCTTCTCAAGAAATTGAAATTTACAATGCCCTATTCAACGAATTCCACAACATGTTTGCTTGGTATTACAAATAAATACCAAGGATTTACCTATATATTATTTAACACAAAATTAAAATTTACAATGGAGAAAAACTAGTTTCGTAAAGGCTTAGGCTAGTGAACACCTATAAGACAATTAATATCAAGGTAGAGGTTGAAACAATATGGAAATATGGATTTATCTATCTGGTTCCCTTGATGGAAACTGTGTCCATCATCATTATGGTCACTAAGAAACTGGGTAAAATTTTTATTTGTGTTGACTTTATACGTATTTGGTAAAAGTACCATCCAAAGGCTAATTATCTAACCCCAATCATCAATACTATCATTAATGGATGTGCTAGTAGTGGAATATTCTAATTCATAGATGATTTCTATGACTACAATAAATTATAATTCCAATTTCATCTATCCTTGGGAAGCATTGACTTAAGTTTTTATTTGGTCTTAAAGATAATAGGGAAACTTTATAGCAAGCCATGTTTTACATATTTCATGACATCAAACACATAGCATAAGTATATCTAGATGACCTTCCAATCCATTCTCAATGGCATGAGGATCATCCTTCCCATCTATGGGAAATATTTCATTGGTGATCGTTCTATAGCATTTGTTTAAATCCAAGTATGCATATATTTTGTGTGGTTTTTGTGAGGCTACTTAATTTCATCTTGTCCAAGTAAGGGAACATGGTTGATCCCTTTAATATCAATGTAATCATGAATTTTCTCCTCCTCGTACTCTTCTGCAACTTCAAAATTTGCAATGGAAGGAAACATTTCTACATAGGTTCATTGCAAACTATGTTAATAAAATGAAATGGTTTATGTGACTATTGAAAAAGGGTGTGTTTTTTGTGTGGGATGACCATGCACAAAGATCTGTTAACGCTCTAAAGAAAGCCTTGATGTCTACCCCACTATTTATCCCTCCTTACTATACTCATGAATTTTTTCTCTATCTCATAGCCTCTACACCAACTATTGGCATGGTTCATGTCCAAGAGGATGAGGTGCATAGAGAAAATGTTATATATTATCTTAGCAAAGACTAATTTGGTTCCAAGCTCCAATACTCTCGTGTCAAAAATTTGACCTAGAAATTTTTCTATAATTTCAAACATTTAAGGCATTAGATAATCTTGAAAACGATAATTATTATAAAAGCTTCCAACCTCATGCAACACATTATTAGTTATCGAATCATTGGGCACAATTACTTGAAATGGATTGACATTCTTCAAGAGTTTCATTAGGACTTTGCGACTTTTAAATCTAAGAAATCATAGGCATTCACAGAGTAAATGTTTTATATTCCCCAAGACTCTAAGGATTTTTTTTCTTGATTATTCATTCCCTAACGAGTCATTATTTCTTTTTAGCTAATCTAACCCATGGTGTGGATATGTCTTTTTAAGAGAATTCTTTCAACCTCAATTATTCCATGATGAGTATCAACGTAAATGCTATTAGGCTACTTAATCCCTTATTATCAATGGTACTCTCTATCACCATGGAATTGACCTGGTATTACATGATTATCTTACTCATGGGGAGGTTGAAAAAGTCTTCAATTATTTTCATGATAGATCATGTGGAAGTCATCTCTTTGGGTTTTCCACTTGCTAGAAATTTGTGCATAATTTAAGTTTGGTCTTCAATCTTTAATGATTATATAAATATGGTTCACAAATACAACCTTTCCAAATATTCACTAGAAATATGAGCACACGCGCTACTCCAATCCATCCTATGGTTTTTGTACGATGCTTTAGCAAAATAAGGCATCAATTTCATGCATTACAAACCTATCTTGGCTAATATATGTGACTATATCATAATAGCCATGGACTACTTCGTTAATTTTTCGAGGACATGCCTACCTTATCCAATGATGGAATCACTACAATGCTATTCACATTTAACCATATCATTACATGTAATGAAGTACCTAAAATTATTATGATGGACCATGGGTTCCACGTTCACAACAAAATTCTGAAAGAAATAGCTACCAAGTTGGGATTTTCTCATGGGAAGTGGCCAATTTACTATTCACAAGCCAATAATAAAATATAGGCCATTAATCATGTATTTAAAACAATTATCCAATAGATGGTAGGTAATCAAAAAATTAATTGTCATTTAATTATCTTTTCAATTTTATGATCCTATTGAATGATCCAAATTGGATCATTATATTGTTTTTCACCCATCTCGATGCATTCAGAGTTGAAAAAGTGGAGGAATCAACTCATGGGACCATTTTTACTAATGGGATCCAGTTTGGAAAAATAGGATCTGAAAACTTCCGACAGCGTTTTGAGGCATAAAAGATGTTTTCAGGGGTAAGACTTTGCCGCTTAGGTGCAACACCTTTTCATGATATTCTACACATAGATATATTTCCAATGGCAAAAGAAGCGCATCAATCGAAGCATGTATGCAAATGTTATGTCACTCAAAATTTGACCTTCCATTTTTCACACCTATAGTTCAGGAGTATGTCACATCATCCCCCATTATTCATGGAAAATGGGCTAGCTAGGTGTTTTTGTGTAAGAGGCATTTCATTGTTTCGAGAGAATTTTGTTCCATAGATGAGAAAATATAGCCAGGGGAGATAGAAGGTAGAGCACACTGAGAGGATATGTGCATTGTAGTAGCCCACGAGCCACAAACATTACTTCTTTGTACCTGTAGCTTTATTTTCCAGACAAAGGAAGAGATTGAAGCAACCTCACCTTCTAGCTAGGTTTCCTCCTGAAAGGGCTTCCCAGAGCGTATTTTGTGTCTTAAGTTTGTGTGTGTGTGTGTGGTTATTTTTTCATTCTCGATTTTTCTGCATAATTTCCATTCACATGCATTCACTAATTATAGTGAACTCTATAGATATTAAATTTTAATAAAGTTGTAATAGTATAGAATCTCAAAATTTTAATACAATATTATTAGATTTGTTGTGACGAACTATCCAGTGGAATATCCATGACAGTTTACAGATCATTTGGTATTAGAGCATATTTATTTGGGTATTTTGTGGAGATTGCGGGGAGGGCCAAAAATCCTAAAAGCCTAATAATGGTCAATGAATTTGTAAATGAAACATGTGATCCTGTAGAGGTTAGGTTTACGTGGCTGGAACAACAAGTTGCAAATATCAACCACAATGTAAACTTCCTCATGCTGGCCTTGAATAGTGTTGAAAATAGCAACAAGAAATGATAAAAATAGAATCTAGAAATTCCAATTTTAATTTGTCCTTGAATTAAAATCAAATTTAGTCTCACCAACTACTTGGAAATAGTTAATTAATTCATTTTGGATTAATTAGTTGGAGAAATTAAACATAGAAGTCTTTCTGAAGTCATGCAACAGTTATCCCTTAAATTAAGGAGATTATCCCTTAATTAAGGAGATAAGATTGAGTTATATTTGAGTTGTAATTAATTAACTCAGTTTACTGAGTTAAGTCCAGTTAAATTAGTTCCAGACTATTTGAGGAACTAGTTGTGAGTTATCAGTTAGTTTATGCATGCATGCACTCAACTAGTGTACTCTAGATAACTAAAGATTCCCTCATCAGAAACTCATGCATGTCTATTCTGAGAAAGACCTAGTTGAGCTAAATGTCAAGGATAGTGTACTATCAATTGCATGTGTTTTCCTATAAAGGAAACTCATGCATGCAGTCAAGGTAAGGTTCCTTGAGGATTGTACAGTTCTGATAGGGTGTGAGATCAGTGTGAGAGATCAGTATTCCACTTGGTAACAGGAGGATCACCCAGGAGAAACTGCGCAAGGAAATAGGAGCTTGGAGGGAAGAGGATAAGGCTTGTGAGAGGCTTTGATTGCTTGTGAGCATCCAGGAGGATTGCACTAAAAGCTAGCTAGATGTGAGAGCTAAGGCTTTGTATAATTTTTATGTATTTCCGCATTGTATGGTAATACACATAATGGGGTTTTTAGCTGAGGCTTTCCCTTGAGTATTTTCTATGTTTCATGTGCATTGATTCTTCTTCTTCTGGTTATATGTGTTCAACTTTGATCTTGCTCAATATTTAATCTTCTACAAAGAAAATTGATAGTAGAAGTAGATTATAGTATTTTTCTTTGGTATATTGCATTATTGGGTTAATCTACAGTCAGATTTTCTACATGGTCTTAGAGGTAGATTTGTAGAGAATTTGCAGAATTTCTACATGGTATCAGAGGTAGCTGACATATAGAGAAATTTCTACATGGTATCAGAGCCAAGTTTATCAGATCCAAGTAACATTATACTGAGAAGAGAATTCGAAGTTTGAAGTTCGGGGTTGCAGGTGCAAATCAAATTCTTATCATACTTCAACGTTGGCCAATGGTGTTCTATGGCTTGAGACTCGAGTATGCCTTGGAAGGTAGCTCAAATTACATAGCATGGAATTATCGCATGGAGGCTGTATTAGAAGACAATGGCTTGAAGGATTTCATTGATCAAGAAATCCCAAATCCAGGTTCAACTAATGCACAAGAGTTGGCTAAGTGGAAGAAGTGTGTGGCAAGGGTGAGACAGATCATCCTTTAGGGAGTTCGAGACCATATTGTCTCGAGTCTCCATGGGAAGGATACTCCATATTCAATGTGGAAGACATTGAAGGACCTCTACTAGAATAGTAGCGACCAGAGGAAATTGGTGTTCAAGGATAAGCTTCGAAGAATCAAGATGGAGAACGATGATACTATTTCCACATATCTGAACAAGCTCACCACTTGCAGAGATGAGCTTAGTAGTGTGGGAATAACTACTGGTGATGATGATATGATGAGCCTCACTCTCCTTGGCCTTCCAAAGATCTGGAATAGCTACCAAGAGTCTGTGAATGGAAGGGAGAAACTATCAAATTAGGAATTGTTATAGACATTTTCGTGCCTAACAGCATGAAGCATGAAATGTCAATAATCTAAGGGATCCAAAGTCCCTAAACATGTTGTTCCTACCCCTAGAGGAACAAGGTCAGCAAACCACAACACTAAATATCAGTTCTCCACCTGAAAACACTCAAAAACAAGCTAATTCTGGATCATGTCAACTGCTCCACTGAGCATCTGCGTTGAATGTCAACTGCTCCACTATGTACCTACACTGAATGTCAACTGCAAAGAAGGCTACCTGCGCTAGGCGAGTTTGGCCAAGTGGCACAGTCATTCCTCAAGGTGTCAATGCCCAGGAAGCTTCCAAAATGACACTTGGATCAGGGAATTCGACTGGTGATGAGTAAGAGGTTCTAGATCTCCAAGTGGAAGCAAGAACCTCCAAGTGGACTCAAGAACTGAAGAATAACTGAAGTGGGAGAGGACACTAGTCAGCTCCATGCCAAGCTCAAGATGACTCATCCTTTCTCCAAAACTCCTATATATAGAGCTCTCTCATGAGGTCTAGGGAGGCTGGAATCTTGTGAATGTAAGGAAGTGTTTTTGGTTTGAGTATAGAACTATTGGGTGATTTTCTTGAAGGAGGTGAAGAGGAGATTTCTTTCTACTGGGAGGTGATGCTGGATTGGGCCTTTTATGGTTGTATCACTTCCTGAACTTTACTTCTTCCATTAATAAAGCATTTGAGGTTCTTCTATATGCATGTGTCTCAATGGTGTATTGTTATGCTTGTATATTTGATTTATTCTAATCCTTGAATCAATTATGAATGTATGCTTCTTGTAGTTTCCCTTTCTTGTGATTTTACAGGACCTTGGTGTAGCTGGGCCAGTAAAAGAGCAAGGAGCTGGGAGCAAGCAGCAAAGAGAGAAGATTGGATCAACCATTAGCGGAAGACATCGGTTAGTGGACCTCTTCCCCCTCTCTCTTACATCTCATAAAGAAGTAATCTCAAATAGATTTGCTTTGATTGTTGCTGAGGTACTATCACCCTTAGAGTGGGATAGGGTCATTCCGTATTGGATACTTTTCCCAACAACAAATTGGCGAATCCGCTGGGGACCGTATCTTGTTGGTTGTTTGTGTTTTTTGCTATTCATTTCATAAACACAGGGAGTACCGAATCGAACTGCATTTGGAGCTTTCAAATGCAAAGTAGAGGGCAGTTACTCTAGCTCAGTTTCTGGGCATGTTTATGATTTGAAGAGCTGATCCACAAGGACTCTAAATAGCTCTTAGTGATAGCTTTTCATCGTCCTTTTCATCCCTTAGTGTTTACTTGATTGATAGCTTCTAATTTGGCCAAAAACTGTGAATTTTTGAACAATCTGTAACCCGGAAACTGAGAAAAACGAAAGTTTGACTCTTCATTGCAGACACTGTGAAGGCAGTCTGCTTTTCAGCGCAGATCCCGAAGGGGCTACCTGCGCTGAATGTCAAACTGACAGTGTACCACCTGCGCTGAAATAGTTTTTCCTAGTGCTACTGGGGTTCCCTGTTGTTTATTGCCCTATTTTCATCCTTGTTTTTGTAGCCTGTTATCAGTCAATGTACCTATCTGAAACCAACTTTCCTTGCCACTATTCCGCCTCGGTTGTATAAAGAAACTGTGTTTGTTCTTTGTGTATTTCTTGTATCATTTGCAGTTTCCCATAACGAAAGTGAACTAGTCTTGTTGTGGCCTCTTAGATCTAGACCTGTGATAAAGTGTCGTTTTGATCTTAAGAGTTAGTTTGTTTGTTGTTCATAGCTGATTGAGCTTTTTCTTTTGTCATATGGTTTGAATTTATGTTTTGCTAGTGTTGAAGCAAGTAAATCTTAAGGTGTCTTTTGATTTTGGACAAAAAGCATGTTTGCTTTCACTTGAAATTGAATTCAAAGTTATACAATAGCTTTCTTTTTGTAGTACACCAACATTAAGAAAGAGAAAAGAAATACCTGCATTGTGCATGTGCATTTTGACAGCTTGCATGTTGATTTAGGAAAAAGTGCATTAGTGTGTGCTCTATGATCTGTGTGAAAAGATGATGTCTTTCTTTTCCCTCAGTAGTTAAGATTTTCAAAGTTGAAAGATTGAAAAGCTTGCTTATCATCTTAGACTGCATTTAGGAGTGTTATCATACATCTCGTGGTGATCCATAAAGGCAAACTGCTAAACAAGATCAACCTTAAAATAAATTGAATTTACATAACAACGCATTGAAACATAACGCAAACACATAGAGGTCTAAGCTAGAGACGTGTTCCGGCGTCGTTAAACGTGATATCTTAGCGTTGAGTGGTTGGGTGATTCCTCCACGGTGAAGCGATAAGTATCAATACGGACTTGTGCTCCCACGTACCGTCGCGTATATATTGGGAGACCCCTATAGGAACAAAGCCTTTATCCATAGGAAGCCGTGTCGGCCGCCCTACTGATCGCAATGCAGTGAACACAGCATTCACGAAGATCAACCACTCATACCGTAAAACGTATTCTGTGGTTTTGCGAAAAGTTTGGCACACCCTCTGCCTAGAACTCCAGAGTAGTTTCTTTTGGCCTTTTTCAAACTCTATAACTGAAAAAGTCCATCCGGGCATTTGTCACTTCGGGCTCGTTAAAACATCGAAGGAGACTAGAGTCATCTTTAGCTTTTTCTCGACTCTTAAAAAGTGAAAAAGCAAGTTGTGTCTAAAGCGTCGTTATAAAATTTATTTTAAACGGAACATAATCACCTCCTATTCCTGCGTTGATCTGTAGGTTGAGAACATGGAACGCCCCAACCAAGGAATTCCACATGATGGAAATCCTAGTCCTTTCTCCTCTTGGGGAGAAGTTGGTGCGCCCCACATGGCCACATTGTCGCTTCCAGGACTGACAATTGGCCTGCCAATATGGCTATTCTCAACCAATGTAGTTCAGAACACCATGGTTCCTGAACAGTCGAGTCAACAGTTAGATCAGTCTAGAGCTGCCCACCAGCCTTCTACTTCCTATAACTCTTCCTCCAATCCTTCATCTTCGCAAGGTAGAGCCGGTAAAAGCCAAGCTCCCATGGAGAAGAAGGAGAAGAAGAAAAGAGAGAAGAAGAAGAAGGAGCCTAAGGCGACTGGGGGCAAGCAAAAGACATCTGACAAAAATCCACACACAGCACAGACCGGGCCTAAATCGCCATGTGTCATATGTAGAGGAGACCACTTCCATAGAGATTGTCCCCGTATTCCCCGGATACTAAGGGACTGGTCCCCTCGGTTGCACAATTCGGGAGCATCAACCTCTGATAGCCATGTTGAATGCTTACCGTCAACCAGCGAAAGTGAAGGTTCAAGACAAAGAGGGGGAGCAAGATCCCCCTGTAGACTGTGTGAGGGCAATCATGCCATCCACTGTTGTCCCTTCTTAGACGAAGCGAAGAGAGTTTTGGAAGATCGCCCGGTTTCACCGTTGAGACTTCCTCCTGGATACAAAAAACTCGTGCCAAGTCCTTCGTTGGTTGAAAATATAGCTGGCCCGCTCAAGTGGTCAGCTGAAGCATCAGTCATTGAAAATGAACCTACTGAATCCAGACCAGACGAAAGTCTAAAGGTCGAAATGGCAGTTGACCCGGTTCTGCCTTCAGAGGTTTCATCTTCAAATGACACCGTCAATGAAGATTCATCTTCAAATGACACCCTCACTGAAGAGAATAAGGATGACACCATCCAGATTCTTTTCATCAACACCGACTCTGATGAGCATCAGGGCAATGCGCTCATTCCTTTATCGCAGGAAGGAACATCGTCAGGGTCATATCCGGCCGTGTATTCGGTCCCACCACCAAGCAACCTGGTTGTGTCCTTTGATTGGAACCAACTAGGCAGACCCCGGTTGCCAGCCAGTATACCATTCAGAATCATAGTCCAAATTTATAGAATGGTAATGGTCGGCACTATCATTGATGAAGGGGCGTCTGTGAGTATCCTTTCCTCTATTGCTTGGAAAGCACTCGGTTCCCCGGCGCTTTTGCCTGAGATAAGAAATCTCTCGGGTTTTAATAAAGGAACCAGTCGACCATTAGGGATCCTCCCCAATGTACCTGTTACATTGAAAGGGAAGACCGTTCAATTGAACGTGATGGTTGTTCAAGGACCCTTGGATTATAACCTACTCCTTGGACAAGACTATATATATTGCATGGGAGCAATAGTCTCCTCACTCTTTAGAGTAATGTGTTTTCCACACGAAGGAAGAATGGTCAAGCTCGTAGACCAACTTTCATTTCCAGGATCACGCATCGCAAATAGTCACATACCAACCCTCAATGGTCTATTCACTCAAGAAATGTCTCCACCCCCAGTCCTCCTTCCCAATGAGTGCGAGTGATTCGGAAAGATGGGACTGGAACCCAGGGGGCATGCATCCTGGTCTGCTTTGGGCAGAGGAAACCTTGGGTATAAGGCAGAATTTCCGCGAAAGAATATGACTAGTCCGTACCCCGTCCGTGGATGGAAGAGGGGTTGTTCTAGAATAGGATTCTTTTGTTAAGGTTACTTGTTTGACAAAGGTCATTCACCATTGTCTACTTCGGTAGACAGTGCCGAGGAAATGTTTTCGTTTGATGGTGTTAACAAAACAATCTTTGGGTAACCAGAAAGAGGCAAGCCTCACCCTTTAAAACAAATGTTTTGACGGATAAGTAGGGGCAGCCTTGAAATTTTATTTTACACCTGGGGGCATGCAACTTTTTGGAGTGCAAGTAAGGGACGACTATTTATTTTTTTAAATTTTTAGGTCCTCCCTTTAAACATGTAGGTCTAACCCTTTAAACTCGTAGGATTAGCCGTTTCCGAACTTGCATAAAGAAAAGAAGAGGAGCATAGCTTCGTTAGATAAAGCTTCATAAAAAATAGCTATCTCACAGGAGACATTCTTATCTTATGACTGGTATATCGAGCAGTTTTACCACGGAATTTATGCTCGTTAAAAAATAGAAAAGCGAGATTTGAGCAGTTTTAGCACATAGTTCATGCTCATTAAAAAATAAACATAAGATTGAGCAGTGTTTTGGCGCATTCAAGCTCGTTAAATAAAAAACGAACCTATCCCGGTAAATAACCATTATGATCGTAAGTTTATTAGCCATAAAAGCCTTGGTCGTGTTTTGCACCTGCCACCTCCATTCCATTTGGCCGATCGTTCACCTCCATATGATTGTTTACCCATTTTGAGGAATAGCTGCGAAGAGTGATTTCACCTAGACATCCTTGTGACACTACCGTGATTGGAAAATTCCAACCTGTACCTGGAATCTGCTGCTATCCCTGTTTATCACTCGTTCCTCAAAAGACGAGTATTCTTTGAGCTCTTTTCATCTGACTCGTAAAATATGAAAAGTTTGCCGAGTTTTGGCCTTCCAGCTCGTTAAAGTGACCAGAAGAGCTATCCCTCCTCTAGATTTTAATCTTTTTGGACCTGAGGGATTATTACACAAAAAGGTCGAGCGCTTGTTTTATTTGGCTCGTTAAAGTTATCAAAAACTCATCCCTTCTGTATTGTTTTATACTTTTTCGGACTTAAGGGATTAGATGACGAAAAAGGAATTTTGGAGTTAACTTTCTGTACCTTTTCAGACTCTCTAAAAATGAAAAGGACCGAGTTTTCCTTGTCGTTAGACTCGTTAAAATGATTAAATAGCGACAAACTTGTCTTTAGACGAGAACGAGTTTCCCTATCGCTAGGCTCGTTAAAATATAGCGATGGGCTTGCCCGAAGGGCAGGTTATAGAACAAGCATATGTTATCCTCCTCAAGCTTGACAAAAATAAAGAGGTACTGGTCAGAAATGACTGGGGAAAAATTGGGAGAACCTCAAAGCTTTAATGGTAGCAAGTCGCTCTTGAACATGACACTTTTCCTCCGTATCACATCGGGTTGGGTTGTTTCATTCACCGGTCTCATCACCATGGTCTTCGCCAAACCATCCACATTTGGGGTAATGCTACCGATCCATCGCATCAGTGTCGTTATATGTTCAAGAGATGTTGTTTAGAAAGAGTCAACCGTGTCCCATCCACTACCATACATTATCCTTCATCCACCCATGATCGCCACCCTGAATCATATGTCACAGATTGTTTTCACCTCCACTAAAATCATTAGCTCCGTTCCGTGTCACTGATGTGGGATTCATCAAGGCCCTCCTTTGACGGATCGCTTCTTGTCGACTTCAGCTCATTATCCAAGAAGTTGATCTAGGAACACCCCCCTCAGTACTTTGAAGCTTGCATGCCTCAATGGCAAGTTTCTCACTTCCGGCGATAGGTATACATCAATGACCTTCGACCAGAAGATTTTGCGTGGTGTTCGACACAAAGTCCTTTATTCACACCACGTGAATTGTACTGCAGTACCTTGAGGGTCATTATCATTATCGGTGATCCCTCTCGCGCTTGTTAACGATTTACATCATTGACCGGTAATCAAGCGATGTCTTTCCATGTTCGACTTCAGCGCAATTCTCACATGGATCAACTTGTACTTAAAGTGAAGATCGAACGAGTTTGAAGACCCCGGATCTAGTTTCATCCATCCGGGCTGCGATATATATTCAGGAAATATAAAGACATTTGAGATGTACATCATTGCAGCAGATGATCATCCTACTCAAAGGATGATAATTTCAGCAGAAAATTATCAGTCTACCATCAGACGATCGTCTGTTCTATGTACCAAAATGAATTTATAAAGCTGAGCATGGGAATACCCGCCTCAGCTAGATCATGAAAGCAGAATGAAAAATAATTTATTGTATTGTATTTTATTACAGGTCACCTCTCAACGATTGAATGAACTTTGGATCCTCCTGATAAAGCATTTCACCTGATAAACGACCTCATACTTTAGGGGGCAACTGTTATAGACATTTCTGTGCCTAACAGCATGAAGCATGAAATGTCAATAATCTAAGGGATCCAAAGTCCCTAAACATGTTGTTCCTACCCCTAGAGGAACAAGGTCAGCAAACCATAGCACTAAATATCAGTTCTCCACCTGAAAACACTCAAAAACAAGCTAATTCTGGATCATGTCAACTGCTCCACTGAGCATCTGCACTGAATGTCAAATGCTCCACTGTGTACCTGCGCTGAATGTCAACTGCAAAGAAGGCTACCTACGCTGGGCGAGTTTGGCCAAGTGGCATAGTCATTCCTCAAGGTGTCAATGCCCAGGAAGCTTCCAAAATGACACTTGGATCAGGGAATTCAACTGGTGATGAGTAAGAGGGTCTAGATCTCCAAGTGGAAGCAAGAACCTCCAAGTGGACTCAAGAACTGAAGAATAACTGAAGTGGGAGAGGACACTAGTCAGCTCCATGCCAAGCTCAAGCTGACTCATCCTTTCTCCAAAACTCCTATATATAGAGCTCTCTCATGAGGTCTAGGGAGGCTGGAATCTTGTGAATGTAAGGAAGTGCTGTTGGTTTGAGTATAGAACTATTGGGTGATTTGCTTGAAGGAGGTGAAGAGGAGATTTCTTTCTGCTGGGAGGTGATGCTGGATTGGGCCTTTTATGGTTGTATCACTTCCTGAACTTTACTTCTTCCATTAATAAAGCATTTGAGGTTCTTCTATATGCATGTGTCTCAATGGTGTATTGTTATGCTTATATATTTGATTTCTTCTAATCCTTGAATCAATTATGAATGTATGCTTCTTGTAGTTTCCCTTTCTTGTGATTTTGCAGGATCTTGGTGTAGCTGGGCTAGTAAAAGAGCAAGGAGCTGGGAGCAAGCAGCAAAGAGAGAAGATTGGATCAACCATTAGCGGAAGACATCGGTTAGTGGACCTCTTCCCCCTCTCTCTTACATCTCATAAAGAAGTAATCTCAAATAGCTTTGCTTTGATTGTTGCTGAGGTACTATCACCCTTAGAGTGGGATAGGGTCATTCCGTATTGGATACTTTTCCCAACAACAGGAACGACTATGGTCAGATCTGATGCAGGAGGAGATCAGGAGGAGCACATGAGATGGTTCTTCATCCAAGGATGATGATGAATAAAATTTGGCCTTAGCAAGTAAGGCAAGGAAAGTGAAGGGGAAGGATTCCCATTCCAAATCAAATTCTTCTCATGGAGGGAAGAAGGGTGACAAGTCTAAAGTGAGATGGTTTAATTGTCACGAGAAGGGACATTATGCGACTAATTGCCCATCGAAGAAGTCTAAGAAGGGATCTTTATATGGATCGAAAGGTGAGGCATTAACCCTCATTGCATGCATGTTTTCATCGATGATTAGTTCAATTTGGTATCTTGACAGTGGAGCCTCCTTCCACATGACTGGTGATAAAAGTTTGTTCAGTGCCTTCGAGGAGAAATACCTCAAGATGCACATAGAGATGGGTGACGATGAAAGGTATAGTGTTTCAGGAGTGGGCACGGTTGCTTTTTAGAGGGAGCATGGAGCTCCTATCACCTTGATAGATGTGAAGTATGTGTCTGGACTGAAGAAGAACTTGGTATTGGTTGCAATGGTGGAGGACAAAGGTTACGATGTTGTCTTTAGTAAGGGAAAGCTTTTCCTGAAACGCATCACCATGAGACAGGTGAAAGAGATCAGTTCACGAGTTAAGAACCTGTATGCTCTTGAGGTTCAAGATGCAAGCAAATCCTTGAGGAGCAAGGCAAATTTTAGAGACTTTGTGGTTGAGAGGAAGAGTAAATTACCTCTCAACATGCAGCCCCAGAAGAAGTCTCAGACAATTGCGGAGGAGCCACAATTAGAGAATTGGGTAGAGGGATCACATGCAGGCATACCTCTAGGTGTGAGTTGGGGCGATGTGAAGTGTTAGTCCCATGAAAGCTGAAATTGGGCAGGGTGCATTGAGAGGTTTTCTCTCATGGATCATACCTTACTACGGGAGCCCAAAGTACATAGTAGCAAGAGGAATCAATGGGATTGATGCAATCAGAGATCAAAGTGATAGAGGCTAGAGCAGTCAGATACTAAAGAGCGTAGAGAAGGATTGACAATAGTGCAGAAAGGTAGAGTCAGCCGAAGCACAAATTTTTCAGTTGACAAAGGCAATAGCAGTCAAAGACTTTGATGACAGATGCATCATATTGATTCAGGTTGGATGTTTTTTTTTGTTTCTGGAGTTGTTGGAGCAACAACACTAGAGAGACGTGTTGCTTGCATAACATTCAAAAGGTTCACAATCAAGATCAAGTATAATTCATTTCTTGTTGAGAGGGAGTGTTGAAAATAGCAACAAGAAATGATAAAAATAGAATCCAGAAATTCCAATTTTAATTTCTCCTTGAATTAAAACTGAATTTAGTCTCACCAACTGCTTGGAAATAATTAATTAACTGATTTTGGATTAATTAGTTAGAGAAATTCAACTTAGAAGTCTTTATGAATTCATGCAAAAGTTATCCCTTAAATTAAGAAGATTATCCCTTAATTAAGGAGATAAGATTGAGTTATATTTGAGTTGTAATTAGTTAACTCAGTTTACTTAGTTAAGTCCAGTTAAATTAGTTCCAAACTATTTGAGGAGCTAATTGTGAGTTATCAGTCAGTTGATGCATGCATGCACTCAACCAGCGTACTCCAGATAATTGAATATCCCCTCATCAAAAACTCATGCATGTCTATTTTGAGAAAGACCCAGTTGAGCTAAATGTCAAGGACAGTGTACTATTAGTTGCATGTGTTTTCCTATAAAGGAAACTCATGCATGTAGTCAAGGTAAGGTTCCTTGAGGGTTGCGTAGTTTTGATAGGGTGTGAGATTAGTGTGAGAGATCAGTGTTCCACTTGGTAGCAAGAGGATCACCCAGGAGAAACTATGCAAGGATGTTATAGACATTTTTGTGCCTCGCGTCAAGGAGCAGGGAATGTCGATAATTACAGGGATCCTCAGTCCCTAAACATGTTGTTCTTACCCCTAAAAGAACAAGGTCATCAATCAACAACACTTCCAATCAGTTCTCCACCTGAAAACACTTCAGAACAGGCTTATTTTGGATCATGTCAGCTGCTTAACTGAGCTTCTGCGCTGTATTGCAACTGTCCCACTCTGTACCTGCGCTGGAAGTCAAAAACAATGAAGGCTACCTGCGCTGGGCGAGATTGGCCAAGTGGCACAGTCATCCTGCAAGGTGTCAATTGCCCAGGAAGCTTCCAAACTGACACTTGGGTCATGAGATTCGCCCTGTGATGAGTAAGAGGTACTTGATCACCATGTGTAAGCAAGGATCTCCAAGTGGACACAGGAACTGAAGATTAACTGAAGATGGAGAGGACACTAGTCAGCTATATGCCAGCCTCCAGCTGACTCATCCTTTCCTCTTCCCTCCTATATATAGAGCTCTTCTATGAGGTCTAAGGAGGCTGGAATTTTGTATAAGCAAGGAGGTGTTGTTGGTATACTGCCAGGATTATTGGGTGATTGTTTTACTAGAGGTGAAGAAGAGAGTTCTTGCTGCCGAGGAGGTGCTGCTGGATTGGAGCCAACATCATTGGTTGTAACTTCCTCTGGAACCCTGTTACTTTCTATCAATAAAGTTTGCATGTTCTTCTATATACTTGTTTTACATAGATGCTTTTGTGTTTACATGTATATTTGATGCAACCTAATCCATGCTTCAGTTATGATTTCTTGTATCTCGTAGTTTGCTCCCTTTTGTTGTGCAGATTCTGTGTGTAGCTGGATTGGCTTGGAGAGCAAAGAGCTGGGAATCGGATACAAAGAGAGAAGGACAAGGATCGACTAAGCGCAAGACACCAGGTTGGTTGACCCTATTTCCATTCTCTCTGTGCTTTCATAAAGATGAACATGAAAACTTTGTCATTCAGTTGTTGCTAAAGTCTGTCACCTTTAGAAAGGGTTAGTGTCATCCGCATCGGATACTTTTCCCCACAACAAACTAGCGACTCCGCTGGGGAGATCCTAGTATCTTGTTGTTGTAGTATTTTGCTATTCATTTCTTGAGGAAAGGAGTACCGAATCGAAAAGCTTTTGACTCTATCAAAAGCGAAGTAGAGGGTTTTGCTACTCTTGCTCCTTTGCTGAGCAAATTCAAGATTTAAAGAGCTAATCTACAGATGAATCCTTACTCTTAGTGATAGATCTTTATCCTCTTGATCATCCCTTAGCCTGTACTTAACCCATAGCATTTTATTTCAGTCAAAACAGTACATTTTTGAGCTTTTTATGACCCGGAATTCTTAGCAGACGTAACTCTCGTAAGTCAGTACAGGCTGTCCACTGGCAGTCTGCATTACAGCGCAGGTAGTCCCTTCGGGAACTGCGCTGAGAGTGAAACTGGTGAACTAGTGCCTGCGCTGGTCCAGTTGGCCTTAGTCTAGCTCAGCTCTTCCTTTGTGTCTTGGCCCTGTTTGCACTTGTTTTTGGCTGATTGCTTGCTGGTTATTGTATTTGCTGTAGACCTCATCTCCTTGACATTATTCCGCCTCAGTTGTGTGATGAAATTGTAAACGTTCTTTCAGTATTTCTTGTTTCAGTTACAATTTCCCATTGTGAAAAGCGAACCTAGTAGCTGTGGCCTCTTAGATTGCGATCTTATGAGTTAGTGTTATTGCTGTTCATAGTTGTTTTGGATTGGTTTGCTTCTCACTTTATGGTTTGAATCTATACTTTTCCTGTATTTAAAACAAGTCTTTCATAAGGTGTTCTTTTGATTGTGGACAAGCTTGTTTATTTCTACTTGAAAGTTGATTCAAAAATCATACAACCGTTTCCTTTTGTTAAGCATCAACATTAAGGATAACGAAAAGAAATACATGCATTGTGCATTTTGCATTTGACTATATGCTTGACGATTTAGGAAAATGTGCATTTTAGTGTGTGTTCTTTGATCTGTGGAAAAAGTTGTGTCTTGCTCTTTCCTCAAGTAGATTAAGGTTTTCAAAGTTGAAAGATTGAAAAGATTTTGCTTCTCATTCTTAGATTGCATATAGGAAGTTGTATATATACATCTCGTGGCGAACCTGAAAGGCAAACTGTTAAGAAAGATCAACATTAAAATAAACTCAATTTACATAATAACGCTTTGGAATTTAACGCAAACATCTAGAGGTCTAGGTAGAGACGTGTTCCGGCGTCATTAAACATAGTGACTGTCGATCTCTACGAAGGTGGGTGATTCCTCCTGAGAGTCGGTGGCACTAACACGGATTTGAGCTCCCGCGTACCGTCGCGTATATTGGGAGACCCCTATAGGCTTTTATCCTTTATCCTTAGGAAACCGTGTCGGCCACCCTACTAATCGCGATGCAGTGAACACAGCATTCACGAAGATCGACCACCCGTACCGTAAAACGTATTCTGTGGTTTCGCGAAAGGTTTGGCACACCCTCTGCCTAGATCTCTAGAGCAGTTTCTTTTGGCCCTTTTCAAACTCTATAACTGAAAAGGTCCAACCGAGCATTTGTCACTTCGGGCTCGTTAATACATCGAAGGTGACTAGAGTCATCTTTAGCTTTTTCTCGACTCTTAAAACATGAAAAAGCAAGTTTGTGTCTAAAAGCGTCGTAAATAAAACTTATTTTAAAGCGGAACATAATCACCTGTTATTCCCACGTTGATCTTTCAGTTGAAAAGTATGGAGCCCACCAACCAAGGAAGTAACCTTGGCGGAAGTCCAAATCCCTTCTCCTCTTGGGGAGATGTTGGTGCGCCTCATATGGCTACATTGTCACTTCCAGGATTGACAATCGGCCTTCCTGTTTGGCTCTTTTCAACTAATGTTGTCCAAATCGCCACTAATCCTGAGCAGTCGAATCAACTGTCAGAACAATCTAGAACTACCCACCAGCCTTCTACATCTTGTGATACTTCCTCTGATCCTTCATCTTCGCAGGGTAGAGCCGGAAAAAGTCAGCCTCCCAAGGAGAAGAAGGAAAAGAAGAAGAAAGGGAAGAAGCAGAAGGAGCCTCTGGCGAAGGCGACTGGGGGCAAGCAGAAGAAAACTGACAAAAACCCACACACTGCACCGACCGGGCCTAAATCGCCATGTGTCATTTGCAAAGGGATCCATTTCCATCGTGATTGTCCTTGTATTCCCCGGATACTAAGGGACTGGTCCCCGAGGTTGCACAATCCGGTAGCATCAACCTCTGGTTGTCAAGTTGATTGCATTCCCTCAACTAGCGAGAGTGAAGGACGAAGAAGGGGACCAAGATCACCCTGTCTATTGTGTGAAGGTCACCATGCCATCCACAAATGTCCATTCTTAGATGAGGCCAAGAGAGTTTTGGAAGATCGCCCGGTGTCACCGGTGCAACTTCCGCCTGGATACCGAAAACTCGCGCCTAATCCCTCGATAGTTGAAAATCCAGTTGAACCACTCAAGTGGTCAGCTGATGTGTCAGTCATTGAGAATGAACCTACCGAATCTAGACCAGATGAAAGTCTAAAGGTCGAAACGGCAGTTGACCCGGTTCTTCTTTCAAAGGTTCTATCGTCCAATGACTCCGTCATTGAAGACCCGTCTTCAAATGACACCGTCACCGAAGTGTCGTCTTCATGTGACACCCTCACTGATGAGAACAAGGATGACACCATCCAGGTTCTCTTTATCAGCACCGACTCCGACGAGCATCCGGGCAATGCGCCCATTCCTTTATCGCAGGAAGGAACATCATCTGAGTCGTATCCGGCCGTATATTCGGTCCCACCACCAAGCAACCTGGTTGTATCCTTTGATTGGAATCAACTAGGCAGACCCCGGTTACCAGCCAGTGTTCCATTCAGAATCATTGTCCAGATCTATAGAATGGTTATGGCCGGTACTATCATTGATGAAGGGGCGTCTGTGAGTATCCTTTCCTCTGTTGCTTGGAAAGCACTGGGTTCCCCAGCGCTTTTACCTGAGTTGAGAAATCTCTCAGGTTTTGATAAAGGAACCAGTCGACCATTAGGGATCCTCCCCCTTGTACCTGTTACATTGAAAGGGAAGACCGTCAGGATGAACGTGTTGGTAGTTCAAGGACCCTTGGATTATAACCTACTCCTTGGACGTGACTATATTTATTGCATGGGAGCGATAGTCTCCTCACTCTTTAGAGTAATGTGTTTTCCACACGAAGGAAGGGTGGTCAAGCTCGTAGACCAACTTTCATTTCCGGGATCTCGCATCGCAAATAGTCAAATACCAATCCTAAATGGTCTGTTCACTCAAGATTCGCCTCCGCCCCCAGTCCTCCTTCCTGATGAATGCGAGTGATTCGGAAAGAAAGACTAGGACCCAGGGGGCATGCACCCTGGTCTGCTTCGGGCAGAGGAAACTCCGGATATAAGGAAGAATTTCCGCAGAAGAACATGACTAGTCCGTACCCCGTCCGTGGAAGGAAGTGGGGTTGTTCTGGAATAGTGTTCTTTTGTTAAAGTTATGTGTTTGGCAAAAGAGTCATTCACCTTTGTCTAAAAAAGTGGGCAATGCCCAAGTAGGAATTCCCTTATTGTAACAAGTAGTCACCATCTTTAAATTCAAGCCTCGCCCATCGAAACATATGTTTTGAAGGATAAGCAGGGGCAGTAAACTAAGAAGGAGACCATATTGTTGTAACAGAGGGTAACCATCTTTGGACAACCCAATGATAGACACCGCCGAAGAAAGAGATTGATTTGCGGCAGCGAATAGAACCACTCTTCGGATAATAAGAAAGAGGCAAGCCTCCCTCAATAATACCAATGTTTTATCTTTAAGTAGTGTTCTTCTATTGTCACATAGCTGTTTGTTAAAAGTGGGCCGACAGGAAGTCTGAATACTGCGTAAGACCCCTTAAAATAACGAGAAGACAAGTATCGTTAGCATTAGATTAGCAAGATGACAAATAAGTAAGAACACCCAGAGAAAAACAAAAGTAGGGGAGAGGAGGGGCAGCCTCGAAATTCTATCCTATACCTGGGGGCATGCAAACTTTTGGAATGCAAGCAAGGGACGACTATTGATTTTTTAAATTTTTAGGTCCTCCCTTTAAACCTGTAGGTCTAACCCGTTAAACTCATAGGATTAGCCGTTTCCAACCTTGCATGAAGAAAGCCTGTGGGGCAAAAGTAAAATTTGCCAAAAATGGAGCATAGCTGTGGTAAGGCCCAAGCTCTATAAAAAATGGATCCTTAGAGGAGGCGTTCTTCTTATGACTGGTATATCGAGCAGTTTTAGCATATAGTTCATGCTCGTTAAAAAAAATAAACGCGAAAATCGAGCAGTTTTATGACTGAATTTATGCTCGTTAAAAAATAAAAAAGTGTGAGCAAAAGTTTCCCCCAGAGTTCAAGCTCATGGAAAAAATGAACCGGTAAATAACCTTTTGAGATCGTAAATTCATCAGCCATAAGAACCTTGATCGTGTTTTCATCCATCACCTCCACTGTTCATTTGGCCGATCATTCACTTCCATTTGTGTGTTTACCTCTTTTGAGAAACAGCTGCGAAGAGTGATTTCACCGAGCCATCCTGGTGACACTGCCGAGATTGGAAATTCCAACCTGTACCTGGAATCTGTAGCTATCCCTGTTTATCACTCGTTCCTCAAAAGACGAGTCTTCTTTCAGCTCTTTTCACTGACTCGTAAAATATGAAAAGTTTGCCGAGTTTTGGCCTTCCAGCTCGTTAAATAACCGGAACGCTATCCCTCCTCTAAATTTTAATCTTTTTGGACCTGAGGGATTATTGCACAAAAGGATCGAGCGCTTGTCTTGTTCGGCTCGTTAAAAGTACCGAACAGCCATCCCTTCTGTATTGTTTTATACTTTTTCGGACTTAAGGGATTTGCTGACGAAAAAGGAATTATGGAGTTGACTTTCTGTACCTTTTTAGACTCTCTAAAAGTGAAAAGGACCAAGTTTTCTTTGTCGTTAGGCTCGTTAAAATAATTAAATAGCGACAAACTTGTCTTTAGACGAGAACGAGTTTCCCTATCGCTAGGCTCGTTAAATCTTAGCGATAGGCTTGCCCGAAGGGCAGGTTATAGAACAAGCATATGTTATCCTCCTCAAGCTTGACAAAAATAAAGAGGTACTGGTCAGAAATGACTGGGGAAAAATTGGGAGAACATCAAAGTTTAGAGGTAGCAAGTCACTCTTGAACATGACACTTTTCTTTCGTATCACATCGGGTTGGGTTGTCTCATTCACCGGTTTCATCACCATGGTCCTCGCCACACCATCCAGTCGGGGTAATGCTACCGATCCATCACATCAGTGTCGTTATATGTTCAAGAGGGGTCATTCAGAAAGTGTCAACCGTGTCCCATCCACTACCATACATTTTCCTTCATCCATTTCATGATCGCCACCCTGAATCATATGTCATAGTTTGTTTCACCTCCACTAAATCATTAGCTCCATTCTGTGTCATTGATGTGGGATTCATCAAGGCCCTCCTTTGACGGATCACTTCTTGTCGACTTCAGCTCATTATCCAAGAAGTCGATCTAGGAACACCCCCATCAGTACTTTGAAGCTTGCATGCCTCAATGGCAAGTTTCTCACTTCCGGCGACAGGTATACATCAATGACCTTCGACCAGAAGATTTTGCGTGGCGTTCGATGCCAAGTCCTTTATTCACGCCACGTAAATTGTACTGCCATACCTTGAGGGTCATCGTCATTATTGGTGATTCCTCTCGCGCTTGTTAACGGTTTTCATTATTGACCGGTAATCAAGCGATGTCTTTCCATGTTCGACTTCAGCGTAATTCTCACATGGATCGACTTGTACTTAGAGTGAAGATCGAACGAGTTTGAAGACCCCGGATCTAGTTTCATCCATCCGGGCTGCGATATATATTCAGGAAATATAAAAGCATTTGCCATGTACATCATTGCAGCAGATGATCATCCTCCTCAAAGGATGATAATTTTAGCGGAAGATTATCAGTCTGTCTTCAGACGATCGTCTGTCATATGTACCAAAATGTATTTATAGAAAGCTGAGCATGGGAATACCCGCCTCAGCTAGATCATGAGAATAATGATGAATGAAAGATAATGTATTGTATTGT